>OY856413.1:90683300-91433300 GCA_963693085.1 Alisma plantago-aquatica | reverse complement strand
TATGAAAATTTACACGACCAATGAAAAACTGGACAATTATAGTCTGATACATACATTTATTTGACTGTTAAATGAATTCATTATTGAGTTTGATAGCGGCTTTGTGTATCATTGTCACTCTTGGATTCTATTCACATCTAAAAATTGAAAAACCAACTCAATTTTAATTTTAGAATTTGATAAATCAACTCATGATAGTTTTGAGATTAGACATTCGATAAAAATGTCAGCCTGAAGTTCTTGGTTACATTCATAGTACACATTTATTTTAAGATTAATGCAAAAATATATATAAAACACAAAGTATTACATAACTATACAAAATATACCGTTTTATCCTATTATTGAGTCATTAATTCTTGACATATGTATTTATATAATAGAAAACTTTACCCAACACCAGTAATTGTGTAACATGGAAGATAAAATAGAAAATATGCATCGATATAAAGACATGCATGTAAAACAATAATAGTGACTAGGCAATATTAAGAAAGAGTAAAAGAGAGCCCCTCCTATCCAAGAGGAAGTATAAAAGAGGAATAAGCATAAAAAAGTAAGAAGTACCAAAAGGTTTATGAAGCATTCTTAAGATGTATAATTAACAAAATAAGACTGTCTGCCTTTAAAACGTTTCACGATAATAAGAAATGACAAGTCACGGGATGAAGGTTATAAAAAAGACTAGGACCATCTACAAGTAGGACCAAAAGACAATCCCATTTCATGTTATTGAAGGAGGTGAGAGCACCTCAGTTCCTCACATATATAAAAATCATGTGAGAACACCTGGGTCTAGGTGAAAGCACCATCACCCTAATATTTATGGTTGTGCACTTGGTTAGAAATCAAAATATGTTACTACTCCTTGATAATACTAGGCAAATAATTAGATATGCATAATAGAGCACACAATATAATTAGTTCAATACAAATCAAGTTTCAAGTACAAAAGGATGAGATCATCCAAACATGATAGTTGTGCTCAAAGGACCCATCAATAAGAGATTTATCAATTTCATTACCCAAAAGAGAGAAATCATATGATTATAAAAGAGGGATTCCTAGGAGAATAAAAATCATGGTTTCATTATTAAGAAGAAATTAGGTTTCAAGTTCATCAAATTTCCAATATGAAATTGGTAGCTGTACATACCTCAGAGTTGAACATAGCGATAATCCAAGCATCCTACTATCCACGAATCAGAGTATCAACCAACTTCGACACATCAACTAGGAATTTGAGTTTCCTTTCTAGTTAAGTTGGAAACCCTAAATTAAAAATGTGAAACTTGAATTTAGGTTATAAAACTTGGTTCCCAAAACACATTTTCTTATTTTTTTACATCAAAATATTAGTTACATATTTTACAAGATAATACAATTGACTAATTCTTAGTAAATGAAAACTACTGATAGAAAGACCAATATGTCCTCATGCTCTATTAATAATTACCATAGAATGATGGAATACTATGGGAAATTTAACAATTCAAACTTGATGTGATTCGAGTAAAAAAAGAGACAAACTAATTATCCTCGTGGGTGCACATTCATATAAACTGGATATGATAAAGTCATAATAAAATTACCGCCTTTGGTCTTCTATCAGTAGGGCTGCCAATGGGGAGGGTAAGTGCTTACCCTTACCCTTATGGTGGGTAAGGGTATGAGTAATTCCCCACTCCACCAATATCCTTACCCTCACCTTACCCTTTCCCTCTTACCCTCTTACCCCCAAGGTAAATGAGGAGGATATAAGTGAAGTTGAGAATTTATGTGTCCCCTAAAAATTTGTGCTAATATCAATAATAATAATTAGTCTAATACAATTATACATTTAAGAAGAATATCAAGATGATCCATAATGTCTATTAAATGTTGAAAATGATTCCAAGTAATCTTCTACAATGTGTTGTATTGAAAATATATTATCAAGGCACTATTGTTGCATAAACAAATAGTTATACTCCTAATGTTGGTGTATAAATAAATAGATAGACCCAAAAAAAAAAGAATGCTACACAAAAATGGTATTAAATGGCAATATGTCACATAAAGTAATTGTTATAGACATACATATCTTATACCCTCCAACATATTATTGTATATATAAAATTAAGCACAAACGAAAAACATAACACCAACACAAATATATATCAAATGCTACAATAATGATTAAAGCTTGTTATTATATATTTATGTGTCTTACAACTTTAGGTTTTATAGAATACCCAATAAAATAAGTCCCAACAGAAGTACAAAAGACTAAAAAAAATGTATAAAATGGTGGATAAACTATAAAATTCTGTTATTTCATACCACATACCTTGCACCTCCAAGGTATTGTATACATAACCAAATTAGCTGCATAAGAAGTAGATAAAAATATAATATATTGTATCAAATGATGACCATATAATATAAATAATTCATAGACTTAAACAATATAACGTCTATATATTTCATGTATTGTACATATATTGGCAGGTAGATGTATCTCTGGAAGGTACAATGTCACAAGCCTTCCTTTCTGATATATCTTTGTTGGCAAGATCTGCTCATGGATACATGAAGATAAACTTAGTTTTTATTTGTTTCTTCCATTGCACGTCTATCTCCTTCCACATATTCCTATAGTGGTATCAAAGATACATTGATCTATGATTATTTATAACCGATATGATAGAATTTGGTTTTATACCGCTTGTGTCGTTACATGTGATGTGAATGATTAACTGTTAGTATGCAGATCCTGTAAATACCACATGCGTTGCAACATAGATTTTTGATATGGCTCATGGGGTCTGTTAGTATGCATAACCTATAAATACTACATGCGTTGCAACATAGACTTTTTGGTATGGATAATGGGGTCAACTTCTTAGTGTACAAAAGTAATACTCCGTATAACTTGTCTTGTGTACCTAAGCTTGTTTGTGTGGATGTAGGAAATATTTCATGGGGATTGTCTCGTATAAAAAGCTATAATATTTTCTATATATATGGATAAGATACAATATATATAAATCATACACCTAAACATAGCAATATATTTTGTTTGGTGAATGTGTGTATGGTTATGGAAAAATACCCCTTTTGTGTATGCATGAAGTGGATGTGAATGTATTTCTCATTTTAGTTGACAAGTATTTGACTTGCATGCCGAGCCTCATCCTTTTTATTTCATATGTAATTATTTCTATTCCTTTTTACTCCCCTCAAATGTAAGTGGAGGTTTCCACATATCATGTAAATATTAGATAGGGATAGAATAAGCTTAGGTGGACTTTTTGTGATGAGAAAACCATGATGATTCAAGGAGCCTCGACAGAGTCAGTTATCATTTTGCTAAACAAATACAAGTTTACAGTTTGATGATGCATATGATGCAATAGACCTTAGATGGATAGTAATCTTTTGTGGCTCCAAAAAATTACATTATCATGGCCATAACCCATGTTCTATGATTGTGGATTGTAATTGTGGAATGTTGACATAATGTGTAAATGACATATTATAAGTATGTGGTGCATGCACATATATGTATATAAATAAAACCCTCAAGTAAAAAATTAAGTCTTAGATGATTTCCAATGTGCAATACACATCATGATGCACAAAGTGTGGGCATGACAAAGAGTGGTGCATTGTCTATCTCGTGGAAGTGTTAGAATAGATACGTGAGTTTACCAAATCAGGATGCATATTCTATTGTGTTGGCCTTTGGGTCGAATTTAACTATGAGACTTTAATAGGATTAAGCACCTAGAGGTATAAAGATGGTTATAACAAAGAGTTGTGCATTCATCTATCAAGAGTTGCATTAGATGTAATTGACAACCATTTTCTACCTAAGCGGTCAAGTTGTAGGCAATCAACCAAAGTTGAGTCATGATTTGGTGAGAAATAAATCTTGTCTCATTAGAAGATTGTACGAGCAAACCTTATACATTAATAGTGAGTACTAATAATTTGAAAGAAAATAGTGGGAACTATATTTAATTGAAGTCCAAATTAATATCAACACAGTTTTTCAAATCAAATATGAACTCCTATAAATACTTCTTATAGATCAAATGGAAAACACAAACAAAAACCTCTTTTCATTGCGATCGGTCCTTGAGAAAGAAAAACTAAATGGAGATAACTTCAACTACTAATTTAATATAGTGAGAATTGTTTTCACACATGATCTTAAGCTCTATGTCCTTGATAGACTAATGTCAAATGAACTGCCTCTGTATGTGCCTAGGACAGAAAGGGAAGCTCATAAGAATCATTTTAATAACACAATGTACATGAAGTGCCTTATTCTATGATTCATGAATCATGAGCTTTAAAAGCAACATGAGAATATGGAGGTTATTGAGATGATAACACATCTCACAAACATTCACCAAGAACAAGCAAGGCAAGAGAGGTATGATGTATCCAAAACATTGTTTAAGTACAACACGATAGAAGGTGATCCAGTTGGGCCTCATGTATTTAATTTAATTGAGTATGTGAAAAACATAACCAAACTAGGATTTTATTTAGGCCACGAGTTGGCCATAAATGTGATTCTAAAACTATTGTAAGATTCATACAAACAATATGTCATGATTTACAACTTGAACAATCTAGTTAAACCACTGACAGAGCTACTTGGAATTTTGAGAATAGTTGAGGGGCAAATAAAAGATGAACCCAAATCCTTGTTGATGGTCAACAAAGGAAAAAGAAAATCCAAGGGCAAAGACAAAACCAAGAAAGTTTCTAAGGTGGCCGAAAGTCTTCCGCACTTCAGGCAAAAGAAGGAGTAGCTAAGGGAGGTAATTGTCACCATTGTCACCAGGATGGACATTAGATGAAAAATTGTGTTCTCTATCTAGAGGAATTGAAGAACAAGAAGCAAGGGTAAAAGATCTCCTCTTTAGATATATATGATGTATAAATAAACTTATGTACTTATTCAACATGGATATTAGATTCCGAATATGGATCAAATATATGTTTAAATATGCATGATCTAATAAGAAGCAGACCCTTGAAGCAAGGGGAGGTGGAACTAGGTGTTGGAAATGGAGAAAGAGTTGCTGCCACTATTTTAGGCTCGTAATGTTTATCTCTACCCAATGGGCTTATATAGAGTATGAGAAGTGCTATTGTGTACTCATCATAAACAAGAACGTCATATATGTATATTGTTTACAAGTTGATTTTGAATTTTTGATAAAGAATAGATGAATTTCTATTCCATGGGATGATTATTCTATGGCAGTGCCCCAATGTCTTATGGTCTCTATTTATTAGAACTTGAGACACATGTATATAATGTATATCTGATACAATAAGACTCAATAACACAACCGAAAAGTACCTATGGCACTGTCATCTAGGGCACATAAATGAGAGGTGCATTTCTAGTCTCCATAAAGATGGTTATTTGGACTCATTTAATTTTGAATCAATTGAGAGATGCAAATCTTGTTTATTTAGCAAGATGATGAAAGAATCACGTATTGAAATAGTGAATGAGAAAATGAAATTTTAGGACTCATACATACTAATGCATGTTGACCTTTTAGCACAAATGTCGTAGGTGGGTATCGATACTTCATTACATGTATTGATGACCTCAACACATTTTGTTATGTATATCTAATGAAACACAAGTTAGAATCAATTAAAAAGTTTAAGGAATCAATGAATGAAGTACATAATCAACCTTGGAAAAAGAATAAGTACTTCGATCATATTGAGGTGGTGAATATTTAAGATCAGTGTTTGAGGCCCTTCTAAGATTGTGGTATTGTATTACAATAGAATCCAACTAAAACACCATAACATAATGGTGTATTAGTAAGAATGAATATCACCATGTTGGACATGGTATGATCTATGATGAGTTTTTCTATTCTTTCAACTTTTTTGAAAATAGCTCAATATCATTAAAAGTAAGACATACGACATCTACAAGATAGACATATCTCATCAAATAACCAAGCAACAATTCCTTTTGTGGAAAGACATAGCACAAGGCTCAGACTGGGATGTGATAGGTACATTTCAGCACCGTCCACCTCTTATAGTGGTTGTCTAAAGCAGCTATCTGGGATGGAATTCATCAATCTACAAGAGCCTATGAGTACATCGAGAGAGGAGTTTGCATAGCCACTGACAAAGATTACCATCATGAAGACAATGAAAGATCACCTAAAAAAGAGCTCGACCACAAAGTAACAACACAGACACAACGTCACACAAAATTGGACTAGGAACACAAATACTAGCGACGAGCACTAAGGTTGCACCAACCAGGAGACCTGGGAAGGAGGCCAAACCCCAGAGATGCAGATACAGAGGAAGGATGGCTCATGCGGATACAAAGGCGGAGAGTAGAGGGTGCTGAGAACTCCACCACCACTCCCAACCACCACTGCGAACAGGGGGCAGAAGACCCACACGAAGCACAAACCCAGCTTACTCCTCCTCTGCCTGGACAACCAAGGGGCACCCGAGCTCACCGTCCGCCCAAGAAGGAACCTGAGGCACGACCACGACCAACAAATGACCACCACAGAAAGACTCAAACAAAAAGAGGAACCAAGATGGAGGAGAGGGGTTCCGCCTAAGAGGAGGACAAACAACCAAACCAACAAACTGAAACACGCCGATAAACGGCGACAAAAAAAGCAGAAACCCACCACAGAAAAGCAGAAACCAAATGAAAAAAACCTCAATCGGCCGCCTAAAACCACGATCGACCAAGATCCGCCCACCTCCAGTAACACTGTCCCCCTGCAAACAGACCACAAGCACTATCGTGGTTGAAGATGGCCGCTGGTCTAGAAACCTGACGAACTGAAGCCCAGGGACCTTGACACCCAAAAACCATATCAGAGAAGAGATAGAGGCTGGAGAGGAGGTGACTCTCTGCCAGACACAACACCAGTAGGCACCGAACGAGGAAGAGGCCCAGGGGGAGCACACGATGCTCACCGGCACCCAACCCCTCCCCCAAGCCCAACGCGGATGACGCTTCAGAAGCCCTAAATTGCCCTCTGTTCACCGCTCCCGTGTTTAGGATTGTCTAGTCCATATAATAACATGTTATTCTATTCTTCCAACTTTATTTTGGGATATGATCTAAAAAATGAAGAGCTTATTCTTAACCATATACCTTCTCAATTGGTTCAATAGATACCATATGCGATATGGACTAGGAAAATCCAATGTGTTGTGAAGATTTGAGGATGTGAAGCTTATGCCAAGAAATAGTTTTTTGAAAAGCATGAATCCAGATATAAAAATATCATTTTTTTGGATATCCTAAGCAAACTAATGGATACATTATATTCCATCTTCCAACAAAGTGTATGTTTTAGAACTATTTTATTCCTCAAAAAGGAATTTATTTTGATAGGAACCAATGGGAGGAAAATAGAACTCGAAGAAGTTTGAGACCAACAAGATAACTGTCTGGTTGTTACGCTAATGAGTTTCAATCATATAACTGATCTTTTACTCAATTGTAGTCGAGATCGAACACAAGGAGATTTAGTAACTAATTAAACACAACAGTGCTAAGTTTCAACAATCTAGACCTTTTTCAAAGAGTGATTTGGTTGATTAAACTAAAATTCAGAAATAAATTAAAACAATAAATGGATTTCTTGAAGGGGTTTGATTTCAGATTTAAAACAATCTTGGACTTAGTATTTCACTATCACATCATAACATGAATTAGGAACACGAGTTTAAACATACCAAACACTTGTAAAGGAGGGTTGTATGTTATACTTCACCTCTCAGTGTAAATACAACGATCCTAACTCAATATATCACTCTCTTGTATATTTTTTTTTGGATGACAAACCTACTCCTCAAATCCATAATTTACACTCTCATGGTAAAGGAGGAGTTGCCAAGAGAGTAACTCCTTACTCTCCTACCTATCTTCTCATATTAAGCAAGAAAGCATAAAACATGCATATATAGTGGCTAGCCATACATGCAAAGTAAGAATCGATACTCAAAAGGTAGAATGCAAGCATTTAATATTTAGAACGAATTATGATGTTCCATACATGCCATGACATGGGAGTTACTCTCCCATGCCCAAGAATTCAGATCTACTCACTCATGGCTATGAAACACAAGTAATTAGATGGAAATATGTAGTTTTTCATGATAGAAATTAAGGTACAACTAGAGGATTCGAAATGAAAGAAGGAACAATGAGAAACTCCAGCAAGTAGATGGAGTTTCATCTATGAAAAGCTCCTCTCCAGCAACCTTCTCTCTCGAGTAGGTTGAAGGTGAACGGGGAAGATCCAACTGCAACGATGACGAAGAATGAAGAGGAAAAGAGGTCTTCTCTTGAATAACTACCTTTTCTTCTCCAAATTCACCCTCCTCAACTCTTCTATGTTCTCTTGTGCAAAAACACCCCAAATGATCTGTCATAACTGTCCCCTGGGAGGGAGAGTCGTATTTGTCCAAAAGAAATGTTCAATTTCAAATTCTATAGAAAATTGATCCACTTACGCTGTGTGGATAAGTACATCTCAGAAACTGCTCGAAGGACCCAGACTTACGACGTGTAATTTGGCGACATGCCGTAATTTTAAGTTCGACCAAAAATCTCCAAAAGATCCATGCGTAATGTTTCTAGGAAACACGTTGTGTGTTTGCCTTTGTGAATTTTATCTGATGATGCTTTACGGTGTGTGTAACTGTGTTACACGTCGTGAGTCCTATTGTTCCTTCAATATTCAACTACACCTGGTCTAGAAACCAGACTTTTGCCAGGCTTGACCATTTCATTTGTTCAAACCTTTAGGAAGAAAAACACCCTCTCTCATCTGTCTACATCTCCCATAGAACCATTTCTGACCACTTCCCTCTAATCCTTGATACATCTTCCTCCTCGTGGGGCACTCGACCATTCAAATTTGAAAATAGTTGGCTCACCATAGACAACTTTTCCAGATCCTGTCTAGAAGCTTGGTCTCTAGCCGACTCACAAACAGCAAACATTGGTCTTCATATTCAAAACAACACAAAAAAGATCAAAACTCACATTAAAAATTGGAAACTTCAAAACCCACTGAACTTATTCGAACTTCAAAAAAATCTTGAAGATCAGCTTCTCTTTGTGGAAAAGGATCCATTTGCTGACCCTGCTCTTGTCCTTACCATCAAAGCCGAACTTGACCACATTAACAATTGTATCGACACAAGATGGAGGCAAAGGGTGAAAATCACTTGGGCTAAAGAAGGAGATAAAAACACAAAATTCTTTCACAAAATTTGCAACCAAAAATTTCAAAATAATACAATAACCCATCTAACAATAAACGACAGACAAACATCCCATAAACAATCCATCATAATACATATAAAAAACCATTTTAAAAATATCTTCAATAACGACCACAATCCCATTTGTCTAAATAACTTAGCATGGAACACAATTTGTCAAAAAAACATAAAAAATCCTCATGATCTCATCAAACCCTTCTCCCTCGAAGAATTACAAACTGCCACAACTGACCTTGGTAAAAATAAATCTCCCGGTCCAGATGGACTCAATGTGGAGTTCTACTTGTCTAACTGGAACCACTATAAAAACCATTTCACAGTCTTTTTGTCTGCTTTCCATGCTAGTTCAAACCCACATAATATCATCAAATTCATAAATAAAACTTTCATCACCCTGATAAAAAAAATAGTCAACCTGAAAACATTTCTCACTTCCGTCCCATCAGCCTCATAAATACCTCATACAAAATCATCGCTAAAACTCTGGCAAACAGGATTAAGCCACACTTGGTAGACATCATCCCTATAAATCAATCTGCCTTCCTAAAAAACAGAAGTATTCAAGATGCATTCTTGATGGTTAATGAAACGATTCACCTTTGCCACCAAAATAAATTCCCCCTTCTAGCCATCAAACTTGACTTTGAAAAAGCCTTTGACTTTGTTAATTGGCAATGCCTTTTAAAAACTCTCAAGAATTTTGGTTTTCCTGACATTTGGGTTTCTTGGATCCACGCTTGTATATCAACAAACCATTTCTCCACTATCATTAATGGTGTTCCTTTTGGTTATTTCCATAACTCAAATGGACTTAGACAAGGGGACCCTCTCTCTCCTTATCTTTTCATCATCCTGACTACTATCCTTTCCCGCATGATCCATCTGGGCAAACAAAATGGTCTTATCTCCTCTCCTGATGTTTGTAAGGAGAATATCATTCAATTTGCAGATGATACCATAATCTTCTCCTCCCCTGATGAGTCCTCCCTTCAAAATATCTTTAGGATCATTGGCATCTTTTCATATATTTCTGGGATAAAAATAAATATTCAGAAATCATCCATCTTTGGGGTTAACATAAATCAATTGACTTTGGAGCACTATAGAAACCTCCTAAAATGCAAGACTGAAGAATTCCCTGTCAAATATCTGGGACTACCCATCACTCCTTACAACATTACAAATGCTATATGGACTCCCATCATATCAAAAATAAACACGAAACTCACAAACTGGACAAATAACTTCCTTAACCTTTCGGGTAGGCTTACCCTTTTAAACAATGTCATCACTCCAATTACAACCCACTTCTTGAGCTGCATTCCCCTGCCCTCAAAAACAAAATCCATTTTAAAAAAAATCAGGAGAAATTTTCTGTGGAACAACTTCCACAAACTGGACAAACCAGGGAAACATTACCATCTCATAAATTGGAAAACCATACAAGCTCCTCTTGAACAAGGTGGTTGGGGAATCATCAACATTGAAACACACTCTCTCTGCCTTATTTCCAAAATCATTGATAGTCTACTTCAAAACAAGCAAAAAATATGGACGAATCTCATCAAATGCAAATATTATCAAGACTCCCCACCCTGGCACCAAACCCCTCAGAAAACAGCCTCCCCACTTTGGAAATTCATCAATAAAAACATCCATACGATAACACAAATCATAAACACACCACCTCACTCACACAAAAACATCTCCTTCTGGTTTGATCTATGGTTTGAAAACAACTCTATCATAAATCTCAGACCAAATTGGATTATTCCAAAAAAACTCCTCAACATAAAGATTGACAAAGCTCTTCCACTCATCACCAGCAATAGATCGAACTCCCTTAAAAGATGTATTCTTTCTCAGATCAGTCAAAATGAATACAGACATCTAACTCTTTCCATGGAAAATAACACCTCAAATACTATAACTTGGAAATGGGGCAGAAAATACTCGGTTAAACTTGCCTACACCTTCCTCTCGTACAGAGGTCTCTCCCCATCATCATCAAAGATATGGAAACAGAAATGGCCTAAAAAATACAAAACATTCCTTTGGCTTCTGCTACACAACAAGCTCCTCTCAGGAGAAAACATCACCAAAAAGGGTTTCATTGGCCCATTTAGATGTGCACTTTGTGAAAAAAATAGTGACTCGGTTGACCACATCTTCTTTAAGTGAACTTTTTCCAAAAATATATTCTCACATTTTATAAGAAACTGTCTTCCTGACCTCAAGGAAGCCACTTTTCCCTTTCAAACAACACCAAATAGACATTACAAGAATTCCAAAAGGAGTGATCTATTCACCACAATCAGTTGGAATCTATGGAAAGAAAGAAACAACAGAATTTTCAACAACAAGAAAAACTTGGCCAAAAACATTATATCTCAAATAGATGCCGATCTTTACATCCTAACAAAATGCAGGTAACTTAGCAGATGGTAGTCCGGACGACTCCGAGGAAGGCATATCTGAAGCTACTTTTCTATGTGATCTCAAAGCCATGGTCGACGATGAGACTGGTGTCAGTTTGGTTCAGCAACAACTATGATTCCTCTTTTAGGCGAATGTCTTTTTATCAAACTTAGGTTCATCATCTTCATAACATCTAGAGGCTTGTTATGGGGTGCCTCCCCCTTATATTCAGAACACTGCTTTATCTGCTAGCTTTTTTCAGTTTTTAACTATGTTACTTTTCCAAACATTCTGTAAGTTCTTCATATAAGCAGGTTTTGCTTGCTTGATGTGCTATCAATATATGACTCTACCTTTCCTAAAAAAAAATATATTCAACTACAGCTGCATGACTCCAAGGGGTAATGTCCAATATACGCATTTGGGGGCATTTTCTTGTCAAAATAGAATGAAATTGAGTACCTACATCAACAAATAGCCAGGAGTAAGTATACCTCGAATGCATGAAAATCAACATGAATATGAATGAAAAATGAGTCCGAATGCATGAAAAATGCATGACAAACAAGATAGAAATATGATATGAAATGTGCACATCAATAACATTGAACCAATGGATGTCGATAAGGAACAAGTTGAACCACATGATATTGTGGAGTCTCAAGTTCCTACTGTACATGATCCTCGATGATCTGGTAGAGCACATTTTGCATGAATCAATGGGAGGATGTGTTGGTGATTGATGATGGTGAATCAACAATATACAATGAGGCTATGGAGGGACCAAAAGTATGAGAAATGGCTTGGAGCTATGAGATCTAAGATATAATCCATGTATACTAACAAGGTATGGACCTTGGTAGATCACCTGAAGGGATAAAATCCATAGGGTGAAAATGGATCTTCAAGAAGAAGATCGATATGGATGGTAACATACAAACTTACAATAGTCAACTGGTAGAAAAAGGTTTCTAACCAGTTCACCAGTTGCCATGGATAAATCCATCAAGATTATGCCTGTGGTCACAACCTATCATGACTTCAAAATCTGGAAGATGGACATTAAAACCACATTATTTAGCGGGAATCTCCTTGAGGATGTGTACATGACACAACTTGCAGGTTTTATCACTCCAAATGAAGTCCAAAAAGGTATGTAATCTACACATGTCAATTTCTAAATTGAAACTAGACTCTTAGAGCTAGAATGCTTATTTTTATGAGATAGTTAAACAATTTGTCTTTATTCAAAATGGTGATGAACCTTGTGTATACAAGAAGGTGCGTGGGAGCATAATTATATTCTTCATATTGTGTGTTGATGACATACTATTGATGGGGAATGACAACCCTACTAGATAGTTGGTTAAAATATGGTTGGGAAATACCTTCTCCATGAAGGACTTGTAAAACATTCCTATATAATAGGATTCAAGATATATAGAGATAGATCTATAAGGCTTCTTGGTCTAAGTCAAGGTGTGTACATTGACAAGGTGCTGAAAAGTTTCAACATGAAAGAGTCTAAAAAAGAAAACTTACCAATGCCTTTTGGAATAAGTCTCTCTAGAGATGAATGCCCCAACTCTTATGAAGAGAGGACACACAAGAATAGGATTCCATATGCTTATGCAATTGGATCTATCGTGTATACAATGCTATGTACATGTCCCAACGTCTCATATGTTTTGAGCATGATGAGTACATATCAGTCAGATCCCGTGAAAGTCACGAGACTCTATAAAGAACTACCATAAGTACATGAGAAGAACTAATGATCAATTCCTTATTTTCAGTGACGAGAAAGAGTTGGTTGTAAAGGGTTATACCAACACAACCTTCCAAAAAGACAAGAACGATTATTAGTTGCAATCAAGTTTTGTGTTTTTGCTAAACGACAGACCAGTGAGATGGAGATGTTCCAACTAAGAGATATCAACTGATTCTAAAATAGAGGCCACATACATTGCTACCTCCAACACATAAAAGGAGGCTATATGGATCAAGAAGTTCATTGGTGAACTATACAATTCCATCCATTGACATGCAATAGAGCTATATTGTGACAATGATGGATCTAGTGCACAAGCTAAGGAACCCAAATCACATCAATATTCCAAATATAGACTATGGCACTACTATCTTGTATGAGGGATTATAAAATGATAAGATGTGAAGATTTGTAGAGTACCAACTAAAAGCAATATTGTTGATCCTTTAACAAAAGAACTGTAGTAAAAAAACAATGATGGTCATGTGAGATCACTCAGATTTAGATTTATGAGTGATTGTCTCTAGTGCAACTGGAAGACTGATGGAAGTATGCCTGAGAGCCAATCATGTGATGATTGTAATGACACACTTTGTAATTGATTTGAATATTAATAAAGGAAAATCCAATTTTTGTGGTTTCCTTAATGTTGAGATAATGAATGAATGTCTTGACCGACAACATATGGTTTTGGTTGATGACCTAAGCATGAGATCATACAAATACTTAAGAGTACACATTCTTGTTATCTCCCTAGTAAGTTATTATTGTGGATGTTATATTACAACAATAATACATAAGATTAGTATGTATATTGAGTGATGACTATGCCTCTTTAGTCATGATATTGGATATATACTCATACATATGTACTTGTTAGAGAACAAGTTGTACTGGACATACCGAATTTGAGTATGATATATGGAAGACATAAATGGTAGTCAGAATCACATCTTTATGTGACACTGGTGATTGTGGTCCTTGGATTTGAACTCACTACAATGATGACATGTTTTTCGATGTACTTTAAAATTACCCAACATGACCTTAAATAAGAATTTCCATACATATAGTGCTTGGGTGTAGTGTGACACTTATGGATTACTGTGAGTGATGGACATGGAATTTGTCCCTCCTATTGGAGTGATAGCCATGTCAATTTGATGAATGCGACTATAAATGCATGACCATGCTCATGTGAGTCAATATGTGATGATGAGCGCTATCTCAAATAGTGTACTTTGGATCAAGAAACAAAGATTACCTTTAAGATTATGAGGTTTTCATGTCTCAGGTTAAATCTGGACATCAAAGACAAAGGGATATAGGATCATTGTAACACACATCAAAATGCTAGGTTGAAATTGTTCTACAACTTCTCCAACTATTTAGGTGGCATTGAAGCCTTTCTAAATGCCAATCATTGTTTGTGAAGTCATAATATGATTATGAACATCATTGCCAATGTAACTTGGAGTCTATAGGATCACACACATAGGATGCATAGGGGACATGAGTATAATCATGGGCATATGATTAATTAATTACTAAAAGGTTTAGGTAATCAATTGGATAATGATGGACTAACTAAAATCCCAATTTGCCAACTAAAAAATCTAGTTGCCCAACTAGATTGGCTCCAGTTGCCCAAATGGACTAAGACAGTCAGCCGCCAGACAATCTATGGGTGAGTTGCTAAAAAGTGGCACATACATTTTCATATCCCAAAATTTATTAGAAATACTACTTCCATACCTTTCCTATAAATAGGGACATAACAACCATGATTTTGTAATAAAGACATATAGATACCTTTTGAGAGGCCTTTGAACAATCATCATTACCCATAAGAAAAGAAGGGAGAAAGGAGAGGTTGCATAATGCTAGCACTTTGATAATGGAAAGTCTACTCCTCCCATGTAGACTCTTAAAGTGAGAAGCAGAGTTCCCTTCATCTGAGTGGACTACATAGAGATATAGATGCCTTCACGACATATTAGGAGAATATCAATGAAATCTTCCTCGATCTTCTTTCTTGTGAGCTACGTCACCGTAATTAGTCTATGATAAAGGTATATTCTTACAAACCTTCCTCCCTAATATATCCTTGTTGATGAGATCTACTCATGGATACGTGGAAATTTTTTTTTGTTTGTTTCTTCTATTGTGCATTTCACTCTCTCCAAAGATTCCTATAGTTCTCTAGTGATACATTAGTTACTATGCAATGAGCATGTCATCTAAGGAATCTTGTGGGAGTTGTGCTTGCGCCTATATGCAATGAAGTTAACTAGATAGAACACAACTTTCTTTCACGGTGTTGTGAATGTGTCCTCAACCACTGATCAAGTCTTTTTAATTTTGAGATATTGTTGGCATTGTTAGATTCTTCCTCTAGCGATGTGTGTAGGTGTTCACTAGGGATAAATTCATCTCAGGTTGGACTTTATATCTATCTTTATGTTATTCCTTTTCCAATCATATCAATTTGTGTATAATATTCTATCAGTTTTAACCAAACAGATTCCATTCGTGATAGTATGGTGTGATTGTCAAAAGTGACCTTATTAATGTTTCTTACCTAATTATTCTCTTGATGAAAAGTGATTTGTTTCCATCTAAGGTGCCTCATGTATTTCAATTTTTCCATGTTATAGAGCATCATAATTAGATTTTCATGGTGGATTTTCTCTCCATTGATTTGTTCCAATATATTCTATGCTTCTATTGATAGTAATGAAACCATGTTAGTCATCAATAAAATTCTTGAGGTAAACTTTGGTTTAATTTAGTTTCATTCGGTAAGGTTTTTGGCTTATGAATATTGTTAATCCCCATGTGACTGCCCTAGTTTAGACTTGAAGAATTTGTGTCTCATTACCTTGGTTCGTATTTAGGTTTTGGTCACTGAGCCCCTTCTGGTGAGTCAGGTGGTCCATGTTAGTTAGGAATGCCTGACTTGTACTACAAGAGGGTGTTATATAATTATTCTTTCTTTAAAGATATTGAATGAACACTACTATTCTCAACGTTTCTTCCTCTTTCCACTTTTGGAGTTTATGATGATTCAAGATTCCAAGCATGTTTAAGATTGTCATGTGTCTTATCCTACTACTTAGTACATAATTATTTCCTTCATCATATCTAGAGGAACATACATGGGATCATTCTAATAGGATTTAGTTTATTCTCAACATATCTTGAATTCATCCTTGTTTGACTCACATTGCATAAGAAACAACTTTCTTCCCAATAGAGATAATGTGCTAAGTGTTTGAGACATCCTCATGCACAATTCTTTTCGACACTTATTGGTGTAGAGATTTAGTTATAAGCATGTATCCCCACTATCAAGAATCCCTTTGGTATGAATATTTTCATTCTTCTCATTTGCATTTATCTTTTTGGACATTGATGCTCAAAACCTTTGGCTGGGATCTTTAACTCTATGAGGAGCAGCCGAAATTGATGCTCCCTTAGTTCTAGGTATCAAGCTTAATACGCTTGGTCATTCAATGTAGAAAGCATTTGAGCGCTAATTCCACACCCAATTGGGTTAAGTATCCATGTGTCAAAGACACCATCATGGGTTCTATTTTTGACGCTTCTTAAAGAAAGCAATCTATCACAAGCATACATAATTGTGTAGGTTTTCTTGGGCTTCACAAGTTAAATATTTTCATTTTACATTATGGATCATGGATATTGATGCTCCAATCCTTTGTATGGGAAGTTGAATTGCAAATGAATACATTCCTAGAAAAGTTTCCCCATTTGTGGATCCCAAACTAATCATCGTGAAATGTTCTACCCCTTCCTTTGTTTGCGTGGTATGTTGTGAACAACCAAAAGGGATTTGAACCTCCCATTTTCTAGTACATCTATCTTTCTCATTCCGTGTGATAGGGAATGTTGCTATATGTTTATATCACTATTCATATGGGCATTTCCATTGAGTTTATTGTAGGGTAGTGTTGTCTTTGTAGTCTCCCCTCAATTTGCCTTTGGGGTACTCAATCTGAGAAGACAAGTGTTTCAAAACAAAATTCATGGATCCCAAGGGGTGATTGCATTATTTCCTTATTCTTGAGGGATGTAGGACCAATTCACCTAGGTAGTATGCAAGTTGGAATTGATCACAAGCGAGTTTGTATTTGAAAAGTGATGCATTTAAACTCAATTAGTTGGATGATATTTATGGGTTGAGGTTATCTTTGTGACAAGAACAATTATTGTGGTCCTTCTTCCATAGCTCACATTTCTTATCTATATACCCCTTTATACCTCTTAATTTCAATGGGTAAAACTTATCTATTTAGAAAAGGGTGGTTTTTGGCCTTTTTTGTTTTTAGGGGCCAAAACTGACCACAACTACAAAAGTCATACATGATCCCGCACACTTTTGGGGGTACTCATGATGATTGTGCCTATATTATAATCCCATTGTACTCTAACTCAACTAGAGTTGCAACCAAATCTACAACCATGAGTGGCTATTTGAGGATTATGGAAATGGGCTCTAGAGTGAACTCTTCAAGAATGCCCACCTTGATCAATACTACCTTTTTAAGGTCTCATGTTATCCTCATACCCTCCTCTCTTTCTCTCTCCTCTATTCGATTAAATGTGCATGAGTCTCTGCATAGAGTGTTAGAAAGTATTAGCCTATTTAGTTAATAGGTTAATTAGTCTATTATATACATGGGCCTATTTGCCCTGACCCATTAGGGTTTAGTCCAATTCCTTTGTAATTGCATCCTTTCCTATATATAGAACATGGGTGTACATATTAATAGAACAACACCAACAATTATACTGCCCCGCACACTTGTCAACATAATTGTTAGTTTTGTGGCACTTACATATGTGGTATTCAAAATAAGCATTGACATCGTATTCCCCTAGAAGTAAACTTGAGGTACTTTACTTATCAAAAACTTTATAAGGTTTGGGCATATGACTCCAAACCTAGCTTAACCCTAATCTCATTTTGTTTTCCCTATTTTCCTAGCTTATTAGATTTAGTGTTGATTGTTTGAATGTGGTAACCCTAATAGAGAAGTTTAGTTATGTTTATGTGTGTTTTACTCTTGTTGCTGGTATGTGTAAATGTTATATCAAGGTTTTCAGGGCCTAATGCATGCATATAAGACTAAGATACAATTTGTTGTTCCTTGGATTTGGGTCCTTCTACATTGATGTTGCTATGGAATGGTGGACCCTAAACTTGACCACATTCACGTGAATCTAGGCTGAGTTGTTGGGCATTTGGAACTAGGTTCTTTTGCAAACTCAAGTCGAGCTTATATTGAACCTAGAAAAGTTAATAAGTGTTGGTTTAGTTTTATTGGTGAACTCACCCAAATTATAGAGAATTTAGGACAAGTTGATGGCATGACTGCCCAAGTTTGAGAAGTTGAGGTTCAGTGTTAGTGTAGCTATTATCCTATGTTTTACAATGAACTTCAGCAAAATTTAAGGCTAGTCTAGACCATGTTGGTAGGGGTGCCCAAGTTAGAGAAGGTATGGTTTATTTGAGCGATGTCTGAATTAGTTGATTTCTCTCAAAACCAAGCTAAATTTCCCTAGATCACAAAGTGTCTTAACCATGTTAGGCTTTGTCTCCTAATGCATGTTTTGGAGTCACTGATAGTGAGTACCTAATTCCTGATGCATGCATATCGAGCTCCATTTTGTCCAATGCAATTGCCTCAATTTATGGTTAATATGCAATTTTTACCTCCCACAATCTATAAATATGTGATATCATTGTTCCTTGAGCTCATTTCCAATATTTTGGGATGTTGAAGGATTGCTAGAGTGAGAGGATACTGCTTGCAAGGGTAGACTTTGTTCTTGTGCTTAAATGTTATTGTTTTGTCTTGGTTTTTGAAGATATAAGGCAAGGAGCATCTTCTAACCTAGCTTTGCACATTTCTATCTAAGTTCTTCATATTTTCTCATCTTTTCCTTATTGTTTATATCTATTTTACCTTCTTTAATCGTGATTCTTGGATATCAATTGAAGAAATCCCTTTGTTTGCCTAAAGTTCTCCCCTTTTCACCTTCTTTGGTCTAGTTGACGCTAGACCTTTCTAGGAGAAACGTTTCTAAGCTGTCTGGTGATTCTTTTGGAGCGTTGGATTGTTCTTTTATTTTAGGTATTGTGTTATTCATCGAGGCAAGTGATATGGCCTATTATCCTTCTTTGCTTGCAAAATCTTGCATGCAACTTCTGATCTCTCTCTATACATGCTAAAAAGGATTTAAGATGTGATTTTTGGGTGTTTGGGTGTTTGGGATATGCAATGGAGAAATTTGGGACTCATTCCCTTTTTTGGTGCATGTAAATACAAGATAAAAATTATTATGCTTTCTTGTATCCACACTATTGATGTTTTTCAATTATACATGTTCTTGCTCCAAAATGATGTTTTTAGTCATTTTTACCATTTTTTCTATCTCGCCATCTCTATCATACTAGGGGTTTATGGACAATTTTTGTGTGGTGATTTATTTATAATAAAAGAATATATTCATACTCATTATTATTAATTGTGAACCCTTTTAAAGACCTAGCCTTTGTATGGAAAAAATTCTATTTTGGATAAGTATCTACCCCTTTTAAGATATGATATGTTCCATTTCTATTTTTTTCTTCATGAAAGAAGAATAGACGGATAAAATAATGAATTGAAACCCCAAATCATGTAGTGCCATGTGACTGCATAACAACCTTAGTGTTCAAAAGTCAAGGTAGCATAGTGGGTATCCTTTTACCAATCTTCGAATTGTGAGAAGGTACTAAGAGTAATACGATCTTTTATATACATAGATGATTGAGAATCCATATGTGGCATGGTCCCCTTGATACCCTGCAGTCACCTTTTGTACAGTTGCAGTCTCTAGTGGTATATGATAGTCCCCACTTTGTGAATAAAAACTATGTGATATGATGACATAATTTTCTTACTACCCATAAGATGTGATAGGTATTATAATCTAAGTATCCAGGTTGGGTATGATATTGTAATGTAGGTCATAGGCCAATGAGAGCCTACCTAATATACTTGTAGAGACTAAGTCATAGAGGGATCCCATGGGGACCACATGATCCTAAGATCCTATTTGGTGAACTAAGGAACTTCACTATCACTCGATGGTAGTTTTTGCAATATATTCCCTATCCATGGCCTAATAATAAAATTTGTAAACAATAAGTGTAGTTGTATCTGTATATCAACATGTAAGTTCAAATTGTGATTCAGTTCAAATTGTGATTCTTTAAATGCCTCTACATGCCTTATCCTTATACGCCATATACTGCTTGATATACTTTGGTGAAGATATTACCTAATTCTAATATGGCTGATTTCAACTTAAAATAGTAGGCTTTCATACTTAGAATTCTTTACAATGGTTATATCTCTTGTTGGGACATGACTCTCGCTCTCATGGTTCTCCATCCTTTTTAGGTGCTTAGCTTCACACCCAAGTGTACACCTACTATTAAGATATTTTTTATTTTTGACTATTTTATTCTCTTTATTTCTATTTTCTTTTAAAAGTCTTATGTAATATGGGCGTAAGTAGAATAGGCCTATTGTGGTTTGTTATTTTCTTCTTTGTTGTCCCCTCCTATTTATAGGAGGGGTATATACTATTTCCAAAATATAGAATGACAACTTCTTTCAACATGGTATCAGAGAAGGATGTATAGCTGCCTCAAGTGTTGGTGTGTTTGCCTAGAGAAATAGTCATATGATGATTGTAATGTGTCATCATGTACTTGATTTGAAAATAAAAGGCAATTCTGTCTAATATGCTTTGTTCAATTATGAGATTATGATATAATATGATAGGTGTCTATGAATGATGTTACTCAATGGAATATATTTAGGTTTAGGACCTGCAATGAGATCATATGTATGATAAGAGCATATACATCCTTGTTACGTCCCTAGTCAGATATTATTATCAAAGAAAATTAGACAAAAATAATACATAAGACTAGATCGTGTGTTGAATGATGATAGAATCTCATTAGTCATGATATTAGATATCAAGTCAGACACATAGGAACTTGTTAAAGAGCAATATACCAGATAGACCCACCTTGAGAGTGATATATGGAACCTTTAAATGGTAGTCAAGATGAAGTCTCAAGGTGATATTGGTGATTGTGATTCTTAGACCCAAAGTCACTACACTTTCATCACATGTAATTCGATGAACTTTGACACCATCCAATGTGACCATGAATAAGGGTTTCCATAAGGGTGGTTCTCAGACGCATTGTGACACATGGGGATTGACATTGAGTGATGTAGATGGGACTTGTCCCTCCTACTAAAGTTGATATGCTGGCCACTTGAAATGCATGGATTTCTCATGTGAGTTAATATGTGATATGTGATCTCACATGTATCTCAATAGTCTACTCTAGTTCAAGAAACATTAGATTGAGTAATTAGTGGATGATGATTCCATGCCTCACATTCAATCTGGATATCTGAGACAAAGGAACTATACAATCACGGTAACACTAACCACGGATGTAGGTTCAAGTTGTTCTCCAACTTATCAATTACTTGGGTAGAAATGATGTGTTTCTAGAAACCACTCATTGCTTGTGAAGTTGTAATGGTTATGAATTCATTGCCAATGTAATTTGGGACCTATAAGGTCACACACATAGGATGCACTTGGAATAGGGGTTTACTCATATATAGTATTTTACTTGGTTACTAAAAAAGTTTAGGTAATCAACTTAAATAACACTAGTTGTTAGTTGACCGACTATAATATCTAGTTGACTGAGTGGTGTGTCAGTCGATCGATTGGAGTGTCTAGTTGACCAATTGGAGCTGACCAGTTGGATTGGGTCAAATAAAGATGTGAAACAACCCACTTGACTAGGTGAAACGATTAATGATATCCATAATGACGTTCATTAATCATCACACTAAAACAAATGTTATTAGCCCACTAACCACACATGAGTTGATCGAATGGATGGTCCAATCGACCTACTAAACCCACAAAACAACCACCAAACCATGAGATCTGGCATTTCATATCCCCTGGGTTTTGGAAACCCTAGCCCATCCACTCCTGTATAAGGAGGGGGTGGCCAAGGCTCCTAATACATAACCTTCTCTTCTCACAATTGTGGTAATGTGTGTGAGAGAGCAATTTTCCCAAGAAAGGGAGAGAAAATAAGGGAAAAGGAAGTCAACACTGGCACATTGAGTTATGTAAGGACAACTCCTTCTCATTATCTTTGGAAGTATGATGTAGAGTTCCCAGTGGTCACGTGGACTATGTAGAGGCGTGGAAGCCGTCAACTGGTGTCTGTGTGCTACTTGTAAAGGGAACACATCATTGTTTAAGGATAGTTGTTGGACTTGCTCCTAGACAAGGTACATCTTGCACCCTCTTTCTAGATACATCATTGTTGATGCAATCCTCTTATTAGGAAATATGGATAGAAATTTTTATTTCCACTGCCTACTTTGTCTCAATATTTCCCAACATGAAGACCCCTCTTTTCCAAGCTGATGTCACCGTCATCTCCCCTCCCATACTCACTCAACATCTTATTTATTCTCCACCACTACTAAGCAAACCAAAGGAGATCTAGTATCATTTATAGATCTATCCTCTTCCCAACAAGAGGATCTATGAGAACTATCAATGATCTTTCTGTCAGTCTTGTACCCTAAAGACCCATTTTTGGAAGCTATACAACATCCTTTTTGTGGACATCTATGATAATCTTTTTATGGGAGTTTGTCTACATATTATTTGATATAATTGGATCTTTCCAACATATCTCTATTTCTCTTGGTGATCCATAAGGTTGAATACCTATTCTACATCTTTTATAGACTCAGATCTCTTGTCTGTGGCCTAACATGATGTGTTGTTGTCGCGAATCTATTGCTACACATATTTGCTGCAGTCGAAATGGAATGTCAACTTTCTAACATGACATGTCTGGCCCCCTTTTCTACTGTAAATCAGATGTTTTATTATACCTTGAGCTGGTATATTATTGTTTCATCTTCTTCCTCTATTGGGATTCCTGAGACACACCCTAAGTGCATAACCTTTGTGAAGTTTAATGATTCCAACTATGTCCCATGGACATGCTCCTTTTAGATCTACATGCACTCTTTGGAAAATTGGAGCATCTCATAGATCTACCTCCACCACAAGAAGATACATCTGATAAGAAAAAAATCTACCGAAGAAGCATCAGACAAAAGAAAGATAGATTTTAAAAAGTGGCTGAACATGACTCCCTACTTCTCTCTTGGATTTTGAATATCTGTGAATTACATATCTCTGATAATCTACTCCTCACTGACACAACCAAGGAGGTATGGGATCACCTTTCCCAAGTGTACTCTAGAAAAGGAAGTGCATCCCAAGTGTTTTATCCATACAAACATTTGCATTCCCTTAAACTTGAAGATAATTCTTCCTTCACTTCACATTTTGAAACTTTTACATGCATTTGGGGCGAACTCAAGCTTCATCACCCCTTATCATATGATTTTCCAAAATGCAGAAGCAACAAGAGGAAATACAATTGTGTCAATTGTTGGAATCCTACCTTATAGTTGTGAAGCAGTCCACTAACAAAATTCTTGCATCTATACCCTTGCCAAAGTTTTGTGTCTTCTACTATTGTTATTGAGGGGTCTGCTACCCTTGTTGTTTTTAGACGAGGGCATGGTAATCCTATCGTGTTTGGGTAAAGAGTCTCAACAATAGTGGGATAGGATCCCCTTCTTCCTCATCCCAATCTTTCTCGTCCCAATCTAGATTAAGTAATTTTTGCAAGCGTACTAATCACAATGAAGACACATGCCGGCTACAACATGGATAACTAGAATGGGCCAATAAAGTGTCAACTAATGACTTTGATGGAGAGTCTACTTTTGTTCCTTGTGTTACTAATCCTCAGGTGGTAAAACTGAGTTCTTCTAACCTTGGCAAACTAATCAAGGCCACTTTTTCCGCTACTATTACACCTCAGGCAAACATTGACCAACACTCAGGTGACCTCTCATGTATTCAAACATCTTCCTCTTCATTAAAATATGTCTGGGTTATTGACTTAGGAGCTACATCCCATATGATTGGTAATAGAAACTATTTACTTGTATAAAAAATTTACTTGTCATCCTCCTATGCGTCTAGATATGATTTCAATTCTCCAGTTATCAGGGGAGGAGATGTGAATATCAATATTCTTAAATCAGTTTTGTTTATGCTAAAATTTCCATTAAACATGATGTATGTTAGTAAAGTTGCCAAAACCTAAAACTACAATGTAACCTTATTTCTTTATACTATCTCTATGTAGGATCTCAGGATGAAGAAGCCAATTGGTGGGGGATATGAATGTGGAGGTGGTCTTTACTACCTACAGACCTCATCAAACCCCTACTTCTACTCTTGTGGACTAGTCTAGCTCCCTTCATCAATGGCACCTATGACTTGGTCATATTTCTGCATCCAAATTGAATTCTTTACTTCCAACTCTCTACCAAACACTTTTCCTGTCTGTCTTATCATCTTGGAAAACACTATCAGACAAAGTTTCTCCTTATAGTAACAATAGAAGTCCAAGTTTGTTTTATTTAGTTCATTATGATGTTTGGAGACCATGTCATATTACTAATCATACTGGTGTACGCTATTTTTTAACATTTATTGATGATTAGTCTCATGCTACTTGGAAATATTTGTTATAAGACCGTTCTAAAGTTTTATATGCTTTCTCCAAATTTCAAAACGAAATAAAGACTCAATCATCTAATACTAATTTTTTCTACACTAATAATGCTTCTGAACATGTGCAAATTGGTTTTCAAAAGATTTGTATCGCCAAGGAGATTATTCACCAAATTTTGAGTCCCTATATCCCACAAGAAAGGGAGTTTCCCAAAGTAAAAATAAGCATCCACTTGATGTAGCTCATGCTCTCCTAATTGAAATGAAACTCCCTAAGTTTTCCCGGGCATATGCCATCCATTTAGCCAATTATCTCATCAGTTGGACGCCCTCATTTGTTCTCCAAAATAAGATTCCTTATAACATTATTTAACCCCATGAACTGATCTTTTCCTTACCATCAAAAGTTTTTGGTTGCCCATGTTTTGTTCCTAATCACCAACCCAGGAGTGATAAACTATCACTAAGTGAGTTCCACTATTGTTTTCTTGGATACGCTCATACAAAAAAGGGGTATACATGTTTTGATCCTATTGCACATCTTTGTATGTTAGTGCGGACATCACCTTTTTTTAATATACATCTTTCTTTTCTGAATGTAGTAACCATGTGCCACTTCCAACTATGTCCATTCCAGGTCACACCGTGTCTGCATGTCTACCCAAAGTATCCCATACTTTAGCATCTTCTGATACCGATGATCCACCTCAAGATATTTGTAATATTACTGATTATATTACAACTTTTGATTTTGATATTCCTATTGAAGTACAAAAGGGGCGATGATCATTTACCAAATATTGTATCTCTTAACATGTTTCTACATCTCATTTAAATGCTTCTATGGCTCAGTTTACTGCTTCTTTATGTGCAATTTCTATCCCAAAGAATGTTCAAGAAGCACTACTACACTCCGGGAGGAAACGAGCCATGTGAGGAGATGGATGAACTTCACTCTTGTGGGACGACACTTCACTCTTGTGAGACGTGAGACCTTGTTGATTTCCTTACATATAGTAAAAAATGTCTGTTACCGATGGATTTTTATTGTGAAATACTTGCATGATGGAATAATTGCATGCCTAAAAGACATATTTGTTGCTAAGGGATACACATAAGAAGCTAGAATTGATAACTTTGAAACTATTTCTCTTGTTGATTATCTTAATCTTATCCATATTTTGATTTGTGTTGCTATTAATAAAGGCTAGTACTTACATTAATTGGATGTTAAGAATACCTTTCTATATGGATATTTATAGGAAAGCGTCTATATGTCACAACCTCTGGGTTATGTTTCTCAGGAGGGAGTACTCTAGGTAAGTATGCCTTTTGGGGAAACTCATTTATGGTCTCAAACAAAATCCCCAAGCATGGTTTGACAAGTTATTTCTTGTACAGTAGAAAATTGGCTTTGCATAGTTTTAATGTGAGCACTCCTTGTTTATTAAATTGACTACTTCTAGCAAATCATTCCTATTTTTTATGTGGATGACATCATCCTATCTGGAAATGATGATGTAGGATTCACTGATACAAAAAATATCTTACAAAGCATTAACCAAAGACCTTGGGCATCTATGGTATTTTCTTGGCATTGAGGCAACACATATCAACAATGGAGTATCATTATCTCAAAGAAAGTATACTCTAGACTTACTAAAATTGGCATGTTGGTTGCAATATCTGAAGAACGTTCCCTATGGAGCAAAGACAAGATCTATGGGAAGAATCTACTCAACCCTTAGAAGATAAATTTAGCCATAACTGCTTGCTTGGCAAACTTTTACATCTAACTATTACTAGGCCAGATATTTTTTTTTAATCTTTAAGTGAGCTAATCCTTCTCATTGCTTTACAAAAATCATTTATAAGTGGTGGGGGACCTAAATAAAGTTTTGAAAAAAGGAACTGCCCAAAACAAGGACAAAAAAACATGCATGCCTATCTATACAAGTATAGGCTATCAAAATCATTGGTAATCCTTTTCCAAACTATATGGTCTTTGGGTTACACCTCCTCAAACATTTCTTCATTCCTAGAGAACTAGATGTGTTAGAGAATGCATATAATGAGAAAATAACTTCTCTTATCTTGCACATGGATTAAGGTCTTGAATTCATTAGGTATGAACAGAATTTGAAGTCTTGCTCTCACCCACAAGTTTGTGAAAAATTTGCATTTCTAAAGGCATGGTCACTGGTTTCTTCTTCCTCATTGTAGAGGCTACACCTAGATGCCAACTGTACATCTCTTGTTCTTCTTCTATCATCATTCAACAAACTTTTTTAGAAATTTTCCACATATGGAGTGTGTGTCTTCTTGGGGTGTCTGAATTCCACACCATTGCTGCCCAATTTTTCTTTAAAGGCTTCTCTCACCAAAATTCCCAAGCCCCATTGAGGGATATGTTTTCTAGGTCTGTGAAGTAGCAACAATCTTCCCCTGGATATATCTAAACCTCCTAACATATCAATTTCAGTTTTTGGGTGCCTCTAGTGGTAAGGATAACCCGTTCTCCATGCTTGATAATAGTACTCAATTTCTGATTACCGTCCAATCCCATTCTTTGAGATGGTCTCCAATGCAGTCCTTTATCATTCTCCCATTTACCCAGGGATATCCCAAAGGGAAATGTTATTTCTAGAGCCAATTCTAAATCTCACGATATGGGTGATTATGTCATTTTCACTGGGAAGCTGCATGCCAAATATTGAGATATTTGAAGAATGCACCTGGATAGAGACTATTTTATAAAAGAAATGGGAATCTATATGTGATTGGATATTCTGATGCTAATTATGCAAGGTGTAAATTTAAATGGAGATCTACCTTTGGCCATTGTACATTTGTAGGGTGTAACTTAGTTACCTAGAGAAGTAATAAACCAAATGTTGTTGCTAGATCCAATGCAGATGCTGAGTATCGTGCAATGACACATACTACTTGTGAGCTATTATGGATCAAATCTATTTTTTGGGACTTTGGGTTTCCTATCACTCATGCTATTCTAATGTACTGTGACAATCATGTTGTTGCTTTCTTTCATAGTAATCCTATCTTTCAAGTAAGGACCAAGCATATTGAGGTGAACTATCATTTTCTCCAAGATGATGTGCTGGCTAAGAAGATTACAACCCCTTTTCTACCTACACATGAGCAACATGTAGATATATTTACAAAGCCTCTCCCTCGCAAGGCAGTTGAGGAGCTGTGTTGCAAGCTGGGCATGATTGATATCTATGTTCCATCTTGAGGGGGAGTATTGAGATTATTTATCTTCAGATGTCGTATCTCTTTATTTATTTTCATTTACCTTTTGGTTAAGTCTTATGTAATGTGGGTCTAAGTATAACTGGCCCATTAGGGTTTGTTGTTTGCTTCCTTATTGTATTCCCTCCTATTTATAGGAGAGGTTTGTTCTCTTTTCAAAATATAGAAATATGACTACTTTCAACACCTATGAGGTGACTCCTTTCTAAGGGAGGAAGTAGATGAAGATTGGTGTTTAGCCTTTCTAAAGATATCCATAGTTATCCATGAACACTTGAGTCTGTGCAGAATGTTTTATATATTTATGCATCTTAGACTCAATTTTTTTTGCTGGCATTCCTTAAACATGTCACTCATGTTATTAATATTAACATGTATATGTCTATGTACCCGGTCCCAAGCCTATGGTATCATACATTTTATGCAAATGTAGCCGGTCCCAAGCCCAAGTAAAGGAGGAGGGTTGGTGGTAGGTTGACAACCAACCATAAAAATGTTGTCACTCTTTCTATGACATGGATCCTTTTAAAAATTTCATTGGAGCGTCCCTACCTAGCGATGCGCTGCATCAACACCCAAGTGCAGTGATAAATTTGCAAGGGGTTTCGATACAATGATGCCCGGTTGTGTTGAAGGTAGGCAAGGGTTTCCACATCTTGGACGAGTGTGGGTAAAGAAGCTAGTCCCGCTGCATCATCTCCCGGATGTAGTGAAAAATGTGCAAGGGTTTCCACATCTTGGATGGGTGTGGGTAAAGAAGCTAGTCCTACCACATCATTGCTCCGATGTAGTGACAAATGTGTAAAGGCAACATTTTTGATGAAGGTAGGTAAAGAAGCAAGTTCAACATATAAGGATCAGAGTTGAATCATGGAATATTGGATCTTTGATAGGAAAATCTTTGGAGATAGTGGATACCATGATGAGAAGAAAAGTCAATATAGCTTGTTTGTAGGAAACCAAGTGGACATGGGAACGATGTAGAGAGATTGGAGACACATGATATAAAATCTGGTATACATGTATTGATAAACATAGAAATGGCGTAGGTATTATTGTTGATAAGATGTTGAAGGACAATGTTGTCAAGATCACAAGGATGGGTGATAGAATCATAGCTATCAAGGTTGTTCTTGGGGGAAATATTTTTAACCTTATTAGCACCTATGCCCCCAAGTTGGCCTTAGTGAGGATACTAAGAAGGATTTTTGGGATGACATGGATGCATGGAATACCGACAGAGGAGAAGATTATTACTGGGAGTGATTTAAATGGCCACGTGGGGAGTAGCAATGCTGGATATGAGAGAGTTCATGGTGGTTTTGGTTATGACAGTAGAAATGGAGAATCAGAGAGGATATTAGATTTTACAGTTGCATATGATATGGTTTTAGTCTCAACAAGATGAACGTGGTTGAAGTGCGTATGCTGAGATGGATGTATGGGAAGATAAGAAAAGATCGCCTAAGAAATGACTATATCAAGAATAAAGTGGGGGTGGCGAGCATTGAGGACAAGTTGTGCGAGGGCCGACTCATATGGTATGGACATATGCAATGCAGACTGAATAATGTGCCAATATGAAACAATGCTATTGGGTCAAGCACAATAAATAGAAGAAGAGGAAGGCCTAAATTAACATGGGATGAGCTTATAAAGAGAGATTTTGAATCTCTACATCTTAACCAAAATATGGCCCATGATAGAGCTGAATGGAAATGAAGGATCCATGTAGCTAACCCCAACATAGTTGGGACTGAGGCTTAGATGATGATGATGATGATATGATATGATTTTGGCAAACAACCATTTCAAGAAAAGAGAATCTCATAAGATTACTTTCAAGAGTGGGCACAATTTTAGCCAAATTGATTACCTCCTTATGAGGCAGGTGGATCATAATATATGCAAGGATTGTAAAGTGATTCTTGGCAAAGAACTCACGACCCAACATAGGTTGGTGGTTTTGGACATTAACATGAAGATCAATAAAGGCAAGCATAACATAATTCAAGATACCAGGATCAAGTGGTGGAGTCTTGAAGGAGAAAAGAAATTGACTTTTCATGATAAACTCCTCAAGGAGGGAACTTGAAACCTAGATTATGATGTTAACACTATGTGGCATAACATGAGCTCCTGCATAACAAAAATTTCCAAAGAGGTTTCGGGGGGAGTCTAAAGGTTGTGGGCCTCCACAGAAAGAGACATGGTGGTGGAATGATGAAGTACAAAAGGCTATTAATCTGAAAGGGAGATCTATAGGAGATTTCGCAAATCTCGAGATGATGCAATGTTTCAAAGATATAAGCAAGCAAAGAAAGAAGCTAAAAAGGTTGTTCGGGAGGCAATGTCTAGATACTTTGATGATATTTATAAGAAGTTGGACATAAGAGAGGGGGATAAAGATATATATATATATATATATATATATATATATATAATTGCTCGTATAAGAGAAATGAAAGAAAGAGACTTGAGTCAAGTGAAATGCATTAAGAATGAAGATGGCATAGTGATGGTGAAGGATGATGATATCAAGAACCAATGAAGAAATTACTTCCATACACTTTTCAATGGAGATACTACAAATAATGTTAGAGACTCGTGTGACATGAATATAAGAGAGATAATTTAAACATGACGAGTTTCACCATTTGAGGTCAAGAATGCTTTGAATATGATGAAAATGAGAAAGGCACATGCACCAGACAATATTCCCATTGATGTATGTAAGAGTATGGGGGATGAAGGAGTTATGTGGTTAACAAAGTTCTTTAACAAGATCACAAAGACTAAGAAGATGTTGGATGAGTGAAAAAATAGTACTATAGTCCCCATCTACAAGAACAAGGGTGTGAAAGACACTAGAGGGGGGGGGGTGAATAGGGTTTTATGATAGTTAAAAATTATTCAACAAACAACCACAAAAATATTGGAGGAGACAAGGTGTTTAGAGTAGTTCCACCCTTAGTAAATACTAAGGGAGTCAGTCCACTACGCAATTATTTCCAGTTGGGATTTTGAAAGCAATATTATTTTATTACCTCACAAGGATGTTACATAAGATACAACTACCTTCACAACCCTTTGGACAACCTTCACCCCAAAGTCATCTCACCAACCTTGAAGTAGCCTTCACTTGAAGTAACTTCAAGCTCCCCCTTGAAGTAGCCTTCCTCCTTGAAGTAGCTTCCCGTTGAGACCTTCTATAAGTAGTCCAAAGTCACGCCGAGCTACCTGTTGGGTTTTAGGGGAGGCAGAGAAGGCAGCAGAAACACAAATTTTCTCCTCCAAACCCAGAACAAGGAAACACGTCAACGTCTATACAATAGGAAAGGGATGGTTTGTGGAATCATACCTTGTCCTGAGGCTTGCTCGGCGATATTACCTCGCGGCTTGCGTGATCTTCACCTTCGATCTTAGACGGTGTCTGTGCAGCTCCTGATCGCACCGGGACTGACAACTCCTGGTCTCACTGGGACTGTCGAGATTGACAGCTGTCCTCCGAGCGGCAGAAATCTCCCGCCTCTAAAGTAGTCCACACAGACCACCTGGAACTCCAATCTATTTATCTCACAAGGAATTGGAAGGATTTGCACCCTCCTATTAGCGTACTAGTCACTGACACACTCTCCTACCACCAGTCACTTTCTGAAGTTGTCTTTCCCTTGCTGTGCCTCCCTTATCGGGTAGCACTTGCTCGGGCTCTCTCAGTTACCAAAACTAGAGAGAACGACAACTTTACAGAGCAACTGGTTGCACTGAGTTGTACTTTGAGAAGCCCCCAATACCCCTACATATAGGAGGGTCATGGGATAGGCTTCTCTATCCCGGGAAATGTGGGACTAAAGCAGGAGTAGAAGGGTTCGAGATTTTCCACAAAACAACCAACTCACAACCTAAACTGATCGTTTCATTTCTGAAACGGTCGGTTGGGGACCTGAGCCGATCGATTGACATCTCAACCGATCGGTTGGGACCCATGAAACAGTCGGTTCATTTCTGAACCGGTCGGTTTGTGGTCCTGATCAGTTCCCGATTGACTTTCCTTCTTTTGTTTCTAATTGGTATCAAATACCAATCCTTGTTCCAATCAAATTGGGCAAGTGAAACGAAAAGAAATTTCTCACCAACCCGACTTTCCCAACTTGCTCAGTTGTACCAATTGAACCGATCGTTTCAACACTTGAAGCAATCGTTTCACCCTGTCCATGAGCCGATCGACTCACCACCTGAGCCGATCGGTTCACCAAGCTCAACCGATCGGTTCATCATATGAGCCGATCGGTTGGGAGTGCAGATTGTGCAGAATCAGTCAATTGCAGTTTCAATCAATCTAATACTCCAATCAATCAATCCAACACCTTGAACATTATGATACTGAGCTATCAATTGATTGAGTGTTTAATTGAACTACTAAACTCCTTTAGTAATCAATCTAAACATTGTTTGTGGACAAAACTCCTCTTCCAGGTTAAATCCTATGTGTGTGACCCTGCAAGTCCATTTCACGTTGGCAGTGAAAATCCATAACACTTATGACTTCACAAGCAAAGAGCGGTGCCTAGTCACACATCAGTGCTACCCAAGTGAAATAGAAAGTTGGAGAACAACTTTCAATCCTACAATCTGTGAATGGTGTTACAGTGAATGTATAATTCCTTTGTCACTGATATCCCGAATGAACTCGAGGCATGGAACAGTCATCCTGTCAACGTTCATTCACTTTCTTGATCTCAGAGTAGATTGGAAGAGATATGTATGACATCAATATCACATATTGATTCACACATGCGTGCACGCCTTTCTCAATCCTACTCATCAAGCGGCCATGGATATCAAACTCTCTCAGGAGGGACAAATCCCATATCTATCACTCACCCCTTAAAAGCCCCATGTGTCAAAGCCACCCAATCATCACCTTTATAACAACCCATGTTTCAGGACTGCGTTTGATGATGTCAAAGTGTGCCCAATGACATGTGTTGAGTGTAGTGATTTTAGGTCAAAGAATCACACTCACCACCATCACTGTGAGTACTGACTGTGACTACCATGTCATGGTTCCATGTGTCAAACTCATGGTGGGTCTGTCTAGTACACTTGTTCTCTAACAAGTACTTATGTGTTTGGTTTGATATCTCTATATCATGACTAATGAGATTCTGTCATCAACCAACACCACAATCTAGTCTTGTGTGTCATTGTTGTCTATCTACCTTCCACAATGACATCCGACTAGGGACATAATGAGAATGTACAAACTCTTAGCATCCATATGATCTCATCGTTCAGGTCCTGAACCTGAAGGCATACGTCATTGAGTACTGTCATTCTCTAGACATTCAATCTGTTCTATCACTATCTCATATGACTAAACCAAAAAGAATTGGAAGCTTGCCTTTGATGTTTATCAAATCAATCTTAATGTATCCCACCAATCATCCCATGATTAGCTCTCAGGGCATACATACCAACAGACTCCCACTTCCACTGCGAGCCAATCACCCTTGAATCATATTCATAATGATCTTCAAACATGTCCCACATGTTACTCTGCTCTAGTGCAATCATAGTGAGTAATGGAAACACCTTGCCAAAGTCAGTATAAATTGCATGTCTCTCATCTCTTCATTGTACGTCACACGTATGAGATGGAGTTGCCGTAATATGCGATCTAGTATTCCTTTGCTAACCTTTAGCCACATTGCATGATCAAGGATTCCATACTTGTTATCAATGAGCAGAATATTTATAAGTTCATCTCATGAACTTCCAGATCCATATAGTATCCACTGCTGTTCTCCAACACATAGATACTCGACATTTCCTTTTAAATGGTTTTATTGGAACACTTCCAATTATCAACAAACTTTCACTTTTATATATCCTATATATATTTTGTGATTAATTTTCTATCCTTTCGGAAGTTCACATCAATGTAACTCTTTACATTGAACTCTTCCTTATCTCCATATAACTAGTACTTCTCAAGTTCTCATGGTATTCTAGTAACCCTTACTGGAAGTAGACATACATCCACTCATCATGTCCCACATACGAGTTATCAGGATGAGCACATCATATTTCCATGTCCTACATACAAGATGATGAATGCATTTTGTTCTTGCCATGTCGATAAATGCAAGATAATGGGATGATTACATACATGATAGATCCACATATATTCTTAGTGTTCCCATTCTTCATAAGAATTGGACACTTGGCCTTGGGATACTAACTCCATATAACATGGACAAGTTTTCTCCCACTGAATCTGTGCATACTGAACCCTTCAGTACAGATTGCCAATGTATGCTTTCTCTTTTCAGGTCAAGAGGTTTTCGAGAACTATCTCTATAGATATCTATTCCTATCACATAGGAAACATCTCCATCTTCCTTAAAGATAATTTCCACTTTTGGATTTCCATTCTAGAACATTTCCATTTCACATCAACATGTGGAATGTGAATACTCTCCCACTAAATCAGAGATCCTTCTTTATCTTTGACATATCTGTCAAACCCTTTGACTATATCATCAAAGTAAAGATCCAATTCTGAGTTGCTTGTACTCAATCAATCACATTGATTAGTCCATTGTAACTTATAGACTTCATTTGCGTTAGTGAATTCATAAACCTTATAGGTTGTGTCACGCACACATCCTTGTTTTATTCCTCATAGGAATGCGGTTTTAGTATCCATATGCCAAATGTCTTAGTCATTAAGTTGCAATCAACAAGCATCATCCTTCTCAAAATGTTATCCAAGTGTCTTAACACTTAAGATTCATTTTCACTTATGGATTTCATCCAATAGGTGCTACCATCAAGGTCATACCTTATGGTTCACATGGATGTCATTTAGGATGTAATGGTCGTAAACCATAACTCAAGATTTGGTTCCTCATATTCATCTGGATAGTTGACTCATAACAAGAACAACTCATCACATAGATAATTGAGGTGTATCTGTTAAGGATATAAGAACTCACAACTCCTTGTGATTCTTAATGTCCTTTATTAGTGTGGGGTATTCTTTAGAAGAATTCCGTTATTTGATAAACATTCTATAACTCCTTAGAGTATGATTCCTTCTTGATTTAGACATCACCATGCCTTAATCATGAGTTCACTATGATACACTATCATAATCACTCATAAGGATATCAAACATTTGGTCCAAGTATTTCATTCATTGATCTCATCAAGAATTAACACTTTACCAAATTTGCACTTCATCTATGATAATCTTGAACACTTCAAGATATTCATATTGGTATTTCTCTAAACACCAATTGAAGTATTAGCATTTGTTCCAATAGGTATGTAAATACATCACATGTATCATACCTAATATGATAATCATTCTCCCACTACCATTAGTGAAGATTGATTAATCATGTCCAAGATATTCATGTCTCTTATTGGTTCTCTAACAAAAAGAGTCTAGATTTATCCATCACATGGACACTAGAAATGAATTTCTCATGATTGATGCTAATTTGATTGTTTGAGTTATCTATAACTTTTAGGTATCATTTTATCTTATGCATATCAAATACCACAAGATAAACAAGGCATTGCCACAAAGATCATATCTTTAGAAATTGAAACATCAACTTTATTAATTGCCATCATTGTCATACAATATGCAAAAATAAAATGTTTCTATCTATTGGAAAATATGAAATAGCAGTTCATAACTGTATTACATGCCTTTTAGGCTGAAAATAAACTAAAGTACTCCTATCTATGGCGGCAACACTTGCCCCATTTATTGAGTGCTTTACACTTTAAATCTTGGTATCATATACCTCAAAAGTGTTACAAGTTTACTTTCATGACACCTTTAAGTAGAGACATTTGTCGCCTCCTTCTTCTTTTGTTCTTCCAGATAGAGAGGACAATTCCTTTTCCAATGTCCTGGCTTTTGACAATGGTGGCAATTGCCTTTCTTGGTCACGCCTCCCTTGGCCTTGAGAGCTGAAGATGACTTGGGCTCCTGGCTAGCATCAGAACCTTTCTTAGCTTTTCCCTTGCCCTTGCTCTTGGACTTGCCTTTCTTGCTCGTGATCACCATCACAGACTTAGGCTTGTACTTCTTCATCTGTGTCTCGGCTATCCTCAACATGCCCAACAACTCTGACAATGGCCTATCAAAGTTGTTCATGTTGTAGTTCATCACAAACTGACTGTAGGATTCTGGAAACGATTGTAGTATCACGTCAGTAGTCAACTCTTGGCTCAGTGGAAATCTCAGTCTTGTTAGGTTCTCCACATACCCAATCATCTTGAGTATGTGAGGACCAACTGGATCTCCTTCTGTCATGACACACTTGAACAGTTCCCTTGAGACATCATATCTCTCTTGCCATGCTTGATCTTCATTCATGTTCCTGAGATGCTGAATCATCTCAATGACACCCATGTTCTCATGTTGTCTCTGCAACTTGTGGTTCATAGAGCACAACATCAAACACTTTGCATCAATGGCATCATCAGAATGCTTCTTGTAAGCATCCCTTTCTGCCTTTGGTGCATTAGGAGCAGGTTCCTCTGGAATTGGAGTATCCAGGACATAGAGCTTTCGCTCTTGAGTGAGAACAATTCTCAATGTCCTATACCAGTCGTGGAAGTTTGTCCCATTTAGCCTGTCCTTTTCAAGGACCGATCGCAAAGAAAAGTGATTGTTGTTTGTTGTCATTTGTACTATAAAAGGAAATATGCAATTTTAGTCCAAAAACTCATTTTTGACTTATTTGATTGATCAGAAAATTTGACGATATAATTAGGCCTTTAATTAATTATCACTCCCACTATTTTAGTTCAAATTTATAGCCCTCACCATCAATTCGGAAGATTGCAACGTACAACCTTCTAGTGGGCAAGATCCTGAAATCCTCTAAGTCATGGACTAGCTAGGGCTGTCACCCACAACTTAGATCTCTCAGTAGGCAACTCTTGCCAATTGCATCATATGCAACTCTTGATAAGATGTCATATGAAACTCCTTGCCATGATCATCTCCATGCCTCAAGGTACTAGATCCCATCTAGATCACCTTGTTAAGTCCGACCCAAAGCAAACACGATGAATATGCACCCTGCTAGGGCAGACCCACATATCCATCCTTCACGCTTCCATGAGATAGACGGTGCACCACGCTAGGGCGTGCCCACACTTGGTCGATCAAGCTTTTCACAAGTGTCACATTTGGAAGGCATCTAAAACTTAATATTTAATGAGGGATTTGGTTTTATATACATATACATATCCAATCACCACAATACATAGTACGTATCATATACATGCTATATCCCACAGAAAACATGCAAAATGATAAAAAGCAATGATTATGGCCATCCTAATGTGATTCCTCGAGCCAAGAGGAATCACGGTCATCTAGGTCTACATCACATGCAACCTGTACAAGATGAACTCTGTCTTTGCCTTCCGAGTAGATCAACTTATCACATGAGTGGCCTGCTCGATCTGGTCGGTCGTTTGGGTGCCACCAGCCGATCGGTTGGCTCCTCCAACCGATCGGTTTGCCTGGTCGTCATGCATCTCATCATGGCCGCCACCCGCTCATCTCGCTCCTTGAACCGATCATCAACCGATCGACTCACTCCTTGAACCGATCGTCTCGAATGTCAACCGATCGGTTCACGCCTTGAACCGATCGTCTCAGCTGTCGTCAGGATGTCCTCCGTTCTTTGACATAACAGGAAATAAAATCTATCCTATTTTACATTGTAAAAAGAGAAACCTCGAGTTACATTCGAGGGGAGCAAAGGTAGGAAAGAAATCTCGAATTATTTCGAGTTACATCAGGAATAGGAGAAGGAAGATCGGTGCGCAGACTGAGATGCAAGCAACCACATACAACCATACATAGATAGGGTTTATTGGCCATAACCACGCTATACATCCACCACAAAACTCGTTTAAGGGCGACGCGTATCGAGTGCATTAATAATACATATCATATATGTAAATTGGGATTTGTGGATTTAGGATTGGACATGCATAAAGCCAATTTTATTCGCATCGTATGCAATAAATAAAGGCGACAAAGCAAAATCGATCATATCGATAATCCTAAAGTATAGAGTAGTTGACGTGGCTCTGATACCACTGTTGGGTTTTAGGGGAGGAAGAGAAGGCAGCGGAAACAAAAGTTTTCTCCTCCAAACCCAGAACAAGGAAACACGTCAACGTCTATACAATAGGAAATGGATGGTTTGTGGAATCATACTTTGTCTCGAGGCTTGCTCGGTGACAATACCTCGCGGCTTGCGTGGTATTCACCTCCGGTCTTGGACGGTGTCTGTGCAACTCCTGGTCGCACCGGGACTGACGACTCCTGGTCTCACCGGGACTGTCGGGATTGACAACTATCCTCTGAGCGGTAGAAATCTCCCGCCTCTAAAGTAGTCCACACAGACCACCTGGAACTCCAATCTCCTTGTCTCACAAGGAATTGGAAGGATTCACACCCTCTTGTCAACGTACTAGTCACTAACACACTCTCTTGCCACTAGTCACTTTCTGAAGTTGTCTTTCCCTTACCGTGCCTCCCTTATCGGGTAGCACTTGCTCGGGCTCTCTCGGTTACCAAAACCAGAGAGAACGACAACTTTACAGAGCAATTGGTTGCACTGAGTTGTACTATGAGAAGCCCCCAATACCCCTATATATAGGAGGGTCATGGGACAGGGTTCTCTATCCCAGGCAATGTGGGACTAAAGAAGGAGTAGAAGGGTTCGATATTTTCCACAAAACAACCAACTCACAACCTGAACTGATCGTTTCATTTCTGAAACGGTCAGTTGGGGACCTGAGCCGGTCGGTTGACATCTCAACCGATCAGTTGGGACCCATGAAACGGTCGGTTCATTTCTGAACCGGTCGGTTCGTGGTCCTGATCAGTTCCTGATTGACTTTCCTTCTTTTGTTTCTAATTGGTAACAAATACCAATCCTTGTTCCAATCAAATTGGGCAAGTGAAACGAAAAGAAATTTCTCACCAACCTAATTTTCCCAACTTGCTCGGTTGCACTAGTTGAACCGATCGTTTCAACACTTGAAGAAATCGTTTCACCCTGTCCATGAGCCGATCGACTCACCACCTGAGCCGATCGGTTCACCAAGCTCAACCAATCGGTTCATCATATGAGCCGATCGGTTGAGAGTGCAAATTGTGTAGAATCAATCAATTGCAGTTTAATCAATCCGATACTCCAATCAATCAGTCCAACAACTTGAACATTATGATACTGAGCTATCAATTGATTGAGTGTTTAATTGAACTACTAAACTCCTTTAGTAATCAATCTAAACATTGTTTGTGGACAAAACTCCTCTTCCAGGTTAAATCCTATGTGTGTGACCCTGCAGGTCCATTTCACGTTGGCAGTGAAAATCCATAACACTTATGACTTCACAAGCAAAGAGCGGTGCCTAGTCACACATCAGTGCTACCCAAGTGAAATAGAAAGTTGGAGAACAACTTTCAATCCTACAATCCGTGAATGGTGTTACAGTGAATGTATAATTCCTTTGTCACTGATATCCTGAATGAACTTGAGGCATGGAATAGTCATCCTATCAACGTTTATTCGCTTTCTTGATCTCAGAGTAGATTGGAAGAGATATGTATGACATCAATATCACATACCGATTCACACATGCGTGCATGCCTTTCTCAATCCTACTCATCAAGCGGCCATGGATATCAAACTCCCTCAGGAGGGACAAATCCCATATCTATTACTCACCCCTCAAAAGCCCCGTGTCAAAGACACCCAATCATCACCTTTATAACAACCCATGTTTCAAGACTGCGTTTGATGATGTCAAAGTGTGCCCAACGACATGTGTTGAGTGTAGTGATTTCAGGTCAAAGAATCACACTCACCACCATCACTATGAGTACTGACTGTGACTACCATGTCATGGTTCCATGTGTCAAACTCACGGTGGGTCTGTCCGGTACACTTGTTCTCTAACAAGTACCTATGTGTTTGGTTTGATATCTCTATATCATAACTAATGAGATTCTGTCATCAACCAACACCACAATCTAGTCTTGTGTGTCATTGTTGTCTATCTACCTTCCACAATGACATCCGACTAGGGACATAATGAGAATGTACAAACTCTTAGCATCTGTATGATCTCATCGTTCAGGTCCTAAACCTGAAGGCATACATCATTGAGTACTGTCATTCTCTAGACATTCAATCTGTTCTATCACTATCTCATATGACTGAACCAGAAAGAATTGGAAGCTTTCCTTTGGTGTTTATCAAATCAATCTTAATGTATCCCACCAATCATCCCATGATTAGCTCTCAGGACATACATACCAACACTACCTGCACCACCGAAGAAGCTCTTACAACCTCCTTTTCGTAGCCTCCACCCTAGGAGTAGCAAAGGAGAAAACAAACAATAAAAGGAATAAGAAGGGAAGAAGGAAAAATACATTTTACCACTTTAGCACAAGGCTTGAATCCTATATCAAGCATTTTGATCTCGTATCCAATGTGTATGAACGTGAAAGTGTAGTGGGTAGGAGATGCTAGCCTATACGACATGAAATCTTAGCTTATGGAAATGATCTGCAAGTGAAGGATTTCTCAATTGCTCACAAGAGTTGATTCTCAATTGCAAGTATGTGTATTCAAGTGAGTTTAGGTGTCCTAAGGCATGTCCTATTTATAGGAATGGCATACTAGTGCTTAGGGACGTTCTAGACACTTTCTAGGGGGTTCTTAGTACTCAACTAGCTGTTAGTTATCCACTAATTACATTTGTAACAGCTAGTTAATTAACTCTAAAAAGTACAGACAGAACCTTTCTCGGTCAAGAAGTTTGTCGACCGAGTGTCTCTCAGTCGAGCATTTCTTTGACCGAGAGTAAGTCTGGAGTAAGTGTATTGTAATGTTCAACTCAACTCCCAACCAATTTTTTCCACCAAGTCTAACAGCTATATAATCTGCTCAAAGAATAGACTTAGGTGATTCTCAGTCGAGAAGATTTTTGACCAAGTGTGTCTCGGTCGAGAAGTTGTTCGACTGAGAAAGTCCCTATTTTAGTGTGTCTAGACTTTTACTAAATGTATGTATTAAAATTCTATTGTGATGCTATCATAGGGGATGCCCTATCTAAGTGTTGTGTGTGGATAGGAAGATCCAACCGCTTGATTTACATGATATCTAAGTACTTGTACATTATATACTTGTACAAGTTTTTACATTTGATTACAATCATGAAAATAAAGCAATTTAAGCATATAGATCTTCCAAAGCTTTGTCATCCACCACCTTGTATTCTTGTTCCTGAAATACTCAAGTAGCACATTAGATATACAAGAATGAAATGGTTGTCATTTTCAAAACAAAGGGATTTTAATGATGTCTATTTAGCCAAAAATCTCCCCCTTTTTGAAGATGACAAACATTTCTAAATATAAATCAAATAAGCTTAAAATATATTGAGTTTCATACCTGAAGTTTGCCTTATGTATTCCTTCTCTTGTTTATGGAATGTGTGCTTATTATTCCCAAAGAAGTGTGGAACATAAAATCCAACTCTTTAGGGAATATAGCAGAATTTGATGTGAAGCCAAGACAGTATGTATGAAATTCATTGATTTGAGTATTTAAGATTTATATTATTTCTCCTCCTTTGTCATTTCAAAAAGATAACCATTAAAAACATATTGTAAGATTCCCCCTTAATTAGTGCTCCCCTACAAATTGATGAGTAAAAGAGCTAAAAGGTGTCCATTTCAGCCAAAATGTAAGTGTCGGGAAAACAAACTGATTTTAAGAAGGAGAAGCACTGTCACACCCCAAAATATTGTTAAGTATCTTTGTGAATGAAAGTACTACTAAGAAAAACCTAGTTATGTGAGATCAAGACTAGTGAGTCAAGTTTTACATGTTTCATTGTGTATTAGAGTCCAGTTATACATATCTAGAACCCAAGGACTTTTTGGTGAATTGATCATCATGGGATGCTAGAAAGATAATATGAAAATTTAAGGTTGATTAATATGGTCATAATGAGGTTTTTCTAGAATTTGAAGACATTCAAACTATCAGTGGATTATATAACATACTTAAGAGTACCTTAGGATTTTTCTATGTTAGGCTCTCCAACATATGTAGTAATGAAATTTAGGACTAATTAGGTGTTCTCAATGACATATAAGAGGTGACACCGTTTTGGTGATTCAGTTTGTTGATCTAGATAATGGGACAAGTAAAATAGCACACACTACATTGGTGTAGTCTAGGTAGTGAGTTATGTCGTGATAATTTGATACAAAAGATGATAGTTATATGAGGTGTTGGTCAAATTTTGGGACCAGTCTGGATTAATCAGTAGCCGATAGAAATTATATAAGAAAAGAAACTTTTTAATGCCTTTTAAGCAGTGAACCAAGAAAATAGAAAGTTGAACCGTTGGTTTATGACCATCCCTTTGGTTCATTTGAATTAGGCCAATTCTGTGAAGAGCGCAGATATAGGAGGAAGGTCCCGCGATCATACAGAAATAGGGAAATCATCAGATTTTGGGTTGAGTCCGGTCTCATTACAGATCTGAGAAGAAAGGGCCTATAAAACCCTTAGGGGTTGGCTCTGTGAAGGAGGAAGTTCTGTAGGGTTTGGAGCGGCTAAGAGGGACTGGTATAATGAGCAAACATAGAGAAGAAAGGGGAGGAAGAGGAGAGTGGCGGCGGCTGATGCCCCAGCCCTCTCCAGATCTGTGCCCTCCTCAGGAAGCAAGAGGAGCAGATCTCAGATGTTGATGTTGTGCCCGTAATGATCTGAGGCGCCAAGGAGCTTCCCAAGCAGTGTGAAACTCACATATAGGAGAATCGAGAAAGACAATGGCCGAAACAGTCTTGGTTGGCCAGAGTTTGCTGGATATGAGGCTGGGAGGTGACACTCTGTTTCGATAGAGAAATAGGGGATGTGATCCCTGATTCACGCCCACCCGGGAAAAGGAGAGGGAGGGGACCGAGTCCCTCCTTGCTGGGCCACCAATCTCAAGGCCCATTTAGCCTGAAAGGTGGAGGAAATAAAGGTAATATAAATGATCAAGTCTTTATTTGTTAAGAAACTTTAGGGATTCATATATATTGATCTGATTGTCAGAATAGGGCATATAAGGGCTCGTTGGAAATGTTGAGATACAAGGAACATCTTGAAGGAGATTTCAAACTCTAGAAAATACATAGAAAAGGTAATTTTATTTAGGAAAAGTTAGATATATGAATTATGTGCATATCTGATGGTGCTTTGTTAAAATATTGTTATAGGTGTGAACCTCATCATTAAACTTCAAGCAGGCATTACACTACAAGCTTAATAGGTATGATGAAATGATATCTCATGATTTAGAGATTTTGTGGATCATATATGATGTATTGGGTATGCACGCATGCATGCCATAAGATTGTGTAGGATATGATTTAGAGATGATGATGCGAGTAGAAGGATATTTGAGATTTACATGTGTGTATTAAGGATAAACCCTAGAATTTAATTACATTATAGTGGTGGGATGTATGAGCAAGGATATATTGATTCAGATGGGATTTAATGATAGGAAGTGTCTTTTCAGGATTTAGACCCGACTAGAGGAATCCAAGATGAAGATTTTATTTTCTCTAATACATGTAAGTGGTTCATGCCCATGAGTATTCATATTTATCAAACTCAACATATTTTCATAAGACTTCATACTTTATGTGATCCACTGTTCTAAGATTTTATGTTAAGATATGCAAGTAAGATTTTCATACATTCATGGCTATTTCCTTACATGCGCCTAATATCTCGAGAAGAGATGTGTTACTAAGATTTATAAGAACGATAGAGACTCATGAACCAGGTTCATGAGAAAACTAGAGAATTATGTTTCTATAAGAACTATTAGTAATGATTCATATTGATGAATATGACTACAAGATAAGATATGCAACCAAGATAGTCATACATGATAATGTGGGATAAGAATGTATTGAGATTTCAAGTAGAACATGTTGTTAAGATTCCCCTAAGTTATAGATATAATTGTGTGCTAAGAATTCAAGTAGGAATGCGTCATCAAGGTTTCTTATATATATGTAGCGATCTAAGAGTTTAGAAGTGAACTAGATTTCTTAGAAAGATTAGTGCTTAAAGTTAAGTTATGTGATAATATGGATGTTGCACATGGTAGACCATGGCCCAATTTCCATGGTAAATGTATTCGAAAATATTATAACATGAGTTTATGATTATGAGACATTAAGTCATGATTAAGTTGTCGAGATGAAACTCTATATGATTTCTACTTTAAGATTTAATATTTAAGTTCATATGAATGTATTGAGATCAGATTTAATGAGATTTTATAGAAATTGAGTTACCTTGTCAGAAATCACACTCTTTTAGATATTTGATACTTGAGAACTCTCATATACCTCATATTCTCATATTTAGTTCAGATCCTTTCTCTAAGCCTTCAGGCTTAGTTTTCATATATTTAGTATCAAAAGTAGTTAAGTCATTTCTATTAGATTGAGGTATTAGATTAAGGATTATCCAGATAATAAGGATATTAGATTTAGATTCAGGCTTAAACTACTCATGGTGTGAGTAGTTAGATTTTGAATAAAGATACATGGTAAGGGTTTTAGACCCAATCTCGATTATGAAGTAATTGAGATCTATATTCTTACTCAGATGTAGATTCAGTTCATAATTTAAGAATAAGAGATTCAGAATTCAGTACATGCTCAGTCATCAGTAATCAATCTCAGATAAGTTCAGTTATCAGTTTTAATATAAGATAAGCTCAGATTCAATATTCAGCAAAGATATCATTATTTAGTTTCAGTTTAGAATAAGGGTTAAGTAAGTTTAGACTTAATATAAATAAGTCGAAACCTTCACATAATATATTATATGATAAGTCCTCATGCAGTAGTACCGGGACAATTCATAGGCATCTGTTGCCAATTCAGAGGAGTGTTTACTCCAATTCTGAGGTGTTGCAGCACCAATTCAGGGCGTAGTCATGCCAATTCAGAGACACCTCGGTGTCATTCAGAGGCATGTAGTGCCAATTCAAAGGTACCTTGGTACCAATTCAAGGCGTAGATACGCCAATTTAGGAGGACTTATTGTATAATAGTGGCCACAATCAGATAAAAGTCATAAATAAAAGATGTTTTAGTTCAGAGAATGTGCATAATCTCATTTATAAGTATAATGAAAGAGATTAAGATAAGAGAGACATAACCCAGGCCCAGAGTGCAGGTTATGTGACCCAGGCACCTTAGTGCAGGTCACGAGACCCAGGTACCAGAGTACAGGTATCCAGAGAAAGATAAAGTAAAAAGATAAGAGATAAGCTAAAGAAAGAATATATATTTATGTTTCTGATCTTATACAAAGTTTTAATGTTAGTATCATGTTTATAATGTTCAAAGATATTTGTAGCATTTTATCTCTTTAATAATATGTATATTAGAATACTCATGCCACCTACACTACAATCATTTTTCTAATGCATGGCTGGGGACAAGATGTCCGCAGGTGAGAGAAGGAGTAGAGTAGATCACAGAGATTTAGAGCACAAGGATAGAGCAAGATAAGATCTAGTGGGGTGCCAACTATAAGATGATCCTCAAGTTTATAGAATCAACTATATGTTTCAATGTTTAGAACTTTATAGTAGAGACTCATGATGTTATATAAGTTTACCATGTAATAACATCTATGTTCCTGTTGTAAGAACAATCATGAGAATATTTTAATACTTCAGCCTGCGTGATTGATTATATTGTTGTTATGAATGCCTGTTTTACGTAATACCCCCCTTGAGTGCACGAGTTATGGATAACTCGGTGTTGCTTCCGCTATGTACATGTGTGTTATTAGGGAGGGTGTTACAATATGGTATCAGAGCAACATTATAGTTGGCCACCAGACGAGTTCTCATGTTCTTACTTAAGATCACACCATAAGAACTTAAGTTAGAGTAGGGTACCAATTTAGAAAGGTAACTAGTAGCCATGTGTATAGAAGTGGTAAGTGAAAGATATTAGAAATCTAAGTAGAGCTTTAAATAGGAGACAAAAGTTTAGATAAGGATTAGGGTTATGTGCCTAGATGTTTTGCACGTTTAATGTTAACACTATAGTTGTATATAACATTCTCTATATTTTTCCCACATGTTTGTGGTATGGGACACATGCTTATGGGGTTTTGTAGAGAGAATGTTATGTGCATAATCATACTTGTCTTGTTCTTTCAAGTTCATGTGGTATGGGACATGTGCGCGAGGAAGTGCCAAGATAAGTGTGATATGACATGTCACCTCTGAATATATGACCGGCCGACATGTATCCAAAGGCGACAAAGAACACAAGTGTTGGCATTAAAAGTTTGAGACATATAGTCACATAAACCTAATCATACACATAGTAAGACCAAGCATGTATATGAAGGGTAGATATTTTGGCATCGATAATTGAGTTAGTTTTAAGTGAACCAGAACCCTAACACAACCATAGAGAAGAGGTAATTTAGAGTCCTTCTTATGATAGATGGTGAATGCATAGTTTAGATCTCAAAATTCATTAGTAGTACATGCACATATACGCTTGATGATGATAACCATGAGAAATTTTCACCATGCACATGCTAATGAGGAAGTTAGAAAATATTAGAGATAATTATATGTATAATGTATAAAACCCTAAAGTGGGTCGACTAATTGAATTTCGAGGACGAAATTCCCAATAAGGTGGGTAGTATTGTCACACCCGAAAATATTGTGAAGTATCTTTGTGAATGAAAGTACTACTAAGAAAAACCTAGTTATGTGAGATCCAGACTAGTGAGTCAAGTTTTACATGTTTCATTGTGCATTAGAGTCCATTTATACGTATCTAGAACCCAAGGAATTTTTGTCAAATTGATCATCATGGGATGCTAGAAAGATAATATGAAAATTTAAGGTTGATTAATAAGGTCATAATGAGATTTTTCTAGAATTTGAGGACATTCTAACTATCAGTGGATTATATAACATACTTAAGAGTACCTTAGGCTTTTTCTATGTTAGGCTCTCCAACGTATGTAGCAATGAAATTTAGGACTAATTAAGTGTTCTCAATGACATATAAGAGGTGACATAGTTTTGGTGATTCAGTTTGTTGATCTAGATAATGGGACAAGTGAAATAGCACACACTACATTGGTGTAGTCTAGGTAGTGAGTTATGTTGTGATAATTTGATACAAAAGATGATAGTTATATGAGGTGTTGATCAAATTTTGGGACCAGTCTGGATTAATCAGTAGCCTGTAGAAATTATATAAGAAAAGCAACATTTTAATGCCTTTTAAGTAGTGAACCAAGAAAATAGAAAGTTGAACTATTGGTTTATGACCATCCCTTTGGTTCATTTGAATTAGGCCAATTCTATGAAGAGCGCTGATATAGGAGGAAGATCCCGCGATCATACAGAAATAGGGAAATCATCAGATTTTGGGTTGAGTTCGGTCTCATTAAGAAACTGAGAAGAAAGGTCCTATAAAATCCTTAGGCGTTGGCTCTGTGAAGGAGGAAGTTCCATAGGGTTTGGAGTGGCTGAGAGGGACTGGTATAATGAGAAAACATAGAGAAGAAAGGGGAGGAAGAGGAGAGTGGCAGTGGCTGACACCCCAACCCTCTCCAGATCTACGCCCTCCTCAGGAAGCAAGAGGAGCAAATCTCAAACGTCGATGTTGTTCCCGTAATGATCTGAGGTGCCAAGGAGCTTCCCAAGTGGTGTGAAACTTGCATATAGGAGAATTGAGAAAGACAATGGCCGGAACAGTCTTGGTTGGCCAGAGTTTGCTGGAGAGGAGGCTGGGAGGTGACACTCTATTTTGGCAGAGAAATAGGGGATGCGATCCCTGATTCACGCCCGCCCAGGCGAAGGAGAGGGAGGGGACCGAGTCCCTCCTTGCTGGGCCGCCAATCTCGAGGCCCATTTAGCATGAAAGGTGGAGGAAATAAAGGTAATATAAATGATCAAGTCTTTATTTGTTAAGAAACTTTAGGGATTCATATATATTGATCTGATTGTCAGAATAGGGCATATAAGGGCTCGTTGGAAATGTTGAGATACAAGGAACATCTTGAAGGAGATTTCAAACTCTAGAAAATACATAGAAAAGGTAATTTTATTTAGGAAAAGTTAGATATATGAATTATGTGCATATCTGATGGTGCTTTGTTAAAATATTGTTATAGGTGTGAACCTCATCATTAAACTTCAAGCAGGCATTACACTACAAGCTTAATAGGTATGATGAAATGATATCTCATGATTTAGAGATTTTGTGGATCATATATGATGTATTGGGTATGTACGCATGCATGCCATAAGATTGTGTAGGATATGATTTAGAGATGATGATGCGAGTAGAAGGATATTTGAGATTTACATGTGTGTATTGAGGATAAACCCTAGAATTTAATTACATTATAGTGGTGGGATGTATGAGCAAGGATATATTGATTCAGATGGGATTTAATGATAGGAAGTGTCTTTTCAGGATTTAGACCCGACTAGAGGAATCCAAGATGAAGATTTTATTTTCTCTAATACATGTAAGTGGTTCATGCCCATGAGTATTCATATTTATCAAACTCAACATATTTTCATAAGACTTCATACTTTATGTGATCCACTGTTCTAAGATTTTATGTTAAGATATGCAAGTAAGATTTTCATACATTCATGGCTATTTCCTTACATGCGCCTAATATCTCGAGAAGAGATGTGTTACTAAGATTTATAAGAACGATAGAGACTCATGAACCAGGTTCATGAGAAAACTAGAGAATTATGTTTCTATAAGAACTATTAGTAATGATTCATATTGATGAATATGACTACAAGACAAGATCTGCAACCAAGATAGTCATACATGATAATGTGGGATAAGAATGTATTGAGATTTCAAGTAGAACATGTTGTTAAGATTCCCCTCATTTATAGATGTAATTGTGTGCTAAGAATTCAATTAGGAACATGTCATCAAGGTTTCTTATATATATGTAGAGATCTAAGAGTTTAGAAGTGAAATAGATTTCTTAGAAAGATTAGTGCTTAAAAGTTAGTTATGTGATAATATGGATGTTGCACATGGTAGAAAATGGCCCAATTTCCAAGGTAAAGGTACTATTGGGATTAGAATATATTATAACATGAGTTTATGATTATGAGACATTAAGTCATGATTAAGTTGCTGAGATGAGACTCTATATGATTTCTACTTTAAGATTTAAGATTTAAGTTCATATGAATGTATTGAGATCATATTTAATGAGATTTTATAGAAATTGAGTTACCTTGTCAGAAATCACACTCTTTTAGATATTTGATACTTGAGAACTCTCATATACTTCATATTCTCATATTTAGTTCAGATCCTTTCCCTAAGCCTTCAGGCTTAGTTGTCATATATTTAGTATCAAAAGTAGTTAAGTCATTTCTATCAGATTGAAGTATTAGATTAAGGATTATCCAGATAATAAGGATACTAGATTTAGATTTAGGCTTAGACTACTCATGGTGTGAGTAGTTAGATTTTGAATAAAGATACATGATAAGGGTTTTAGACCCAATCTCGATTATGAAGTAATTGAGATCTATATTTATACTCAGATGTAGATTCAGTTCATAATTTAAGAATAAGAGATTCAGAATTCAGTACATGCTCAATCATCAGTAATCAATCTCAGATAAGTTCAGTTATCAGTTTTAATATAAGATAAGTTTAGATTCAGTATTCAACAAAGATATCAATATTCAATTTCAGTTCAGAATAAGGGTTAAGTAAGTTTAGACTTAAGATAAATAAGTCGAAACCTTCACATAATACATTATATGATAAGTCCTCATTCAATAGTCTCGAGATGATTCAGAGGCATCTGTTGCCAATTCAGAGGAGTGTTTACTCCAATTCAGAGGTGTTGCAACACCAATTCAGGGCATAGTCATGCCAATTTAGAGACACCTCGGTGTCATTCAGAGGCATGTAGTGCAAATTCAGAGGTACCTTGGTACCAATTCAGGGCATAGATATGCCTATTCAGGAGGACTTATTGTATAATGGTGGCCACAATCAGATAAAAGTCATAAATAAAAGATGTCTTAGTTCACAGAATGTGCATAATCTCATTCATTAGTATAATTAAAAAGATTAAGATAAGAGAGACATAACCCAGGCCCAAAGTGTAGGTTATGTGACCCAGGCACCTTAGTGCAGGTCACGAGACCCATGTACCAGAGTACAGATCTCCAGATAAAGATAAAGTAAAAAGATAAGAGATAAGCTAAAGAAAGAAGATATATTTATGTTTATGATCTTATACAAAGTTTTAATGTTAGTATCATGTTTATAATGTTCAAAGATATTTGTAGCATTTTATCTCTTCACTAATATGTATATTAGAATACTCATGCCACTTACACTAACAATCGTTTTTCTAATGCATGGCTGGGGACGAGATGTCCGCAGGTGAGAGCAGGAGTAGAGTAGATCTCAGAGATTTAGAGAACAAGGACAGAGCAAGATAAGATCTGGTGGGGTGCCAACTATAAGATGATCCTCAAGTTTATAGACTCAACTATATGTTTCAATGTTTAGAACTTTATAGTAGAGACTCATGATGTTATATAAGTTTACCATGTAATAACTTCTATGTTACTTTTGTAAGAACAATCGTTAGAATATTTTAATACTTCAGCCTGTGTGATTGATTATATTGTTGTTATGAATGCCAGTTTTACGTAATACCCCCTTGAGTGTATGAGTTATGGATAACTCGGTGTTGCTTCCGCTATGTACATGTGTATGCTTAGGGAGGGTGTTACAAGCACAAATGTCAAAGAAAACATCTTCTAAAGGAATGATAAGTAATAACTTTTTAATGTAATTAAATAGATCCAATGGAAGTGGTTTTGTGAAAATATCAGCCAATTGATCTTTCGTATCAACATGATGAAGCCATATATGTTTTTTGGAAATATGATCCCTTAGAAAATGATGACGGATTTCAACATGTTTGGCACGATTGTGTAAAATAGGATTATCTGCCAAGTTTATCGCACTAGTGTTATCACAATAGATAGGCGTAGATGAAAATGTAAAACCATAATCATTTAAAACTTGTTGCATATAAAGCACTTGAGCACAACAAGACCCAGCTGCCATATATTCAGCTTTAGTGGTAGAAATAGTAACCATATTTTTTTTCTTGCTAAACCATGATACTAAAGCTTGTCCTAATAAGAAACAACTTCCGCTTGTGCCCCTTTGATCAATTTGACAACCAGCATAGTCGGTATTAGTATAAGCTGTCAAATCTAACGATTGTCTTTTAGGATACCATAAACCATAGTTTGAAGTGCCGGCTAAGTATCTTAAAATCCTTTTGACAGCTTGAAAATGAGTTTACATGGGATTTGATTGAAATCTAGCACAAAGTCCGATAGAAAACATGATATCCGGTCTAGAGGTGGTTAAGTAAAGCAAACTACCAATCATGGCCCTATACAAAGAATCATCAATGGGTTCCCCATTTTCATCTTTGTCAATTTTAGTAGAAGTGGCCATTGGTGTGGTAGCATGTTTGCAATTCTCCATTCCAAAATGTTTTTAAAGTTCATTTGTATACTTCTCTTGTCTTATAAAAATCCCAATAGGTGTTTGCTTTATTTGAAATCCAAGAAAGAAAGTCAATTCTCCCATGAGACTCAGTTCAAATTCTTTTTGCATAATATCACTAAATTGTTTACATAAGAATTCATTTGATGCACCAAAGATAATATCATCAACATAAATTTGAACAACTAGAAAGTTGGATTCATATATTTTGAAAAATAAAGTCGAATATGAATTTCTAATTGAAAAACTATTATCAAAGAGATAATTTTGAAGCCTTTCATACCAATTTCTAGGTGCTTGTTTTAACCCATAAAGTGCTTTCTTAAGTTTATATACATGATAATCTTTACCAAGAATTTCAAAACCAGGTGGTTGGGCAACATATACTTCTTCTTGTATTATTCCATTTAGAAATGCATTTTTACATCCATTTGGAATAGTTTGATGTCTTTATGGGCATCTATAGCTAGTAGCATTCTAATGGCTTCAAGTCTTGCTACGGGTGCCGACGAGCAGTAGCTCAGATGGTCACAGCATGGGGCCCCTCACGAAGGGTCCCGGGTTCGAATCCCCCTGGTGGTGCTGTTCGGAATTGTTTCTCCCGTAGCGCAGCCGGCCTCTGCACGACTTAATGGGCTACGCTCCTTACGAGATGGGGTTGAGCTCCCCAGGTTGGGCTCGGCACAAGCCTTACGAGTCTCCTGGGTTACCAAAAAAAAAGTCTTGCTACGGGTGCATAAGTTTCATCAAAGTCTATTCCTTCTTGTTGATTGTACCCTTGTGTTACCAACCTAGCCTTATTTCTCACTACTTCCCCAGCTTCATTCAATTTGTTATGAAAAACCCACTTAGTGCCAATAATTGTTTTATCTTGAGGTTTAGGAACTAAGTCCCATACATCATTCTTAGTAAATTGATTTAATTCTTCTTGCATGGCCATTATCCAATAATCATCTTTTAGAGCTTCAGTTACCTTTTTGGGTTCAATTATAGATACAAATGCCATATTTGCAACATCTCTAAAAGAGGAATGGGGTTTTACTTTATCATTAGGATTCCCAATGATTAGTTCTTGAGGATGATCTTTAATTAGTCTAGGAATGGGTTGTTGTGCCTCAATTTGTTGATCATTTTCAGCATTTTGATCATCTTTAGTTGATATGTTAAGATCTTCAATTTGATGAGTAATATCAACTGTGTCATTATCTTCGGCATTTTGTTTTAGTTCTTTATGAAAAGTAATGTGAATGGATTCTTCAACTTTTCTAGAGATGGTGTTGTATATTCTAAATGCTTTGCTAGAAGTTGAATATCCCAAGAAAAAGGCTTTTTGTGATTTAGACTCAAATTTGTCTCTATCATCCTTTGTGTTTAAGATATAGTACGTTGAGCCAAATGTATAAAAATAATCAACCCTTGGTTTCTTATTATAGATGAGTTCATATGGAGTTTTCTTCAAATGAGGATGTACGGTTATTCTATTTAGTACATAGCAAGCTGTGTTTACTGCTTCATCCCAAAATGTTTTAGATGTATTATGTTCAAGCATCATAGTCCTAGCCATTTCTTGTAAAGACCTATTCTTTCTTTCAACTATGCCATTTTGTTGTGGAGAACGTGGAGCTGAAAAACTGTGAGTGTAGCCCTGAGATGTGCAGAATTCTTCAAATATATGATTCTCAAATTCTCCACCATGATCACTTCTAATTGTGCATATTTTATTTTGTAATTGATTTTCAATCTTTGAGCAAAATTTTATGAACACTTGAATGGTATCATATTTATTTGCAAGAAAATGAACCCATGTGTATCTACTATAATCATCAATAAGAACAAAGCAGTATATTTTTCCACCAATAGATTGTGTCCTCATAGGTCCAAATAAATCCATATGAATGAGTTCTAGTGATCTACTGGTGCTAAGCAAGTTTTTGGGTTTAAAAGAAGTTTTAGTTTTTTTACCCAAAGTACACGGTTCACAATTTTTAGATTGATCAAAAGATAGCTTAGGCAAACCACGAACAAGATCACATTTAACTAACTTTTTAATGACATGTGAACTAGCATGACCTAATTTTCTATGCCATAATTGTAGATAATTATCTTTTGCAAGCAAGCATTTTCCAACTACAGATTACATAGAGTTAGGTCTAAGAATATATAGATTTCCAATTCTTTTTCCTTCAAACACAACATTTGTAGTGTTTTCTACTAGGAACTTGTAGCAATTTTTATTGAATAAAACATCATATCCACTATCACATAGTTGACTGACACTTATCAAGTTATGGTGCAAACCATCAACAAGTAAAACATTCTTAATTTCAAGGTTTGTACCAATATTACCTATTCCAACAATTTTACCTTTACCATTGTCTCCAAAAGCAACTGTTGTGCTTTTCTTTTCTTCAAAAGTTTGAAAAGCATCCTTGTTTTCGGTCATGTGTTTGGAACATCCACTATCAACCACCCAATCCTTCAATAAAATATAGGTTTTGGTACCCATGTGATGGTCCATTATGGTTAGGTACATTTAATAACAAACTGAACATGATTGAATAAATTAAGCTGAACAGAACTTCATTCGGCCGACAAATACTTCGACCGAATGTGTATCGGTCGAAAATTTTGTCGACCGATAATGTTGCTATTTTACAGATTGAAATAGGAGATTTCTTGGTTGACAATCTCTCAGCCAAAGTTGTCTCGATCGACGTTTTTCTCGACCGGAATTGTTATTGTTTCTACAATAGATTTCAAATTTGATACAAATATTCCCTCAGTCGAATACTTTCTCGACCGAAGAGTGTCTCATTCGAACTATGTTTCGACCGAGGTTGTTTCTGTTTGTTTCCAACAATATGTTTATGTCAGTTTGAGCTTAACTCTTTGTAATATGCTAAGGGTATCATTCTATTTAGTTGAGATAAGACATTAAGATATTCAAATGAGGTTTTAGGTCAAATCTCAACTTAATCATATAAGTTTGGGGTCTTAGAATCCATACTAACTCAACATCCTTTTTCTTGTAAGGACATGAGAAGGAATAATGTCCAAGACGCAAGTAATAGTGACAACAAATGGAGTCAATTTCATTTCTTTTTCTAGGATTTTGAGTTGTGTTCTTGGGTACAAATATGATCTTGGTCTTGGATGCTTGAGTTCTCCTAGGTTTAGGTTGATAAGAGTTTTCTTTTGGAACATATCCTAAACCTCTTCTTCCACTATAACCAGAAGAATTCTTTAGGATCTTATCAAGAATACCATTATTTCTCAAGCTACTAACATCTTTTTGTAACTTAGCAACCTCATCCATTTTATTTTTGATATCTAACTTTACTTGATCTAGATCAGATGATAAAGTATCTCTTTCTTTAACAATAGCATCATAGTCTAGATGAGTACATAGGATAGGTTGAGTCTGAAAATTATTTAGTTTGGCAAGCAATTCAGCCTTTTCTTGAGAAAGAAGATCATAGTTTGTTTCTAAAGTAAACAACTTCATATTACAATCATTTAAGGATGATTTCAAGGTAAAGTTTTCAGAAACAATACTGTCCTTTTCAAAAGAAAGATTATTTAATTTAGCAAACAAATCCTCATTAGTTTTAGTAACTTTCTTTAGCTTCTTTTTGCAATCAACATATTTGTCATGTGTATCTTGAAGACTAGAAATTAGATCTTCTTTTGGCAAATAAAAAAGGCTTACCTCTTGAGAATCATCACTATCATCTTCTTTGTCCATGAGACACTCCACATTCTCCTCTCCACTCTCACTATTACTTGACTCATCCCATGCAACTTTGTATGTTTTTTCTCCCTTATTCTTGGATGAGCTTTTCTTACCCTTCTTTGCTTTAGGACATTCATTCTTAAGATGTCTCTTCTTTCCACATTCAAAACACCTAGGAGGGGAAGAAGAAGAAGAACCAATAACTTTGTTAGATTTAAATCTTCTATATTTCTTACCATTTACAATTAGAGCTTCTTCTCCTTCATCTCCATCACTTGTCTCATCACTTTCTTGAGTGATGAACTTTTGCAGCCTTTAGAGCCATGTCCTTCTTTCTCCCTTGTTGAAATTCACGCTCTCATCTTTCTTCCTCCTCCAAGGTTGCCTCATGTGCTTCTAAGTTGCCAATGAGTTGCTCCATCCTTAGTCGAGTGAGGTCATTGGCTTCTTCAATTGTAGTCACCTTAGGCTTGTACTTGGGAGGAAGTGACCTAAGAATTTTTGACACTTGATCCTCTTCACTAATGGCTTTACCTAATGCATTCAAACCATTAACAATAGAAGAGAACTTTGCATACATTTCACTAATAGACTCATTTGGTTCCATATGAAACTGTTCAAACTTTTGTTTAAGCATACCAATTTTGGAATTCTTTACTTGAACAGTTCCTTCATAAGTAATAAAGAGTCTATGCCATATTTCATATGAAGTTTCACAATTTGAAATTCTATTGAACTCACCTACGGAAATTGAACAATAAAGAATACTTACAACTTTTGCATTCAATTGGGCTAATCTCACCGTATTAGCATCCCATGTAGCATATTCAGTTTGAGGAAGATCATATGCATTTGAAACCATTCTCCAAAGATCCCAACTGATTCCTTGAAAATAGAATTGCATCCTCCTCTTCCAATAGGTGTAGTTTGTGCCATCAAATGGTGGAGGCCGAGCTACAAGAGTTCCTTCCAAGTTGAGGTTATTTAGAACTCCATCCCCCATCTTCTTCAAGACTCGATTAGAGCTACTTGAAGCCTGCTCTGATACCAATTGAAAAACACTAGGGGGGTGAATAGGGTTTTATGATATTTAAAAATTATTCAACAAACAACCACAAAAATATTGGTGAAGGAGACAAGGCGTTTAGATTGGTTCCACCCTTAGCAAATACTAAGGGAGTCAGTCTACTACCCAATTGTTTCCAATTGGGATTTTGAAATCAATTATATTTTATTACCTCGCAAGGATGTTACATAAGATAAAACTACCTTCACAAACCTTTGGATAGCCTTCACCCCAAAGTCATCTCACCAACCTTGAAGCATCCTTCACTTGAAGTAACTTCAAGCTCCCCCTTGAAGTAGCCTTCCTCCTTGAAGTAGCTTCCCGTTGAGACCTTCTAGAAGTAGTCCAAAGTCACGCTGAGCTACCTTCACCACCAAAGAAGCTCCTACAACCTCCTTTCCACAGCCTCCACCCTAGGAGTAGTAAAGGAGAAAACAAATAATAAAAGTAACAAGAAGGGAAGAAGGAAAAATACACTTTACCACTTTAGCACAAGGCTTGAATCCTATATCAAGCGTTTTGGTCTCCTATCCAATGTGTATGAATGTGAAAGTGTAGTGGGTAGGAGATGCTAGTTTATAGGACACATAATCTTAGCTTATGAAAATGATCTGCAAGTGAAGGATTGCTCAATTGCTCACAAAAGTTGATTCTCAATTGCAAGTATGTGTACTCAAGTGAGTTTAGGTGTCCTAAGGCATGTCCTATTTATAGGAATGGCCTACTAGTGCTTAGGGACGTTCTAGACACTTTCTAGGGGGTTCTTAGTGCTCAACTAGCCATTAGTTATCCACTAATTACATTTGTAACGACTAGTTAATTAACTCTAAAAAGTGCATATAGAACCTTTCTCGGTCGAGAAGTATGTCGACCGAGTGTCTCTTGGTCGAGCATTTCTTCAACCGAGAGTAAGTCTGGAGTAAGTATATTGCAACATTCAACTCAACTCCCAACCACTTTTTCCCACCAAGTCTAACAGCTATAGAACCAACTCGAAGAATACACTTAGGTGATTCCCGGTCGAGAAGATTGTCGACCGAGTGTGTCTCGGTTGAGAAGTTGTTTGACCGAGAAAGTCCCTATTTTAGTGTGTTTAGACTTTTACTAAATGTATGTATTAAAGTGCTATTGTGATTCTATCATAGGGGATGACCTATCTAAGTGTTGTGTGTGGATAGGAAGATCGAACTGTTTGATTTGCATGATATCTAAGTACTTGTACATTATATACTTGTACAAGTTTTTACATTTGATTACAATCATGAAAATAAAGCAATTTAAGCATATAGATATTCCAAAGCTTTGTCATCCACCACCTTGTATTCTTGTTCCTGAATTACTCAAGTAGCACATTAGATCCAAAATAATGAAATGGTTGTCATTTTCAAAACAAAGGGATTTTAATTATATCCATTTAGCCAACATGGTGATGTTTAGAGCTACACAAACTATAGAGTTATCAAGTTGATGAGTCACACAATGAAGCTTTGGGAGAGGATTATTGAGCAGAGGCTCAAATCTATAACACAGATATCGAACAACTAATTTGGTTTCATGCCTGGAAGATCAATAGCAAATGCTATTTTTTTGATCAGGAGGCTTATGGATAAGTATAGAGAAAGCAAAAGAGATCTTCATATGGTGTTTATTGATTTGGAAAAGGCTTATGACCGAGTACCTAGAGAAATGTTGTGGATGGTTTTGAAGAAAAAGGGTGTGTCAATCTAATACAATGACTTGATCAAAGACATGTATGATAGCTGTACTACTAATGTGAAGATTCCTGGAGGAGAGACATCAACTTTTCCTATCACAGTTGGGGTACACCAAGGATCCACACTTAGCCTATATCTATTCTTTCTTGTTATGGATGAGTTGACAAAGAATGTTCATGATGATATTCCTTGGTGTATGTTATTTGCTGATGATATTGTTTAGATTGACGAAACTAAAGATGGATTGAATGATAAAGTTGAACATTATAGAGATGCATTGGAATCGAATGGATTGACGATTATCAGGAGAAAAACTGAGTATATGGATTACAATTTCAACCAAATTTGTAGTGTGAATTATGAATCCAAGTTGGACGAACTAGATATACCAAAATGTGATAAATTTTGTTACTTGGGTTCTATTATTCAAATAGATGGGGATGTTCAAAATGAAGTTTGTCATAGGATCACTGTAGGATGGTTGAAATGGAGGAGTGCAACTGAAGTTTTATGTGATCAAAAGATCCCTCTCAAGTAAAAAAGTAAGTTTTATAGAACACTATACGACCAACCATGCTCTACGGAAGTGAATGTTGGGCGGCGAAGAAATAATGTCTCAACAAGATGAACGTGGCTGAAATGTGTATGCTGAGATGGATGTGTGGGAAGACAAGAAAAGATTTCCTGAGAAATGACTATATCAGGAATAAGGTGGGGGTGGCGAGCGTTGAGGAGAAGTTGTGTGAGGGATGACTTAGATGGTACGGACATGTGCAACACAGATCAACTAATGCACCTATATAAAATAATGCTATTGATTCAAGCACAATAAATAGAAGAAGAGGAAGGCCATGGGATGAGCTTATAAAGAGAGATTTTGAATCTCTACATCTTAAACAAAATATGGCCCATGATAGAGCTGAATGGAAATGAAAGATCCATGTAGCTGACCCCAACATAGTTGGCACTGAGGCTTAGGTGATGATGATGATGATGTTGATGATGTATATGTCTATGTAGATAGGTTTTGACATGAGTCACCTTTGATTATTGAGTAAGTTGCCTATGTAAATGAAAATGTTGGGCCGTTCATGTGTTTATATTCATATCTTCTAAGAAATTTATTTTATCATCTTTCCTTGCCTTCTTAATTTATGAAGTTAACTAGGATTTTTTTTGGTTTTTTTGTTTAGAATCATCCTGAGCTGGGTGTCAGATTTGGTGGTATCAAAAGCTTAGCTCCTAGAGTTGCATGCAAATGTGGAGTAGTAGAGATCATAGGAGCAAAGAGTCCTATGTTGGGGCCTACATAGCTTCCTGTAACACTCGGGCCCACTGCCCAAGGCTCTAATAGAGTTTAGGAAGAACGACTGGCCCCACAAACCACCACTAGCCTTAATTGTATACTTTGTCCTCACTCATGTGAAATCCAATATAAACTTCCTGAGTGGTCACCCATCCTAGTACTACTCTAGGCCAAGCACGCTTAACCACAGAGCTCTTTAGTGATGGGCTCCCAGAAAAGAATGTGAACCTTGGTGATATGGGTAGTCCAATCATTACTTTTAAGATCATTTTATTCGAGGCCTCAAATCCTGGGATGTTACAATCTCCCCCAATTATATTCTTAATGTCCTCATCAAAGCTCAACTATATGGCCTCATAACATCTCCCCATTTCAGTGCAAACCCAAGATGGACATGTACACCCATCTCCCATCCATGGCTACCAATGCAAGGGTGGCTCCACCAACCAGGATAGCCCTTTCCAATAGGCCTAGACTGCATGGCTCAAATAATAGCATGCCATAGACCCTAGTGGACCCCACATGCTGGAGGGGAATTGGCTTTGATACCATTTGTAACACCCGAGCCCACTTCCTAAGGTTGTAGTAGAGTTCTAGAATGATGACTGACCCCACATACCACCACTAGCCTTAACCGTGCGCTTTATCCTCACTCATGCACAATCCATGATAAACTTCTCAATTGGTCATCCATCCTAGTACTACTATAGGATGAGCAATCTTAATCACGAAGTTCTTTAGTGATGGGCTCCCAGAAAATAAGGTGAACCTTGGTGATATGGGTAGTCCAATCATTCCTTTTAAGATCATTATATCAGAGGCCTCAAATCATGGGATGTTACAATTCCACTCCTCCATTGAATCCTATGGCACTAGTTGACCCTATTATACATGCTATGTTCAGAGCAATGATGTATCCCTTGTACGATTGCCATACAAGATGTCAATTCCTTCACCCCTAGGCACTACCACCACATGATCTTCTCAAGTTTTGAGGAAGACCTTCAAGATGTTGAGGAGAGTTGGGGATCCACAATATGCTCAGATAGAAATTCTGACAAATGCAAATATATGGTCAATAGAGATGGAGAAGGCTTTTTATATCTTGAAGATACTAGGAGAGAATAAGACTAAGTATATTGTCTACAACCTGAAGGGTAGTGTTGGCCACTAGTGGTCCATGGAGGAGGAGAAGAGGCCCATAGAGATGATCAATTGGGCATGTTTCACAAGGAGTTTGAGAGTAGATACTTTCCAAAGTCATTTATGTGAGAGAAGATGCTTAATCCATTATCCAAATTAGAGCATAATGACATTCAACGATTGTGGGACTCAATTCATGGAGTTGTTGAGGTTCAATCTTCATTTGGATGATACAAATGATGAAAGGATTTGTAGGTTTGAGGAAGGTTGGAGTGGACCTACTATAGTTGGCCTCTTTGATGGAGACATGTGAGAAGGTTTCTAACTTTATTAAGGTTGTGAGAAGACATATTGATAGGATGAAAATGGTTCATTATGACTTTGAGTTAACGAAGAGGTCAACTCCACCTCGTAGGAGGATGTCTGGGATTTCTATAATGCAAGGTACATAGCATCACAATAGTAACAAGAGAAATAGACACAAAACATGCTGGCCAATTCATATCCAAGGATGCAAACACCATTGTAATGTTCACCCAGAAAGGGAAGATGCAAAGGTTTACCTCCCTATAGAGTGATGAGTTCAGGTTCTTTGTCACTAAAAGGGTTGTCTAAGCCACAATATGGAAAACACTATTTAACCTATAATACCATCACTCTTATCCTAGTAGAATTTAGAATAGATAGTCATTTAGGTTAATATAATACTTCATATGTAGTTAGTACAAACACATCATTTTGCACCTAGTTGTACCAAGTGGTGACACAATAATAGAGGTAGAGGCAATAGTTTGAGCAACAACATGGAGGATAAGGTAGATGGTAGGCTTAGCACACAAAGTCATCTATATCATCTAGATGGTAGGCTTAGAATACATAGTCATTTAGGTTAAGATAATACTTCATATGTAGTTAGTACAAACACATCATTTTGCCCCTAGTTGTACCAAGTGGTGACACAATAATAGAGGTAGAGGAAATAGTTTGAGCAACAACATGGAGAATTAGGTAGATGGTAGGCTTAGCACATAAAGTCATCTATATCATCCCCACTAAGTCATGGCCATAGATGCACATAGAAAGCTTCTCAAGTTTATGCCATGACTCAGATTGAAGGATTCATCTTCCCATGTGTTGCAAGAGGTCATGTTGACCTTTTTCATTCTGACTTACCTGCTCCTTCTTATATTTCAATGTTAGTCGATCCAAGTGCACAAACACTTGTTTATCGCTAGAGAGGTGATATATCTATGTAGTTTTCTTGTTAGTAGTACGCATGATGAACTTTTATTGGAGACTCCATAGGTGGGTTTTGTTGTTTTCATGGAGATAAGTCCATCTTATGTACTTTATTTCTTACGTCATAACTTTCAAATTGACAATCCACTCTATATGCATGGGTTGATGTGATCCTAAAGATGGTATTCTATAGAAGTACAATGTAGTTTTGGACTATGGTCCAAGGTTGTGTAGTTAGAGATGGTGATATCTCTTGGTCTTTCCAAGGAGAAAGGAAAATATGCCTTATTTGAATTTGGTATCTACTTCCATTATATAGAGGATCTTGGGGCAAGGGTGTGCAATTTATTAGCAGTTCTTGTAGAAACCAAGGTCAAGAGTCTAATAGTTAAGGATTTTATGATATACATGAGTTTGAGTTCATGTTTCCCAAGGAGTTTCTAGGTGACCCACTGCCTCGAGATATTGATTTTGAGATTCAAATTAATTCCTGGAATGCATCATAGACCTCAAGCACCATGCATGATGGCACCAAATGAGATGAAGGAGTTGAAGTTGAAACTTTAGGTACTCTTGAGTTAATGGTTTATACAACCGAGTGTGTTAACCTAGGGTTCTTCCATGTTGTTTGAAAAGAATAATGATAGATTTAGGAGGTTTTACATAAGCTGCATGTAACTGAACATAGTTATAGTGAAAAACACATACCATTTGCTGAGGATTGATGATGTATTTGATTAGTTGAATGGATCTATAATTTATTTGATGATGTATATGATATTGGGATACCCTCATTTTTGGAATAAGATGGGTGGAAAACAAAAACAACCTTTAAGACCAGGTATGGTCATTACAAGTTTGTGGTTATGCCATTAGGTGAATCAGTGCACCTACAACCTTCATGGACCTGATGAAAATAATCTTCAAGTAGTATGTAGATCAATTTGTAGTGGTTTCATGGATGACATATTGATCTAATACAATGATAAAGATCAACATGAGAACCATTTTAGTGTAGTGTCACAACTGTTGAGGCAACACTGGTTGTATGAAAACTTTAGTAAGTGTGAGTTTTGGCTAACTATGGTGTCCTTTCTTGGTCATGTCATATCTGGAAAGGGGATTTTTGTGAATCCTAAGAATGTAGAATTGGTGTTGTAATGGGAACAACTAAAGATGTTGATACAATTTTAGATCTTTCTTGGTTTACCTGTTAATTATTGATGGCTAATCAAGAACTTCATCTCTATATCATCATGAATGACTAGGGTAACTAAGAGGATTGTGCATTATGTTTCATAGGAGGAATGCCAGTGCTACTTCAAGTTGTTGAAAGAGAAGTTCAAATCAATACAAATGTTGGTCTTGCTAGAGACATGGAAAGGCCACATCATCTACTTTGATTCTTTAAAGAAAAGGTTAGGTTGTGTGTTGATGCAAATTAAGATCGTAATCTCTTATGCTTTTGTACATCTCAAGAAGAAAGAGAATAAATAGTGAATACATCACTTTGAGTTAGAAATAGTTTTTTTTACCTTTAAAGGTATGCATGCACTGCCTTTATGGATACAAGTTCCAGATATTTACATGTAATCACAGTCTCAAGTATATATTTTCACATAAAGATATGAACATGGTGAGAGTTGATCAAGGACTGAAAATGTAATATATATTATAATCCTTGAAAGGTGACTGTGGTGAATGATGCTTTGAGCATAAAGTCATCTTCATCTTCTTTTGCATATAGTGTCTCTTCATCAGATGATTATCCAGACCAAAGTATATATGTTGGGAGGCTTGTTGGCTCAATTGCAGATCTACATGACTCTAGTACTACATATCAAAGATGCATAGAGGGTTGTACTTGATACACGAAATCTGTTCATAAATTTCTGATAATTAATATGAATGTTTCCATGAGTCTGAGGATGGTTCAATGCAACTCCATGAAAGTTTAATGAATTCTAAGGTACATTGTTTGAGGAATATGGTGCTTAAATAAGTAGGTTCTTCAATGTTATTTATGCATCTTGGAGGTACAACGATGTACCATAACATGAAGTATTTGTATTGGTGGCTTCTAATGAAGCATGACGTGCCTAAGTTTGTGGCTAAGTCCTTTTTGTCAGTAAGTAAAGGAAATTCATCAAAAACCTATGGAGTTGTTGCCATCATTTCCTATCCCTATGTGGATATGGGATCATGTAACCATGGACCACATGGTTGGTTTTTATAAGGTAGCTAAGGGTATAATTGCATTTGGGAAGTCGTTAACCAAATGACTAAGTCACCTTACTTTATACTAGTCAAAGCTATTTTTGCTGATGAGAAGTTGGCTCATATCTATGTAGATGACATATTTCATCTACATGGTATACCAAAAAAAGGGTGTAATGCAGACTAGTGCACTTCACTTGTAGGTAATTGGACCGTCTGCCTGAACCCTTGGGGTGCACTAAATGTTCAATACAACCTTTTACCCACAAAATGATGTGCAGTCAGAGAGAACAATCCACATGTTGGAAGATCTTATGAGAGCTCATGTTATTTTATTCCTTGGTAGTTGGGATATCCACCTCATCTTGATAAAGTCCTCCTACAACAATAGCTACTAGATAAGTATAAACATGGCACCGTACGTGGCTCTATAGGATAGGAGTTGAAAATTTCCTTTTTTGTTATGATATGGGCAAATGTCATCACTTTGGTCCTCAAATTCAACAGAAGGTTGTGACCTATGCTGTTAACCATAGAATGTCACTAGAATTTTAGGTTGAAGACCTTGTTTATCTGAAAGTCTCATCTTGAAAGGGTGTTTTGAGACTTGAGAAGAAAATTAATCTTGCTCCTAGGTTTATGGGGGCCTTATGATGTCATCACCATTTTAGAAAAATTACCTATAGATTGGATTGGACTCTAGAATTAAAAAGATTTCACAACATGTTCATTTCATGTTTCAATGATGAGGAAATTTTATCATGGAAGTGATCAAACAATATAAATTGTGGAAGTCCAACTTGCAAACAATATCTCTTATGTTGATAGACCAAATTATGATCTTGGATTGGGTGCAAAAGTTGAGGAAGAGTCCTAGGGAAAGTCTTTTGATATCAGTGTGGCAATGAGAAGGCCAAGTGGAAATTAGAGGAGACTTCTAGGAAGTGCTCAACTTTGTTTTAGGATTTTGGGGGCGAAATCTTATTAGGAGGGAAGATCTATAAGACTCCAAACTAGATTAGCCATGATCTCACATTGTTTGTCCTAATTTCTTGATTTATTAGAACTAATGTTGATTATTTTAATGTGACAATCCTAAATAGATAAGAAAAGTGATGTATATTCTTGTTTTATCTTGGTGCTTGTATGTATAGATGCTATATTAGTGTTTTAAGGGCTTAATACATGCATACGAGGCCAACATAGGGTTTGCCCTCCTTAAATTAGGGTTCTTGTAACTTGATGTTTTTGTGGGTTGGTGGGTCCTAAACTCAACTACATTTAAGCAAGTTTGGGCCGATTTGGCAGGCCTTTGGGCATGGGTTAGGCTATGAACTCAAGCTGAGCATTATAGTGAACTTGACCTAGTTGAAATGGCTTAGTGTTAGTGGTGAAATTGATCAGATGCAAGTCAATTTAGGACAATTTGGGCTCAGTGATTGAGTTCTTGAAGTCAAGGGTCATGTGACAAAGGATCTTTTAGCTTGGCTTTGTTAGTGAAATTGGGCTAAGTTTAAGTACAATTCAGACCTATTGTTTCTACATGCTTAGTGGGGTGCCTAAGTTGAATAAAGTTTTGTTTGGTTAGATGTTGCCAACTTAGTCAATTTCCTCAAAATTTAGTTTTGTTTTCTCCAGATTGGGTAGTGTCTTAACCATATAAATCTTTGTTTCCCCATGTGTGTCTTGTCCTTTCCTGATGCAGGCTGAGTGCGCTCTATGTAGGGCACTATCTTTTAGCATGATCCGAAGGGTACTCTCTAGGGGCTGATGTGGACCATTTACTTCCATACATAAACACATGATCCCATTGTTCTTAGAGCTCATAGAAAATTTTGGCATGTTGGTGAGCTTCTAGAGTGAGAGGAGGGCATTTCCATTTGTACAACTCATGCCCGTGCTTGCATGTTATTAATTTGGCTTGTTTTTTGAAGATATAAGCCACTGATTATCTTCCCAACCTAGCTTTTCATGTTTCCATGCAATTGATATACATTTATCATCATTTTGCTTGTTGTTAATCTCTATTTTACCTTATTTAGGTGTGGTTCTTGGATATCCATGGTGCAAATCCCTTCCTTTATCTAAATTTATCTACTTATCACCTTCTTTGGTATAGTTGGAGGTAAAACTTGCTAGGAGGGACGTTGGTGAAGTGTTTTGGGGGTGATTTTGGAGCCTTTGTTCACTCTTCCCTCGATGGAGACCATGTTATTCATTTAAAGTGAGTGATATACCCTATTTTTTGCCTTCATTTCTTGTAAAATCCTAAATGCCACCTCTAATCTCTATAAATACATTCCAAAGGCTTCAAGGTGTAATGTTTATGGGATTTTGGGCTACGTAATGATGAACTTTAGGATCATTACCCTTTTTATGGTACATGTTAATCTACTTCGAAAATGATTAGGCTTTCTTACTGCCACATTGCTAGAAATTAAAAAATAGACATGTTTGTTGCCCCAAAATGGCTTTTTAGGTGTTTTGACAATATTTGTTATGTTTCTATCATACGACAAAGTTTGTGGATGAAAAATTTTCATGACGATTTCTTACTAATATAAGGAGATATTCATACCCTTTGATGAGAATTATGAACCCTATTGAGGGACTGACCCTTGTATGGTCAAAAATGGTGTTTTGGATAACTATTACTACTGTTGGGACATGATATAATAATATTTCTAAGATTTTAATGTATTCTCATGCTTGAATGGTGTTATATCATGGCGAGATATTTTGACTTATATCCTTTTGCTTAGATGAGTAAAAGACTAAGTTAATCAAGTGAAACCTAAATCATGTAGTGCACTATGACCATATACCTACCATAGTGTTAGAAAGTCAAGGTAGTGAAACATGGATCCTTGTAGAAAACTCAATATTGTGAGAAGGTTACTTAGCGTCGTATAATGTTGAGTGTATGCGAGTGAAAAAGAATCCAAATGAAATATTTTCCCCTCAGTGCCTAGAAATCACCCTTTATATGAGTGTTGTTGAGATTGTATGTCCAATAGTCTATGGCAGTCATGTCTTTGTGAATAATAAAATATGTGGTATGTTGATATAAATGTAGTAATACCCATGATATGTGGTAGGTTACATGCCTTGCGTACCTAGGAAAAATATGATATAGTAAATAGGTCAAATGCCTATGAGCCCCTACTTAGTATACTAATGCTGACCGAGTTGTGAAGGGATCCTATCAAGACTGGATAATCCTAAAATACTCTATAGTGGGATATGATAATTTGTAATAACTAGCTAATAGTTTGGACAATAAATTCCAACTAACTTAGAATTACTATTAGATATGCGATCAAGCCATGTAGCCTTATATATATAGGAATCGAACGTATCACATTCTGAGGAGTTTATTACCTCTACATTCTTTATAAGTATTACATGCCTTATCCTTATACTACATATATTTCTTGATATATTTTCTAGAAGTTATCATTTAATGCTAATATGTGTAATTTTATCTTAAAATAGTAGTCTTGCATACTTACAATGATTTATAACTGTTATATCTCTATGACACATGGGCCCCACTCTCACAATTCTCCACCCTTTTGTGGTGTTCAACCTCATATCCAGATGTATACTTGTGAAAATCCTCCTTTAGAAGGATAGCAGTAGATGAAGGTTGGTATGTAGCACTTGTGAAGATGACTAGAGTCATCGTTGTACGTTCATGCCAGGGAGGGTGTTTTGTATCTCAATATACTAACATATATTTTGGCGTGCATGTTGTGTACATATTTCCCATGATATAAATAATTAGAGGTAGATGTTTTGTATAAATAGGTAATGACCTTGGTCACCTTTGACTGATAATGTACAATTACTTGTGAATAATGAATAGTTTCCTTTTTATGTAATAATATAGTTATTTTTTCCAAAATTTATTTCAATCATTCCCCTTGGATTCATGGTTGATGAAGTTAATTAGGACCATTTTAACATTTTCTTGAGTTATCTTTCTTGATGTTCCATCTGTGGTTGGCGTGTCATAGTTGGATAGAGCAGAGTATGTCACTGAGATAATCCCCTAAAGGGGTGAACTTTATTTTTGGTTTCTCACTATATTTTGAACCTTCTCTAGAAAGAAGGTATATGTAGATGTCACTTTGTAGATGTATCTTCTTGTACTTTTTGGTCTCTATTGTTTGTGACTTACTGAAAGTGACATTTAGAGGAACTCCATTCTCTCATCTTAGTCCCCATATCTTTTATTTTTAGTATCTTTTCATTTGTGATGGGACCTAGAGGGGGCTCCCTTCTACTGAGCTTGATTTGTGAATCAACCTGACATAGAGGATCTCATGGTATTTCTCTCATTTCTTGGAGGAATGGCTGTATATGGATAAGGTGGGTACCGAGAAACCCCTATACAAGAGGATAGTTCTAAGGTGGTAGGGGAGGGTAATTTGTGATATTAATTTTTGCATATCTCCTTCTCCTTATGGTAAATGTAAGGCCGGTCTTCTATCATTCTATATTTTCTAAACTAATTTCTTCCTTGTGTAAATTAATTTTTGAGTGTTCATTAGATTATATTTTCTGAGTATTAACCTTATTTTCTATAAAGTGATGACCAATGGGTCGAGTTTTCCAATCCCAACTACCCAAATGATGAGGTCCCATGTGATGGTATGGTATTGTCTGATGTGTCCCATGATGAGGTAGAGGTGCATTTTATAAGTTATATGGAGATAATAGTTGTGATTGACCCACAAGTGGGAACCTATCCAAAAATGGATCTGAACAAAACATGCTAGGATGTTAGTTCAAGTTCAACTTAGACATTTGATTGTCTTTATCTGTCATCTCATCGGGGAATCAAGCATTTTTTCCCATTTCATGTGGTCTTCAAAATGTTTTGACTATTTGATAGACTCAATTTTATTATTGGTCTATATTTTTTCATGATAACTTCCAAAGATCCTCTCATATACTTATCAATGTTGGACATTTGATGTTCTTCTTGCCACTCAAGGAGTTCTTTCTGATTTGAGTAAGTACTATGCTACTTGCTAATTATATGGTGTCCCTTCCCTCAATATGGTGGAGTGATTATGTATTTGGATAACCATACAAAACAAAAATATTCCCCTTGCGCATCAAGGGTTCAACTATGAGAAAGTAAGGAAATGACTTTGAAGAATTATCCCTTTTCTTTTGGAAAGAGATGTTGACATATGTAGAATCCAATGATGTTGTGCATGATTCTTTTTGCACATTTCATGATTCCATTGTTGAAGAGTAGGATATCTAAATTTTCCCCTTGCATATAAAGGGAAATAATGTTCATGATATAAAGAAAAAAATTTACCCCTTGCACAAAAAAAGGGGTGGGAGAAAGATTGTAATTCTTATGGAGGTTTGTGCCTTACATGGAAGGAGGGCTAATCATGGACAGAAAAGATCATATAATCTAGTGGTAAGAGAGAAATTTTGCCACAAATTAGAAAATGTGGATGGGAACTTGTCACTAAGTGTGACAAAACTTTTCCCCTTGCTTATCAAGGGGCTTGGTTATTGGAGGATTTTCAAAGATATGATCCAAGGGATTCTTTGTTTAATATATTTCATTAGAGATCATATGCATCATATATTTCATAGTGGTACAAATGAAGCAAAACCAATGGGACCTCTCTCTAGGGAGTGATTCTCTAAATTTCCTTACATGATAAAATCAATGTTATAACTGATAGCCATGAAAGTAAGGATGTAACTACTAACATTGTATCCTCCCCCATCTATCCTATCTTAGGTGAAAAATCTGCCTTTGTGACTTAAGGATCTTAGTCCCTTGTGTAACCAAGTCTTTTTCTAGTCCTATTTTTATGACATGAGGAATTTTGTGGTCACTCTCTTTCGAGAGAGGGATGAAGTTGGCAAGAGTCACATTGGTCTAGTTTATTGGTGTGGTCCATGAATCAAGTAGATAATGCAACATATAAGGGTGTTCTCTAGTTTAAGGTCATATTCTAGAACAAAAATGGTCTAGTTTAAGGTCATACACTTGGACCAAACGCGAGGGTTTGATGTGTGATGGTATGTGGTAGATGGAGTGGGTGTAGGTCTCTCTCACATGTAGTTGCTCCCTATATTCTCTTATACCATACGATATCCATTAGACACTAATGTCCATGAAGGGCAGGATGATCCTATTGACCATGCATCCTTTCCCATCTCTTATCTTAGAGTGTTTCTTGACTATCAGGGGGATGTAAATATTTTTTATGTTGGGCTCCTAGGGTCATGTATAATTGTGACTCACTCTAGTCCTATTTGTAAGGGAACAAAGGATTTTTGGGTCACTTTGATTATAAAATAAGGTAGAAGGAAATGAAATAATGGGTTGGTTAGGTTTATACGCATGACCATGAGTCAAGGTTAGGGTGTGACATGTGCAAATGTGGGATAGATTAGGGTCATAGTCCAACATCCAAACGACCACATTTTATGTTATATGACAATGGCATTAGTGTATGTCTAGCTAGTGATGATGTGGTCTAGTTTAAAGTTATAGTCTAGAAGCAAGTGGTGCAGTTGAAGGTCATAGGCTAGGACCACTAAATGAAGATGTACAATAAATTTGATGAGTGGACCATCATAAAACTAGATCAAACCTCTTGAAGCTGGGCTCTTGGAGAGCATGATGGTCTTATCCATCTTCAAGGAGAAATACATGGCATCAGTGAAGGTTTTGGTCTTGATATCCACAACATGTGGTTGACTCTGGGGGTGCATGTGGTTGAAAAAATTCTCCCTTCATACCTCCTTGTCCAACATGTAAGAAAAATGCTCAAGAAGTCTAAACTTCTTAGTGTAGACTACCACATATATGTCGCCCTGGTGGAGGTTCATGAACTATTTTTCCTTCTCTTTTTGGGCAGAGTTGGGGACAAACCTGGGAGTGAAAATGGCTTAGAAGTCCTCCTAAGTCATTGGGTCCTTGGTCAGATCTCAGATGGCAATGTATTCTCCCATCAGAGATTTATAGTTCCCTTAATGAGATGGGCAGTGAAGATCACTTTCTTGTTAGGCCACACTTCCAAGATGCGGAAACCATTCTCCATGACCAGTATCTAGGCATCCACTTTGTACACAACCCCATACTTGTATTCTCCTCAAAACTCCTCGATGATCATCTTGATGAAGTCCAAGATGGGGGCCTTGAGACGAGGGAGGACAAGATTGGGTGAACCATTCTTGTCTTTGGCGATGTCCCTAAGGGCTAGGGAACTGATGGCATTGATCAACACCTTACATTTCTATAGCCACACAATATCATGAGTCTTAACTAGATTGTTCTCCATTGCATGATCTGAGCCATCAACAGTTTCTGGGCCATCCTTAGGGACATGACCATCCTCAAGGATTGGGACATCGATGGGATTAGGGACATCATTAGGTTCAAAAACTCCCTCAATGAAGGCCTCCTCTGGCCTCTTCATCTTACTAGAGGATTCACCATCCATGACCCTCTTTGTTTTATAGGGAAAGCTTCTTCTTGCGGGATGTCTTCCTCATGGTCATCCATGGGAACTTCATCTATGATCACAATGGCCTTAACACAAGCTATGATATATAACATAGATTTTTTTAACATTTTGATATTTATGAAATGGTTATATTTATACTTATATCAATATTATCATCATTACATGATATATTATTATTATTATTTTCCAAATGATGCCATAACAATTCTTGTTGAAACCCTATTTTGGGAGACAAAATTACTTTGGGTACTTACAGTTTATGATGGACGGTTGGGGTGAATAAACAAACAAATGTGAGATGAGAAAAATCTAGATGTATTCTACTTCAGGAAAAAACCTTTGACTTTATCCAGGTGGGATTCACAATGGTCTGGGGGTCTTCAAAATCCGACTAGCGGTGCATTGGATTTTTTTTTTCCATCATTCATGTTATGATCCTTTATAGACATCATCTCACTCATATGATGCCCTAATAATTCCTTTTGTTCCAAGGAAGACATAATGTACTATCTATTAAAGGTTATATGGTAAACTTGGCATCTGATACCTAATTAAATGACCCCCTTCCTATGCTATCCTCAGCTATAGTGAATTTTGAAGGCAACATCCACTATTTACTTTTCAAAATCTAGGTTTAGCAAATAACCAAAATTTCATTGAATAAACTAGTTTGATAACAAGATGATCTATCTCTTTGAAGGAGTTACCTGATGTTTCAAAGGGAGATAGTAACATGAAAAAATAACAATTATCTAACTAAATCCTTCAGAGTTCTTTATGCATGTGTTCTTTTTGTGCCAAATTCTAGATATCCATGTCTTTAGATAATTTGAGCAACATCACCTTAAACTATCAAGGCACTCGATTAGTATATTGCTATACTGTGTATGTAGGTGCATACAAATTATGTGAATATATGTGTCACATCATATCAAGCATATTCAACAACTATCATCAACAAACGAGCATTAAATTTTCTATATAAATTACTATCCCATATTTTTTTCCTAATTTCAGTAGGTTCACTAATCCCTTGCTTCATCAATGGATTCTAGGGATTGATCTAAAATTGGATCTAGGGTGAATATTTATTGCTCACATTACTTCATTACTTTTAATAATTTCCTTAGTAATTCTCCTTAGTTTATTGAGAGTATTATCTCAAAATACTCCTTAGAGATTGCATGATGGGTTCATCAAATTAATATATATAGGTGATAACATATGAAATTTTCTTGAAATGAAGAAAATAAACATCTAAATAGTCTATATGTTTGAGCATCAAGAAGTCATTGACAATCTTTGGAAATCTATATTGGGCGAGTAGACATAATTAACGGCATACCTTTTTGAGAGATGCTTGGAATGTAAGTCAAAAAGCACACATAAACCAAGTCAACTAATTAACCTATAACTAAGGTATAAAACCATACTCTCACCTTTGTATTCATATCATACTATTTAGACTTGATTTGGGTCTAAGTTAGGGTTTAGTGTTGGATTAGGGTTGAACATTACAAGCTCTAGATATTCTATATTATGTGTCCTAAGGTTTATAAACCCTAATTTGACATTATGCGTGACCCTAATTCTTTAATTTAACATCATATTACATCTTCATTCATCTAGATCAGATTATGTACTAAGATTAATTTGAACAATATATGAACACTATTTTCCATAACATAAGGTTTTCATAAAATAATTAATTTAAACTAACATATAAGTTTTGAATCTGAGATCAAACTAGATCATGTAACCCTTATTTTCAGATTCCTCACATTTTTATGATCAATTTCATATATATATTGTCTATATTGGGCTTATGGCTTATTTTCTATGGATTTGACTAAGTTAATTCTTTTCTAACCAATCACATGTCATGACATCATTGAGATTATCATTTACCAAGGTGTTGTAGGGCTAGATTTAAATAATGTAGAGATTAGAACCTTGCCCAAACATTATGAAATCATTATCAAGTGATTTGAGGACAAAGGGGTAATCCCCCAAGTAGGATTCTTCCTATTCTAGCCTACTAATGATGCAGGAAACCATGGGTTGACTTCCTAGCTTGAGGCCATGAAAACCTCATCTAAGACAGTCATTCCCTTCCTTAGGTTTTATTGGTCTCAAACAACAGTTGCATCACGACAGAGGAGACATGATTGGGTACTAGGTGATACGATAGTCAAAGAGTAAAAAAAGGAATAAGAAGAGTATTTACCACAATTCATGTGAATGTGATGGTTGAGGAAGATCACTGAGGTTCTGGCGAAGGCGTTCCACCATTCGCAAGTCTTGTGATGGCCATAATCGATATCCACTGAAGAACTTCAGTATTTAGACACCTAGAGTTTGGGAACTGGGTTCGAGGTTCTCTCAAAACTTCCTAACTATTCATTTGGATATAGGGACTCCTCATGATGATTTAGCCCAAGGTAATTGGCCTGGGGTGATCTGAGGTGTCATAAGAAGGTGGAGGTCTCTTAAAATTGATGAGATTCTAGAAAAGGGTGTCCATGTTCTCTCCAAGGGTAGTTAATGCTAGGGTTGTGATGAAGGGGACTTAGGGAATCTATAGGGCATATTTTTATAGGTTGGGGTTTCTCAAAGTAGTGACTATCCTTAGTCCTAGTAACCTAGAGTAATTGATGATTTGAGAATTATCTCTACACTTCAAGATAATGGTTTTGCATTATATCATTGTGTTCAGTTTGCTGTCCCAAATACAATGGGACAAATCCCATGGTGTTTTGTGGAGTCTAAAGAGAGTGTGGGTCTAAGAAGATGTCTAAGTTGAATAGGAATCCTATTATGGGGAAGAAGAATTCATAGCTACTGTTGAATATTCATCCAATGGGTCTAGGCATCATTCACATATGAGTCACACCTCCTAAGTCCTGGGAATTCTAAACTTTTGGCTAGACCGGTTATTTAATTAAGATTTAAGTTGTTATTATCAAGTATATCCTTTCTTTAGCTTATTCTTAGAAAATTCATGTAGGTCTATGGAAGCATCCAATTGTTACAAAATTTTAATGAGATCTTTATCGTAGCCTATCACAACCTAGGAAAGAATTGGGATTAAAATACGACAGACAATTCCCCTTTTGTTAACATCCAATTAATTACTTATTTTAATTCCTTAAATCACATATATTCATATTACCTTTCCAAGCTTGGCATTTATAATCCTCTTATTATTATCCTACGTTGAAGAGATCTGAGATTCAATTGTCTAGAGTTGGGGAACTTTGTTCAAGGCTCTATTGAGGCTTCTTGACTATCCAGTTGGCTTTAGGGACTTATCACAATGCATCAAGACCATTTAATTGGTCTAGATTCTTTGAGGCATAATTATGAGATGGAGGTCTCTAGATATGGAGAAGATTCTAGCTGAGGGTGTCAAGTTCTCTATGAGGGAAATTAACTCCAAAATTGTGATGAGCGGGATTCAAGAAGCTATAGGGAATCTATATATAGGATGGGGCTACATGGTTTGGAAATTAACCTTAGCCCAAGTTTCTTGGAGTCAATGATGATTTGGGAATTATCTCTAGTTATTATAGTAATGTTTGTGCATTATCTCATTGTGTTTAGTTTGATCTCTCGATCCAATGGGACAAATTATATGGTGTTTGGTGAGTGTGGAGAATGAGGTTATAAGGAGGTGTTTGAGTTGAGTAGGGCACCTATCGTAGGGAATATGGCAACATGAATCCTATTGGATCTTCATCCAATGGTGCCAGACGTCATCCACATCTATTTCATGCCTCCTAACTCTCGAGTATTAAAGAAATTAGGCTGGGTCGATAATGTAAAATCATTTTTAACTTGTATATCCTCAGTTTAGCTTATTCTTAGAAAAATAGTGTAGGTATCTATAAGCATCCAATTGTCACATAATTTTAGTACATATTTATGTTAGACTTATCTACGCCTAGGTAAAAGTTGAGAATAAAACACCAAAGATAATTACATTTTTATTTCCAAAGTAATTACTTAATTGAATTCCTTATGTCATAATATTTTTATTATATTTCTAAACTTGACATTTATCTCCCTCTATATATCATCCTTTGTTAAACCCAATTTGGGGCCCATCTAAGCTATTGGTTATACTCAACTTGTTGTTCAAGTAAGCATGAGATGATTTATTCATTAATCACTCAATTAATTAAGTAATTTGGAATCTACTAGAATTTAATTTCCCATTTATTGTTAAATCACCAAAACTCTGAAAGCATTGTTGATATTAAATAATGACACATTATTTGTTGGATTTGAATTTTGCATTTATGTATTAAATTGCAAAACAAATACATATAATTTAGGGGTTTCAAATATACCATTTTAAATACTCAAATTACATTTTAGTAAATCATATGTTCAAAACTTTAGGTCATTTAATCCTTCCCTCCTTATTATAAATTTTGTCCTCAAAATTTGGCTTAAAAGAGGCATGGGTGTGCTTTGTACATGTCCATCTTTAGTTGCCATGTGGCTTCATCCACACTGTTGTGTTTCCACATAAATTTAACCATATAAACTATTTTGTTTCTAATCTATTTGACCTTTGAATCAAAGATCCTTACAAGTATCTCAAGATAGGACAACCTACCTTAGATCTCAATGGGCTCAATATTTAACATGTGGGCATGATCCTTCACATAGCTCTTCAAATTGGACACATGGAACACAATATGCATCATGATAAATTTTGTTTGTACTAGAAGATGATAAGCGTCCCCTCCAATCCATTTTAGAATCTCAAATGGACTCACTTATTGATGAATCAACTTTCCTTGATTCTTAGATATGACATAAAGGGGCCAGATCTTTCAGAACACATGATATCCTACTGAGAAGTGTAGATCGACATGCTTTGCACCTACATAGGACTTTTGCCAATCTTGGGCCTTCTTAATCTCTTTTTGATCAAAGTGACATTTTTTTTTCAAAAAGTGGCCATTCTATTCATCCTGTGGATGGGGGTTGAACTTAGGCCTATTGATAAAAACCAAGTGTATAACCAACATGGTGTCCTTTCTAGAGTAAAATGTTTGGAGTGTAGTGAGACCATATTTCATCCACCAAACTTAGGGCTATGTCTCCTTTTTACCAAAGGATAAGGTAATGCAAGGATATAGTTCAGATTCTATTCAAGTTTGTATATAGATGTAGTTTTTCAGACCTAAGCAAGGCTCCCTCAATGACATCATCGCATTGAGTAGATAGATTGACACAACGTCCCATAAAGAGATGTGTACCAAGGCATCCCGACATTGGCTTGAACTATTATTATAGGATAACTCAGCTAAAGGTAGATACTTCTCCCATGATCCAACCCAATTGGAGAACAAGACCCTAGCATATCTATCAGGGTTTGGATCCTGCATTTTGACTATTGATCAGTCCAAGGGTGGTAGGTGGTGCTAAAATTCATCATGGTGTCGAGTTCTTCTTGAACTTGTATTCATGGCTTAGAGGTGAACTTAGAATCTCAACCAAAGATGATGGAACTTGTAACTCCTTGCAAACTGATAATCTCTTATATCTAGAACTTTTCCATGTCAAAAAGTTTGGTAGCAGTCTTGCATGATAGGAAGTGTACCGACATCATCAGATGGTCCATTAGGACCTAATTAGTGTCATGCCCTTTCCTAATCTTGTGAAGACCCACCAAAAAATCCAATATGATGTGGTCCCATTTCCACTTGGGATCTCAATGGATTGTATTAAACCACCTAGTTGTTGGTGTTACACCTTCACCATATGGCATGTGAGACAACTAGCAGAAAATGAGCTTTGTCTCACTTCATTCATTATCACTAGTAAATCCACTATAGGTCTTTAAAGATCTAGGTGATGTCATGGTTTATGGTATACTTATACCCACACGATTTTAATAGAATGCAAACGTTCAATGGAGAATCTTTGGGTACCTAGATTTGATGTTTGTATCGAATTCCTCCATGCACTTCCATAGAGAATGGGTTTGAGCATGGACATGTAAGGTCTTCATGTTCTAGAGACCAGATCTGATTAACTGGGTTACTACACACTCAAAAGAAGGTTGGGGAAAATCTAGATGTTGGCAGACATAGCCGGCCAGTCAAGGGTTGTGGGGTCCATCTGATAAACTCTTTGAGTCTCCTCCACTAGGTGGCTAAGTGGAAAGAACAATTTAGTCTTTTATGACTAAGATCATCAATCACCACATTAATCTTACCGAGGTGGTAGCATATAGTGAAGTAAAATTTCTTTAGGTACTCCATACATCATCTCTTCTGCATGTTATGGTCCTTCTGGGTCAACTAGTACTTCAAGATCTTATTATCAATGATGATGTCAAAAGTGTCTCCCTACATGTCGTGGGGAAATTGGGGCGACAACTAAGGAAACAAAAACAAAAATTTAATGCCCAATTCCCTAACTTGAAGATTGAGTCAACAACAATGTATTTAGGAAAGAAGGTAACAAGAGGTATACTTGATCCTGGAGCAAGTCCATTAACAACTCTTAATGTAGTAGCATCCACCTTTCTTCAAGAAGAAACAAGCTTCTTCTTCAGGCAACACTCAAGCATTCACCAACAGCTTCCTCCTGGTTCAACACCACAAATGGAGGTTGACATTTTCCTCCTAGCGGAAAAACTCCTCGGCTCTAGAGTAGTCCACACTAACCACCAAAAAATCCACATTGCGCTACTAGAGATAATGGGAAGGAGTTGTCACTTTGAATGTTAATGTACTAGCACCTATTTACTCTCCCACAATTGTCTCTCCCTTGCTATCCCTACCTTTTACAGATAGGACTTGCTCAGTCTCTCTATTGTCTACCACAACAAAAGAGGACAAAAATTGTCAGCAATTATTGTTGTGTCTAGCAAGCTCCTTGTACCCCTCTATTTATAGGAGAGGTCAAGGTCAAGGTTTCAATCTGGTAGTCAAAGAGACTGAATTCATAAATTTTCTAGAAACTACAAACCACAGACCTATTAGTTCTCATGCTGAACCTATTGGTTCGTGCATGAACCAGTCGGTTCGTGCAATTTCCAGTTCTAAATCACATTGGTATTCAATGCACGATAAATGCAAAACATAATGTCAACATCCATCCTTGATCCAATTGAATTGACCATTGAATTGGGTGCTTCACCACATGAACCAGTCGTCTCTATCCTTAAACCGCTCAGTTCACTTAATGATCGGTTGGTTCATGCCTTGGTTCAACCATTGATTAGTCAATGTAGTTTCCAATCGACCTGACACACCAACTGATCGATTCAACACTTGAACCAGTCAGTTCAGAGTCCATTCAGTCAACTTTGAACCATAGTTGTTTAATTTGAATATCTAAACACTTTTTTTAATCAAGTTAAGCATCATTCATGAATAAAAATCCTACTCCAAGTGCATCCTTATAGCGTGACCCTATAGGTTCCAAATTACATTGGTAGTAAATGTTCATAACCAATTTATGACATCACAAGAAATGAATGATATTTATCAACACATCATTGCTATCCAAGTAGTTTGGAAAGTTGGACAAAAACTTTAGCCTACAATCCATGATCAGTATTATAGTGAGCATATAGTTCCTTTGTCTCTGAAATCCGGATAGAACTCGATATGAAATTGTCATCCTCTCCAACATTCAATTAATGATTGAACTAGAGCAGACTGTCTGAGATGCATGTGATTTCACATATCATATATTGAGTGACATGAGTATGGCCATGCATTTCTTAGTCTTGCTTATCAAGTGGCCTAGATATCATTATCCTGTAGGAGGGACCCCATCGATCACTCACTCTCATTCCCCACGTGTCACAATGCACCTAAGATTCATCTTTATGACAACCCTTATTTAAGGTCACATTGGATGATGTCTAAATACCATGAACAACATGTGCTGAGTGTAGTAACTTCAGGTCTAAGAACTAAAATCACAACTGTCACTATGAGAGTTGATTCCGAATGCCATTCCATGGTACCATGTCTCACTCTCAAGGTGAATATGTCTAATACACTGTCTTCTAACATGTACCTGTTTGCTTGACTTGATATCATATATCATGACTAATGAGACTCTATCATCAATAAACACACACTCTAGTTTTATGTATTACAATTTTCTATTTTTCTTCCACAATAATATCTAACTAGGGACATAATAAGAATGTATGTACTCTTATCATACATATGATGTTATTGTTTAGGTCATCAACCTGAAGACATATGTCATTGAGTATCATCATTATTTAGACATCTATTATATCTATGTCATATCTCATTATTGAGACAAGAATAATAGGAGGAGTTACTTTTATTATTATCAAATTGGGTATCTAATGCCACATTTCAATCATTGTATGACTAGCTCTCTGGGAATACATACCAATAGACTCCCACTTGCAGTTAGAGCCAATCACCCACAAATCTTATTCCAAGTGATCTTAACATGTCCATCATGTTTCTACTGCACAAGCACTTTTATAGAGGGTTAACAACGTTTGCTTCTAGTCGGTATTTTGCAAGTTTCACAACTCCTTGTCGTATGACTTTTTGTATGAGATCGAAGTGTTGTAGTATGCTATCTGAGATTCCTAGCCTATCCATTACCTCTATTATTGTCACAACATTTCTACTATGTCATCAACAATTTGGAACCTCCCATAAGTTCATCTATATGAACTTATAGATCCCTACAATATCCTCTATTGTACATAAAGACAAGGTACTATACTTCTAATACAGAACATCTGTCTATTGCTCGGAACTATACCTATTTTATAATTCTCATTTTAATGTCAAATACAAATTTAGAATACAATCATTAATTTTATTTGTCATTTTCAAAGCTTGCATCAATGTAACATTTTACACACAACTCTTCCTTATTACCAGAACCAAGGAACTGATCTTCTTAGTGCTTCTCAAGTACTTAAGGATGTTCTTATATGACAGTCCAATGATTCTTACTAGGATCTAACAAATATCTACTCATTTTGTCCAATATATACGATATAACAAGATGAGTACCTATCCTCTCATCATGTCTGATACATATGATATAAAGAGTTTTGTACATAACATTGCATACATGATAGATCAAATTGTGAGTGCACATGACATCTATCTTTGTGTTCCTTCTCTTCATAAGAACTAGAACACTATGGTTTAGGGAAACCAATTCCATTAAACATGGACATATTTTCTCTCATTGAGTTCTGCATGCTAAACACCTTCAACATCTTGCCAATGTATGTGTTACAACCCCAATTTTTGGGATTCATTTGCCGAGAAATGTAATTTCTCATATTAAGGATATTTGAACAAATAATGATATAATTTGTTTTGAATAAATGGATTCTGTTTACAATAGCCTTGATGTTTGTGTTGTGGACTTTATTGGCTATTGGGCCCAAATAACAAGGAAATTCAATTAGTAAATGAATAATTAAATATTTGAGAAAAGAAAAATGTGGAAACCTCTAGAAGGAAAATCCAAAGAGGATTTCGTGCCTCTTGGGTTCCTTGGGTTCCAAGGAGTCCAAAGTTGCATAAAGAGTGCAATAAAAAAAGAAAAGATCAATTAAGTATTTCTTTAATAAGAAAGAAATTGAAAACAATGTTAAAATGTGGAAAATACGTAAAAAGAGGTACAATTGAGTTATCCTTTGTGGAATTTCGTATCCCAAGGATTCCTAATGATTAAAGGAATACCAATGAGGAAAATAAAAGAGAAATAAAGGGAAATCCTCAAAAAGGAAATATTTTAATAAGAAATAAACAAGATAATGTGAAATAATGCATATTGATGCATTTAGAAGGATAATGTATTTCTTAAAAAAGAATTACAAATTATTTGAATTGATTGGGATCCAAGGAGTCCCAATGAAGAAAGAGGAAAGAGAAAATACCAAAATTGCAAAATAAGAAGATAATATGATATATTATTAATGGTTTTTGTAGCTTTGTTAAAGAAGAGGTATTTTCTACTTAAGGAAAACATAATTTCGTGATTAATGGATTAAAAAGCAAGTCAAAAGAGAATAAGGGAGAATATTTTCGTATTCCTAGAAATCCTATGAATATGTGGTTTTAAGAAGAGGATTAAGAGAGAGAGAAGCTAGCTTTTTAATGAAGGAATCAAATTCCTAGTAGGAAAGAACATTTTTCCTTCATGAGCAAGCATCGTAGGGCATTGTACCCTCATCTATAAAAGGAGAAAGAGCCTTGGGCCGAGTCCAAGAGAGAGATCCCATGTACTCTCCTTCCTTCTTGTTCTTCTTCTTCTTGTTTTTGTCAAAACCCTAACCAAGAAAACATAGGGCTGTTTTGGGGGCACTTGGTGGCTATGGTGGATCATGATGAAGGCACGATGCAACTCCAAAGGTTTCGGGTAGCCAACTATCTTCCCCTTACTTCCATCTCCGTTCAAGATGGCCAACGGGCCTGCTGGTGCTGCTATAGTGGGCGCTGCTGCCAGGCTGACTCTGGCCACCTCGGCCGTAGCTGGGGACCGCAGCGGGCAGGGCGGACAGTGGAAGAGGTATTGGAGTGGGCACCGGTGCTCTAGGGACCAAGAGGGAGAGGAGGAAGCTTCCCCCGAACTGCAGCTGGCGGTAGTGCTAGGTTGTCGCAAGGAGGAAGAAGCACAAGAGGTGCGTTGGACAAGAATACCCCTCCGGGTATTACTGAACAAGCGACTTACGCGGGGCTAAAATAGTCAATTGGTTATGTTTCCCATACCAGCAAGCGTTGAATGTATTGCGTGACGTGGCGCAATCCGATTGGCCAAGTAAGTAAATCCTTGCAAATTTCATAATTAAAGATTGGTAACTCCGATTAGGACAAGTAATATATGAATTCTGATCAGGAAAATGCAAGGAATCCAATAAAATTATAGTTAGAAGCTAATTCCTCTTTCTATTCGAAAAGTTGTGTAAATTATCATCTTTAATGAATTAAAGATTAAGAAACCCTATTTTGAAATAAATAAAGTGTTTAATAGGGTTTAAGGGATCATTAAAGTTGATAATAACCTATTAATTATAAAAAGGTACTTTAAGATCGAAAAGGATGATCTTTGCACATAATTAGTTTAATTTAGAGATTATGTGCATAAATATGCTTGAAATTTGAAAAGTACATAAATCTATCATCTTTAATGATTTAATTAATGAAAAACCCTTAGATTTGATGATAGATGGATTTAATGTTGTTGAATGGATAATTCAAGCCAATATTAACCTGTTGTTGATAAATGTGAAGATAGAATCTAAAAAGATGATCTTTTATATAATTGGCTTAATTTAGGGTTTCGTGCATGAATATGCATTAATGAGCTTGACAACTCTAATTTTAATGAATATGTCTTTTAATTATTTCCATTGTTCAAATCCATGAATAAATAGGGATATGATGATCCTAAGTCAATTTGGGTATAAAAGACTATTAAAATGGATAATTTGAGCAATTAGGGTTTATATGAGTAGAAAAGAGTATTTTAGGGTTTGTTGACCTAAAAAGGATAAAATTTGAGGAATTGATCTAAGAAACCCTAATAAAGATGAATGAAACCCTAAAATGGATACAAAAACCCTAGAAAGTGAATCCAAGTCAATAAATTAGATTCTTGATAAAGTATGTAATAAATAGGGCACATATTCTTTTTAGGAATTATATGATGATTGAATTGCTTGCTTGGATTTCATTCTTGGTTGGGTTTGCTTAATGCTTGTGAAATCATCAAATCAGGTATGTTGTTACACTTATGAATATCTCGAGTTAGTTTTTCAAGGTTTTATGAAGTTTTCATTGATGACTTGGAATAAACTGCTGGATGAATTTAGTTCATGCAAACTATAATGTGGCTATGACTATCACATAAGATATATGCCTACTAGCTCAGATCCTGGTCCCCTTTGTGGCTTTATAGTTGACCTAGTACATGGCTACCAATGGGGTAGGTCCATCAGGTCATTGAATGACTTAGTACATGGCTACCAATGGGGTAGGTCCATCAAGTCACTTTGATATAGATATTGGGCTACCTTTGGGTAGTGCCATGCGACTCTCTTACCCTATGTATTGGCTACCTGTAAGGTAGGACCATGGGGGTAAGGATCTACCTAAAGAGAGGTAGCATGCAAGTCCACTGCAGGGACAACACAGAGTTAGGGGATAGGTAAGGATTGAGTAGTATGGCTTAAAATGTAATCTTGGTTGTTAATTGATTAATTGCATGAATACGTTGTTATCATAGTTGCACATTTATTGTTTCCCCCACACACCAGCTTCGGCTGACCGACGTTTTGTTTGTTGGCATTTTAGGTACAAGCCAAAAGGACAAACAGTAAATCATCATATTGTGAAATACATGAAGTAAAATGCAAGGAGGATTAGTTAGAGTAGAATGCTTACATGGATAGAAATCCAAAATTTTCAAAAGGTATGAAAATTTTTATTACATATTTTCAGTATAGATTGTTGAAATTTAATAATTGTTCTTGATTAAGTGCCAAACCTTTGATCCGGAAGTTATGGGTGCGGCTTCGACCTCTCGGTCTCCCTTAATGGGGGTTATTGGGAGGTGGGGTCGTAACATTTGGTATCAGATCCTAGGTTCCCCACTTAACCATTAATAATTATTAAATTTTACAAACTCCATAGAACCCAAGGGAGTTATTAGAGGATTATCCGAAAGACAGAGGTGTTTAGAAAAGGATCACGACTGGGGGCTGGAAATATTTTCCTCTGCACCGCTAGTTGGAATACGAGGACTCCCGAATCCATGTGACTGCCTGGCCAAGGTCTTAGGGTATGAATCAAAATAAGATACCTTTAGGGATTTTCTCATCTTATTCATCCCTTCTCATCACAAATTCTGTTAAGGACCTTAAGGATTAGGGTTTTCTCTCTTCTCCTCACCCTCTTAAGGTATGGGTAAGATTAATAAGGTCTTAGGAATCCTCCATCAAATTAATGAAAAGCATGTAAATAAGATGTCATGGACATAAGATAATAGATTAAGTACAAACTAATAGATACATGCTTATGATGTATGACATAAGTTGTCATGCCCTCAGAAGAGACCTGAGGATAAATAAAGAGAGTTAATCTTGGAGATAGAAATCTCCATTGCAAGTAGAGACCTGGCACATCCTCTGAGGAAGATGTTAACCTTAACCCTAAGTGAAGGTTATAAAGGGAGATGACACGAAGAACTAGATGTCTTGGTAGACCAGGTGTTTGGATAGACATGCCTGGGATGCCATGAGAGGTTGGATGACCGAGTACCTTTGGTGACCCAACCCTAGAAAGGGGTCGTGTAGGTCAAGACGAAGGATATCTCCTTCCTTGATAAGGATAGAGAAGAACCCATGGAAACCCCATGAGCTTATATGGGTATAATAGGCACCCAAAATGTATGAGTATTGCAAGCAATAGATTGAAACCCTGGTCAGGAGAGAGTTGTATGGATAGCTTATGTGATAAGCATAAGGGGCTATGGATAACCTTGAGCAAACATAAGTTTGAGCCTAGGCTTCACCCAGGTAGAGGATGCTTTTGAGGTTGATCCTTCATGAAGAGAGGACCTCTAATGGTGAGGTTAGTTGTAAGGTTAGCTCTAGAGAGAGAAACCCAGCAAGAAGGTTGGAATCCTAGACTCTGAGATATGAGGAGAAGTCAGGAGTTGAGGATGATGTGACCTAAGTGGATGATAGTGGTCACCACATGCTTGATCCCTAGAGGTTGATGATGTCTTGGTTGCTATGGGAGGGACCAAAACCTAGAGGGAAGATGAAGTTTCTAGCACCTATGTGCCTATGGTATAAGTGTTTACCTTCTGAGAAAGGAAGAAGATGTTCTGTATACCCTGAAGAGGATTTGTAACAGGTTATGAGGCCTTGTACCTTATTGTTTGTCCTTGAGGAGGATCCAACTCTAAAAGTGTTGCTCGAGTTGAAGGATGATAGGAAGTGCATGTCATGCCTTTTGCAAGCTTGATTCATGGTTAAGAGATAGAGCATGCAGTCGGACACCTAAAAGTGAACCTAGGGTTCCTAGGCCTAAGAGGGGAAGTGGTATACCTAATGCTCATGATGAGAATTAAGTTGATATAGTTTCGAGCATGGTACTCCTCATGTATAGAGGAAAAGGGAAGCTCCTTAAGTTTAAGGTATGTTTGATGAACCCCTCACAGCTAGGTTGATGATAAAGGAAGGTATGATCTTGATCCAGCATGGAGGAAAGAGGACAAGTATGACCTAGCATGGTTCAGTAGGTGATCTGCTTGTGCCTTAATAGCTTGCTAGGGTTAAGTAGGCTCATGTGGATGTAAACCCTAGACCTAAGAGCTTTTGTGACCTTGTTGTCAAGAGATAGTTTTCCTCCCATCCTGGGAGAGGGACCCCTTTGGTAGGGTGTATATTAGTTTTGTTGGTTTAAGGTAACCTAAAGAGGTCTCATAGGATCTTGAGAAGCTAAGTGAAAAGTACATGGTATGAGAATGAACCTGTAGACCCATAGATATCCATCTCTAAGTGCATCTGGATGTGTTACCATGGAGGTAACCGGTAAGGGGCCTGACCAAGGTAGGCAGGTCACCATGACCCCAATGAAAGGATGCATGTCAGCCCATGTATACAAAGAGGGATGATGAAGGCTTGGGCAAGGTTCTAAGTGGGACATGTACTATAAAGGGAGAATCATAAGTCTATCCAAGGGTCAGGTAGGGATAAGACCGATGGCAGTAGGAGTTGCCTAATTCCCCAGTTGCACATGAGCATAGGGTCGGGAGGTAACAACTATCATTGTCTGAGGGCCATGAGTTAGGAGATTGATCACCTTCATGAACTCATGGGACCCAAAGGGTAGATGAGTAGGGCACTCTCTTGATGCATGAGGGAAGAGGGATGACCCCAAAAGAGCCGGCACCCTATAGACCTAGAGGAGATGACCAAGGGTTGCGTGTAAACCTCAGTAGGTTCAAGACTAGTTTTCCATGGAGGTAACTTTGATATCGAGATGGTTGTGATGTAGAGACATAAGTTGCACGTTTCAACTTAGATTGGAAGGTGTACTAGAAATGTGGGATGTACCATCTCTACTCGTGGAATAGGTAGAACTTTGTATTTGGACGGCTGCTAAATGCTTATTTCCTCTTGTTATGGGAGTGAGAGATAGGACAGTACGCATGCCATACACCAAGGATAAAAGATGGATATGAGTTAGAACATTGCTATGAGGTAAGAGGACAGAGATGATAACATATCCTTGTGGAGTAAATAATACATAAATGGTTTACAAATAGTAAGAGTACTAAGGTAATCACCTTATGAGGATGTTTTTATCATGAGATATGAGTCATACAAGATTGAGTTTGATCACCAAGAAGATGAGCTCAAAGTGTTCTCAATAAAGATAGACTTAAAATTCGAGTTTGAGATGATAAGTGAAATGCGTGGAAGGGTATGTCCTCAATGTTACCTTATACCTAAGAATGTGAAGTGGTAATGGATGTTCTGGTTGAGATGTATCTGACTAGTTTGGCTAGAAGCTAGAAGAGGTTGTTAGGCTAGCCCTAAGTTTGGAAAGGAGATATGTTTGGCTAATACTCTGATGTAATGAGATATGTTGAACAAGTTAATGGTTGTTGGGTTAGCCAGTCTAGTCCTTGATGCAATGAAAGGATGGTGATAGAACCTCAGATGCATTTCTTTGGAAAATAAGGTGATGAAACTCTGACTAGAGTGGTTTAGGGTTTCTGAGGAATCGATCTTAAGGAATCATGACATATAGGAAATCATGATCACCATACATCATGGTTCTACCCAGATAGTAAATGACAATAGCACTTTGGATGCTTAAGATAAAGTTGCATGTGGTATATGGCCATGCAAGCCAGAAGGTAAAGGACGAACCCCAGTGACCTAGTGTATCGATATAGAGGACAAAAGAGTCCCTGAGAGGGAATGGGAGTTCATTAGTATGGATGTTGTGATAGGTCTCCCCTAGACCAAGGAAGGTCAAGATGCAATATGGGTTATGGTAGATCGCCTTACCTAGATGACATGAGAAAGAAGAGAGTTCTATCAAGAGACAAATTTGGTTGAACTACTCATGAGAGGGATGGTTCAACTACACCATGAATCGAGTTCAAAAGTCCTTGAGTATATCCTAAAGGTTCACTTCTGTAAGGGGGAAGTAGGTACATGAAGGACTCGATGTTAGTATAGTTCATCACCCATAACTAATGGTTAGTATGATCTAGACTAAAGGGTATGATGAGAGCATATGTGCTCATTCAGGGTGATAGCTAGAGACAATTCTTGTCCTATGCAAGATGTGAAGTTAACCACCATAGCCAGTATCGGGATTTAAAGAAGCTCTGTAAGAGAGGTTGTGTCGGTCACCACTTCAGTGAGGTGATGTTGGTGAAAGGACCACGTGATGGTTAGAAAAGGACCATAGTGTGTGTAGATGAAGTCTCTTTGATCGTGCAAAGGATGAAAGGAGCCTAGAGACGAAGAGATCCGTGAGAAGATGCAAAGTAGACTGACATGCAGTTCACTGTGGGAAATATGTGACATGAAAATTTGACCCCTCTGAGCTATAGCTAAGAAAGATGAGTCCCCGATACATGGGTCCATTGAGATGGACTAGTGGAGAAGGTTAAGTTTGACCTTACCCCTCAGGATAAAGTAATGTGTGATGAGTTCCATGTGTCCAATTTAGAGTACTATGTGAGGTACCCGACCATGTGCTGAACAACGAACCTAGTGGGCCCCAAGGAAGGCTGAAATGGCATGAGTCCACCTGTGCAGTTTATAGACGCCAGGATGAAAGAACTCAGAGAAAAGAATATGTGATGATAAAGGTTCTTTGGAGATGCCATGAGTATGGTAAAGCCACATAGGGGCCAATGATGGACATGGAAAAGTCTTATCCTGAATTGTTTGTTTGCTTGATAGAATTTTGAGGACAAAATTCCTATAAGAGGGGAAGGATGTTACAACCCCAATTTTTGGGATTCATTTGCCGAGAAATGTAATTTCTCATATTAAGGATATTTGAACAAATAATGATATAATTTGTTTTGAATAAATGGATTCTGTTTACAATAGCCTTGATGTTTGTGTTGTGGACTTTATTGGCTATTGGGCCCAAATAACAAGGAAATTCAATTAGTAAATGAATAATTGAATATTTGAGAAAAGAAAAATGTGGAAACCTCTAGAAGGCAAATCCAAAGAGGATTTCGTGCCTCTTGGGTTCCTTGGGTTCCAAGGAGTCCAAAGTTGCATAAAGAGTGCAATAAGAAAAGAAAAGATCAATTAAGTATTTCTTTAATAAGAAAGAAATTGAAAACAATGTTAAAATGTGGAAAATAAGTAAAAAGAGGTACAATTGAGTTATCCTTTGTGGAATTTCATATCCCAAGGATTCCTAATGATTAAAGGAATACCAATGAGGAAAATAAAAGAGAAATAAAGGGAAATCCTCAAAAAGGAAATATTTTAATAAAAAATAAACAAGATAATGTGAAATAATGCATATTGATGCATTTAGAAGGATAATTTATTTCTTAAAAAGGAATTACGAACTATTTGAATTTATTGGGATCCAAGGAGTCCCAATGAAGAAAGAGGAAAGAGAAAATACCAAAATTGCAAAATAAGAAGATAATATGATATATTATTAATGGTTTTTGTAGCTTTGTTAAAGAAGAGGTATTTTCTACTTAAGGAAAACATAATTTCGTGATTAATGGATTAAAAAGCAAGTCAAAAGAGAATAAGGGAGAATATTTTCGTATTCCTAGAAATCTTATGAATATGTGGTTTTAAGAAGAGGATTAAGAGAGAGAGAAGATACCTTTTTAATGAAGGAATCAGATTCCTAGTAGGAAAGAACGTTTTTCCTTCGTGAGCAAGCATCGTAGGGTGTTGTACCCTCATCTATAATAGGAGAAACAGCCCTGGGCCGAGTCCAAGAGAGAGATCCCACGTACTCTCCTTCCTTCTTGTTCTTCTTCTTCTTGTTTTCATCAAAACCCTAACTAAGAAAACATAGGGCTGTTTTGGGGGCACTTGGCGGCTATGGTGGATCGTGATGAAGGCACGATGCAACTCCAAAGGTTTCGGGTAGCCAGCTATCTTCCCCTTACTTCCATCTCTGTTCAAGATGGCCAACGGGCCTGCAGGTGCTACTTTAGTGGGCGCTGCTGCCAGACCGACTCCAGCCACCTTGGCTGTAGCTAGAGACCGCAACGGGCAGGGCGGATAGTGACAGAGGTATTAGAGTGGGCGCCGGTGCTCTAGGGACCAAGAGGGAGAGGAGGAAGCTTCCCCTGAACTGCAGCTGGCGGCAGTGCTAGGTCATCGCAAGGAGGAAGAAGCACAAGAGGTGTGTTGGACAAGAATACCCCTCTGGGTATTACTGAACAAGCGACTTACGCGGGGCTAAAATAGTCAATTGGTTATGTTTCCCAAACCAGCAAGCGTTGCATGTATTGCGTGACGTGGCACAATCCGATTGGCCAAGTAAGTAAATCCTTGCGAATTTCATAATTAAAGATTGGTAACTCCGATTAGGACAAGTAATATATGAATTTTGATAAGAAAAATGCAACGAATCCAATAAAAATATAGTTAGAAGATAATTCCTCTTTCTATTAGAAAAGTAGTGTAAATTATCATCTTTAATGAATTAAAGATTAAGAAACCCTATTTTGAAACGAATAAAGTGTTTAATAGGGTTTAAGGGATCATTAAAGTTGATAATAACCTATTAATTGTAAAAAGGTACTTTAAGATAAAAAAGGATGATCTTTGCACATAATTAGTTTAATTTCGAAATTATGTGCATAAATATGCTTTAAATTTGAAAAGTACATAAAGTTATCATCTTTAATGATTTAATTAATGAAAAACCCTTAGATTTGATGATAGATGGATTTAATGTTGTTGAATGGATAATTCAAGCCAATATTAACATGTTGTTGATAAATGTGAAGATAAAATCTAAAAAGATGATCTTTTTATATAATTGGCTTAATTTAAGGTTTCGTGCATGAATATGCATTAATGAGCTTGAAAACTCTAATTTAGATGAATATGTCTTTTAATTATTTCCATTGTTCAAATCCATGAATAAATAGGGATATGATGATCCTAAGTCAATTTGGGTATAAAAGACTATTAAAATGGATAATTTGAGCAATTAGGGTTTATATGAGTAGGAAAGAGTATTTTAGAGTTTGTTGACCTAAAAGGGATAAAGTTTGAGGAATTGATCTAAGAAACCCTAATGAAGATTAATGAAACCCTAAAATGGATACAAAAACCATAGAAAGTGAATCCAAGTCAATAAAGTAGATTCTTGATAAAGTGTGTAATAAATAGGGTACATATTATTTTTAGGAATTATATGATGATTGAATTGCTTGCTTGGATTTCATTCTTGGTTGGGTTTGCTTAATGCTTGTGAAATCATCAAATCAGGTATGTGGTTACACTTATGAATATCTCGAGTTAGTTTTTCGAGGTTTTCTGAAGTTTTCATTGATGACTTGGAATAAACTGTTGGATTAATTTAGTTCATGCAAATTATAATGTGGATATGACTATCACATAAGATATATGCCTACTAGCTCAGATCCTGGTCCCCTTTGTGGCTTTATAGTTGACCTAGTACATGTCTACCATTGGGGTAGGTCCATCAGGTCATTGAATGACTTAGTACATGGCTACCAATGGGGTAGGTCCATCAAGTCACTTTGAGTTAGATATTGGGCTACCTTTGGGTAGTTCCATGAGACTCTCTTACCCTATGTATTGGCTACCTATAAGGTAGGACCATGGGGGTAAGGATCTACCTAAAGAGAGGTAGCATGCAAGTCCACTGCAGGGACAACACAGAGTTAGGGGATAGGTAAGGATTGAGTAGTATGGCTTAAAACGTAATCTTGGTTGTTAATTGATTAATTGCATGAATACGTTGTTATCATAGTTGCACGTTTATTGTTCCCCCACATACCAGATTTAGCTGACCGACATTTTGTTTGTCGGCGTTTTAGGTACAAGCCAAAAGGACAAACAGTAAATCGTCATATTGCAAAATATATGAAGTAAAATGCAAGGTGGATTAGTTAGAGTAGAATGCTTACATGGATAGAAATCCAAAATTTTCAAAAGGTATGAAAAATTGAATTACATCTTTTCAGTATAGATTGTTGAAATTTAATAATTGTTCTTGATTAAGTGCCGAACCTTTAATCCGGAAGTTATGGGTGTGGCTTCGACCTCTTGGTCTCCCTTAATTGGGGGTTATCGGGAGGTGGGGTCGTAACATTATCTGCTCTTTTTTTAGGTGAAGAAGCTTTCAAGATCTATATCTATAGATCCCAATCCCTATAACATAGAATGCTTCCCCTAAAACCTTCATATAGAAGGTACTTTCCTATCCAGGTTTTAACATTTGTAGTAGAAGGGTGTTATTCCCATAATTATGTGGAATATAAATTTGCTCTCCCTCAACTTTTATAATCATATATTTCATTTTCATGCTGACTCAAGTCAAACTCTTTGATTGTCTTATTAAATTGAAGATTCCATCTTTGAGATGCTTGATTCAATCCAAAAAGTGACCTTTGTAGCTTCCAAACTTTATTTGATTTGTTGGGTTTATAAAACCTTCAGGTTGTGTGACATACACATACTCATAATTATTATAATTCAGGAATGTAGTTTCAACATCCAATTTTCCAAATCCTAGTCATATTAAGTTGCAATGAAAGCATGATGTTGATGGATTCCAGATTGACAACTAGTGAACCAGTCTTCTCTTATAGGTTTGTGTACTACTATCCATGTCGATCTTTTAGCAAAGACCTAAATGCACCCAATGGGTTTTACCACTTTAGGTGGATACACCAAGATCATACCTTGTTGGTTCACATGGGATCCATCTTTGCTCCCATGGCCCCAAGACATTTCTCAGACTATGGTCCCTCAATAGATTCTAGGTATGTTGTTAGCTCATCATCTTATGACCAACGAGTTATAAGATATCACAATCTTTCTAACTCACGAGGTGTTCTAGTAGAACTACGGGGTATTGTGTTACATAAGGAACTTGAATTTCCACAACAATTTATGATTCACATTGTTCCTATTATACCTCTTTAGGTTCAATATTTTCTTTTCTGTCTCAAACTTTTTGAGTTCTAATTTTCTCCCATTGATTCCTTTGGAATAAATTCCTTTTGGAATACAACTATCCTGGAAACAAACCATTTTTTTGTTGGATTGGAATAAAAGTAGTATTCAACAAAACAACATTTATGTGATTTGTGCACAAAGCTTTTCAAGAAACTATTTTCTTATGTAAGCTTACAATACTAATCCTTATAAAAGACATATTGTGACTCTTCCCATGCCATATCTCATACGGTGTCTTTTGAACCGGTTTAGACGATACATTGTTTAGTGTAGAACATGTGCCAAAAAGGAAATTACAAGATTAGCTATATTTATTGATAATCACACTAAGAATAATAGGGTGTGATTCATTCTTTCTGGTACATTATAAATTTTTTAGGTGGAGTTCATCATGATACACTATCATGATTTCCTAGAAGGTCTTCAAACTCTTAGTTCAAAGTATTTTCACATTGAATGTATCGAAGTTTTAATACTTATACCAAGTGTATTATGCACTTCATTCTTAATCTTCTTGAACACTTCAAGAGATTTAGACTTGTATTTTTTTAAATACAATCTACCATATCTACTGAGATCATCACAACATACAATGAGGTACTAATAACCACATCTAGCATTTATTCTAAAAGGTCTATAAACATCAGCATGTATAAGCCCTAATAGTATAGCCTCTCTCACACTACATCTAGTGAAGATTATTTTGTCATTTTTCCCAATAAATAAGACTTCCATGTCTCTATTGGTTCAATTACTAAAAGAGTCTAGATAAACATCATTATGGATTCCATAAACACATATATCATTTATGCGCTCTAGATGACAATGCTATAGATATTCATTGTTTGAGTCATCAAGTCATTTAGTATATGTATCATAGACATTTGTATCCACAACTATCAAGTATAGATTATCAGACATATGTCATTTCCATTTAAGATCTCATCTTTTAAAATCAAACATTCATAATAATTTTGTCCATACAAGATACATGATGTTTTCATTAATGACATATTACATAATAACAATTCACTAGTTCTATTACATGCCCATTATATGAATGACAAATTCCAACTGTAGTGGCAACAACTCTTGCTCTGAATAGTTCTAGCTTATTTCTTTGTAGGTCTTGAAGTGGAGATATCTATCTCCTTCTTCCTGAGATCCTTTTTGCAAAGAGGGAAGTTTCCTCTCCAATGTCCAAGCTGGTGACAGTGGTGGAGCTTCCCTTCCTTAATCATTTAAGTGAAAAGGACATATTCCTTTTGCACCTACCCCTCTTCATATATTGAGTGCAGAAGACTTTGATTTTAGTGTAGCCTCAAAACTCTTCTCGGCCTTGGCTTTATCTTTGGACTCTATTTCTCTGATCATCATCATAGGTTTGTCCATCTCCATTTTTACTTCAACATTTTTTTATCATGCCAAGCAATTCATATAGTGGTTTGGCCAAGTTACTCAAGTGATAGCACTCAATAAGCTGGATATATGATTCAAACAACTACTACAGAATCATTTCCATGGCCACTCTTGACCTAAAATAAAACTCAGTCTCTCCACATGCCCAATCCTATTGAGCATATGGGGCTCTACTGGATCTCCCTCTACCAGTTTGCACTCAAACGATGCTTTGGAGACATTAAACCTTTCATGCTTTACATGATTCTTAAGACGTGTTTCCATCTCGAGAATGTCTATGTTTTTATGTTGTTCATGCAACTCATAGTTCATTTAGCTCAACATAAGGTCTTTAATGTCTGCAACATCATTGGCATGCTTCAAGTAAGCATCCATTTCAACCTTAGGCACATTTGGAGTGGGTTCCTCTAGAACTGGTGTTTAAAGGGCATATATATTTCACTTGTTGGTGAGAACACTTCTCAAAGTCCTAAACCATATGTGGAAGTATATCCCATTTAGTTTGTCCTACTCAAGGACTGATCACACTGATAACGTATTTGTGTCTGCCATTATATTCTACAAAAGATATAACAACTTTACTCAAAATATTTTTTGATTAATTTGATTTGACAAGTTTGAAGATATTAATTAGGCTTTTAGTTATGCTGAGGATGCCTCTTGGTTCACTAGGTCTGGCAACGAAAGGGGAGACTAGGGCTTGTGGCTCCTGAGTGCGGCGGCTAGCTTGGGGGAGGGGTTTTGGCTGCCGTTGTGTTTCAACCGCTCCCCCGAGATTTCTCTTCACCTGGGTTGCATGGATCCATGGTCAGGTGGTAAGCTATGGTCATCTCGACTCCTTTCTCTTTTCACTCTAGTGGCACCGACATATGGTCCCGAAGGACTAATTCACGATGACGTTTCATAGAAGGGGAGGTGGCTACAACACAGGGGACGCTGAGGTGCCCCTCGACTTCCCCCCTTGCTTCTAATGTCGACCGTTTGTTCATAGTTTATCTACCTTCCAGTTTCTCACAACCTAAGCTCCCCCCTTCTTCCTTTCCATTCTTTATCAGTCTCTTTTTTTTCTATTATGTGTTCGTAGGTTTTAGTTGGTGGTGGTAGGTTATCTGCCTTTGTTTGTCTCCATTTGTCGGCTTTTATCAGTCTGTGCTTATGCTACAACCTCTCTTTGGGAGAGCGGTGAGTTCTCTAACCATGGCTAGGACTCCATTTTCCTCTGGTTTGATCTTATTACTTGGTTTTATGGCATTTTTTGTGTTGATATGCAATCAGAATACCGTCTTAGTCCATGCTCAAGTTGAAGGAGTTCGTCATGGAAAGCTACTTAAGTAAGCCTCAGGGAAGAAGAATCAAGGCAGAAATGTTCCACTCTCATTCCAATATGAGTTGTAGTGCTTTTAGCTTACTGGATTTGATGTTTGTTCATTCTGTTTGTATCTTTCTCCCCAATTGTAGATGCCATATGGCCAACAAGTAATGAATCAGTCCATTTGATCTCAAAAAAAAATTAGGCTTTTAGTTAATTATTGCTCCCACTATTTTGTTCAAATTAATAACCCACATGTATCAATTTGGAAAATTGTAGCATACAATATTGTAGTGAGCTAAGACCCAAACTGATTGAATTATTACCCAGGAAATGCCAATATCCATAACCAATTACTAAGGTAGGGAACTTTTTCCAATTGCATCCTATTCAACTCTTAGATAGATGATATGCAAAACTCTTTTCCATAGTCCATGTGCATGCTTCTAGGTTCTTAATCTCATTAAGGTCATCCAGTCTAGCCTTCCAAAAAGCAACCACGATAGAAATGCACCTCGCTTGGCAGTCCCACATAACTACCATCACACTGGCACTAGATGGATAGTGCACCACACTTGGCGTGCCCACACTTGTTGATCAAACTTTTCATGTGTGTTGCTAATGGAAATCATCTTAGACTTAATATTTATTGAGAGATTTTATATATAAGTACATACACATAGCCAATCACTATATACTTATAGTACGTATCATATACATGCTAAAACCACAATGAAAACATGCAACATATCATATACATGCTATAACAAAAAGAAAACATGAAATTATAAACACAAGACATGGTTATACCCATACTACTATAATTCCTTGGACATACAAGGAATTACTACCACCTAAGGTCTACATCATATGCATCAACCTTCTGTTGATGAAGATCCATGCTCAAATGAATCTGGGTTGATTGGTTCAATACTTAAGTGATCGGCTCGCCTCCTGGACACTCAATTGGACTCTTGAAACACTCATCATATGATCTTAGATTCAACCAATGTATGGAATCCTCCAACCATCGGTCAGACAACCAATCAATGTGTTCATCTTCTCCTATTATCTGGCCTCCTCGATCCTCTGATCAATTTGTTTATCTCATGAGTCAGTCTGTTTTTCAGATGCAGGATGTCTTCTCACGATAAAACATGAAATAAAAGTATACTATTTCATATTACAATGTAAAAAAGAAAACTCAAGTTACATTCGACGGAAAATAGGAAGAAGAGCATTAATTTACATTTAAAAAGGAGGAGAGAGGCTCAGTATGCAAAGCAAGATATAAATAGGAATAAACAACCACAATCATACACACACAGATTTAGAATTATTGGCCATAACCATATTAAAATCCACCATCAAAACCAACTTTTAGGGTGACGTGTGGGAATTGCATATATTATCAATTTATGAATTGTATGTAGTAATTAATCAGATATGCACATCAACTCATTCAATATTCACATAATATGCAATAAAAATAAATATGATCATATCAATTTAAATCCTTGATACATCGTAAATTGACATGGCTTTGATATCACTATAGGGAAATTGCGGCAAAAAAATAAGGGAATGGAAAAAATAAATTTAAAGCCCGATTCCCTAACTAGAAGATCACTTCAACAACAGTGTATCTAGAAAAAAAGGTAACAAGATTTATACCTGGTCCTGGAGAAAGTCCAACAACAACTGTTGATCCAGTAGCGTCTTCCTTTCTTCAAGTAACAACAAGCTTCCTCTTCAGGTAACACTTGAGCAGTCATCGATAGTGTCCTCCTGGTGCAACACCATGGATGATGGTTGACGTTATCCTCCTAGTGGGAAAAACTCCCCGCCTCTAGAGTAGTCCATGCGGACCACCAGGAACTCTACATTGCGCTACCAGAGCCAATGAGAAGGAGCAGTCCCTTCGAAATTTAGTGGACTAGTATTGATTTACTGTCCCACAATTGTCTCTCCTTTTCTATCCCTCCCTTTTACGGGTATGACTTGCTCGTGCTCTCTATTGGTTACCACAACCATAGAGGAAAAAAATTGTCAGAGCTTGTTGTTGTGTCTAGGAATCCCCATATACCACTCTATTTATAGTAGAGGTCAGGGGCAGGGTTCCAGTCGATTTGGGAGTCAATGAGACTGAATTCACAATTTTTTTGGAAATTTTGAATGAAGAACTGGTTGGTTTGCATGCCCAACTGGTTGATTTGTGCTATGAATTAGTCAGCTCGTGCACTTTCCTATTCAGAATAAAATTAGTATTCACTGCACGATCGATGCAAAAATTGACGTCAATACAAATCTTTGATCCAATCAAATTGTCCATTGAACCAAGCAGTTTATCACATCAACCGATCATCTCAAACCTTGAACCAGTCGGTTCACTTAGTGAACCAGTTGTTGCATGCCATAGTTCAACCATTGATTAGTCAATGTTGTTTCTAATCGACCTAGCACTCCAACCGATCAGTTCAACACATGAACATGTCGATTCAGAGTTGAGTCCAGTCAACTTTGAACCTTAGTTGTTTAATTTTAATACCTAAACACTTTTAGTAATCAAGTTAAGCATCATTCAAGAATAAACTCCTATTCCAAGTGCATCCTATGTGTATGATCCTATAAGTCCCAAATTCTATTGGAAGGAATGTTCATAATCAACTTATGACATCACAAGCAATGAGCGGTATCTAGCAACACATCATTCATACCCAAGTTGTTTGGAAAGTTGGAGAACAACTTCAACATGCGATCTATGATCAATGTTATAGTCATAGTATAGTTCCTTTGTCTCTAATATCCGAATTGAACTTGAGGCATGGAATCGTCATCCTCTTCAACATTCAATCCATGTTCCTTGAACTAGAGAAAACTCTATAAGATGCATGTGAGTTCACATATCATATATTAAGTCACATGAGTATGGTCATACATTTCTCAGTCTCTCTTATCAAGTGGCTTGGATATCAATCTCCTGTAGGAGGGACAAATCCCATCAATCACTCACACTCAATCCCCATGTCTCACAATGCTCCTGAGTATCACCATTATGACAACCCTTTTTCAAGATCACATTGGATGGTGACTAAATACCATGAACAACATGTGATGAGTGTAGTAACTTTAGGTCTAAGAACTACAATCACAACTATCATTATGATAACTGATTCTGAATACCATTTCATGGTATCCATGCATCACTCTCAAGGTGGGTCTGTCCGATACACTATCTTCTAACATGTACCTATTTGCTTGACTTGATATCATATATCATGACTAATGAGACTCTATCATCAATCAAAACACACTCTAGTCTTATATACTACTATTGTCTTTTTGCTTCCACAGTAATATCTGACTAGGGACATAACAAGATTATATGTACTCTTATCATACATATGATCTCATTTTTCAAGTCATCAACCCAAAGAAATATGTCATCAAGTATCATCATTCTTTAGACATCTATTATATATGTGTCATCATCTCATGATTGAGACAAACATAATAGAAAAAATTATTACCAAATCAAGTATCTAATGCCATATTCAAATTATTGTATGATTGGCTCTCTGGGCATACATACGAAAACATGTGATGTTGCCCTATCTTTAGGGCATAGACGATTGCCTCAAGTTGTAGGCCATGATTTAGGTAATAAACACATTTGACTTGAGCTACCATGAGGCAAAGATGACAACATGTTGGTCCTACTTCAAGATGCACCGTAATCCTATTTTTGATGCATTAGTAAAATTTATGAATTTATCGCAACCTGATGGCACGGTCAACATGGGAGCTAAGATGAGGTTTTCCTTAATATCATAGAATCTAGCTTCACAAACATCAGACTAGATGAAATTTTCATGCTTCTGAGTGATCTCGATGAGGCGAAGAGCAATCTTTGTGAAATTTGGGATTAATTGCCAATTATAGCCAGCCAATCCCAGGAAACTATGAATCTCAAATGGTGAATTTAGTGCTTGCCAATCAGGATCTTCATGTACTTTGACTGGATCTACCCTCATAGTCTCTCTGGATATGTTGTGTCCAAGTAACACGACTCAACCAATCAAAAACTCACATCTCATGATCTCAAGAACCTTAACTAGGTGATCTCAGTGTTGTTCTAGGTTGTCATATAAGATAAAGATTGTGTCACTAAAAACAATGACAAAGGTATCAAGGAAGGGATGGAACATGCTATTCACGAGGTTCACGAACATGCTTTGAGCATTGGATAACCCAAGAGACATTAGCAAGATCATAGTGTCCATATCACGTTCAGAAAGTAGTTTTTGGGATATCTTCGTTCCTAACTCATAAGATCAATCTTCGAGAAGACCCAGGAAATAGGTAGAGGGCACTTATAATTATTGTAGCTTGGTTCAACATCCGATAGTCTTTGCACACGTGGTGCAATCCATATTAATTTTTTATATGTTTAGGGGTCCTCAAGGGGAGTTAATGGGTCAGATGGAGCTCTTGTCTAAGAGTTCATGTAGTTGCTTCTTTAATTTGAGCAACTCAATTGGAGTCATTCTATAAGGGCCCCTAGAAATTGTGTTAATCCTAAAGGCTGGGTCTTCAAGAATTCCACTTCTCATTCTATATTTGTTCTTGGTAATATTCTAGGAACACATCAACATAGTCCCTGACTACCTCTATTTCCTCCAGAGGGCGTGCCTTAGGATCTATCCTGTTACTATGGCTTGTAATTCTAGACATTTCTTTGAGATCATCCTTTCCTCCTTTGTGACCAATACATACTAACTGACAGTGGCATATTTACTACCTCATATGGTGCATGGTGGGTATCTAGGTCTTTAAACTCCTATATTCTTTTGCCTACAAGTATATCTTACATTATAATTATAAATCCAATCTATCCCTATAATGATGTCAAGGCCATGCATATCAAGGAACATGAAATTGGTAGGGATTGCAAATGTCTAGTATTTAACAGTTATGACCAATGATTTTAAAGAGATGAGAAAATGTGATCACTAGGGGTGGTGACATCTATAACATAACCTAATTCCTTGAAATCGAAATTGAGCATAGTTGTAAGATTTCTAGAAATGGAAGTATTCATAGAACATAAGTTGAACAAATCTTCAACAGAGTGGTTGATGATATCAAGCATTCCTACATTTTTATTCATGGCATTGAAGTATTAACATTTATGTCATTATAAGACATATAAAATAATTTTCTAAAGGTTGGTACTTTCTATAAGTTTGTTGGAATTGATTCAATCCTCTTCATTGTCAATGGCAAACACTTGGGCCTATAGACAATTAATAGTAGGTTGGGTTGCTACAAGTTCAGCTGCAGCTACTGATTGGGCCGCCATAGGGGAAAAACTTTGCATAGGTTGGATAGGATAGTTATGTTGGTAGTATCCCTCTTACTTGTATTGATATCACACTAGGTTCTCAAAGCAAAACTTGTCAGCATGCCTCCTTTATGCACCCTAAGAAGCCTCCCTGTTGGGAATGTCATGATGGGGCTTTTCTCCTATGCCTTTTCCGTTGTCACATTTGCATCTTGTGTCTTCCTTTCATCATTCTTTGGAGTAGAGATGCCTCTAGTGAACCCTAGGTATCTTGAAGGCAGGTTCTTGGAGGGTATGATGATTATCTCCATGCTCAAGGTGAATTCGAGGGCCTCAGTGAAGTTCAGGGGCCTTCTCACCATAACATGTGGTTGTAGTTGGGAGTGCAGGAGGTCATTGAATTACTCCACTTGTAGTTCTCATCCAACATGTATTTGAAATGCTCAAGAAGTTTGAACTTCTTAGAGTAGTAATCCAGAGGCATTTCTGCCTAGTAAAGGTTTATGAACTTTTTTTCCTTCTCTTTCTGGGCAGATATGGGGATGAGCCTGGGAGTGAAGATGGCCTAGACATCCTCCCATGCCATTTCGTCCTTGGTTAGATCTCGATTTGTGCTATAATTCTACCACTAAAGATTTGCGTCACCCTCGATGAGATGGGCACTGAAGATTTGTTTCTTTTAGGGTTGCACTTCCAGGGTGCAGAAATCACTCTGTGTCCAATATCTAGACATCTTCTTTGTCCACAACCTAAGACTTGTCTACCCCCCAAAATTTTATCAAAGTTTGACTTGATGTAGTCCATATTGGTGGCTCTGAGATGAGGGAGAATAGGATGAGGAAACCATTTTTGTCTCAGGAAATGTTCCTAAGGACTAGGGCACAAATTCCATCAGTCAACACCTTATGTTTCTTTAGACAGTCCATCTTGGGTGTCTTGACCAGCTTGTTCTTGACGAAATGATCAGGGCCACCAACAGGGTGGAATCCATCCTTAGGTCCAAGACCATCATCAGGATTGGGACCATCCTTAGGGTTTGTACCATCAATGGGGTTTGGGATCTCTTCAAGTTCAAAACCTCCCTCATAAAAGGACTCCTTTGGCCTCTTCCTCATCCTAGAGGATTCTCCATCCATGTCCCTCCTCTTATTTTCTGGCAAAACCTTCTTCTACTTTGGAGTATTCCTCTCATGGTCATCCCACAAAACTAAATCCACAATCATGGTGGTCTTAATACGAGCCATTCTATATAATAAAGATATTTTTAGGTTAGTTTTACATTTATGAAATAATAAAAATAAACTTATATCGATATTTTCTCATTTGTACATGCATTATTATTATTTTTTGTTGGTGGAAGCCATAACCCTAATTGTCAAAAAACTTTCTCAAGAGAGAGAATTAATATTGAGTCCTTAGGATTTATGAGGAAAGCATGGTGGAAAAAGAGACAAATATGAGATGAGAGAAACCTAGTGGTATTTTACTTCAAGGAAAAACCTTAGTCTTTGTCCAAGTGGGATTCATGGTGGTCTCAGAGTCTTCACAATTTGGTTAGAAGCTGAGGAGCAATTTTCTAGGCCTCAAGTCATGATCCTTTCTAGACACCATTGTCCTTGGATAATACCCTAATGATATCCTTTGGATCTAAGGAAGAATTAAGGTTACTAATTACTAAAGGTTAAATGATTAACGTTGGCATTGATACCAAATGTAACGCCCCCTCCCTATGTTATACCCAATTATGCTAGACTGAGGAGGCAAGGGACATCATCTACTTTCCAAAATTTCAATCTTAGAAAATAACTACTAATAACCAGAATTTTATAAAATAAATTGGCTCCGTAGCAAGTTGAAAGATGTCTCTCCTTACTAGGGTTACGTAGTATTTCAAAGGAGAATACTAAGATGAAAGGAATCCACAATTATCTAGCTAAATCCTCTAGAGTTCTGTAGTCATGGGTTCTTTTGGTTCCATCTTTTGGATATTCATGTTTTTAGATAAATGAAGAAACTTTCCCTAAAATGCCGACAAACAAATCACACAAAAGATATTTGTATGCCATGTACGTGGGTGCATATAAAATATGTGTATATATGTGTGACAACTTTCAAACATATTCATCAAACAAAAATAATAAATAAACATTTGATTTTCTATATAACTTCCTAAACCATATTTTCCCTATATGTGAGGGTACATTAATCCCTTGATCAATCAATGGATACTAAAGTTTGATCCAACATTGGCTTTAGGGTGACTATCCATCAATGTACTTGGTCAAGTGTGATAACCTAGATTTTTGAGTTTTAATAACTAATACAATAATTGAGAGACAAGCATTCTAGGTAAGATGTCAAATACCAAATTGAGGAATCGGTAATACAATCATGGATTCCTTCACCCAAATTAGGTAATTTGAAATATGATGGAGGACTATGATGCCTATTTGAATTCAATTGTGAATGAACACCCTTTCTGATTAATTAAGTCCTCATGAGACCAATAATTCATTTAGTGATCCAGTGAGTAGTGAACTAAATTCTTTTGAGGAATCATATACATATGAACCAATGTTAGAGTTTTGGTGTCAACTTCGACTAAATGGCTATCTTTGTTTTTCATAATGTAATACCCTAAGTGTCACATGAAGGTGACTTTAGGTTTTAATGTGATTAGTCAATAACCAAGCCTAACCTTCGTTTTTCCTCCCCAAATTTATGCCACATCTACATCATGACATTATAAAGCTACACCTAAAATTTTGTGGCAATTGGAATATCCAACTAAGAGATATCAGCAGTTGAATTTTGGTGCATATATTCATGCACATTGAACCCTAGGACCTAAGTTTCAGCTTAAATGACCAGGCCGTGACACATTTATGTGTCACGCGGCTTCTATTCTTGGTCCACCCGTTCCTGACCCTGGGATCCAGCCCCTTTGGATCGCGCGGGGATCCAAGGGCTGGGAACCCGTCTTCCACCTCCCGCAAAGGGCGGGGAGGTGAGAACATGTTCGTTCATAAGCAAGTCGCCACCTCACACAAAATCTCGGAGATTCATCCCTCTGGATGACCTCGCCTCCCCAAACCGAACCTAACTAGCCCTAACTCAACCCCCCTTCGCCCTCGGATCAGGGAGGATGGGCTCCCCTTATCTCTACGCCTCTCACGCGCAGTGGCGCCCTTTAGGGCTTTCCCTCCCACACCTCCTCGTGCCTATTTAAGGATACCAATAGCTCCGCCCGACCTCCTTTAGTCTCCCACTCAACCCAATTTTGAAGCAGCCGATCTCCGAGCACCTCCCCAAGTCGACCTTCCACCTATCGCTGCACCACATCGGCAACACCCCCACAAGTCTCGAGCCACTGATTACAACCCGCCATCACCACCACCTCAATCCGGAGGTGCCTCCCGGCTAGGACAGACTACCCCAGAACCCCTCTTCGTCTCTGACCTCCACCTCACCGGCGACCTCGCCGTCACTGCGGCGGCATTCAGATCTAGAGGGAGCCGCAGATCAGAAACCCCACCCCTCTGATCGAGGCAACCTCGCGAAGGTGACCACACCAACAGCTGCACACGAGCCACACTGGACTGACCTCCTTTGCTCGCCGGAGGAGCTGGCATGCGGCGGCGCCCTGCTCCATGGAAGAAACAGAGTCCTCGCATGTGAGATCGCGAGAAAGGATCGGGTTCAATCCCAGACCGGCCGGCTCAACCTCTAAAGAACCCGGCCCAGACCAAGTGAACCGGCCGCAGCAAGCAAAGGAGCTGCGCCAGACCTAGTGGCCACGTGGCCAGCTCCCATTGGCTGATTAAGGTAATAATTCAGTAAATGCTTAGAACTTCATTAAATCACAGTAATTAGCTCGATTATCAGAAAAATGCAAACAAGGTATTGAAATTCTCAGAAAAATATGTAGAACAACATGAAAGCTTAATATCAGACTTTTTATGCTTTAATATTAGCAATATCATATAAGACATGTAATACTTGTTTAATGGAAAATAAATATCAAATGATGATATTAAATTATGGAAAAATGTCAGTAAGTCCATAACCATGTTTATAATGCACCTTATGTCAGTTATGGTCATTTTATGACATGAAGTCATGCAATTTTCTTAATATGACTAATTAGGGCTAATAACCCTATATAAATTGTAATTATTGCACACATGCTCCATAAATGGTGAAATTTACAGAGTAGGTTTATATCAGTAATCTAAAGCTAAGATGTAAATCAGATATCAGTGAGATGTATATAATTCATGTTATATGAAGATGAATCTTAATCAGGTTATAAAACCCTAATCTAGGTTAATGATGTAACCTAGGGTTATTATGTGCACCAAAAAGAATATGGAACCTAATATTCAGATAATGAATCATAATCTGGAAAATGACATCAGTAAGATAAATATAAGGTAAGAATACAAGTAATCATGAGAATAACATAATGAGATAATATAAACCCTAATGAACACGACTAGGGTTAAGATGATAAGAACCTGATGATAGTATATGATCTTGTCTTGATCAGGTTATGACCAGATTATCTAGACGACCATGGATGTATAAGAAATCTCTGAACTCAGGTACGTGGATATAATTATATGACTAGAGCTGGATGTTAAATATATGTACTTGCTTGTTTGTACTTGAAATACATTGTTGGATGTAGATCTATATGTATTGTCATTTCCGCCTTAAATAATAAGAACACTAAAGAAAGAAAATGGAATGTAGTTACTGATGGTTCATTAATCTCCCTATTAGAGAGGGAAAGTATTAATGTTGACTAGCACCTCCCTAATGGTACAAGGTACGCGGGGAGATCCCTAATGGTACAAGGTACGCGGGGATAGGGCCCAATATTTATGTTTGTGCTAAGTCCACCATAGTAATACATGTCCATTGAAGTATGATTAATAACTTGGGATTACCAGATTTTCTGCCTTTAAATAATGTTTTCTTTCTCTTTCTTCAATTTCGAGTATTTTATATGCCAGCATAGTATAGCTCTTTAATTCCACGTACCAACTTTTGTTGATGTTTTTGTTTCTCGTATTTTCTAGGTCCAGAGCTGGAATGGGATAAAACATAAGATGTGAGCAAGTTGAATAGGTTGTACCTATTGTCTAAGATCCTGTTAGCATACATGTTCAGACTTGTAGAATTTTCATTCAATATGTAACTGTAAATCATTTTGTAATAATTCATATTGCATAAATATGCATGTTGAATGTTGAGTATGTTATGGTTGTATGTTCATGTATGCGTATTATGCTTCCGCATCGCTATCTGATATGATTGGATGATGTTCTCAGATTCTGACCTCTCATTCCCAATAGGGTTTGGAGAAGTCAAAATCCGGGGACGTCACATCAAGTCACATTATTAGTTTTAGCCATTCCCTCAAAGACTATCACTAGTACATAAACTACCTCTAACATCGATTGAAACATACCTACACCATTGGTTAAAAAGAGATACGTAAGTGGGTGATACTAGAGTTATAGGCCTAAGACGTTAGTTCTACAAGGACACAAAAACTGATGAGCATGATATTCAACCTCGGTTACTATGATAAAGCAAACTGAACATCCAGTCTCATAGTCGTCGATTGTGGAAAAGGCACTGACATCGTGTTCCCATGCCAAGTAACATTTGTAAATGGAAAAAGTCAATTTGTCATTTGGTTGTAAAAGGAACCGACACCTATACTGCATCATAGTCATCGATCTCTACACTAGAAATCAAAGACCAAGCTGTTCAGTGACAATTTCTTCACAAAAACCGATGACTAACACCATGCTACCCAGAAAGATTGTTTTTTCCTACTTGTCCATTCTGGTTTAGTCCTATAATGTAGGTTTTATGCCCTAAACTGACGTTGAAGACCTTAGCTGTCAGTTTTCTTGGAACAACCAATGACTAACTAATTTTTTTAAATAGTAGGTCTACAGACCTGTTGTCAGGATGGTTAGTAGAATGTAGTACCTATAGTTTAGAATTGCAATTCTAAACTACAAGTTAGCAACATTTGTGAGTTCATCTTTACAATAGGACACTAAACAACCTACAATAACAAACAAAATCCACCCACATTCAATATCCATTCTCCAATTCCATTCTCATCACATGCATAGTTCTATTCATTCATTTCAACTCTCATTCACACACTTGATACTTCATTCACACACATGATACTTCATTCACGTATGCACCGACTTCATTCTCATGACATGAAGAAACACAATTCTCATTGTATTCATTCATCTTCACATTCAAACACATTATATATTCATATATATGCACCAATAATTTACTCACATCAAAATTAAAGTTGCAAGAAGTCATAAGCACCACATGTATATAGAAATGAAGATACCAAAATTTATGAAATTCATTCTTTAATCCCAATCAAATTGAAAGTTGACATCACTAATGAAGGCTTGTACCCATTGTTCTTGTATCTCATCTAGTTGTTCTATTGTATAGGATTTTTGTATGTCTTCTAGCTTTTCTATAGGATAGAAGTCTGTTTTAAATACCTGCAAAGATTATGACGTATATAATTAAAAAGTTTGATATTTTCATATTATCTAATGAAACTATATACTTATGATGATTAAGACTATATATATAGATTACATTTTCTATATAGTTGATGTCTTCTATCCCATATCTGACAATCATGTCCATATATCACATCACGTAGTATCTGCATGCCCAACCATTATCTTGTAAAGACACTATAAATTTCAACATACAAACTGTTAATAAGTAAAAGTAAGCATAGTAGGAAAAAATATATGCATTTGTGTTAGAAAACTACCTGAACATTATTCCAAACTATAACTTTCTTTTTGTTGTCCACCTTTCCTCCAACCTTTTTGAAATATTTTATAACCCTGTCCGTTAATGTAACACATTAAATTGCATTAGTAAATGGTCATGTAACAATCTATGTTAAGGGATATACATATAAAAATTTACTCATGTGAATAATGCCCTTTTCAATTCGTGTCCCCCACTATCTACTTTGTCATTTTTAGGATCTAGATAATACACAGTTAGCGTCGCGAGGACAATAACCAATAACACCCATTGGTTGTTCCTAAGTCAAAGAAGGTAAATGAAATAAAACTCAAAATCAACAATGAAATTAATTCTTAAGTTAAAATTATAAGCAAAGTAAGTAAACTTATGCAACATTGTATGGAGTTAACATCACACTCTTTTTCTTTTTTTTCTTCCAGAATATTTAAATGCAGTAGAGTAGTGTTGGGAGACAGACGAAGGGTATTTAATTACATGATTAATCAATTATGGAACTAGAAATGCCACACAGGGTAGTGTAAACTCTGTATAGACCCTATGTAACTAGTTGTAAAACATATATCATGTATGCTTTAATATATAAGAAAATAGATCAACATATATATAATGAGGTAATTAGATTTATAATATCTCACCATCAGTACTACAGAAAATGCTTTTTACAACAGTTCCTTTTCTCATTTTACCCTCTTTCAGATTCGAAGTGCTTCCTGATTTTTTTGATAGCAAGTCTTGAGAAATGGATTTGGTTTCCTGGCGACTTTGGGTTTGATTTTCTTGCATTTCGCAAAGAATCTGGGTCCGGTTTTCGACTCCCCCATTCCTATCACGCAAGGTGTGGAATATTTGTATTAGATCACGTGGTCTTATGGGGGGTGCTTTACACAACATGTGATCACATGTTGTAATAGATGTATTTTATACAACAGTTGAAACATGTTGTCTTTTAAGGAATGGCCTATTGTAATATGGGTATTTTACACAACATGTGGTGCACCTGTTGTAATATATATTATACAACAGTTGAACGACGTTGTCTTTCACTAAACACACCCGTTGTAATAGGGGCATTTTTTACAATATGTGGTTCACCCGTTGTAATATATATTATACAACAATCGAAGCATGTTGTCTTTCACTAAACACACCCATTGTAATAGGTAGGTCTATTACAACATGCAGTGCACCTGTTGTAATATACATGTTTATACAATAATTGGAGTATGTTGTCTTTCGATATATTTAACCATTGTAATAAGATTGTTTAGACAACATGGTGTGTGTCTGTTGTAATATACACAATTTATACAATAGGTTATGCATGTTGTAGTTCACTAGAAACACCTATTGTAATAGGTGTATTTTTTCCTGACAAACCTGTTGTAATAGGTGTGGATAACACAACATGTGTTGTTTGTTGTAGAATCATACATTTTACAACATATTATTAACTGTTGTCTTTGATTAAAGTTTGACAGGTCATATATCGAACCAATTGTATTGATCAAATTAACCATATTATTAATAAATTATAATAAATATGCAATTATACTTTTTCATTTCACAAACAAACACATAGTTGAACAAAATTTTCATCAAACCTTGAAAGAAACTCGTATGAAATTTATTTAATATTAAATCATCCATACAACGATTCAATAATACAAAGTACTGAGTATCCACTCTAGAATCAAACTGAAAACTAACTAAAAAAGTTTCACACATTGGTCTATGGTAAAGAACAAATGTCTCCCCCACATGTCACATAATCTTATGTGTGCTCAAGAACACATGTCACCCACTCATTTCGGACCTCATCGATTTCTTCTTGGTTGAAGCAACGACCAATATACTTCGAATAATACTGCAATCATATGACAAATATATCAACATATTGTGATTTTTTTAATTTATTTAGAAATTTGAACAAACTAAAAGAATATAATGTTAAGTAGCTTACACATTCAGGAATATTTCTATTTCTCACATCAAAGATGTCTTTCATATACTTCAGCACATAATACCCACAATCTATATTGTTCGGCTGCTTTGGACACTATACAAAATAAATATTAATTTGTTATCCAAATAATTGTGAGAACTTGTTAGCAAATAAGAGGATGGAAAGGTATAAATAGCCAGAAAACTTAATAAAAGGTATGTGTAAATAGAATAAAAAATGCTATAAGAGTGAAAAAGGCATGGTTTATTACTGAAGAAGGTGTGGTTTATATGCCATACTGGATGATGCAAAACTTGCTCTTACAAGAGGGGATTTTGTAAGAGTGAAGAATGCCACCCTTCCAAAATGAATCTTTGTTAAACTACAGCCTCACATGAAAGATTTTTTAGATATATCAAACCCCAAATCTATTTTGGAAACAACTCTCAGGAACTACTCATGTTTGACAACTGGCGACAGTATCATGGTAGCTTATAAAAATAAAAAATACTACATAGACATTATAGAAACCAAGCACATTATATAACCTGAGCGTCTTGCTGCTCCCTCTCCTGTTAGTAAGGCATCTAAAGTTGAAGCTATGGAAAACATAGGACCCAAATTTAACCCTTTCCCTGGTACTACAAGATGGTTAGATGGAAAACCTACGCTTCAAAATGTAGTACCTTCTACAAGCACCCACAAGGATCGTCTACCTGAAGCAGCCAATGGGGTAAATGTTTCTTTGTTACAGATGGTTACTTGTGTTATTTGATTGGTCACTCATTAGGCTGACCGCAATTTGTATTATAAATGTGCTGCATGCCGTGGAGATTGTTATCAGGTTTGCATTATAACTTTTTGAGTAGCATATCTAATAAATTATAGTGATGTTATAAATTGATGTAGTGATTTGTATATATATAGTTTGGTAGGATAATACAATACTTCTTACTGTTATATATACAAAGATAGGCACTATCTGCAAGATAGTAAATGACAGTTTAGATAATACAGTACTTCTTACTATTATTTTTACTTACATGGTAAATAAGTCACCATCTCTAGTTTTAATGAATAGCTGGGAGTATGCTACTATAGATTGTTGAATGTTCCATGTAATATAATTCTATACATGTCTAAGAAAATTGTTTACTGTTTGTCAACAACTATTTTAATGAAGGTTTATTCAGACAGTCCATTTAGCATCTTCTCCCTTGCTCTTCCATCCAACAGCTCATGTTTCTATCAGTATATAGTTGTATAAAGCTAAATCTATGTTTCTTCCATCCAGCAGCTCATCTTCCAATAAAGAAGTTTGACTTGGTAAATGACTAAATCTATAGCTCAAACTAAAGAGGAATGTGCACAAAGCTAAATCTATAAAAGGGTGTCACCCTCGAGACAATCCAGAGAATAGATTCAATCAGTAGATATCCATTTTTGATCTATGGAGTACTATGAAATCATAAGGATCTAGTAAAATAGAGGGCTAGACTAAAGGTGTAATATGTAAGCTTATTCATGTTGTAATACCCAGGTTCTAAATTTCTGAGAGCTTATCATAGCATAAAAAGTTATATCACTAGATCAACAAGTTGCACACCCATTTGAATACTTAACTTTTTTAGAAAACATATCATTAGTTCATCTTGGGAACTTGAACCAGGTTTACCAATGAAATTAGTACAATTGATAGGGAAATAGTTCACCAATATATCATCACTCTCATATCCCCTTTCAAGGTGAGCAAGGTTGTGGGTATCCTAGCTGCTCTTTCGGTGGATTAGTTGGAAGATGCATGAATGAACCTACTGGGGATTTCATCAAATTTTCTAAAGACTGCATTGTAGGCCCTTATCCAGTGGACTCAACATCCACTCTGTATACCACATTCACAAAGAGATAGCTCATTTTGTTGACATAGAGCCTATTGTTCCAGCAGTGGAGTTTAATGGTATTATTCTTTGATGTGATCACTAGAAGGGAAAGCTATTCTATGGAAAGATAGTGGAGTACACTGTGGATGTTGAAATCCTATTTTGAATGAAGTGTAGTAGGAAGACCTGGGTAGATCTAGGAATCTTTCCTTGGAACATGGAATACATATGTACAATAACTGATTTAGAGTTACATGTTTATATCGACAATTTTCCAACAACAAATTGAAATGGATGTTGCAAATTAATATGATATTGAGTTTCACATAATTTGAGTTTCATGGATGATGCAACTGCTACAACAACTACTTCAAAAGAAAATTTAGAATCAAGGGAGGGACTTGGAGCTGTACTAAAGAAATAAATGTTTTGGTCAAGCAAGATGTTGAAAAAGTTACTAGTGGGTCAATACTAGAAATGGTGAAAGTACATGAACCTATTATAAATTACAACAAAATTGTTTACAGTTTGTCAGCAACTATTTTAATGAAGGTTTATTCAGATAGTCCATGGAGCATCTTCTCCCTTGCTATTCCATCCAACAACTCATGTTTCTATTAGTATATAGTTGTATAAAGCTAAATCTATGTTTCTTCCATCCAGCAGCTCATCTTCCAATAAAGAAGTTTGACTTGGTAAATGACTAAATCTACAACTCAAACTAAAGAGGAATGTGCAAAAAGCTAAATCTATAAAAGGGTGTCACCCTCGAGAAAATCCAGAGAATAGATCCAATCAGTAGATCTCCATTTTTGATCTATGGAGTACAATGAAATCATAAGGATCTAGTAAAATAGAGGGCTAGACTATAGGTGTAATCTGTAAGCTTCTTTGTGTTGTAATACCTAGGTTCTAAATTTCTAAGAGCTTATCATAGCATAAAAAGTTATATCACTAGATCAACAAGTTACACATCCATTTGAATACTTAACTTTTTTAGAAAACATATCATTAGTTCATCTTGGGAACTTGAACCAGGTTTACCAATGAAATTAGTACAATTGATAGGGAAATAGTTCACCAATATATCATCACTCTCATATCCCCTTTCAAGGTGAGCAAGGTTGTGGATATCCTAGCTGCTCTTTCGGTGGATTAGTTGGAAGATGCATGAATGAACCTACTGGGGATTTCATCAAATTTTCTAAAGACTGCATTGTAGGCCCTTGTCCTGTGGACTCAACATCCACTCTGTATACCACATTCACAAAGAGATAGCTCATTTTGTTGACATAGAGCCTATTGTTCCAGTAGTAGAGTTTAATGGTATTATTCTTTGATGTGATCACTAGGAGGGAAAGCTATTCTATGGAAAGATAGTGGAGTACACTGTGGATGTTGAAATCCTATTTTGAATGAAGTGTAGTAGGAAGACATGGGTAGATCTAGGAATCTTTCCTTGGAACATGGAATACATATGTACAATAACTGATTTAGAGTTACACATTTATATCGAAAATTTTCCAACAACAAATTGAAATGGATGTTGCAAATTAATATGATATTGAGTTTCACATAATTTGAGTTTCATGGATGATGCAACAACTACAACAACTACTTTAAAAGAAAATTTAGAATCAAGGGAGGGACTTGGAGCTGTACCAAAGAAATAAATGTTTTGGTCAAGCAAGCTGTTGAAAAAGTTACTAGTGGGTCAATACTAGAAATGGTCAAAGTCCATGAACCTATTATAAATTACAACACAACTACAATTTGTTTTTCCCATGCCGGCTACAAGAAAAGCATAGCCTACATGTAATATCATATAATAGGTGAAACAGTATGAGAAAAGGTCTAGTAAGTTGTATTTGACATAAACTATAATATGGAGTATGGCCACAATATAAGTATGAACCGAAGAGTGATGCAATACCAAAACAATTGTGATACCAAAAAAAACATAAAGAAGTGAGAGGACACTTGATAATTTCCTGGTCGTCCTATGAAGTGAAGGAAGAAACACCTAAGAATATCACATACAACAATTAACAATTGCCCTTGGATGCTCTTGATGATATTGACCCAAAGAAGATCTAACCGATATATGTAAAAATAAGAGCATTTGTAAAAATAACACCATATCAAATCAAGTAGCAGAATCTGAAGAAACTAGAACAACACTTCTATTGGTGAATCAGAAAGCAATATTTTTCTGGATCAAAATGGTAAATTACCTTGATAATTTCCCATTTCAAATTCTTCCTATATTGCACATTTCCCTTTTGATAAACTTTATGAGTCCTATTCAAATTCATATCAAGAATTTTATGCATTAGTAACTATATATAGAACTTTCAATCATGTATATGTAATTGAAATTGTTTTATGAAGTACTTACAACTCCATGAGTTTTTCCACGTTCCCACGTAATTTTCCTCGTAACGAATCAAGATAGTGGCACTTACCCCACATAGGGTCGAAGACAAAGTATCCAATGTACCCTACGCATACATGAGTATTACATTTTAAGATTAATGTATTTTTAAGCAACATTTAAAGTAAACAAATAATAGACAATCAACAAAATGTATGTATACCCCACATTATAAGGTATAAAGAACAATTCTAATCTTTGTTTCTTCCCTCTAATGAACTGATCTGCTATGTACTGCACCCGAGTCTCCACTTTATCATTGTATAACGAATCTATAAAATTTGGACATATAAATCCAAATATATTAAATATATTTCCCGAGGTCACTTTGTTGAACAAATGCCTACAAAAAAACACATATTTAATCTTTGTACTTGTATAGAAACACATAATTAGTCTTTGTACTTGTATAGAAACTTGTATAGAAACACATATTACTCGTATAGAAACTTACTTTATGTAGAATGATATGTGCGAGGCTTCTAGTTGGTCTTTATCATGGCATATTTTAACCAATTCTGGTGTTATAATCAGCTCATGTGTGTAACCTACTACATTTTCAGATATCTGAAGAGAGATGTTACCATTCTCATCATCTTCCACATACACCATCAATAGTTTCAGCTTCATTGGAGGCTTTTTGCATGTTGGCTTGACGAGACTTGAGACTTCATCACAATTTTTTCTAGTTTTTGAATTTCATGTTTGTGTGCTTATGGATTCCCTCACTTTTCTTTGAGACAATGAGTCTTGGGATTCCTTGCATATGATTATAAAAATAAAAAAAATATAGTTTATTAATATACATGATTCATTTCAATAAATTAATAAAAAAACGGTCAAGTTATCGCATATACCTTCATATTTATTTTGATCAATTCTGCAGGCCAAGGAAGGTAGGTGCCTATGCCTTGAAAAACTTGATAAACTTCATCCATATCTAAAGGTATTGGCACACTTTCTTCAGGCATCAACGGGGTATCAATTATCACTTTTTTGTGTTTTGGATCCAATGCCACATTGTAAAGGATAATTGGCTCATTTGTATGAGATATATACACCCTTCCATCATCTACTGAACGTAATGGATTATCTAACATCAAAATACACTTGTGATAGCCCTACAAAAATCAAATATAGATATTGTCAACATGAGAAATCACTATCTCTAACATTTACTACATAACAAACTTGTTGATTACCTCAGGTAGATGTGAGAATTGTGCAAGTGGGCAATTAGATTTCGAAGTAGGGTATTGGTTTGTATCCCCAACATTGTCGAGATCCTTGCTCATATTCTTCCCTTCAAGATAGTTGATTTTCATGGACAAAGCTTTAATGGTCTGTTGCATTTGTAACAACATATGGGAAGGTTGATCATCTGTTCGAGCCACACTTTGACAATATTTTGTAATTGTTATTCCTGGTCCGGTTGCTCTCGCATGTCCTGGATGATCCTTTTTTCCCAATGCCATTGTTAACACATCATTACATCCCTTCTCACTAAGGAGTCCCTCAGAAACTTCCTGAGATAGAGCATCCTTGCAAAATATAAAACATACATATGTAAAAATAATAAAAACTATATATTGTGATGAAAAATCAACGAGATAAAAAATTAAACTTACAATCTTGTACACCACTTCCTTGACCTTATCACTAGTAACAACACCAGTTTTGCCCATTATAGCTCTTTTCCATAATTCTACTCTAGAAATCTTTGAAATAACTGGATCTAAACTATTCTCACTGATCTGTTTATAATATGATAAAACCACAATACTTTTATACCTCTATATGAAATTTCACAAATCGCTTTAAAATGAATCAAATCTTACAATTTCTTGCTCTAGGCCAACATATCCCTTATGAGAAATTCTAGGCCGATACTCATTCTTTGACGATAATTCTCTTCCATCCTTACTTCTTCTCTAGTTATTTTTACAAACAATAAATATGAAAATATATTTAAATGTCTTACAAGAAAAACAACAAAAGTACACTAGTTTATATTATCACCTTAAATTCTTTGATCAATCGACTCATGACAAAATCCTCCCATTGATCTGCAGATATAAAATCATATTCTTTGGGTGGGTGTTTGCATATGTTTCCATCTTCTTCCCTCATGAATTTTCTTGATAACCGAGATTTGAATTCCCTCCATCTATCATTGGCTCTTTGTAATACCCACTACTTTCTGACAGATCCAATTGAAAAAACACCCTACAAATAACAAAATCACATACACATAAAATATAATATAATATTTTTATACAAAAAATATTAACATCTACATACTCACCTCAATCTCTTCCCAAATAAGGTCCTTGAGACCTTCTCCCACATCACTCCAAGTATCGATGTTGATTGGAACTCACTCTTGGGATGTGACTCCAATATAGCTGCTGAAAATGTTTTGGGTTTTCCCAATTGGTTGTCCTTCTGAATTCCATTCCAATTGAATTTTTTGTCCTTTACGTCTCTTTCTCGATACTTTAGGCATTGTGGTAAGACCCCTACTAATCGTTGTGGTCATTGAGTCATCTTCATTGGAAGACATCTACAACAAAATTTGGTACAAACAAATATTGGCAAACTGCATATAAAACAACATAATAAAATCTTACAAAATTTAAGACATATTTACATTCATTACAGAAAGATATTAGTGCACATCAAGAAAATGCTAATACTTACTCTCACTTATGCGTACACTATTTTTTATTTTTATGCACACTGACATCATCAACAAATGTCCCGTCATTATGATCTTCTCGAGCACATATCTCTTCTTCTTCAACAACAAGATCATCATTTACAGACATAGATGGAATGATTGAAGACAAAGAAGTTTATTCTTCTAAAATGATGTCATCATCAACATCATCTCCTTCATGGGGCCTTCTTCTGTGAGATAAGACTACAAACCAGCCCTTGTTAGCTGTGTGTATCACATAGAAAACTTGTTTTGCCTGTAATGCCATTATAAATGGATCGTGTTCACATCCCTCCCTATCTAGGTTCACTAAGATCAATCCATCTTCTGTGCGTACACCCTTATCATTTTTAGCCCACTTGCAATGAAAAATAGGAATCCGAAATGTGTTGTAGTCCAACTCATATATATCTTAGATCACACCATAATAGGACATGTCACACCATACTAGATTTTTGTCTTTAGCACTAGCAATGTGCAAAGCTTCAGATACCAAAGACACCCCACTGTTTTGCATTGTGCCTTTGTCATCTTGACATTTTGTATAGAAAGTGTATCCATTTATAAAATAACTAGCAAATGACAACACGGTTGATTTAGGCCCCACAGATAACCATTTTAAGGTCTTTGAAATAGAATTTGGTGAATAATCAATCTGTTCACTAATACGATTCTTTAACCAGTCGGTGAAACAACGGATGTGTAAGTTCATTATATCCTTCTAATTCTTAGATCAGTAATGAGTTTGTAAATAATCAATGTGTTCTTTAACATATCGTTCAAACTCAGTTGTATTACGAAGGACATACACATGCGATGTGTGTAATTCATCAGTTGAAAGTCGTACAAACTTGCATCCTGTACTGCCTTGTCCATCAATATTTCTGACATGTCGTGATTTAGGAAGACCAATGGCTTCAACATTGGATAATTGTTGGACACAAAATTCAATAGCCTCTTCTACTATGTAGATTTCCACCATACAACCCTCGGGTCGATATCTATTCTTCACATACCCCTTTAATAGCTTCATATATCGCTCGAACGGATACATCCAACGTAAAAATACCGGACCACATAGTTTGACCTCTCTAACCAAGTGCACAGTCAAATGAACCATTACATCAAAGAATGAAGGAGGGAAGTACATCTCAAGCTGACACAAAGTGATGATGATATGATTTTGCAATGAGTCCAATGTCTCAGGGTCAATGACTTTTGAGCATAAAACATTGAAGAACATACAAAGTTTAGTGATTGCATTTCTAACCCGCTTAGGCAAAATGGAATGGATAGCCAATGGCAAAAATTGTTGCATTAAGAAGTGGCAATCATGTGATTTCAAGCCCAACAGTTTCAAATCTTTCATATCCACAAATCTACTCATGTTTGAAGAATATCGCTCTGGAACCTTAACTCCTTTTAGGAACCCGCAAAATACAACTTTTTCAGACTTTGAAAGTGTGTAACATGCTGGGGGCAAGTAGGTCTCACTTCCCCTCATTTGTGGAGCCAGTCTATCTCGAATACCCATGTAAACCATGTCCAATCTTGCCTTGAGGCCATCTTTTGTCTTCCATGGGATATTAAGTAATGTTCCAATCGGACTATCACATATGTTCTTCTCTATGTGCATCACATCTAAACAATGCCTCACATATAAAGACTTCCAATAAGGAAGATCAAAGAATATAGACCTCTTCTTGTAGAGACCTTTGAGAATTGGAGATTTATTATTTTTTCCAAATTTTACTTTCAACTGTTTCACCTTAGTGAAGATTTCTTGACCAGTTAATGGTTGTGGAGCTCTTCATAGTTCTACTTTTCCGTTAAAAGATTTCTTCACTCTATGATAATGATGATCCTTAGGCAAGAACCTGTGATGGCCAAGATAAACATTTTTCTTCCCATGTTTTAGTTGGCAGAAAGAGGTCTCATCTTCACCGATAGGGCAACCAAGATGTCCTTTGATACTATACCCAGATAGATTTCCATATTCCAGGTAATCATTTATCATACAAAATAGCATCACCCTCATATTAAAATTCTCTTTGCGGTATGCATCATACAACTCAACACCCTTGTCCCACATAATCTTTAAATCTTCAAAAAGTGGAGCCAAGTAAACGTCAATATCGTTTCGAGGCTGCTTTGGTCCTGAAATTAGCAAAGTCAAAAGCATATACTTGCATTTCATGCATACATCTAGATCAACATTATATATAACCAAAATTACATGCCATGTACTATGACTTTCAGAATTATGGGGATTCATTCCATCTGTAGAAAGTGCCAGTCTTAAGTTTCTAGGATTACCACCACATTCTGGAAATATATTATCGATTGTCATCCATTGCGGAGAATCTGGAGGGTGTCTAAGAAAACCATCTCTTTTTCTATCCTCAGCATGCCAAACCAACTTCTTCGCATCATCAACATTATTGAACAAGTGCCTAAATCTCAGTATTATTGGTAAATACCACAACACCTTACTAGGGTTGCCATCCTTCTTGTATCGTGGTTCTCCACAGACTGGACAACTGTCCTTCAAAGCATGATCATTTCGATACAAAATGCAATCATCGGAGCATGCATGTATCTTTTTCATAATCAAGGCCCATGGATGAAAGCACTTTCTTTGCCACATAAGTGCGACAAGGAAGCACATTATCCTCGGGAAGCATATCTTTCAAGAGATGTAGCAAGGTCATAAATTTTTTATCAAACCAACCATTGCTCGCCATCAGGTGATATAACTTTAAAACAACAGATAATTTGGTGAACTTGACACAACCATTGTATAATAGTGTTTCAGAGTCAGTCATTAACCTTTTAAACATTTTACGACAGTCTCATATCTTTTCTTCTACATTGTAAGCCATGTCCTGCAATGTGTCTCCTTCGCCTCCCTCAAATTGTTCACTCTGATCTACAATATGAAAATCTTCCCTGTCACCATGATGTATCCATCGCGTGTAAGTCGTATCAATGCTGTCTCGAAATAAGTGATGATGCAATGCATCTTTGTTAATCCGCTTACCAAAATCACACTTTGTGCAAGGACAAAGAAGTCTACTATCATTTCCTGCATGTTCAATTTCACACCTTACAAATTCATCCACTCCTTTTTCATACTCTTCAGATAAGCGATTTGAAGACATCCACTTTCGATCCATTACTGTACATCGATAAAAGGGGTGAGTACAAATAATGTGGATAGTTCTTGTAGGGAAGGCATAGTTGCAAGCAAGACGCATGGACTGATATTCAGATCTGTGTTATGGCACATGGGGAAAAATTTTAGGAAGGCATAGTTGATATTCTGGTTCTTAACCTTGTGCTATTTCAAGTTTCTAATCATCCCCTTAAGTTTTTAGTCTTCCCTTCAAATTATTACTTTCCTACCAAATTTTCAAGTTCTATATGAGTTTCCAAGTTTCCCACCAATTTTTTGTGTGTTTTGGATCCAATGCCACATGTGAAGGATAATTGGCTCATTTTCATGAGATATATACACCCTTCCATCAGCTACTGCACGTAATGGATTATCCAACATCAAAATACACTTGTGATAGCCCTAGAAAAATCAAATATATATATCATCAATAATAAGTACAACATGTAGGGTTTTCATGGGGCGGGGCGGGTGACACCAGATGAGGTCATTTTTTTCAAACAAGGGGAGTAGCCTACATTTGAGTCAGGAAAAATTCAGGTAGGGTTTAGGTCAGCTAAACCGGTACTAGACTAGAACCATACATAGTTAATGGTTGTTGCCATTTGGTCTTCCACCTTCTACATAAAAGTTGATCACCAAACCCAGTCTCATACCAAAAGGATTAAAGGATTTAATTATCATGATGTAACTCAGTTGGTAGGACATTCACTAGTTAAAATAAACTGCTAGAAAAAGTGCATACGAAGTTATGAACACTGTGCCAACTTGAGAAATGGAACTTAAACCATAAAAGAGAGACTTTCAAATTAGGAGATAATAACACTTAGGAAGCAAGATATCTAGCAAGGAAAATTAAAATCAGATATAATCATTTGGCTAAGTAAAATATCCAGAAAAGCATAGTAAGATGATGCCTAACATAAACTGGCCGGGTGAATGGTTCCTAATACAAACTGACCTATAGAAGATATATAGGAATTCTATTCAAATGTAATTCAAATAAAACTATAGAATTTCTTAAGAAAATTATAACACATCACAACCTTGAAATATATGTCCTCAACAGTGAGATGATGCATACATTAATGAAACACAAAAGCAGCTCCTTATAGTACATCTATCTTTCCAAATTACAAACTCTCATTCGAAAGATAATATAGGAGTAGTGCATCTATTCATACTAGCACTGTAACATATTTGACAATTCCATGGACAAGTGTTTGAGAGGTAGGTAGAGGTTTTAGTTCATTATAAATAAATGTAATGGTTTTGATTGTTTTTTTATTTAAATTAAAATGTATGGTATACTCAGTACATTATCTCACCGAGGCGTAGGCATCAACTGCATGAGGTGTTACACACACACAAACATTGTGGAACTATCCTTGGACATTGCAACACTTTTGTACACTATAAATCAGTAACTGGGGTAGCAGTAAATGATTAATACCATAATAGTACAACAACAGTAACTCTATAATAGAGAAACAATTTGTTGGTTGGCAGAGCAAAAACAAGAACTAAAATAAAGAGGAAGGCAATAACATTGCAACAACCTTTATGCTTGATGGAGTTGTAAGGGAAAAGAAAAAACAATAGGAAAGATTAAAGAGGAAGAATAAATATCAAAAGAAATGAAAATAAAGGTAAGAAAAAAAATCGCTCAGATGTTAGACCCAGTAGGCGCCCAAGAGCATAGTAGGTTGGGTGCCAAGGATTTGGAAGCCATGTGACCGCCTAGGGCGCCTAGGCGAGCGCTCATATAACTATGTGTGGGTCAAAGTATCTTGGTGATGAACAATCCCATCTTTCATTAAACTACAAAGCATATTGAATTTGTACCTTGTATTGATGAAAACCTAGTTACCCCAAATAGGGAGATGCAATCTATCATTGCTCAGTCATCGAGAAATGACTCAAACTACATGTGAAATGATGTGGGTCATGTTTAGTCCTGCATTCTGTACTGAGTAGTAGTGTTTAGCATACTCTCCTAGATAAATATGTGATGTATAACTTGTTAACCATCAAAATGAGTACCATTATTTAGAAAATTTGATATTATGTGTTAAATTATTGCACAAAGCACTTGCTCTCCTAGGTAACCTCACTGGGGTTGTCTCTCTCTAGTCTCTTTCTTTGTTTAGATAAGATAACACATACACACTTGGTACTTTGACTTGACCCTAGCTCTCTTGCACGTCAGAAAATATTGTATTATCTTAGATGTTACCTTTATTATGAAATAAAATTGAATGATGGATGTGCTCTTTTGCTCTTTCATATTGCTTACTTCTTTGTTGTCATAGTGGTGGTCTAAGGCCCCAACATCTTTCAATGCCTACTAGTCAATATCAAATGGTGGATGGAGGAAGAGTTGTTGGCCCAGAATCCAAGTTTGCTCTTGGAAAGGTACTTCTAGAAATCAAGAACCATGCTAGGGGATCACCTGCTTCCTATTCCACTACACAGTTGGAATAGGTGATTTAACATGATCTATTCTTTCTTATCTAGCTTATTTATTTTCCATGTTAAATTTCATTTTTGTTCTTTAGATATCCACAGGTGACTGGGGAAGCATTTTATCACTTTTCTCTGCTAAACGTGCATGCTTTATATTATTTCTAAGTCTAGAAACATGGAATTGTAAGTTCAGAAAGCTTGATAAAACATGAAATGTATTTTGTTTGTGATTTTAGCTGCCAAGGGTAGAAATGTATGTAAATGTCAAAGGGTCTAATTGGTGGAAAAACAAAAACAGCCAAGTTCAGAAATAGTCAGGCTTCTCATAACCTTTGTATAGGGATACATGCTAGCAACCATGCATAATCATTGAGATTAGATGAGCAATTTACATCTAGGGGCCCTTAGCCCTACTTTTCAATTTGAGTTGTTTCTATTTCTGATCAGGTGGCATGATGACACATAACTCGTTATAATTTAAAAAAGGTCCAAGCTTCTTGCACATTTACAGCAGGCCAGCAAAAATAGAACATGACTGAAATTTTGCATAGCTCAAGGTACACACTTCAAGAATGTAAGTTTTTAAGGACATCTATTTATACAATTATACATACAAAATAGTTGGATGGTTGAAGAGCCCCTCCCTCTCTTTGAAATCAAGCTCATTTTTTATACGCAATTCATTATATTGAGAAAATGAAGCTGATTATAATACATATACAAGATTCTACATCATTATTCTATAAGTGATTAATTCTCTTTTCACTTGTTAGTGTACTTAATACTAGGATTTATGTAAATTTATATTCGTATGGTGATCTGTAATATTTAATATATTGGGATATGACATAGGAAAGGCTTGCAAATTAGAATACACAAAATAAGATATGAATGATATAAATGATGGTGAATAATTATATAGGAAGATTCAATGACAACGCGACTAACCTGGACATATTCTACTTACTTGAATAGGCAAATTGTTGTTGGACAAAGCTAGACAAGAGGGTGGAGAAGCAAGGATTCAGCTTGAAGATTGGCTGTTATTTTTTTTAATTCTATCAGTGGTAGTTCCTCCACTTATGGCAGCATACTGAATCATCTAGACTTCAATTGCTATTTCCATGACCAAGTAAGACAAGAAATATAGGTTTTGAATCCCCTAATTTAGCTACATTATGTCTATTATAGTGATTTGTACATTAGACTTTACACAATCATGTATTTCTTCTTTTCTTGACAAAATGATCCGACTGTAATAGGTCAGAGGAAGGATTATGTGGCCTCTCAATAAACATGTAATGCTTTCTAAAATGATTTATTCAGAAGAATAGTTTGTGAATCATATGCTATTCATTGCACTTGTTGGTGATAGTCACAAGTGCATGCTATATGTACTTAATGGTTGTAAAAAACTAAGGAAACTTGAGATTAGGGACAATCTAGTTGGTAATGGAGCACTTTTGAAGGAAGTTATAATGAAAGTGATTATGAGATGGATAAAAAAATCAACAACAATTATCATGTTGAGAAGATGATTGTGTGTTTAACTCTGGTAGGACCTAGGAATGTTGCACCGGAATTTATGTTTATCTTGTAAGATCAAAAATCTGGGCAGGTAATTTCTAATGAGGCTACCATCCTATGGTCTTGCAACTCATTAGGCATCTACTACTTTGTAGATATGCTCTTTATTATATAGAATTCAGATTAGGTTGGCAATTAATGATAGTGGATTTGGATTTGAAATCTAGAGTATGTTTACTCAGTTTCGTAGGGATTTCCTGTTCTGTATTAAATTTTTAGTTACTTATTTTCCTCTCCCTATTTTGTATCAGAGATCTTTTGGATGACATGGATGCGGCTGGAAGTCAAGTTCTGGTTTGACTTTCATGAAAGAGTCAAAAGGAGATTCAAGCTTTCTTATGTACCTGGATAAGACAATGACATTCCATTTCCTTATTACTTCTTCTTAACTATTTATAGACACTGACATTGTACATAAAACTATTGATAATAATTTTCATTGTTATGTTTATTAGTTGTTAATGATATTGGCCTTTGATTTTAAATTTAATTTAGTAAATCAATATATTAGTTAATTTTAACTAGTCAATTGCCTTAAAATTTTCAGATTCATTAGTCTTTATGAGTATTTTTTAATTTGATTGTTGTTTTCAAATGTTTCTCGTCTCATTTGTTGTTCTTTATCCCTAGGTCAGACATACACCCTACTAATGTACCCACTATCCTAGGATGACTAGATTCCCTTTATTTAACTATCATCACCATTAGGGTTTAGTGAGATGACTCTACCATGATTTTCAACTCTATTACCATACAATTTCGTCCATCATAAAAGAATTGAGCCTAGATCATGGAAGAAAAGGGAGCCATAACCTAATGACTAGAAGTCTAACATAAGATCTACAAGAAGTGATTTGGTCGGATCCTAGGTATCTCCACTTATTAAATCCGGTTACACATCTACCCAATTGAAATAATAAGTGATGTGCACATTAGGCCATGTGTGTCCCTAATAGAATGATGTGTTATTTCACAACCCTCTCGATCAATGGCTTTCTCAAAGGACCTAAGTCTTTGTGAAAACCCCCTATGATGTTCCTATTGAAGTTCCATATGGTAGATGAAGGGGAAAAGGAGTATAACCAACATTGAATGGTTGTTCTTACAAACACTTAGACCAGGAGCAACAAAAATACAATTCTCAAAACACAATCCGCCAAGCATCCAACCTTCCTAAACAAAAAGCAGCCCCACTCCTCTTGAACGAGGAAACTCTCCCTACCTTCAAACCCACATTTCCCCAGTGTGATCTGTTTTCCCAATATATCTCTGTGTTGTGTCGAGATCATCTTAATCAAGCTATTATAAAAGAAGAACAATAGGGGAGGTGGAAATCTATGAAGGTCACCACAAGACGACCAAAAATCTCACACGTTTGATTTCCTAGTGACCTGATGCTGTTTGGGGAGGCGTCCACATACCAAGTGTTGATCACGATGAAATTCTTAAAGGAGTTCATTAAACTGACAGGCCAGGAGGTTACCTTGGATTGAAGGGTGCTCAAAGTAGAGGTGGGTGCTAAATGCTTTCTGGCGAAGAAATTGCAGAGGACAACGATGCTTTCTGGTGAATGAGGAGGCGTTGTCGGTGGTCTCTCCAGGGTAGTAGAGTCAAGCCATCGTCGGTCTCTCCAAGGTAGTGCTTTTCGGAGAAGTAGTACAGACGCTCTGGGATGGCGGCAATGTGAAGGCAGTTTGTAGTGAAAACTAATGATCGTAGGAGTACGGATGCTCTACGGTGCTCTGGGATGATAGGTAGTTTGTGGTGGAAACTGCTGATCACAGGAAGGAGTGAATTTTGGGGGAAATAGGCGCGCGAAGGAAAAGAGGAAGCACGGGTGTTGAATTGTTTTATCATTATGTGACACTTATTTATTAATTAGATCTATACATGTACATGTACATATATGCAATGTATATGATTCATGTAGGTTAATAATTATTCTGCAATAATATCACATAAGGGTGTTAAATAATTGTTAGTTCTGGGTAAAAAAAAGAACCGGCCCAGGGTGTTTAACTGTCAATCTCGGACCCAATCTAAAATTGAATTTTTTTCGAGAAAAATAATTCAAAGGCTATTTTGTATGTAAAATAGTAGATACATATATATAACATGTAAATATAGAGGTTGATTAGTTACTCTATTATAATATCACACAGGGTGTTAAAAATTGATTTCGAGTCAGTCAGTTTCAGGACAAAACATGGCCCAGTTAGAGAGTTCAATTGTCAATGTCGGACCCAAATGCAAAACTATATTTTAATTGTTCGAATGGTGTCTCAATTGAGAATGACCCAGATTGAAAACATTAGATTCGAAAGAAAACTCAGATCCAGATTTGACAATGAATATAAAAAAATCTCTGAATAGATGTTCATGATTATATTTCGTGTGATATAATATTGGGTGGTCGGTTCTGGTTCAAAACATCTACCCAGAGTGAAAAAATTGTCATTCCCATAACCACACAAAATTAAATTTTGTTCAATCGACCTCTCAAACTGAAACCAACCCATATTAAAAAAAATAAATCCCAAAAAGAACTCAGACCCATATTTGACAATAATTTTATATGAAAACATAATTATTTGATTACATGTTCATGATAAAATTCTCTAATAAGAAATTGGGTTTAGCTCGGTTCCAGGTATATAAAACAAGTCAGAGTCTATTGTATAATCTTGGCATATAATAATAGATTATAGAGTATTGTGTGACTATGGTCTATTACAACATGTAGCTATTACAACGGGTCATCTCATGTTGTGTGATAATGGTATATTATAATGGGTTAGTTTATGTTGTGTAATGGTGGTCTATTACAAGGATTTTTATTGTGTGGATATTATAACAGGTCAAAACATGTTGTGTAATTATAATATATAACAATAGGTTGGAGTCTGTTGTGTGATCTTGGTATATAACAACGAGTTTTAATATGTTGTATTATCGTGGTCTATTACAACATGTACCAAATACAATAGGTGAAGGCATGTTGTGTAATTATGATAGACTACAATGGGTTAGTTTGTGTTGTGTAATGAAGGTCTATTACAACATGTTGTCATGGGTTACTATTACAACGGGTCACAATATGTTGTGTAATTAACTTCTTTTACAGTAGGTTTGAATATGTCGTAATACTACATCCTATTACAACACTTTAACACTTGTTGTAGTATAACATATTCTACAACGGGTTTGGAATGTTGTAAATGACTTGTGTTGTATAAAATATACAATATACAACACAAAAATAGGATTTTTGTGGTAAGTATGCTAACTACAACATAATCATTAGAACTGTTTTCTATCTCCCGTTGTAGAAAGCATTTTTTGTAGTAGTGCATATCCAAAACTCCATCACATATGTATTCAACCAAGCATAATTTAACATCTCCAAAACATCTTGTAGAAAAATACTAGTATTATGAGGCTGACCTAAAACGTCCTCCTCAAGATGGATCATCATAGGCAACCCTTTTTAATGTTTTCCTATCCATTTTTCCATACCCCTACACTGAGGACCTATTGAGTCGAATAGGTTCTTTTGTAAGACAAAGGAGGAGGAGGAGGTGGAGGTGGAGGACAAGTTGTAAGGAGTTTCTTAGGTGCTATGTCCTGCATATGTTTAATCTCATATCAATGGTGTCATGCATGTAAAGATTAAGTGTTCAACAAAAGTCCCATACCTGGGACTATCCAAGATTTACTCCTAATGAGAAAATATCGAACGCGTTTCTAGGCCAACAGATATATATGTCCAAAATTGAGGTTTACAATTCATATCTATTCCATGTAAATACAAACCCATAAATCCACAAGTCACATTCACCCTATTATTCATCACATTCACCCTATCATTCATTACACATTTTAGATATACACTTTTCCTTTCCCTATAAGCATCACAATATTTGTCTGACTAATTCTCAATCTTAGTTTATCTTCTTTGATCAAGTATTCATGTTTTTCACTATATAACATGGTTCAAACAAGATTCTGGTTATTAACAACCAAAACATTAACTATGCAACATTGTATATAAATAACAATCGATAAGGTACACACTAGTAGAGATAACATATAATAATTGGCCACTCAATTTCATCATCTCATATGTATTATGAAGTCACAATAAAATGAGATTCCCATAGAAACCCTAGATTTCAGTTCATCATTTAGGAATCATACTTATTTATTAACATTTAGGATGCAAGAAATGTGACATATATATTGTCGTTTAAATTTAAAAAACCTTGGTTGGTCTCTGTTGGTGACAATGGCCATCAACAACATCGCTGGAAGCACGGGCAATAGCAATGTCGACTAGCTCCTCAGGAGGCACAACTAACTCCTTAAGCGGTGGCTACTAGCTCCTTAGGAGGCAAGAACAATAGGGACGATAGTGGTGACTAGCTCCTCAGGCGATGGTGGTAGAGGTGGCATCTAGCTCCTTAGGTGGCGGCGACAAGCATGCATAGGAGTGAAGAAAAGGATCATGGTTGACGATTTCTAGAGTGGAGTGAATCTAGGGTGATAAAATAGAATGGGGAAAAGAAATTTTGCGGGTTGAATTTAGTGGGAAATAGTCATCAATTGAAAATAAAAATGACCAATTATGCACTTAGACATCAGTTTCTTTCAAAGTAACAACATCTAACCTAGTGACTTAAATGTCGGTTACCTCTGTGAAACTGATGCCAGAGGTCATTATTTGAACGAAAAAAATTGGCTTGAGTAATGGCCATCCTAGTGACATGGAAGTCGACTCTCTTTAATAAACTGATGCCAGAGGAAATTATCCAAATGAAAAAATAGGGTTTAAAGGGACTGAGTTACTCATGAAAGGTCCTCCACTAGAGTGCAATTCTAGGGGAGAACGATTTTTCACATGGACGTGGTGCGAACACTCTGACGTTAGTTTTGTGATGACAAACTAACACATATTGTGCAAATTTTCATGGTTTTACCTTTGAATCAATGTCAATTTTGAGGAGAAAAAACAGACGCCTGAAGTATTTTGGAGGAAAATTTATTTCATGCGAAGGTGTTTGTCGTCGGTTCTAGCACAAATGACACTCATCTGAAAATTTTTGGAGCCAAATATTTTTCTTAAATATTATATTTTGTGGGTTATTTTATACGTCATTTTTTTCATAATCTAATCAATGTTAATGAAAAAGCAGTACATGTTTCTTTTATTAGTTAGTAGGACTTGATCGATGGTGATGTTTTTGCTTGATGATTGACATTATATGTTATCTAGTGTCTATTTTTCAATGTAATTGACATCAGGAAAAGTGACATTGGAGGCCAGAAATTCACTAGTGTATCCTTAGTTTATTGGGAGTATTACCTCCTTCAAACTACCCCTTAGAGATTGCATACTGGGTTCATGAAACCAATCTTTGTATAGAGGATACACTTAGGGCGTTATCTTGAATACAAAGTAAATAAACATCCAAGAAGTTTAGGTTTGCAAGCATTGAGAAACAATCAAACACTTTGAAGGTTGATATTGAGCAAGTGATCATAATGAACCGCATTCCTTTCTCATAGATGTCAATAAATGAATTAAAAAAACGTAGATCAACCAAATAAACCAATCAACCAGTAAGCAAGCCATAATACCACATTTGTATTCATATAATACTATTTAGGTCTGATTTGGGTCCTATGTCATAATTTTGGGTCGAATTAGTGTTGGTTGGGGTTAAAAAAATAATCCTTAAATATTCCATATGACGTTCCTTAAGATTTAGAAACCATTACTTGACATTATGTGTGATCCTTATTCTTAAATTGAACTTGATATTACATCCCCAATCTAGATCAGATTACATGTTAGAAGATTAATTCCAACAAGATATGAACATTTTTTCCTCTAACATAGGATTTTCATGAAGTCATTAGTGTCAAAACACAAACTAACATATACTTTTTTAATCTGAGATCAAACTAGATCTGGTAACCCTTATTTTTGAATTTCTCATGTTTTTTTGATCATTTTCATATATATATATTTGGAGTTTATATTTGGGCTTATGCTTTATTTTATATAAATTTTACTAATTTAAAGGATCATTTTTTACTAGTTTATTTTTTAAACCAATTACAGACCACCATGTCACCAAAATAGTTATTTCGTGAGGTGTCATAGTGTTGGATTTAAATAAAATGGAGACTAACTATAACGACCTCACTTTTCAACATCCCCCAATTAAGGAAGGAACATAAAGTTGAGAGCCATTATCAAAATTCCCATGTTCCAAACTTTTACCAAAGACAAATAATTTCTAGTAATTCAAATATTGTCTACAAGATGCTCCTCTAAGGACTTACTTGGATTTCTATTATCAAAATGTATATATGAGAAGAAGTATCTATCTAATCCTCCTTTACTTAACTTTAATGCCTTCTGGTAATTTCATCTAGTTTACCATATCTTTATATCTTCTTATCTTGTATTTACTTAAAATGTGGTGAAAAAAACACGTATCAACATATCAAAATTATTGTGTACGTGGGGTGCATGAAAAAGTATGCAAATACATATCAACATATAATCAATCAGTTACTTGTAAATAACAACTGGCATTTTCTTTGCATATTCTAACCCATACTTGATATGCTATCTTGGGTGTGACCACTATCCCTCCAAGGTTTTTGTGCATCACCCCTCGATACATGTCATCCTATGGTTCATAATATGCTATCTTTATCTATGTGATACTCACAGTGGCATTATAATTGAACAAAATGTAAATAAACAACGAACAATTTATTTGAACAATCTTCGAGAAACACTCGACAAACCTCGACAATTGATAATGCAGGTAGTCATAATTGTAACCATGTACCTTAATGTAGAACCATGAATATCATGGAATTATACTTCAATTACTATAAGCATATCGTCAAGCAAAGAGGAGTCCAAGCAATTCAACATATAGTTTGCATGTACGTAAATCCTAAAGTGTCACCATCTCATTATTCAGATTAAACTCTATCATGTCATAATCTAGGGTTAAGGGTTGTCTCAGGTTTGGATGAGGAATACATGTATAAACCCTACTTCCGTTGCATATTAATAATTAGGTTAAACCCTTAACCATCTTATTACAACCTTTCATTAAGATCATTAGATCCAATTGTGTTCATTAACAACATAGCAAGTTATGATCTTTAAACCCTAATTCTTCATACACATGCTTATCCACTTTAGAAACCCTAAATATGCATCATCATTGTCATCACCATAGTAGATTCTCATAATAATTCGAAATAACTTATTACAACATGAATAACAAAATTTAAGGTATTGGACACCTACATCATCAATTCTAGGGTTTATATGCTTTAATCAATCATTAATCATGTAATGTACTAATTTTAGAACTATGATTATAATTAGGTATAAATTATATTTTTCTCGTGTTCCTCTCATTTCTTAAATCAATTTTCATATGTAACTCATCTTATTCATATAATCCTAGCAATTTCTACAATTTTACTGGATAAAAAAATATTTGGGTCAATCATACAATGCCATGTTAGAAAATCTTATAGTTTCCAACTACAGTGCATCCTCGACATTAGCCAATGAGATCCGACCATCTCATCTCTCATCACGACGCAGGTGGGGCTATGATATCTGGCTAAATGATGTGATTACTCATGTGCAGTGACTTAGATGTGTCACACATATTAGGGTATCATCAACATTTTTCCAAGGGGAATGCCACCTACCCCTTCATCCCTAATGCAAAGGTTGCTAGTCAGCCATCTTCAAGGTCAAGCTCGGTTGACTCTCATCCTCAAGCCTTGGAATCTATAACCCATGGTTGGGTTATCTTCAGCCGAGGTTGGTGAGGTGTATGATCCTCAAAGCAGGTCACAAAGGGGTCTATGGAGATGGCTAAGGAAAAAGCTACAGGAAGTAAAATGGAGATATCCGGGAGTTGGGGTTTACCTTACTTCATGGAGAACATGTAGTCTCAGAAGGTTCTTGGGAGTCCTAGAATGCCTCTCTGTCTATCATCGGGTCTTAGAGTAGTCCAAGGCATATACCTCCACTAGTGATTTTTGTGTTGTAGGTTCTAAAGGACCATGCTTTGTTGTGGAGGCTCCTTGCTGCTAGGGGTAACCATTCATGGTCATGATCATCTGTGTGGAGTCTCTAGGGATCTTAAGGCCAAGTTAATTGGTCAAAGTTTCTATCTATAGATGGAATACGATTTTCACCACCGACGAGCATCATGGCTAGGATGACATGTTTCTGGGTACCTTGATATAATAACGAGAAGAGTTGTATTGTTCCCATCACACCACAATTCCCTACTGCCTTATATAGGCATGGATTCAAGGGTACATGGACTATAGATTTGCCTTAAAATCCTGATGAGAAAGGGAATTGGGCACTTCCCCAATATGGCAAGATAACTGCTGAGTTATGGCCTGTTAGATTCCTCTTATCCTCTTGAAACCAAAGGAGAAAGAATTGAGGAAAAAGGTGGAGAGGGGAAAGACAATGAGATGTTGGGTCTATTGTGTGTGTACATGGCTCCTTTCCTAAACTTGCTCAGGGTAGGAGATGATGATGATGTCGTCGATCACCAATTGAACAATCTATAGTTCATGTGAATATTAAAGGGGTCATGCCCTTATTTTCTAAATCCAAAAATAATTCGTGACACTTAATACATTGCCCAATATTTCTTTTCACTTTAGAAAAACTCCATTAATTCATATATCTCTCACCTTTTATCCAAGCAATCCCAAATTTTAAAGGAAAGCTTTTAACACTTAAAATCTTAGTGTGGAAAATATTTGAGGCCAAGATATGATAATTAAGAATACTTTTCTTTGTCTCCAAGTTTTGACTTTATTTGGATTATGTAGAATATCAAATAATTCCTTTTCTCATCCAACCTTGGCAAGCAATCCTAGTTTTAATATATTTTCTCATTGAGTGCAATATAAGGCCAAAAAAATCTTATTTGTTGCCTTCACCTTAGATTTTATAGTAATTTCAACCCAATTCCTTATTTAATTACCAATTGTTTGTTACTTTAAGCAGTACTTTTTTTTATTTAATTTTCTAGTCTTTCCTTGGCCAACAATTATGAATGGATTATTGCAAACCACAAATCACACGAATTTCCTTTTATTTCTTTAACTTGTACCACAAGGACTTATTTTCAAAGCAAGTAGTCTCACGGGCCTTTATTTGCACCATGGGTTGCACCCATGCCACAAGGATGACTTTATTATTCCATCAATAATTCTATTAGGGAAATTACTTATCGGTTCATGCCTTATATTATATAATTTAATTTAACCTATATTGAATATATTACATTCACCCGTCCTTAAAAGGAATTTTGTCCCTAAAATTCAAACCTAGTAAGATAATGGGAAAGATAACTTATCTTAGTCTCAAACATTAGGGTTAAGAAGCCCTCTTGGATTATCTTTAATGACTTTTATTAATACGCAAAATCCTCACATTATTATTAATATTGGTACTTGAATTCAATTTGGGACGCATCCATGTTTTCAATAATTATATGATTTCATCTCTTGGTGATTACATTTACATTTGTGATTCCAATTTCACTTGGTGGTTACCTTTTCATCTATGTTTCCAACCTATTATCCATTTATTTCCACATAAGGGTGAGGTAACACCTCAAACCTTAGATCATGTCATTAAAAGTCAACTTAAGATATTCATTCTCATATATCAATTTTAGTGTAACATGTGTATACCCCATCTCTCTCACTCATAATAAGATGAAATAAGCGTTTGGCTACAGTCCAAATCCAATTCCAAGAGCAGAGATGGTGTATCCACACATTATCTCAAATTTCACATTTTAAGTTTTACTATCAACATACCATAAATACCTTTAATCCACAATTTTCTTGCATTTCATGAAGTGAAGTACCTTTCTCACTCTTGAGTTTATGCAGAAATTCATTGCTACATGATTTCTTGTACCTTTTATAATTAAACCTCATGTCTCATTAGCCTTAGTGATTTCCTCAAGGTCTCTAAGGATGTAGGTACCTTTGGAGTGATCTCATCCTGGAAGCATGGGGTAATGCACTTAGGGAGTGCCTCTCACATCTACCCCTTGGGCCACATGAACTCATGAATGTGGCCAATCTCCTAACCCATGAGCTTTGGGAAAACATGGATGGGTAACTCCTGGATCCATGTTCTAATAAATTTAGGGCACAATCACCTCCTAATCGCATCAGTATTTTGTACCTGCAATCCTCCCTACTTAACCTTAGGATTGAATCAGGGCTCTACCCTTCCTAGTGTTTGTTAATAAATCACATCTTTAATTCTTTCCCAAGCTTTAGGTGACATTCAAGGTTGCCTCAAACTGATTTGTGAACTTTCCCTTCTAGGGAAGGTTCTATCCTAGGGTGTCTTCTTGACTCACAGTAGGAGTTTAGGTTCTCTGGCTACAAACTAACCCCACTTGTTTAGGGTGTTGTCTCCTCCTTAGGTCCTTTTCCCACTCCTAGGTTGACCCACCCTAGGTCTGGACACCAACTCTAAAAGTCAATTCAAGGGTTTTATATTTTTGAACATGCATTTTTATTATAATTTCTCAACCCTTGTTTGCTCAATCTCCGGGATTCCCTCTCGTGGTTTTTTTTTCTCTACAGTGGACTTGGGCCACTTTCCCTATATGGGGATTGGTGCCATGTCGGCCTTCCGATCCATGGGCTTGACCTTTCTTTACCGTCCCCTATAGGGGATTGATCTTTTCTAACCTTCCCCTCTAGGGGCTTGATCTTTTATGACCCTCACCTCCAAGGGATGGATATTTTCTAACCTTCCCCTCTAGGGGCTTGATCTTTTATGACCTTTCCATCCAGGGATTTGATCTTTTCTTACCTTCCCCTCTAGGGGCTTGTTCATTGTCATCTCAATGACTTCCTTTTCATATTCAAACTTCCAGAGATAGCATGGGGGGTTTAAGCAGGGTATATTTATATCATGTGTTACTCATAGGTTGCTTATGTTTCTTAAAACTCTTCACCTGAATCCTAAATGTATTTCTCTACGTGTATGGATCCTAAATGTATTTCTCCACATACATGCATGCACATGAGACTCGTCATCTAAACTCATTTATATTTATGTTTTCTTAGTCCTCTTACCCTACTTAGGGCTCATATGGGTAGGGTTATTATATCACCCACACTACTCCCATTTCCCAAGATTAGGGTTTAGTATGCGGGTCAAGGACTACACCCTGCCCCTTAGTGTTTCTATGTCCCTTGACCCACTAGGGCTTTCCTAAACCAACACTAGCTCCATCTAGGGTTTACACTTGCAAGGAAAAACCCATAACACATTTTCTCTTTACTTTATCAATATCATTTCAACATTATATGTATATTAATTGGCAGAGGGTGCCTTAATCCTACTTCTTCTAAAAAACACTAATTAAGTTGAGGAGGGAAGTATATCTTAGGATTTATTAAGTAGGAGAATGAGAAGTGGATGAAATTTGAGATGTGAAGACTTAGAGGGAACATTAGTTAAGGAAAACCCTAGGTTCTGTCCAAGCCGGTATCACATTGGCTAAGGGAGTCATCGTATACCAACTTAATGCTGCAAAGGAAAGTATTGTCAGCCCCCGAAACCATGATCCATTCTAGACACCACTACACCATTAAGTTATGCCTTAATAAGTTTCCTTATATTTCTACATATTACTTGAAATTATAAACTATTTAATTTTATTTGAAAAATTAGGGGTACTGATACCAAACGTAAGGACCTCACTTTTCAACATCCCCCTATTAAGGAAGGACCCTAAAGTTGAGACCCATTACCAAAAATTCCAAAGATCCATAATTTTACCAAATAACAAATATTAGAGAATAATTTACATTAGTTAAAATATTGTTTGCAAGATGCTCCTCTAAGGATTTACATGAATTTCTATCATCAGTACTGCAAATACAAGAAGAAGTATCTATTAAATCCTCCTTTACTTCACTTTAATGCCTTTTGGTAATTTCATCTGGTTTATCATATCTTGATATCATGTTATCTTGCATTTACCAAAAATGGTGTGAAACAAAATCACATATCAACATATCGAAATATATTGTGTACGTGAAGTCCATGCAAACGTGTGAAAGTACATAACACCATATAATCAATCAATTACTTGTAAATAATAATTGACATTTTCTTTGCATATTATAACCCATACTTGATACACTATCTTGGGTGTGACCACTGTCCCTCCATGACTCATGTGCATCACCCTTGATTCATGTCATCTTAGGGTTCATAATATGATATCTTTATTTATGTGATACTCATATAGAGGCCTTATAATCGAACAAAATGTAAATAAATCTGAACGATCTTGGAGGAAGACTTGGCAAACCTTGACAATTGATATTACATGTAGTCATAATGGTATCCAAGTACCTAAATGTAGAAACATGTAGATCATGCAATTATATTTCAAGTACTTTAAGCATATCATCAAGCAAAGAGGATTTTAAACAATTCAACATATAAGATAAATTCATGTAAATCTTAAAGTGTCACCATATCATTAATCATATTATACCCTACGCGAGTCCTAACCTAGGGTTCATGGTTGTCTCAGGTTTGGATGAGGAATAAGGGTATAAACACTATTTCCATTGTATATTTATAATTAGGTTAAACCCTTAATCATCTGATTACATCCTTTCATTAAGATCACTAGATCCTATTGTGTTCATTAACAACATAGCATGGTATGATCTTTAAACCCCAATTCTACATATGCACAATTACCATTTTAGAAACCCTAAATATGCATCATCATTGTCCTTAGATTCTCATTATATTTAGAATTAACTGATTACAACATGAATAACAACTTTTAAGGTATTCGACACCTACATCATGAATTCTAGGGTTTATATGCTTTAATTACTCATTAATCATAAATTGGTCCTGCTTTTAGATATTTTATTACAATTAGGTCTAAATTATATTTTATTTATGTTCCTCTCATTTTTTTGATAAATTTTCATATATAACTCATCTTAATCCGATCATCCTAGCGATTTCGAAAAATTTTACCAGATAAAAGATATTTGGGCCAATCATATAATGCCATGTCAAAAAAATCTTATACTATCCAAGTATTATGGGTCCTCAACATTAAACAATGATATCCATCCATCTCATCTCTTCTCACCATGCAGACTGGGCTCTAATATCTAGCAAAATGACATGATTACCCATGTGCAATGACTTAGATGTGTCACACATATTAGGGTATCATAGACATTTTGCTAAGGGGAATGTCACCTACACCTTCATCCCTCGTGTGGATGTTGCTGGTCAGCTATGCCTGAGGTCAAGCTTGGTTGACTCTCGCCCTCAGGCCTTATAACCTCTAACCCATGGTTGGGTTATCTTTGACTATGATTAGCGAGGTCGATGATCCTCACAACAGGTCGCGAAGGGGTCCAGGGAGATGGCTAAGGCAAAAGATGCAAGAAGTAAAATGTAGATATCATGGAGTTGGGATTTACCTTACTTCATTGAGAATAGGTAGTCTCAAAAAGGTTCCTCAGAGTCCTATAATGCCTCTCTATCTGTCGTCAGGTCCTAGGGTAGTCTGAGGCTTAGACCTTGACTAGCGATTTCTGTGTCATAGGTGCTAAAGGGTCGTGCTTTGTTGCGGAGGCTCCTTGCCACTAGGGGCGACCATCTATGGTCTAGATCATCTTCGTGGAGTCTCTAGGGATCTCAGGGCCAAGTTAATTGGTCAAAGTCTCAGCCTACAGTCAGAACACAGTTGTCACCATCGACGAGCATCATGGGTATAATGATGGGTTTTGGGTACCTTGAGAGGAATTAGGCTGAGAGTTGTACTCTTCCCATCACACCACAACTCCCTATTGTATTATACAGGCAGGGAGGAAAGGGTACATGGACTATATATTTTCCCTAGGAGAAAGGGAACTGGGCACTTCCCAAATAAGGCAAGATAACCACCGACTTATGGCTCGTTTGGTTCGTATGATCCTCCTGAAACCAAAGGTGAAAGAATCGGGGAAAAAGGTAGAGAGGGGAGAGAGAACAAGATGTTGGATCTACTGTGTGTGTACATGGCTCCTTTTGCCGAACTAGCTCAGAGTAGGACAAGACGCGGATGTTGTCGATCCCCGGTCGAACGGACTATAGTTCATGTGAATATTAAAGGGGATAGACCCTTGTTTTATAAATCTAAAACTAATTTGTGACATTTAGTACATTACCCAATAATCCTTTTCACTTTAGAAAAACTCCATTTATTCATATACGCTCTCTCCTTTTATCCAAACAATCCCACATTTTAAAGGAAATATTTTAACACTTAAATCTTGGTGTGGCCAAGATGTGGGACCAAGATATGAATATTAAGAGTATTTTTCTTTGTCTCCAACTTTACCCTTTATTAGATTATTTAGGGTGTGAAATAATTCCTTTTCTCACCCAACCTTGGCAAGCATCCTATTTTTAATATATTTTCTCATTGAGTGCAATATAAGGACAAACAAATATTATTTGTTGGCTTTAGCTTATCTTTTCTAGTAATTTCCACACGATTTCATATTTAGTTACCAATTTTCCATTACTTTTAGCAATCCCTTTATTATTGAATTTTCCACTCTTTCCTTGGCCAACAATTATTAATGGATTATTGCAAACCAAGAATCACACAAAATTTCTTTTATTTCTTTAACTTGTGCCACAAGGAATTATTTGCAAAGAAAATAGTCTCATGGGTCTTTATGTGGGCCATGGTTTGAATCCATTCCACAAGGATGAATTTATTATTCCATTAATAATTAAATTAGGGAAATTACTTATCAATTCATACCTTCTATATATATAGCTTAATTTCACAAAAATTTAAGATAGTACACTTACGCCTTTCCTAGGCACTATGAAATTTTGTCTCAAAATTTTAGGGCAAAAGGGTGATTCCCCAAGGAGGTATTCTTCTTCCTCCCCTAGCTAGTGATGCATGCAACAATCGAGTCATCCATGGATTTCCTAACAAGAGGTTGCGACAACCTCAACCAAGACCTTCCATTGCCTTCATTGGATGTTGTTGGTCTCAACCCATGATCACACAACAAAGAAGGTGGACATGGCCAGGTTCTAGGGCCTAAGATAGTTAAGGAGTAAAAGAAGGAAGAAGAAGAGTATTTACCATAATTCATGGGGATCAAATGGTTTATGAAGACCACTGAGAGTCTAGCGTATCTATTCCATCATGAGCGAGGTCTCACAATGGCCTTAGGTGATACCTCGATGAAGAGAAATGAGCTTTGGATGTTGATAGTTGGGGACCAGGGTTCGGGGATCTCTAGAGTCTTCTTGACTATTTGACTGGCCATGGGGATTCATTGTAATAACTTAGGTAAATTTAGTTTGTATGGGGTGCACTAAGGCATCATATGAGGTGGAGGTTGCTAAAGATGGAGATTGTTCTAGGAGGGGGTATCAAGTTCTCTCTAAGGTAAATTAATTCTAGAGTTGTGATGAGGGGGGTTTGGGGAAGCTATAGGGCATCTATTTATAGGATATAGTTGTGCAGTTTGGCGACTAACCTTAGCCCTAGTTTCCAGGATTCATTGGTGATTTGGAAATTATCTCTAAACATGATGATAATGGTTTTGCATTATCTCCTTGAGTTCGGTTTGCTCTCCTGATCCAGTGGAACAAATCCTATGGTTTTCGTGGAGTGTGCAGAGAAGAATGTGGGTCTAAGGATGTGTGTGAATCAAGTAGGAGTTATATCATCAGTAAGAAGATGACCTATATCTCACTAGATCTTCATCCAATGGTGTCTAACATCATCAATATATGCTCATGTATAACAAACTCCTCCCCATGTTATCCCCTATTCAGATGGACAAAGAAGGAAAGGGCCATTACCATATATATACATGATCGAGGTTTATCAAATAACTAGAAATAATTAATAAATTTCCACAACATCAAATTGATTTTGGTACGAGATAATATGAAAACTTTCCAACAAGGATTTACATAATATGAGAACTATTGTTTGACACTATAATAAAACTATAGATCTATATCCTCTAAAAATTACATTACATATTTCCCTTTTTGTGCCTTCTTTTCTGGGTGTCCACTCTCATCATACTTGTAGACAAATAGCAGATTACCCTAAAATGCCAAGAAACAAAAACTCAATTAGTATAGCAAATTATATTATATGCGGGGGAAACAAAATATTTCCATCTAGTTGCAACAACATATTCACAAAAATTAATGTTACAAAAACAAAATAACATTTTCTTATAACTTCTCAACCCATTTTTACTCAACCTCTAGGATACCCTCTTTTAGAGTATTGTCCCTATAGTGGATGATAGATCCCCTTCTCAATCTGGAGGTAGGTTCCATGTTGGTCTCCCACCTTCTAAATCTGGAGCTAGGTGCCATGTTGGTCTTCCAATATGGGGCCAGACCACATATGACCTTGATGTTAGGAAACCTTCTCAAACCGGAACTAGGTGCCTCATATGACCTTCCAAATCTGTGGTGTAGTCTAAGTCATCTCTATAACTATTCTGTCTATTCTCAGACTTCCGGAATTGATATGAGGGGTTCGAGCAAGTTATAAGCATATAATGTGATATCCATAGTGACTTTATAGATTGTAGGAATAAATAAACAAGCAACCATTTTTTTACAATCCATTTGAGAAAATTCTGAGAAAGCCATGAAACACTGATGCCGGTAGTCTTAGGAGTAGCCACATACCTTTCATAAAAGTTACTTGATGTCAGAGCAAAAGCAACAAGAGAAACCAAACAAGCAACTATCCTGAAATTAAAGCATAATATCCATCTATTACTATTTTATACAAAATTCACCATTAAGAGTATCTTGGAATCCAAGTTAGGGTTTTAGGTTCAAATTAGGGTTTCATTTGGTCTTTGTCTTCCAAAACCTTAATCACCACTTTTCATGTTCTTTTGGTTTACAAACCCTAATATTAACATCATATGCATTTTTTATTCAAGGAATCCTTAATTCATCAATTAATGGGTTATTAGTCTCAAATTAGATCCAAGTGATCCTTTTTTTGTCTAAAAGGGTCAATTTTTGACTATAAATATTCATTAAACACATTAAGATCCTCAAAACCTAGAAATTATGGTTCTTATGCATTCAAAACATTAAAGATGGAAACTTTGGGTACTTCTTGAACTAGAGGTATATGTATGTCTTGATTACATTTTTATTGAATTCCTCGTATTTTTCTAAGAAAAATTCATATATAACATGTTGCCATTGGATCATCATATGATTTATTACATTTTTATAAAAATATTCTTTTCTAGCCATCAAGGCGTGCCACATAGGCGTTCAACCCTGGTCTCAGTTGCTCTACCATTTCCAGACCGAGTCTATCCCTAGATCCATGTTAGCAACTCTCTCCAAGTGGCTGAGAAGAGATGAAGCACGGAAAATAGGGTTAAAAGACAACTATACCCCTTACCTCATAATAGAGATATCGTGGAAGATGGGTAATCTCCTCTCCGATCATCTTCCTCGTTGCCACTTCTTCCCTCATGAGCAGGGAGTCAACTTGAGGGTTGACTTTTGGTTTCACTTCTAGAGCCGAAGGAAGGTACCCTCACCTTCATTGCACCTTGTCAGATTCAAAGACGACACTTGATTTCTCAGAGGTGGCTGATACAGTGAAGACGTTGAGATTGTTCCTCTGGTTGTACATATGTGACTTTTAGGGATGAGGGCAACACTAGAGGTGAAATTAGTGTCTGGGACTAATGCCTCAAATTATGTAGAGTGGCATGCATGGTTAAGTTTCCTTGTGGGGTTTGATACATTCTTATATAGTCCATGACTATGGTGGGTAGATCAACAAAGGTTCTAAATTGGGGTGTTCTTTAATTTCTTTCCAAAGGTATTGAAACCCAAGATGAAATGGTGTAGTTTCCTCTCTCAAATCTATTGGAGGGGTTCTTAGATTCACATACACACTGGCACTCAAGGAAATCAAGTAGGAAGTTACCATAGTTAAGTCCTTGTTTCCTTTCTCGGTGCAGGGTGGACGACGACCTACACTTTATCAGATTGTAATCCAGCGGTCCCTAAGGCTCGCACAAATAAAAGGGGTTGGGTTATATATTATTTCTAGAAAAGGATAAAATTGTGACATTTATGATGTTTCCTTGGCAATTGAGTCAATTTAGGATTTAAAAAAATATCCATAACTCTCATTCTATTAATCTTTTCAATCCCAAAATTTAAGGGAAAGTCTATAATTACTTTATCTAACTGTGGGCAACGTTTGAGACTAAAACTCAAAAAGAAAAGATGTTTTTCTTAATATCCAAGTCTTCCTCTTATTTCATGTATTTAAAGCATCAGAACTAATCATTTTCTCTTTCTATCTTTTCCATATATTTTATTTTAATAACCTTTCTTATTTGAAACTATGTGAACCTGAAATCTAACCATTAGTGGTCATTCATGCCACTTTTCACACAATTCTCATAATTATATTACTTATTATCCACTATCCTTTTCCTTTTTCTTATTATTGTATTTTCTTCTCTTTCGTTTCCCTTATACCCATTATTGGGTGAACAAGAAAACAACAAATATTTTTGAGAGCAAATGGATCGATTCATTACTTGTTAGCCATACGACATCTACAATTGGGGAGAAAAATACAAACAGAACATACAAACATCACGTTCACTAACCCAAGGGCACTACAACTCATATTGGAACGAGAGAGAGACATTTCTGCATTGATTCTTCTTCCTTGAGGCTGTCTTAAGCAGCTTTTCCTGAAGAATTCCTTCAACCTGGGCGTTAAGTAGTGGTAGAGGGGCTGGAACAAGACAGTATTCTGCTCGTATATCAACTCAAACGAAGCCATACAACTGAGTAATGAGATCAATCCAAAGCAAAGATGAGATTTAGCCGTACCAAGGTTGAATTACCGGGGGAACCCCAGAAAAACGACCACCTTCACACAGGAAGGAGTAACGATCCTTATTCAAAGGAAGAAACAACGTCGATATTAAGTGGAACAAGGCAGATAGCCTGCCAGAAACTAGCACCCAAGCGAAAACCTGCAAGGCAGAAATAAAGGAGGGAAACCCACCTCCTCCGGAACCCCAACGAGGACACCCCTACTAGCCACCCGCCACAGCCTCAAGGCAGATCTGAGCAAGACTCTGCCAGGAGAAGAGCACCACCACCTCCTGCAAGCAACACGCCGAAGAGAAGACCCGATCACAACCAGGTCGCACGGCCGCCGCCCAGGGGGGAGATATGAGGAGCACGGAGATGCACATGTAAAAGGAAACCGGAAAGAAAAGGCAAGTCGAGGAGGAGGCCCGGGGGGAGAAGGTGACGGCCCAAAAGGACACCTGACCTCCTCCCCCAAGCTTGAGCGCCGCACGCGGGGGAGCCCTAGATCCCCACCGTGATCGCCCGAGCCCTAGACGACGCACCGCTTCCAGAAAACAACAAATAAGAAATTCACATCAAAGGGAAATTTTGCATAAGAAAGCATACTTTTAAAACAAAGCATAACATATTTCCAATATGTCCTTTCTATTGAAAATATTGTATTTCAATTATATACTAACATGTGAAAAACTAGGTTATAACATCCTTCCCCTCATATAGGAATTTTGTCCTCAAAATTTGAGTAATCCTACAAACAATTCAAGATGAGATTTTTCCATGTCCATCTTTAGATCCCATGTGGCTTTGTCCACTCCATGGTGCTTCCAAAGAACCTTTACCATATCTATCTTTTTATTCTTGAGCTCTTTCACCTTGGTATCTTGTATCTTCACAGGTGACTTAGGGTATATCAACCTCCCTCTGAGTGCAATAGGCTCAATGCTCAACATATGGCTAGGATCCTTCACATACCACTTCAAAATAGACACATAGAACACATCATGCATAATACTATATCGTTGGGATAAGGCTAGGTGATAAGTAGTTTCACCAATCTGTTCTACAATCTCAAACGGACCCACGTATGGGGGACTCAATTTTTCCTCTATTCTTAGCTACAACTCGGAGGGGTCAGATTTTCAGAAACACATAGTCACCTACAGTGAAGGGCAAATCTATTTGCTTTGCAGCAACATAAAACTTCTGTCAATACTGGGCTTTCTTCAGCCTCTACTTGGTCAAAATGACCTTGTCAACATATAATTGTAGTTCCCCTGATCTAAACAAGGTTCTCTCACTGATATCATCCCAATGAAGCAATGACCGACACAACCTCCTATAAAGATCTTCATATGAAGGCATCCCGATACTGTCTTGGTAACTATTATTATAAGCAAACTAATATAAGGCAAGTATTACTCCCATGATCCACCCCAATCGAGCAAAATTGCTCCCAACATGTCTTCAAATGTTTAGATCTTTCTTTTTTATTATCCATCAGTCTAGGGGTGATAGGTTGTACCAAATTTCAACCTCATATCGAGTTTTTCATGTATTTGCTTCCATTACATTGAAGTGAACTTAGGGTCACGATCAGAGATAATTGAACTTGAAACACCATGTGGAGTCTAGAGTATGCGAGACTCAGGTGTAAGAGAGAGAATAAGAACTGTGGAGTCTAGGTTATGCGGGACTCGGGCGACGAAGATAATTGAACTCAAAACACCATGCAGACGAACTATTTCTCTAACATATAGTTCAACTAGGTCTATCACCTTTGTAGTAATATTTAAGACAAGGAAATGTACTGACGTGATTAGGCGGTCTACCACAACCCATATTGCATTATGACCTTTCTTTGTCTTGGGTAGACCCACTAAAAAATCCATACTGATCTGGTCCCATTTCTACTCAGAAATTCCAATTGGTTGCAATATCTCATCGGGGTGTTGGTGTTCAACCTTCACCGTCTGGCTAGTGAGACAACTAATTATGAGCTTCATACAAGATATCAATCTTTAAGGGGGAATCCTCAGGAACTGATGTACGACTTTCATATTTGATTCCACCATCAACACCGACTGAAAGATATGTATGAGGCTTCTCCATCAAATACTTCATCTCATCTAACTCTAGGTCATCTAACTGGGCTACTGCAAGCTCAGTCAACAAGTCAGGCTTGGTTTACCTTTATTTGGTACCTCAGCTCCTGCATCCATTATTTTGATCACCAAATTCAATCTCATATCTATAGAATTAAATTCCACCAGATAATTACATTATTATTTGAAACTTTAATTTGGCAATTACTTTGTTCATATAGGTTTCCAAACCATTTATCTAATATTCTCTCATAAAGGTGTGGTGATACCTCAAATTCTTAGTTATCCTAACAGGGTTTCAACTTAAGTATTAATTTCTCATATCATTTCCATTCCTAATATAGCATGCATTTTTCTCATCTCTCACACTCATAACAAGATGAAATAAGCATTTGGATACATTCCAAATACAAAGCTCATCCCATTCTAAGAGTAGAGATGGTGCATCACACATTACCATCTTCATTTTAGATCCCGATTGAATCATTTCCCACATGATTCCAAACCAAGAATACCACCATTTCCTTACTTCTATGCACATATATAGGAAAAGATTTCCTCATATCTTTTGAGTCTTAAGTATAACTCCTATTTAAGATTCTTATTCTAACATTATCACAAGTCTTTTGGTACACATCTCATATATCGCCAGCCTTAGCTATTTCCTCAAGATTTATAGGGCACATGTACCTTTGGAACGATTTCCTCTTGACCTCTAAGGGTCTTATACACTTAGCACATGATATTTCCTCATCCTCATAAACTTTATATACCATAATCATCTTACAAGATCTTGGGGTTGACTTGTGGACCTACCCCTCACAAGGGTTTCATTGAAATGCCATAACTTTATTTAACTCATCAAAAATTTTACATGATGTTTCTTTAATGATATTTAAGCACATTATATCCTTTATTATTCTTTCACCAAAATTGCCTTCATCTCTTAGGGCATGCACAATTTTCCTTCCATTTCTTCATTGGGCTCAGGTGACTTTCCCTATCCGGGCCTGGTCCCATCTTATCAGTTGTTTCCCTAGTGACTTTTCCTCATTTCCCTTAGAGATTTCATACATGGGTTCGAGGAATCATAACTAATATATGTACTTTTTCACTTCATGCACTTAATCTATCAAGTTTTTAAGTTACTTTTAATGATACCATGATTCTTAAACCAATTCTGAATTCTCTCTTTTAGGAAGGGCCCTATCCTAGGACCAGATAAATTGAATACTAGTACCAAAGATCAAGAAAACATACTTGAATCCAAAGTTCATATCTTTAAAAGAGGATGTGTCCCTTAAGCATGCTTCATATTATTCCATGAATGCATTTTCTACCTGGGAGGTATATCATTATACCATGTGAGTTACCATTCGAGAGTTGGATCACTTTTCAATTGCTTCATTTCCAGTTTGATTACACAATATCTTATGCATCACATCTCACATGCTTAGAACTATATATGTAACGACCCCGCCTCCCAATAACCCCCAATTAAGGGAGACTAAGAGGTCAGAGTCGTAGTCCCCATTTTTGGATCAAAGGTTCGACAGATAATCAATAATAATTAACAAAATCTACCAAACTAAACTGAAAGGTTGTAATAAAATTAAACTTTTCATACCTTTTTCAAAAACTTGTATATCTACTTCTATCCACACGGAGACTACTCTAACTTATCCTCCTTTGAACTTTAATTCATATTTAAGTCCACATATGCCACTTTACTATTTGTTCTTTTCACTTGTACCTAAAACGCCGACAAACAAAATGTCAGTCAACATAAAGCTGGTATGTGGGGGAAACAATAATCTTGCAACTATGATAACAATGTAATCATCCAATTATCATTTAACAACCAAGATTACGTCTTAAGTAATACTACTCAATTCTTACATATCCCCTATCTCTGTGTTGTCCTTGCAGTGGACCTGGATGCTACCTTCCTCATGGTAGATCCCCATTAAACCCCACATGATTCTACCTAACATGTAGATCAATATCTAGGGTTGAGTCACATGGCACTACCCATAGGTAGCCCAATCCCTAACTCATGGTGTGCTAAAGAGTCGCATGGCACTATGCATAGGTAGCCCAATCCCTGACTCAAGGTGACTTGATGGAACTACCCCATTGGTAGCCATGTACTAAGTCATCCAATGACCTGATGAACCTACCCCATAGGTAGCCATGTACTAGGTCAAACTATTAAGCCACAGAGGGAACTAGGATCTGAGCTAGTAGGCACATATCTTAAGTGATAGTCATATCCACATTATAGTTTGCATGAATTAAATTCAACCAAAAATTTAATTCAAGTCATCAAGGAAAACTTCGAAAACCTTGAAAAACTAATTCGAGATATTCATAAGCATAACCACATACCTATCAGGTTGATTTGAGGCAGAATAATCCATGCAAGTAAGAAATCCAAGCAAGCAAGCAAGCACATACAACAAGATCCTGAAATAATCATGCAATTTCCTTTTATTACTCATGTCATCAAGATCTATTAAACCTAGCTCGCTTCCTAGGGTTTCTAGTCCACTTTTTGGGTTTCCATTGCAATTAGGGTTTCCTTTCATCTTTCACTATTTTAAACCCTAATTTAATACAATTACTCACAAACCCTAATTATCTCATCCATTCTTCTCAAAAGATATTAAGGTTACCTTTTAACAACATATAACCCTAATTAACCATCAATTAGGTTCATTATGCCTCTTTCACATTAAAGCTACCATTTTTATCCTTTTACTCCATGACAAGATCACTATGCTCATTTATCATCAATTCATAGTTTATTATGGTCTAATTCACATATGAAATCTATTTGTCATTAATTCTACCTTTATCCATTAGAAAAACCCTAATTACTACCTTAAAGGTATTTATCCACAATTAGGAACTTTTATACTTGAAATAGCTTAGAATTATCATATCTCAACTTTAATCATGAAATTGATCAATTAAAGCAATTAACATTCTCATTCACTAATATTACAGTTTCAAGGCCCATTAAAGCATATTTACGCACATGAAACTCTCAATTAAACTAATTACATGCAAAGTTCATCCTTTTTGTTCTCAATATAACTTTTTACAATTAATAGGTTAATATCAACTTTAATCATCTATTAAACCCTACTAAATGCATTAATCATCTCTAAATAGGGTTTCTTAATCCTTAATTCATTAAAGTTGATAAATCACACTAATTTTCGAATTGCAATAAGAATTAGTCTTCAAACATGTTTTTATTACATTCCTTGAGTTCTCCTGATCACAATTCATATATAATTTGTTTTAATCTGAGCTACCAGTCATTAGATATGAATTTTATGAGATAATTACCTTTCGGGCCAATAAGAGGCCGCCACATCAGCAAAGTGGCTCACTCTTACAAGGCGGGTCAGAGATGGGGTCAAAGGACAACTTTACCCCTCTATTCCTTCATGAGCATCAAGGGTAAAGGAGTCTCTTTGCCCTTTCTTCTTCTTCTTCCTTGCACCGGTCCCTGTGTTTAGGGCTGCGTTGATCCATGGTCAACACTATGGTTGACCATGCACTCTCGACCCTCGATCCTCACAACAATGGCTCACTCACTTCCTTCTGGTCCTCCCGAACTTGTCCCTGCTTCCAATTCTGCCATTGGCATGTTGGATGACTAGAACGGGTTGGATGAATCTGACAAGGCAAGTTCATCAGCGCAGGGGTAGACAGCAGAACTCTAGGGGAAATTCCCCACAGGTTGGCAATTGTGAAGGCTTAGCAGAGTCTCGTGGAGGTTATTGTATCCTTGTCAGGGATCAACGACCCTCTTATATAGGGGGAGTTCTCCTGATGCAGTCCTTCTACGATGAGCAATTGGGTGAAGCTGCTAGGGCTTCCCAAACCACCCCAAATATAGGTCGGTTGGGTGCGAAATTCGCTCATGAAGTCAACGAGGTTGTTTCCAAAATAGCACATGGACCAGGCTGCAAGAGAATCCAAAAAAATCTGGACACCTCTTGTTTCTAGTCCTACTGGAGGTAGAAGAGAACCCATGTGGCCTTGAATCTTAATCCAACGACTGTCGTGGTGTGCGCCAGATCCATATTAGGAATTGTGACATTTAATACGAAATTCTTGATTATTCACTCACTTTAAGAAGTTTGTAAAAATTGTATCTCTCTCCTCGTTTATCATTTTAATATCAAATTTTAGGAGAACGTCTATAATGAATTAATCCACGTTTGTACCAAATTTGGGACTCAAAATAGAAAGTATGATATACTTTTCTTTATATGCAAGTTATCTCTTAATAAGGCATATTTTATGCATATTTTCTTTCTCTTAATCTTTTGCTTTCTTTGATTTTGATTCCTTTTTCCATTAGAAACTATGTGGACATGAAATCTCATCCAAGATGGATTCATTATCCATATTTCCACATATTTCTTGTAATATTATCATTATCTCACATTTCTTCTAATTAAAGCAATATTTAATTAATCCTTTCTCTTTCTTGTTGCATTATCTTTGTAATTTGGACTCCTTGGAACCCAAGGAACCTAAAAGGCACGAAATACATCCTTGGAGGATATTCCTTTGCCTTCTAGATATTTCTATATCTTTCTTTTCTCCATTTCATATTAACAATGGAATTCCTTTTGTCTTTTCCTTATTATTGGGCCCAATAGCCAATAAAGCCCACCAAACAATCATCAAGGCTATTGTAAATGAAATCCATTTATTCAAAACAAATTATATCTTTATTTGTTCAAATATATTTAATATGATAAATTACATTTCTCACCAAATGAACCCAAAAGTTGGGGATGTAACATCCTTCCCCTCTTATAAGAATTTTGTCCTCAAAATTCCGTCAAGCAAACAAACAATTCAGGATAAGACTTTTACATGTCCATCATTGGCCCCTATGTGACTTTGCCCTATCCATGGCACTTCCAAAGAACCTTTATCATCACATATTCTTTCCTCTGAGTTCTTTCACCTTGGCATCTATAAACCTCACAGGTGACTCAGGTCATTTCAGCCTCCCTTGGGGCTCACTAGGTTCATTACTCCGCACATGGTCTGGGTACCTCACATAGTGCTCAAAATTGGACACATGGAACTCATCACACATTGCTTTATCCTGAGGGGTAACGTCAAACTTATCCTTCTCCACCAAACCAGGTCAAAAGAACCCATGCATTAGGGACTCAGCTCTCTTAGCTATAACTTAGTGGGGTCGGATTTTCATATCACATATTCCCCCATAGTGGACTGCATGTCAGTCTACTTTGCATCAGCGTACAACTCATGTCATCTCTGGGCTCCTTTTAGCCATTGCACGATCAAAGCAACTTTATCTGCACACACTGTGGTCCTTTCTTGACCTTCGTGAGGTCCCTTCACCAACATCATCTTAATGAAGTGGTGACCGACACTACCTCCTTTGTAGAGCTTCTTTACATCCTGATACTGGCTATGGTGGTTATCATCACATCTTACAGAAGATAAGAATTGTCTCCATGTATCACCCTGAACGAGCACACATTCTCTCATCAGACTCTCTAGTCTGGATCACACTAACCATTAGTTAGGGGTGACAAACTGTACTACCATCGAGTTCTTCATGTATCTACTTCCACCTCCTAGAAGTGAATCTTTAGGTTATACTCAATAACTTTTGAACTCACATCATGGTGTAGTTGAACCATCTCTCTCATGTGTAGTTCAACCCAATCTATCCCTTGATAGTACTCTTTCTTTCTCATGTCATCTAGGTAAGGTGACCCACCATAACCCATATTGCATCTCGACCTTCCTTGGTCTAGGGGAGACTTACCACCACATCCATAGTGATGAACTCCCATTCCTCTCGGGGACTCTTTTATCTTCTATATCTATACACTGGGTTACTGGTGTTCGTTCTTCACCTCCTGGCTTGCATGGAAACATATCACATGCAACTTCATCTTAGGCATCCAAAGTACTACTATCACTTACTATCTTCGTAGTACCATGGTGTATGGTGATCTTCAATCATGATCTCCTGCATGTCATGATTCCTTAAGATTGATTCCCCAGAAACCCTAAACCACTCTAGTCAGGGTTTCATCTCCTTTTCTCCAGAGAAGTGCATCTGAGGTTGTACAACCATCCTTTTATCATGATAAGCCCTAGGCTGGCTAACCAAACAACCATTAACTTGATCAACCAATATTGTTACATCTGAGTGTTAGCCAAACTTATCTCTTTTTCCAACTGGGGGTTATCCTATCAACCTCTTCTAGCCTCCATCTAAAATAGGCACATGTATCTCATCCAGAGTATCTTTTACCACTTCCCATCCTTAGGTATAAGGTAACGTTGAAGACGTACACCTCCATGTATTCCACTTATTATCTCACCTCAGCTCTAAGTCTATCTTCATCAAGAAAACTCTGAGCTTATTCTCTCAACCTTGTATGACTCCTACCTCATGATAAACACATACTCATAAGATGATCACCTTATTCCTTTTAGCATTTGTAAACCATTCATGTATCGTTCACTCCACCAGGGCACATTATCATCTCTGTCCTCATACCTCATAGCAACGTTCCAACTCACATCATCTTTTATCCTTGGTGTATGGCATGTGTATTGTCCTATCTCTCACTCCCATAACAAGAGGAAATAAGCATTTGGATGCAGTCCAAATACATAGTTCTTCCTATTCCAAGAGTATAGATGTTACATCCCACCTTGCCAGTACACCTTTAAATCTACGTTGAAATGTACCACATAAGTCTCTACATCACATTTATCTTGATATCAATGTTACTTCCATGGAAAACTGGTCTCAAACCTACTTGGTCCACACACATTCCTTGGTCACCTCCTCTAGGTCTATAGGGTGCCAACACTTTTGGGGTCATCCCTCTTCCCTTATGCATCCAGAGAGTGCCCTACTCATCTACCCTTTAGGTCCCATGAGTTCCTGAAGGTGATCAATCTCCTAACCCATGGCCCTTAGACAATGATAGATGTTACCTCCTGACCCTATGGTCATGTGCAACTAGGGAATTAGGCAACTCCTACTTCCATCGGTCTTATCCATACCTGACCCTAGGATAGACTTAGGATTCTATTATAGTACATATCTAGATTAGAACCTTACCCAAGCGTTCATCATCTCTCTCTAGGGTTTGGTTCCTCTAAACAACCATGATATCATCAGTCTCCAGGGAGCAAGCATGAGGCAACCACTACCATCCACTTAAGTCACATCACCCTCAACTCCCCAGTGTTCCTCATATCTCGGAGTCTAGGCTTCCAACCTTATTGTTGGGTCCTGCTTCCTCTCTCTAGAGCTAAAACAGCCTCACTACCAGAGGTCCTCTCTCCATGAAGATGGATCAAGCTCACAAGCATACCCCTACCCGGTGAAGCCTATGTTCAAGCTAATGTTTGCTCAAGGTTATCCCTAGCCCTTTATGCTTATCTCATCATCTATTTGACATACTCTCCTGGCCAGGGTTTTAGCCTAATGTCAGCACTACTGATGTACTCTGGGTGCATACTATGCCCTACTTGCATAAGCCCATAGGGTTTCTATTGGTTCTTATCCAGCCTCATCATTGAAGGAGTTATCCTTCACTCTAACATAAATGATCCTTCCCAGGGTTGGGTCGCCAAAGGTGCTAGGTCATCCAACCTCTCATGGCTAATATGGCATCCAAAACACCTGGTCTAACATGACATCTAACTCTTCGTGTCATCTCTCTCTAACCTCCACTTAGGGTTTGGGTTAACATCATCCTCAGAAGATGTGCCATGTCTCTACTTATAATGGAGGTCTCTACCTCCAAGACTAACTCTCTTCACTTATCCTCCTGACAAGAAGGTCTAGCCTCAGGTCTCTCCTAAGGGCATGACAACTTATGTCATACGACCTAAGCATGTATCTATTCTTTTACGCTTAATATATTAAGCTTATGTCCATGCCATCTTATTTACATGCTTTTTATTAATTTGGTGGAGGATTCCTTAAACCTTATCAACCTTACCCATACCTCAAGAGGGTGAGGAAAAGAGAGAAAACCCTAATCCTTATAATCCTTAACAACATTTGAGTTGAGAAGGGATTAACAAGATGAGAGAGTCCTAAAGGTATTTTATTTCGAGTCAAGTCCTGAGACTTTGTCCAGGAAGTCACACAGATCCGGGAGTCCTCATATTCTGACTAGCGGTGCAGAGGAAAATCTTGCCAGCCCCCAGGCGTGATCCTTTTCTAGACACCTCTGTCTTTCGAAAATTCCTCTAATAACTCCCTTGGGTTCTACGGCGTTTGTAAATTTAATAATTATTAAAGATTAAATGAGGAACCCATGCTCTGATACCAAATGTAATGACCCTACCTCCCAATAACCCCCAATTAAGGGAGACTAAGAGGTCAGAGTTGTCCCCATTTCCAGATCAAAGCTTCGACATATAATCAATAATAATTAACAAATTCTACCAAACTAAATTGAAAGGATGTAATAAAATTAAACTTTTCATACCTTTTTCAAAAACTTGGATATCTACTTCTATCCACATGGAGACTAATCTAACTAATCCTTCTTTGAACTTTAATTCATATTTAAGTCCACATATGCCACTTTACTATTTGTTGTTTTCACTTATACCTAAAATGCCGACAAACAAAATGTCGGTCAGCAAAAAGCTGGTATGTGGGGGAAACAATAATCGTGTAACTATGATAAGAATGTAATCAGCCAATTATCATTTAACATCCAAGATTACATCTTAAGCAATACTACTCAATCCTTACATATCCCCTATCTCTGTGATGTCCCTACAGTGGGCCTAGATGCTACCTTCCTCATGGTAGATCCCCATTAAACCCCGCATGATCCTACCTAATAGGTAGATCAATATCTAGGGTTGAGTCGCATGGAACTACCCATAGGTAGCCCAATCCCTAACTCACGGTGTGCTAAAGAATCGCATGGCACTACCCATAGGTAGCCCAATCCCAGACTCAAGGTGACTTGATGAACCTACCCCATTGGTAGCCATGTAGTAAGTCATCCAATGACCTGATGGATCTACCCCATAGGTATACATGTACTAGGTCAAACTATTAAGCCATAGAGGGAACTAGGATCTGAGCTAGTAGGCACATATCTTAAATGATAGTCATATCCACATTATAGTTTGCATGAATTAAATTCATCTAACAATTTAATTCAAGTCATCAAGGAAAACTTTGAAAAACCTCAAAAAACTAATTCGAGATATTCATAAGCGTAATCACATACCTATCAAGATGATTTGAGGCAGAATAATCCATGCAAGTAAGAAATCCAAGCACGCAAGCACATACAACAAGATCCTGAAATAATCATGCAATTTCCTTTTATTACTCATGTCATCAAGATCTATTAAACCTAGCTCACTTCCTAGGGTTTCTAGTCCACTTTTAGGGTTTCCATTGCAATTAGGGTTTCCTTTCATCTTTCACTATTTTAAACCCTAATTTAATACAATTACTCACAAACCCTAATTTTCTCATCCATTCTTCTCAAAAGATATTAAGGTTACCTTTTAACAACATATAACCCTAATTAACCATCAATTAGGTTCATTATGCCTCTTTCACATTAAAGCTACCATTTTTATCCTTTTACTCCACGACAAGATCACTATGCTCATTTATCATCAATTCATAGTTCATTATGGTCTAATTCACATATGAACTCTAGTTGTCATTAATTCTACCTTTATCCATTAGAAAAACCCTAATTACTACCTTAAAGGTATTTATCCACAATTAGGAACTTTTATACTTGAAATAGCTTAGAATTATCATATCTCAACTTTAATCATGAAATTGATCAATTAAAGCTATTAACAGTCTCATTCACTAATATTAGGGTTTCAAGGCCCATTAAAGCATATTTACGTACATGAAAATCTCAATTAAACTAATTACGTGCAAAGTTCATCCTTTTTGTTCTCAATATAACTTTTTACAACTAACATGTTAATATCAACTTTAATCATCCATTTAACCTTACTAAATGCATTAATCATCTCTAAATAGGGTTTCTTAATCCTTATTTCATTAAAGTTGATAAATCACATTACTTTTCGAATTTCTATTGGAATTTGGCTTCAAACATATTTTTATTGAATTCCTTGAATTCTCCTGATCAAAATTCATATAAAATTTGTTTTAATCTAAGCTACCAGTCATTATATATGAATTTTACAAAATAATGACCTTTCGGGCCAATAAGAGGCCACCACATCAGCAAAGTGGCTCGCTCCTACAAGGCAGGTCAGAGATGGGGTCAAAGGACAACTTTGCCCCTGTATTCCTTCATGAGCATCAAGGGTAAAGGAGTCTCTTTGCCCTTTCTCCTTCTTCTTCCTCACGCCGGTCCCTGTGTACTGGGCTCCGTCGATCCATGGTCAACACTATGGTTGACCCTGCACTCTCGACCCTCGATCCTCACACCAGCGGCTCGCTCACTTTCGCCTGGTCCTCCCGAACTTGTCCCTGCTTCTAATTCTACCATTGGCATGCTGGATGATTGGAACGGGTAGGATGACTCCGACAAGGCAAGTTCATCGACGTAGGGGTAGAGAGCAGAACTTTAGGGGAAATTCCCCATAGGTTGGCGATTGCGAAGGCTTAGCAGAGTCTCATGGAGGTTATTGTATCCTTGTCAGGGATCAATAACCATCTTATATAGGGGGAGTTCTCCTGACGCAGTCATTCTGCGACGAGCAATTGGGTGAAGCTGCTAGGGCTTCCCAAACCACCCCAAATATAGGTCGGTTGGGTGCGAAATTCGCTCATGAAGTCAACGAGGTTGTTTCCAAAATAGCACATGGACCAGGCTACGAGAGAATCCAGGAAAATCCAAACACCTCTTGTTTCTAGTCCTATTGGAGGTAGAAGAGAACCCAGGTGCCCTTGGATCTTAATCCAACGGCTGCAGTGGTGCGCGCCAGATCCATATTAGGAATTGTGACATTTAATACGAAATTCTTGATTATTCACTCACTTTAAGAAGTTTGTAAAAATCGTATCTCTCTCCTCGTTTATCATTTTAATCTCAACTTTTAGGAGAACGTCTATAATGACTTAATCCACGTTTGTACCAAATTTGGGACTCAAAATCGAAAGTATGATATACTTTTCTTATATGCAAGTTATCTCTTAATAAGGCATATTTTATGCATATTTTCTTTCTCTTAATCTTTTGTTTTCTTTGATTTTGATTCCTTTTTCCATTAGAAACTACGTGGACATGAAATCTCATCCAAGATGGATTCATTATCCATATTTCCACATATTTCTTGTTATATTATCATTATCTCACATTTCTTCTAAATAAAGTAATATTTAATTAATCCTTTCTCTTTCTTGTTGCATTATCTTTGCAATTTGGACTCCTTGGAACCCAAGGAACCCAAAAGGCACGAAATCCATCCTTGGAGGATATTCCTTTGCCTTCTAGAGATTTCTATATCTTTCTTTTCTCCATTTCATATTAACAATGGAATTCCTTTTGTCTTTTCCTTATTATTGGGCCGAATAGCCAATAAAGCCCACCAAACAATCATCAAGGCTATTGTAAACGAAATCCATTTATTCAAAACAAATTATATCTTTATTTGTTCAAATATCTTTAATATGAGAAATTACATTTCTCACCAAATGAACCCAAAAGTTGGGGTTGTAACAATATAATTACATTAATCCATACATATTCCTAATACAAGGTATACTACAACTATCAGGGATGGCCACTTCCTAAGAGTTGGTTTGCATCGGCCCAAGCTTCCTCATCATCAATGGCAAAAAATTGAACATGTCGACATTTTTCAACAACTGGGACTTCCCCTTGTGGTGCTGTAGCCACTGACTGATCTACTACTGGACCTGGTCCTTGAGGTTCAAGGAGAGGATAGTGAGCTTGGATATGTCCTTCTTGCCGACAATGATAACATACTTTCATAACAAAATCCACTGTGATGCTTCCTTCTACTGGTACAGAAGGAGTATTTGGGATTCTTGTGCCAGGGTTTTCCTTTTCTGTCATTCCTATTCTTATGTGATTATGACCTTGCCCTTTTTTGTTATCTCTCCTTGGGGAAGAAATGCCTTATGCAAACCCTTGATATCCCTTAGGTAGGTCCTCAACAAATATAACATTTTCCTCCATGCCCAGGGCAAATTAGGAAAAAAGGATGGTACAAAATTCCTTCCATTCCATTGGTTCTATGATCAGATGTCAGTTGGTGATGTAATTATTCACCAAAGTTTTGTTGTTCCCTCATGTAGTTGAGAAACAAAGAGAACCTTCATGTTGGGTTGTACCTCCAGAATGTGGAACCTTTTTCCACATCGCAAATCCAGATTTGCACCTCAGAGTTGTCTTTACCCTAGAACTTTTCTATACCCAAAATGACAAAGTCAAAGACGGTGACTTCATGATGAGGGCAGATATGTAGGGGTTCAAAATTCTTGTCTCTAGAAACATCCTTGGGTGCAAGGGCACAGATAGTCTCAGTGAGTTCCTTTAGTTGTCCTAGTTGGAGAGCATCAGTGGTATTATTTTTCCTTACTGTAGGTTCAGGACTGACATCATGCTTGGGGTCATCCTTGGGCTCATTTTCCATAATAGGTTTGCACCTAAGGTCTGGACTATCTTCATGGTTCAGGATGTCAAAGGGGGAAACCTTGGGTTTGAAACCTTCCTCAATGATGGCCTCTTCTGTCCTCTTCCATTTCTTAGAAGTCTCATCTCCCGTCATCCTTTTTGGAGACATTCTCCTCTGATAGGAGGGCCTTCCCTCTTGGAAATCAAGGATTACAGTGATCTTGGTGCAGGCCATGCTGTTTCACATAAGCTAACTTTATTAACCTCAGTTTCATACTTAGGATATTAAAGTGTCATGAAATTATGTCCATGACATCTTATTTACATGTGTTTTATTATTTGGCAAAGGATGCCTTATTCCTTAATATCTATAACCCTAGTACTTAAAATGGAATAAAGAAAAAAGTTAAAGGTACCTAGGGTTTATTGAGTGAAGGGGGTAGATAAGCGATGTAAGCAGATGAGAAATCCTAGAGGTATTTTATTTTGAGTGAAATCCTCTGAGTTTAGCCAGGACAGATGCACAGGTCCGAGAGTCCTCGTAAGATAATTAGCGGTGTGGAGGAAAGTCTAGCCAACCCTCAAATTGTGATCCTTTCTAGGCACCATCGTCTTTGGGAAACACTTAATAATTCCCTTGGGATCTATAGAACTCTTAAAATTTAATAATTATAAGAGGTTAAATGGTAAACCAAGCTCTGGTACCAAATGTAATGACCTCCTTCCCATGTTATCTCCTATGCAAGAGGGTCAAGAAGAAAATTGCCATTACAATATATATACAAGATTGAGGTTTATCAAATAACTAGAAATAATTAATATTTTTCCACTATATCAAATTGAGTTTGTTACAAGATAATATGTAAACTTTCCAATAAGGACTTATATGATATGAGAACTACCATTTTCCACTGAAATAAAACTATATATCTAGATCCTCTAGAAATTACATTACATCTTTGCCTTTTGGTTCCTTCATTTCTGGATGTCCATTCTTTTTATAATTGCAGAAAAATAGTTGATTACCCGAAAACACTGAGAAACAAAAACTCAGTCAATAAAAATTTATATTGGTATACGGGGGAAACAAAATGATTGAATCTAGTTGTAACAGCATACAAAAAACATAATTAATTTCTTCATAACTTCTCAACCTATTTTTACTCAACATCTAGGATACCTTCTTTTAGGGTCTTGTCCCTATAGTGGATAATAGCCCCCCCTCAATCTAAATCTAGGTTCCATGTTGGTCAGCCAACTTCTTAACCTAGAGCTAGGTGCCATGTTGCTCTTCCCAATCTGGGCCGAACCTCATATGACCTTGATGTTAGACCACCTTCTCAATCTGGAGCTCGGTGCCTCATATGAATTTCCAAATCTGTGGTTGGTCTAAGTCATCTCTATGACTATTCTTTCCAATCTCAGTCTTCTAGAGTCAGTATCAAGGGTTTGAGCAAGTTATAAGCACATAATGTGATATCCATAGTGACTTTATAGATTGCAGAAAATAAATAAACAAGTAAGTATTTATTTGCAATCCATTCAAGAAAACTTCAAGAAAGCCACAAGAAACTAATGTGGGTAGTCTTAGGTGTAACCACTTACCTTTCGCAGATGTTACTTGATGTCCAAGCAAAAGCAACAAGAGCAACCAAACAAGTAACTATCCTAAAAAAATAAAGCATATATATCCAAAATTCACCATTAAGACTAACTTGGGGTCCAAGTTAGGATTTTAGGGTCAACTTAGGCTTTCATTAGGGTTTTGGATTCCAAAACCTTAATTACCACTTTTCATGCTCTTTTGGTTTACAAACCCTAATCTTAACATCATATGAATTTTTAATTTCACGAAACCCTAATTCATCAATTAATGGGTTACTAATCTCAAATTGGATCCAAGTTATCCTTTTTGTCTAAAAGAGTCAATCTTTCACTATCAAGATTAATTAAACATTTTAATATCATCAAAACTTTGAAATTAGGGTTCTTATGATTAAACACATTAAAGAAAAAAACTTTGGGTACTTTTTGAACTAGAGGTAGTGGTGCGCTCCCGCCAATGGCGTTACACACTACTCATTTGGAGTTTGAATAGATGCTACTATGTGGATGGAAGCACACAATTGATTCACTTTCAAAATTTATAATGACATAAACTCAAATGACCTACTTCTACTAAACTGATATCCCACAAGCACATGGGGTCGTGTCATAATATAGGTAAGGAGGAAAGTATAGGGTTGATCCACCGGGAGAAAAGGGGGCACTAGAGCTAGGTTACTTTTTGGGTGTTAGGTTCCTACTACAGAGAGTAGGGTCAAGGGTTTAAAGGTGATTTGATTGTTAAAGTAAGTTGAACAAGAAAGAAAGTAAAGGAAATCAAACAAGATTAAAACCTAAGTTGACCCTAGACAATTAGTTCTACTAAGTAAGAAAGACAAGGTAAGGCAAGAAAGAGAACAATCTACTCTAACGCAGGCAAGGCAAGACAAAAGAGAAATTAAAGACCTAAGCTAGAAAAAATAGAGCAAGAATAGGGCAGGAAGTTATCTAAGCAAGAAAAGAGTTAATTAGGCTAACACTAGCTAAGCAAGATGGAAACTAGAGTTTTAAAGCAATTAAGGAAAATGTGGGCTGTTTAGGGGATGCACTTATCAATTAAGTTTGGGGTGAAATACGAACATTATGATTCCATTTAGATTATCCAAACCAAACAACAAGTTAGAGTCTATTGAATTATCCTAAGCTACTAATTGGCCATGGATATGCTAGGTTATGTATAGGGGAACTAGTCCCTAACACTCACTACTACCCTTATAAGGCTCAATTGGGTTAGGGCTTAGGTGTAATTTAAGTAGAGTCTAAACAAGCCTAGGTTTCAAGGTTAGATGATATTAGGATGATTAGGGGATGAGATTAGTAATGGGAATGGAAGTGAGGTTTTTGGCCTCCCATCACTCACATTCTAACCTTGAGAAAGCTCCATGCTAAGCACACCAATTTATCTACACTAGCTACTTAGATCTCTCAACTAGGGTTATGAAAATTGATTATGATGTAGGAATATGGGTAGCTAGCTAGGGACCCAAGAATTGGACCTAGGAGAAAATCCCCAAATTCACACATATAATCAATTTCCCTAAATTCCCAATTGATTTCAAGCACAAACCAACAAGAAATTCATGGAGAATGAGATAGAAATAGAACATAATCATTAGAAAATGAAATTACAAAGTTTACATATCATTTTCCCCATCATGGTATCAAAGTAACATTTTACACCCCAAACAGCCCACCCAAGGGGCCTAGCTACTCATAACAATGCAAAGTACAAAGAGAGAAGAGAAAGAGGAAGAAGTATCCATTGAGCTCAGTGTAGATGAGTGAATCATCCTCTCCATCTACTGAAAGGTCGACCTCCTCCTTCTTCTTGGATGGAATGGTGTGGAATGATGGTGGGAAGTGGATGTAAGGCTTGGAAATGAGGGGTTTGGTCGTGGAAATGATGAAATGGAGGTGGAAATGGAGTGGAATGGCTAAGGGAAAAAATGGGGAGCTAGGAGGTGGTAGAAGGTAGCTAACCTCGTGCTGGAACCACCACCTAGGTATATATAGGTGTGGGGGAAGCACTAGGTCAAGTAGGGGTAGTATGGGAAAAATAATGCAAAAAATCAGGTAAAATTGTGAGTAGCATGGTTGTGATGGGCAGTAGGTAGCACAGTTGTGGTGGATGGGAACGCTCTTGGTAAAAAAATGGAATGAATAAGGGAATTTGGGTTTCTGGGACTGGTAGCACGGTCGTTCTGGCCAGCACGGCCGTGCTAGGAACTCCCGAAATGGCCATTCTTGATAGCATGGCCGTTCTGGCCAAATGGGTCAATTTTTGAAGATTCTGCTAATTGGGGCATGTCCCAGAATGTCCATCCCATGGTAGCATGGCCGTTTTGGGGTCTTTCCCTTGCATTTGAGTCTTGAACTTGTCCATCCATAAAGGTTATTGCTTCAATACACTCTTTGACCACTTTGGGTAGAGTGGGAGTGGTTTTGGCCTCATTTTGGGATCCTCCAAGCATGGGGAAACCCTAGATTCAACCTTCTTCTCTCAATTCCATCAATTAATGGCCAAAGTACCTATAAAACATACAAAAACCATCAATGCATTTTACACAAATATGCATATTAGGGGAAATAACATGTAATCTAGAAGCTGTAGATGTGATTGAAGTGCAATATGACACAACATGAAGCCCTAAAATAGGGATGAATCACCACCCCAGACTTAAAACATACTTGCCCCCAAGTATGCTCAATTCAATCTGTCTGCAATTTTTCTACAATCAAGAAATGACAAATGCAATGCGAAGGATGATTATTACTGAATGGGATAAAAAATGACTAAGTGCATGCATTCCATCTCTCTCCTCTCCTGCTTTCACAAACCAATCATGAAAAGAGCACAAAGCATATGAACTTCAAATATAGTGAATAAAACACACAAGCTATCCATGTTTCTTTCATGTAGTTCTGGGTATACCATTTCATAATGTCATTAATCAAATATGACTAGGAGTGTTGTTTTCACCTTCATGCTTTCAACCTTATGTTTTAAATCACACCAAATGACCTACGTGGCTGCGGAAAGGGAAAAATGAGCTAGGTTTGATGTTTCCTAGCTCAATGGATATGAAAATGGAAGAAAGGATTGCAGTGAGATTTTGGAGTGCTATTACATAGAGCACCCATCTTTCCTTTATTTCTATGTTCTTAAATAGGAGCATCTTTTTTTTTGTACTTTCTTTTTCTTTTTTCTTTGCCATTGGAGTAGATAGGGCATATGGTGATAAGAGTGAAGTGGTTAGATGTAGGTGTGGCCACCTCAAACTTTTGTAGGTGGCCACGACTGATATGTGCACTTTGGCATCCTTTCATGAGGCGTAGGGGTAAGAAGATGGTGAGTGAAGAGTCGGGTCAAAAAGGGGTCATTGGCGTTATTCTCAACATAAGGACTCCTGCATGAAAATTAGTCCAACACTTCATCTAACAATTTCATACCACATGAATGAACAGCCTAAAATTGATACTTCTATCAAGTGATTCAATAGGCACTAAGCTCTCATAGCTTACTCAAGTTACAATTCAACCAAAACATTCACAAACATAAGTGAGGTGGTGTGCATGTAAAAAGTCAAGAATTGATAACATTTAGCAATAAACAGTGATAATTCATTTGCATTTGTCAAAGGTCATCATTTTTAATCCAAAAAGTAGAGATTGGGTCGAAACATACTTTTAGGCAAGTAATCTCAAATTTGAACAAAATTGGCCAGAATGGTGCCAAGTTGCCTTCAATCACATCTAAACCTTCATTATTGAACAAAAAGCAGTAAACAAGAAAACCCTAGCCAAAGCATGCAAAAATTACCAAAATCTGCATGATATGTAATGCATGGAAAAAAGAGTAATTTTTTTGAAAATTATGTAAAAATGACAAGAAAGTAAACTACATGACATGCATGTATCCAAAGCAAGTAAATTCTAAACTAAGGTAAGTAAAAGCAAACAAACAAAAGTAAATGGCAGGTGAAATGAAAAATAAGAGTGCAAATGAGATAGGGCATACCGCCCTACCACCCCAAACTTTTGAATCATGTTGTCCTCAGCATCACACTAAAGTCTAAGAATGATAGGGTAGGTGATCACTGTGGTGGGGGTGCTGGTGAGTGCTACATGGTCGCTGTTCATGGAGAACAACCATAGAGATCATGGAGAAACTATTTGGAAGTTATTTGGAATTTTGCAAATTGGTTGACTTAAGTGCTGAGTTGGGTTGTAGCACAATCGTGTTGCATGGCACGGCCGTGGTGGCTCACCTGTTGCACAGACTTGGTGGCCCACATGGCCGTACTGTGTGGATGGCTACACAGTCGTGCTACCTTGCACGGCTGAGGTGACTCTATTCTTCAATTTCAAATTTTCTTGATTCCCCTGTATCTTGTGAATGTACCACCACGGCCGTTCCATGTCACCACGGCCGTGGTGAGTAATGTAGCTATTGATTTCAACTCAAATCTCCTCAAACATTAAATCTTTGGTCCAAAATGATTTTTCATGGATCATTTTGTCAAAATCTCATCTAATTTTCCTCATTTCACCCTATTTTCACCTACAGATCTTAAAACTAAACAAAAACTATTAAAAATAAGTATTTATGTGTGTGTTTTCTTGGAAAAGTGTAAAAAAAAAATAAAAGTATAAAAAATGGAAGGTTGGGTGAAATATTCCCAAACATAGGTGGGTTGCCTCCAACAAGCGCTGAGTTTCTTGCCTTCAACTAGGCTTCTTAGCGATTCTTCATTCATTCATCTGTTTGGCATTTTCATGTGTCCATTCTTGCAAAACATGCATCCCTCATTTGCACTCAATCTATGTTCCTCATCCCTTTGATCACAATAATCATCATCACTTGATCCATCTCGATCCCCTTTGCTCAAATGATCATTCAAAATTGTGAAGTTATCATATCAAATATCCCTATCTTGTACTCGTCGGGCTGGGGTTTTGTACATGTTGTTCTTGATCTTCATGTCCATGAATAAAACCGTCATGGTGCCACTGCGTACATGAATCTAGAAATCAGTTGTAGATAAGAATGACCTTCCCAAGATGATGGGAATCTTCCTATCCTCTGGCTCCATATCAAGTACATTGAAATCTGCTGGAAAAACTACACCTTTCTCTTTGTCCATCATCACCAAGACATCATCCACTCCCCCCCTAGGCACTTTTATGGATCTATCTGCCAATTGGAGAGTGCAATTTGCCAGCTTCAACTTGCCTGAGCCCAGCTGAACGTAGACATTGTTTGGCATCAAATTCACACTAGATCCCAAATCAAGTAAGGACCTATGTATGCGATGTCCCCCCTATATAGCTAGGTATGAGTGGGGCTCCTAGATCTTTTCTCTTCATGGGAAGTAAATGTTGTATGATGGAGCTCACGTGTTCTGTTAATTTCACCTTCTTGGTATCCTCCCCATTGACTTCCTCTTTATAGTGCGTAGGTTCTTGAGGAACTTGGCATATGATGAGATTTTCTTGATAGAATCCAAGAGTGGAATGTTCACCTTCACTTGACAAAACACCTCAAGAATATCCACATTGTGCTTTTGCCTCTTCTTCATTTCTGGTGGCTCATCTAGTGCTTTAATGAATGGAGGATCATTGGCTTTTTCCTTGCTTGCATCAATGTGAGGTGGAACACTAGGGATGGTGGGACTTGCAAATGGAGTATGAGGTGGAGCACATGACATCCCAAAATCAACAAGATGTATCACTGAATCATCTTCAGCAATTTCAATCACAGTATCACCAGTTGGCTGCCTTTGCTTTGCTTTGTCAACCTTTCTTTGACTTGCAGGCTGCTCAAGAGATTTCCCACTCCTTAGAACTATCATGACACTTCCTTGCTCATGGTGGATAGAGGGAGCTAGTTGTAGCTATGGAGGAGGTGACACTTGATGTTGAAATTGAGGTGGAGGGTAAATTGAGGTTGGTAGGTGAATTGTTGGGAAAATGGTGGTGATGGAGGTGGTGTGGGTGAAGTATAAGGGTTGGGATCTCCTTGGAAATGGTAGATGGGCTGCACTTGCATGGGAGGTGGGCTATAGAAAACTTGAGAAGAGGGCATTGGTCCACTTGCTTCATGGTAGCTCATGATGGGTTTTGAAGACAACTTTTCTTCTTGGAGAGAAATTATGGAAAATAACTGCTCTATTCTCTCTTCTAGCCTTGCAACATCTTTTTGAACATCATCAAATATTTCAATCTAGAGAGAACCTCTTCCTTAAACCTTGACCTATATTTTCGACTTTGTGGATCTTGGTAGCTATATGAGTGAGGTGTCTTCCTTTCTTCACCATAGAACTCAATAGAATTAATCAGGTGACAAGTTTGTCACCTAGTTCTTCATGAAGCTCACCATGTCACCAAGAATCTTCATCACTTGCGGGCTTGAGTCATTATGAGTGGGAGGTGTCACACCAAAGGCATATCCCTCGTCATTCATCATGCTAGAATCTCGAATTCTTGATCCTTCAACCAACTTCTCAAACAAAAGCCATATCTCCTCAGGTGGCCTAGCCATGAAAACTCCCCCATAAGAAGAGTCTACTATATCTTGGTCCTTTAAAGATAAACTGGACTAGAATGATTGAACTAGCTTCCACAAAGGGATCTCATGGTGTGGGCGCTCTCTCAAAATCTTCTTAAATCTCTCCTATACATTGTGGAACTACTCATTGCCCATTTAACTAAAACTTGTCACAGAATGCCACATTTGTGTTAACCTTGCTATAGAGCAGAATTGCCTTAAGAAGGCATTCTTCATCACTTCCCAACTCATGATGTCCCTTCTAGAATCATACCAATCTTTGGCTCTATCTTTGAGGGAGAATGAGAACAAGGTCAATCAGATTGTATCATCCCTAGTCGTCGTTGTCCTGCAAGTGGAGCATACTTCAAGAAAGGAGTCCAAGTGCTTGTAGGGGCTCTCACTCTCTGATCTGTCGAAGATGGGCAGGAGCCCAAGAAGACCTGGAGGGATTGAGAATTTCTCCCCTGTCATTTGATCAACCCCGCTAGTAATTGGCGATTTATAGTTGCTAGGCATGAAGTAGTCTTGAAGTAGCTTATGGGGTGCATTTTGGCCTTCCATCTTATCTTCCCCCGAATGGCTTGTCACATGCATAAAGAACAACCAAACAAAAGAAAACAAGTTAGTAAACCAATATACACAAAGAATGCAAAAAATAATGAATAAATAATAGCAATGATGAGGGCAGTAGGAAAAATAAAACATAACTAATTAGCTAGGCCGATCACCTTTCTCCCAGACAATGACTCCAGAAATCTTGGTGCGCTCCCTCCAATGGAGTTACACACTATCCTTTGGAGTTTGAATAGACGCAACTCCGTGGATGGAAGCACATGGTGCATTCACTTTCAAATTTTTTAATGACCAAAACTCAAACGACCCACTTCTACTAAAATGCTATCCTGCAAGCGCATGGGGTCGTGTCGTAGTATAGGTAAGGCGGCAGGTATAGGGTCGATCCACAGGAAGAAAAGGGGGCACTAGAGATAGATTAGTTTTTGGTGCTAGGTTCCTACTGCGAAGACTAGGGTCAAGGGTTTAAAGGTGATTTGATTTTTAAACTAAGTTGAACAAGAAAGCAAGTAAAGGAAAGCAAACAAGATTAAAACCTATGTTAACCCTAGACAATTAGTTCTACTAAGAAAGAAAGACATGGTAAGCCAAGAAACAGAACAATCTACTCTAAGGCAGGAAAGGCAAGACAAAAGAGCAATTAAAGACCTAAGCTAGCAAGAATAGGGCAGGAAGCTATCTAAGCAAGAAAAGAGCTAATTATGCTAACACTAGCTAAGCAAGATGGAAGCTAGGTTTTAAAGAAATTAAGGAAGATGTCGGCTGTTTAGGGGATGCACTTATCAATTAAGTTGGGGGTGACCTATGACCATTATGATTTCATTTAAATTATCCAAACCAAAAAACAAGTTAGAGTATAATGAATTATCCTAAGCTACTAACTGGCCATGGATATGATAGGTTATGTATAGGGGAACTAGTCCGTAACACTCCCTACTACCCATGCGAGGCTCAATTTGGTTAGGGCTTGGGTGTAATTCAATTAGAGTATAAAAAAACCTAGGTTTCTAAGTTAGATGATCTTAGGATGATTAAGGGTTGAGATTAGTAATGGGAGTGGAAGTGAGGTTTTAGGCCTCCCATCACTCACATTCTTACCTTGAGAAAGCTCCATGCTAAGCACACCAATTTCATTTAAACTAGCTACTTAGATCTCTCAACTAGGGTTAGGAGAATTTATTATGATGTAGGAAGATGGGTATCTATCTAGGGATCCAAGAATTGGACCCAGGAGCAAATCCTAAAATTCACACATATAATCAATTTCCCTAAATTCCCAATTGATTTCAAGAACAAACCAACAAGAAATTCATGGATAATGAGATGGAAATAGAACATAATAATTAGCAAGTGGAATTATAAAGTTTACATATCATGTTCCCAAAACATGGTATCAAAGTAACATTTCACACCCCAAACAACCCACCCAAGGGGCCTAGCTACTCATTACAATGCAAAGTACAAAAAGAGAAGAGAAAGAGGAAGAACTATCCATGGAGCTTGGTGTAGATGAGTGAATCCTCCTCTTCAACTACTACAAGGTTGACCTCCTCCTTCTTCTTAGATGGCATGGTGTGGAATGATGGTAGGAAGTGGATGGAAGGCTTCAAAATGAGGGTTTTTGTGGTGGAAACGATGAAATGGAGTGAAATGGAGGTGGAAATGGAGTGGAATGGCTAAGGGGAGAAAATGGGGAACTAGGAGGTGGTAGAAGGTACCTAACCTCATGTTGGAGCTGCCACCTAGGTATATATAGGTGTAGGGGAAGCTCTAGGTCAAGTAGGGGTAGTATGGGAAAAATAGTGTAGAAAATCGGGTAAAATTGTGAGTAGCACAGTCGTGTTGGGATGTAGGTAGATGGTTCTGGTGGGTGGGAATGCTTGTGGTAAAAAGTTGGAATGAATAGGAGAATTTTGGGTTTCTAGGACTGGTAGCACGATCATACTGGGAACTCCCACAATAACCATTCTTGATAGCACGACCGTTCTGGCCAACTGGGTCTATTTCTAAAGATTCTGTTGATTGGGGTATGTCCCAGAACGGCCATTCCATGGTATCACAGCCGTTATGGGGTCCTTCCCTTGCATTTTAGTCTTGAACTTGTCCATCCATAAAGGTTATTGCTTCAATACATTCTTTGACCACTCGGGGTAGGTTGGGTGTGGTTTTGGCTTCATTTTGGGATCCTCCAAGCATGGGAAAACCCTTGATTCAACCATGTTCTCTCCATTCCATCAAGTAGTGGCCAAAGTACCTACAAAATATGCAAAAACCATGCATAAGTGCATTTTACACAAATATGCATATTAGGGGAAATAACATGTAATCTAGAAGTTGTAGATGTGATTGAAGTGCAATATGACACATGATGAAGCCCTAAAATAGGGATGAATCAGGTAGATCTAGGTATTGATTATACTTTTGTTGAATTCCTTGTATTTTTCTGAGCAAAATTCATATATAACATGTTGCCATTAGATCTTCCAATGCTTTATTACAATTTTACAAAATTTATTATTTTGTAGCCAATAAGGGTGTGCCACATAGGAGATCGACCCTAGTCCTAGTTGCGCCACCATGGCTGGACCAAGCCTATCATCTAGAGCCATGCCATTGGCTCGCTTTGCATGGTTGAGAATAGATGGAGCGCAGAAATAGCGTTAAAAGACATCTATACCCCTTACCTCATAATAGAGACGTCGAGGCAGATGGGTAATCTCCTCTCTGGTCATCTTCCTCCTTGCTGATTCTTCCCTCATGAACAGGGAATCAACATGAGGGTTGACTTTGGGCTTCAGGCCCTTCTAGGACCAAAGGAAGGTACTCTCACCTTCATTGTACCTTTCCAGATTATAAGACATCACTTGATTTCTTGGAGGCAGTTGGTGCACGTAGGATAATGAGATCGTTCATGTGATTGCATAGATGCGAGTCACGGGGATGAGGGGCAACACTAGAGGTGAAATTGATGTTTGGGACTGATGCCTCAAGTTTGGTAGAGTCTCGTACAAGGTTAAGTTTCCTGGTGGGGTTTGATGCCTTCTTATACAACCCATGGCTATGGTCCATAGATTAGCGAGGGTTCTGAATTAGGGTTTTCTTTAATTGCTTTCTGAAGGTATTGAAACCCAGATGACACCCTGTGGTTTCCTCTCTCGAACCTATTAGATGGGTTGTTAGATTTGCATACAGACCGGGTCTCAAGGAAATCAAACAAGAAGTTACCGCAGTTAAGTCCATGTTTCCTTTTTTGGCTCTAGGTAGGCAATGACCTACATGACAGTTGCTAAGGCTCATGCAAATAAAAGTGGTTGGGTTATATGTTATTTCTAGAAAATGATAAAATCATGACATTTATGAATTTTCCTAAGCAATTGATTCACTTTAGAATTTCTAAAAAAATCCATAACTCTTATTTGATTATTCTTTTCAATCCCAAATTTTAAGGGAAAATCTATCGTGACTTTATCTGACTGTGGACAAGGTTTGAGACCAAGACTCAAAAAGAAAAGAAGTTATTTTCTTAATATCCAAGTCTTCCTTTTATTTCATGTATTTAAAGCATCAAAACTAATCCTTTTCTCTTTCTATCTTTTTCGTATCTTTTATTTTAATAACCTTTCTTATTATAAACTATGTGAAATCGAAATCTAACCCTTAGTGGTCATCGATACCACTTTCCACACAATTCTCATACGTATATTACTTATTGTCCATTATCTTTTGGCTTTTTTGTATTATTGTATTTTCTTCTATTTCTTTCCTCTTATACCCATTATTGGATTAAAAAGAACAATAGGAGCCACAAATCCACATCAAAGGGAAATTTTGCAAAAGAAAGCATACTTTTAAAACAAAGCATAACAAGTTTCCAATATGTCCTTTCTATTGAAATAATTGCATGTCAATTATGTATTAACATGTGACGAGCCATGTTATAACATCATGCCTCCTATGTCCTAGTCATTCTAGACTTTAGGATAGGCCGATTATTTACATCCGTTATTATCTTATTTATTCTCAGTTTATATTATTCTTAGGAAAATCATGGAGGTCTCTACAAGCATATAATTGTTATCAAATTTTGGGGAGATATTTATCTTAGCCTTATCTACACCTAGGAAGGTGAGTAAAGTATAAACGATAATTATCCTTTTATATTAATTCAAGTAATTACTTATTTTAATTCGTTAAGTAAAAAATATTCATCTCATATTTCCAAACTTAGCATTGATCTTATTTTTATTTTTATACCACATTGGACCGAAGACAGGTTCCATATGAGATCATGGGTTACCTCAGCTTAGTTGTAGTGACCCTACCCCTACTTAGTAGATAATTGAGGTTTATACGACCCTCATCTCAAGTTCCAGACTTTTTTTTTGAGAGAGGATAGAGGGTCCTATGATTGGGCCCCCCGCCAACTATACTATTTAGGCTAAATCAGCCAAAGCAAGGTCTACAAAACATGAAGGAAAAGACTGGGAAAAAGTAAATCTACCTACTTGTCCCCTTCGTGCCAAGGTGGCAACTTCATGGGCAAGTTTGTTACAAGAACGACTAACATAAGAAATTCTGCAAAAAGAGAAGAGGTGTGTCAGATTCCTAATGTCATCCACAAGGATCCCCACGTAGTCCCTCCTTGTAGAGGAGTCGCTGCAGGCTTGGGCAACTTCGAGTGCATCCATCTCCATCTCCACATGTCTGGCACCATGGCTGTGCGCCCACTGGAGTGATGCTCTCATGGCTGTAGCTTCTACCGTTGTTATCCCTGTGCACCTGCTAATCTTCTCGCCCGCTATTCTGATCAGCACCCCGTCACTGTCACACATCACCATCCCTATGGATGCCTCTCCGTCTTCCCCACATGAAGCATCGACATTGATCTTCATTCGTCCCCGTGCTACCTTGACCCATCGTGGTGTTCCGTCACTACCCCGTTGAGCCTTCCTAATTCTCCTTAGTTGCTCGTCCCCCCATCTTGCTTGGTCCAAGACAGTGCCAAACGATATAGGTAGCTATTGTGTACTTCTCCATCTTGGAAGACACACATGTTGTGCCCCCTCCAAACATCCCAGATGGCTGCAACGATCTCCTCCTTAGCTGCCCTCTCCAATGCCGCCCCCATGGTGATGATAAGGTCTTCATCTTTGTAATCCTCCATCCACTCTTGGATCCCTCTTCCCAACTGTTCCCAGACCTTAGTAGCGTTCGGGTACCTGAAAAGCATATATGGAATATATTCCCTTTCCGACATGCACAACTGACATGTACCATCCTCTATGCAATGTCTGTCGAACAACCTCCCCTTGGTTGCTAGCCCCCCGTGCACACTCTCCAAATGAAGTGTGCCATCTTGGGCGTCCACCCCCCTCTCCAAATGCACTTCCATAAGGTGTCTCCCTGATGCCTTGCTTACTTTCGGGCTTCCTCTTTGCCAAGCATGCCTAGCCAGTATGCTGATCGCACCGTGAAAATACCTTTCTTTGCCGGCCACCACGACCATATATCATCCTGTTCACATAGGCTGAGCGGGATATCTTTTATCCTCTCAATGTAAGGCGATGGAAAACAAACCTTGAGTCTGTTAGTATCCCATTCAATGCCATCTGGTGTCATGAGCTCACACACCTTCCTGTAGGATATTTCATCTGAGATATTGAAGCATGCAAGAGTGTCCTCCTCTCCCGGCAGCCATAAGTCATCCCAAATGTCGACGTATTTCCCATTACCTATCCTCCACTCCATCCCTTCCTTCAGCAGTGCCTTTGCTCCCCATAAGCTCCTCCATGTATAGCTAGGATTATAACCTCTCCTCGCCTCCCAGATGGATGATCTAGGAAAATATCTGGCCTTTAAGACTTTGTGTACAAGTGAATGCGGGTTTACTCCTAACCTCCATAATTGTTTGGCTAGCAGTGCTTGGTTGAAGATATGGAAATTCCTGAAACCGAGGCCTCCCGCCTTTTTTGGTTTACACATGTTTTCCCAGCTTGATCATACTAGTTTTATTTTGTTTCCCTTTGCGCCCCACCAAAACCTTGCTATGATACTTTGAATTTCATCAAGTGTGCCCACTGGTATCTGGAAAATACTCATCACATATGTCAGGATAGCCTGTGCCACTGCCTTGATGAGGACCTCCTTGCCGGGTTTGGACAACAACTTCTCAGACCAACCTTCAAGTTTTTTCCAAATCCTCTCCTTCACGAAACTGAATATATGTTTTTTTGATCTTCCTATCACTGTTGGGAGACCTAGGTACTATGCATGCCTGTCTACCTCCTTCACTTGCAGCAAACCTTTGAGATTTTCCCGCTTTGTGGCCGTCACCCCTTTGCTAAAAACTACCTCCGTCTTTGATAAATTAATTTGTTGACCGGATGCTTGTTCATATTGGCTAATAATTTCAGCTATCTTCAAGCATTCTTACGAGGTTTCTCTAGCAAAAGGATGTTGTCATCTGTAAAGAAAAGGTGAGATATGCGTGGCGCCCCTCTACACGGAGTGATACCATGTATTAGGTTGTCACGGGCATCAATACTTAACATGGTAGAAAAAGCTTATGCACATATGATGAAAAGATAGGGAGAGAGAGGGTCACCCTGGCGAAGTCCCCGCAAAGGTTTTGTTCTCTTGGTCTGGTCCCCATTTATGGCAAACATATGTTGTACATATGTGGTGCAGTCTTGGATCTTCTCCCTCCATACCACCCCGAACCCCATTTTTTCCATCACAAAATTTAGGAAACTCCATTCAACCCTATCATAAGCTTTGGACATGTCTAACTTCAGAGCAAGATGCCTTTTTTATTTCCTTTGTCTCTTTTCATAGCATGGAAGAGTTCATAGGCGATGAGAGCATTATCAGTAATCATGCATCCCAGGATAAAGACACTTTAATTCTCCGTTATAATACTATTCATTAGCGGCTTTAATCTATTAGTCATCACTTTAGAGGCAATCTTGTATAGGACATTGCAAAGGCTAATCAGGTGAAATTCTCCAACTTTTTTGGGTTTGTCGGTTTTTGGGATCATCACCACCAAAGTTTCATTTACTTCCTCTATGCTTCTTTCCCCTATCCACCACCCCTTAATGTAGCTAGCCACATCTTGACCCACGATATTCCAGTATTTTTGGTAGAACATCGCTTTCATTCCATCCAGACCCGACGCTTTATTGGGATGCATTTGTCTAAGGGCTGCCCATATCTCCTCATTAGTGATCTCTCTTTCAAGGTGTTTTCTTTGTTCCTCACTGATCATCTTCCTAATACCTCTTGTTGCTTGTTCAAAACCCATGGGATTGCTACTTTGGAAAAGCTTGGAGAAAAAATTGGTAATGATGGTTTCAATATCATCTTCATGTGTTTTGTAATTCCCTTGGTCATCCTCAATACCCTCTATCCAGTTTCTTCTTTTCCTGCTGGATGCCTTATGATGAAAATAAGCTGTGTTGCGGTCCCCTTCCTTGAGTTCTTTGACACGTGCTCTTTCTTCCCAGTATTCCTCATCTTTCCTGAGCCAGTATTGGAGATCTTTAGATATCTCTTCAGCCCTTTGAAGGAAAATTTGATCTGGTGGATGTGTCTAGATTTTCTTTAACTCGCCTTCAAGATAATGTATCTTTTTTCGTGTCCCCAAACTTATTTGTTGCCCACATTTTTAGCTGAGCTTTGCAAGTATTTATCTTTGACTTGAGATCACAACCCCTTCTCCATGTTTCCCCTATGATATTTTCGCATTCTGCCTCTCCTACCCACATGGGCTCAAAAGTGAAATACTTTCATCTCCTTCTCCCTTTGCTTTCTCTATTCTCAGCTGTCAAGATAATGGGACCATGATCCGACTCATAGATAGGCATATGAATGACGTTGCAGTGACTAAACATATCCCGCCACCTGAGCTCCAAGAGGTATCTATCAAGTCTTTCTTGCACAAGAGTTCTCTCAGACAACCCTTGTCTCCAAGTGTAGATGTTTCCTTCAAAGCCAAGGTCCACCAATTCACAATCATCAATGGTGTCCCGGAAATTTGGCATGACCTTTTCCTCTCTGAGTGGTCCACCTTTCTTTTCAGAATTTGATACTATATCATTAAAATCACCAAAAAAGAGAACTGACTCCTCTGCCTCTGCTTTTAGCCTCCTCATTAAATCCCACGTCTTTGATTTTCTCTGTTGATCCTCCCACCCATATATCCCAATGGCACACCATGTAGTCCCTATCTCTTTATCTTTGACTAGACTAGCAACATGTTGGTTAGAGTAGTTGAGTACCTCCACCTCAGTATCTCTCCACCAAAATCGAATACCCCCTGCCCGGCCCGTGCTAGAGATGCAAAAACCGTCTTTGTAGCCACAATTTTTTTTGTACCCCTTCCAATTTCTTTCCAAAAATCATAGTTTCCATAATGAAAACTATATTCGGGAGCTCTCTCCAAACCCACGATGGGAGAGCAGTGCACGTGTCAGGGTCGCCCAAACCCTGACAGTTCCAGCTGAAGAGTTTCATTGTCCTTCGTGGGATTGGACATTGCCAACCTCTGCTACTTGGGTCTCACAGACCCTGGTTGAGGTAGAGTCACCCGTTGGAGTTTGTCTTGCCTTTTTCTCGCACGTTCTAGTCATAGGTACATCATCCAGCTCCATGTTGCACCAGTCTGATTTTCTATCACATTTCCCTGTCCTTGTTTCCCACACCACCTCCTCCTCTGGGATGCCAATTCGGGCACCTCTACTCATCCTATACACCCAGGGTTGATGTTTCTTCTTTGCTCAGGTTGTGCTTGCACCTTGTTTTGGTTTTAGTCCCGCTGCCTTCTTTCTTTGTGCTCTATGATGGCACGATGATCCCCCTTTGCTTTGGTTATGTTGCGTACGTCTTCATGTTGGTGTTGCAATGCATATGTCATTGATCGAGCGCCATCAGCAAACCTACCTTTCCCCTCACCACCGTGTTGCTTAGATAATTTACCTTCCACCTCTCCATCACCCTCTTCCTCCTGGACAGCTGGTGCGACTTCGTATATGAGGACCCGGTCATGCCGTTCACCATCCATTCCCACATAACGCTCCGCAATCTGCCTGCTGTGGCTCTTACCCACCCCCGCATCCCCCACAACCTCCTCAACTTCACACAAAGATTGGCGTTGCGTTGTAGGCACTCGACGCCCATCTTCCTCCAGCCCCTCTGCCCTCGAGGCACTCCTCCACTCTCCTCCAAGGCTGCCCCCACCTCCCTGCCGGATAGCTTCTTCTAGGTGACCTCTACCCCCTTCCGCCTCCCCGTCAGAGGATCCCCAATGGCGATGCATGCCTCTATTGTTCCCAACCCACTTAAGACAGCCCTCACTCACATCAACCCCGTCTCCCTGCTCCGCACCCCTCACCACCATCCTGACGATGCGCCCCTCATGACGGTGCGTAGCCATCGTTCCCTTGCCTGTCCTGGATATTCCGCCATTTGCCTCGACCCCCAACGAGGTCTCTGTGCCGCTCAATGCATCCCCGATGCCATGCCACGATGAGGTTCGAGTTGCACCCACTACCCCACTACTGCTTCGTTTCTCTGGCTGCCTCTCCACGGACCCACTACGGACATGGCTTCCTTGTTGGGATGACGTCTCCTAACTCTCCCTTCTAAAAAAGAGTTTGCGACGTGCTGGCCTGGTATGTCCATCATTGTCCTGGTCTAGCCCCTACTGCTTCCACGGTGATGCCCGCATCCAGTTTCCCCATCGTTGCACTTGGTCTTGCTCGTCGATGGCACCCTGGCAATCCTTGTCTATGTGCCCCAGCACTCCGCACAGAAAGAAGAAATTAGATAAATGTTCGTACTTCACTTCTACCTCCACGACGCTGCCCCCTTTCACCCTGATATTCAAGGCCCGCTTCAATGGTTTGGTGACATCGAGCAGGATCCTGACGCGGGTGGATGCATCCCACCCCAAGCCGTCAGCGTCCACCTTGATCACGTATCCAACCCGGCCGGCAATCTCGCTGACAGTAGCTTCCCCTCGATAGCCTAGGGGGAGGCCATATAAATGTATCCAAAAAGGACTCCTTTTAATGGTAACATGCCCCGACTGCTCCTCTTTGTAGATCTCTTTGAACATCAATAGTCATCCGTCAAAGTGCCAAGGGGCTCCATCAATAACACGTTGCCTGTCGCGCCAATGAGTAAACTGAATAATGAAGATTTCTCATTCCAATTGATTGAACTCAACCTTCTCTTTGAGACTCCATGCCTGCGTTAACGTGCGCTCCATAGATCAGAAGTTATAGGTGCGATCCATCAAAAGTTTCCCTACCAACGCCAACTCCGTATGGTCCTCCTTGTCGCCGCTACCCACTGGTTGAACATCGATGGGCTCCTCCTCCTCATCCGATAACCGAAGCCCTGCGTACCTATCTACTAGCTCTGCCGCCATCCGGGGATGGGACCAAGATAAACCAGTGCTTGAACCTGCAAGAGAAAAGAACCCTAGGCGGGTGGGAAGACGTCCACTACTCCTAACCCTAATCGCTAGAGGCGACGGGCAGCGAGGGGACGAAAGTAGGTCACTTTTTCTCAAGTTTTAGACTTTTAATGTGAAGTTGAAGCCTAAGTATATGTGCATGTTTCTTATTTAAATACATAGTTGGATATATGTAGGATTTTATCAAAAATCTGGATGCACAAGCATTAATTTTGATAGGATCTTAATAACAATTGTGAGGAAAAATTCATTTATTAAAGTAGTAGTATGATAAATGATTGTTAGTATTTTATTGGTAGATCAAATTGTTCTGTAAATTGGAGTTATATTAGATATCTCACATGTGATGATCTTTTAAAATTTTCAAAGTTTTTGGTGGAGTGGTGGACCTATTTATCAGCTGAGTTTTATCAGGCAATATTCAACCAGACATACTGAGATACAAAATTTAGTCAATTTGATTTTTTCAAATTTTATTTGAAAGTACAAATTGAGTGAAACTTTGATGTATTTAGACATCACATACTAAATTTCTAGAACTTTTAGATATCATGTAAGGTGTGAACAATTAACGTATCAGTTAACTTTTTTTACAGAAAACTCTGTTGAAATTAGTAAAATATGATATTGGGGGCTTATTTACAATTAACCCAAGCATCTCAATTGATCTATATTAATAACCTAACATCCTAGTAGATCTTATAATTTGTGATTCATCCTAGAAAAATGAAATCCTAGAGATAGAGGGAGGTTAGGGTGTGGAAGAGGAAAGGAGTAGAGATGTTGATCTTGGGTTCTATCTTCCTAGAAGTGATGAAATCAAGTAAGTTAACTTTGTTTAGATAGTTCTTCATGTTGAATCTTCTCTCTTATGTATAAATTTCATCCCTGCTCTTATTTGAATCAAAAGAATATAAAATCACATTATTTTTTCTGTCTTTCTCTCCAATCTCTAGTTCTAGTGTTCTTGAGTTGAAAGGAGGAAGAAAATGATTGGATTCTCAGAGTTTGAATTGGATTCAAGGATATCAATTCTTGTGCTGCGTTTTTGAGGTATTTCACACCTAATACGAGTAGATAAAATATTTCTTAGGTCATTTTATTTATTTATATGATCAAGTTGAAATTCTCAATTTCTAAATAGATGACTATAAATGAAAAATTACTTTTCTTGATTTAAATTTACATGATAAATCATTCCATGTTCCAAATATAGTATGAAAATATTTATGTGATGAAATAAATATAGAAATCCACATATCTTGAATATGAGAAAATTTATAAACTGATTTGAGAATTTTATATAAATCGAAATTTTTGAATCATACGAGTGTTTGAACAATAGTCTAGCTAAAATTCAGATAAAAACCTATATAAACCTACTTATGTCATTAATGAATTTAATTAGACATAGTTGATAAAAATAATTTGATATATAGACAAATAAAGTTTCTGCTTTACACAATACATATATTCTAGAAAGTAAGTAATAAGATATGGAAACCTAGTCTACTCTACTTCTAAAAGCGTACATATATAATTTAGTAGCAAAATATTGATTGAAATGATTCATGTGATACTTTAGGTTTCTAGGTGGATATAACTTTATATGCATACCCATTTTGACTTATGTGAAGTAATATCTCTAGTTAAGATCCTTGCAGTAACATCCTAGGATATGAGGCCTCAGATAAAATGATATTAAAATGAATTATTGAACTACCCATATCACCAAGATTCACCTCCTTTTTAGGGAGCCCATCACTTAAGAACTCCATAGTTAAGTGTGCTAAGCTTGGAGTAGTACTAGAATGAATGACCAGTTAGGAAGTTTATCATGGCTTGCGCATGAGTGACGAAAAAACACATAATTAAGGCTAGTGGTGGTTTGTGGGGCCAATCATCATTCCTGAAACCCTGCTACAGCCTTTGGCAGTGGGCCCATGTGTTATAAATGGTATCATAACCCATTACCCTCCAGTGGGTGAGGTCCACTTGGGTCTATGGCATGCCAGTCTTTGAGCCCTGTGGCCCAAGCATGTTGGAAAGGGCTATCCTAGTTGATGGAGCCACCTTTGCATTGGTAGTCATGGTTAGAAGCTGGTTGTACATGGGCCATTTGGGGTTGCACTGAAATGGGGATAGATTATGAGGCTATACACTTGAGCCTTGATGAGGACATCAAGAGTCTAAGTGGGGGAGATTGTAACATCCTAGGATTTGAGGCCTCAGATAAAATGATCTTAAAAGGAATGATTGGACTACCCATATTACCAAGGTGCACCTCCTTTTTAGGGAGCCCATCACTAAAGAACTCTATAGTTAAGCATGCTCAACTTGAAGTAGTACTAGGATGGGTGACCAGTCAGGAAGTTTATCTTGGCTTGCATGTGAGTGAGGACAAAGCGCGCAGTTAAGGATAGTGGTGGTTTGTGGGGCCAGTCGTCATTCCTGAAACCCTACTACAGCCTTTGGAAGTGGGCCCAGGTGTTACACTTGTCATGAAATGCATAAGTTGTTATGCTACTCTAAGTAAATAGAACTGACATTTCCCTAGATAAGGATGTTATTGATGTTGTGCATAAATATGAGAAATGTTAAATGAGAATGTTTATATTAATATAGATAATACCTATTTGAATATATGAGAACTTTTATATGTGAATGACCAATGAGAAACCCTCAGAGAAGGGTGATTAGTATGTTTCAAGCAATGAGAAACCTTGACATAAGGTAATCAATATGTTAAGCATTCAACTTAGTATCAATAGTTAACTCCAATTAGTAGTCCATGTTGTAAATCAATATAGAGTTAAAAGAGATCGATCTAAGATAAAGATATAATTAGAAATTGTAGTAGTAGTAGATGCCCTAAACAACATATGATCCCCCCAGTAGATCTACAACAGAATGGGTGAAACAAGCTATGGACTATTAGATATAGGAAGCAGTAGCCCATAACTGAGTATCAACACCAACAGGTTGGATTTTGATGGTACTTCAGTTTAGTAGTGGTTTGTGGGGATATTCGTCATTCCTAAAAATCTACTACAACCTTTAGAAGTGGGCCCAAGTGTTATAAATGGTATCAGATCCCATTACTCTTGAGTAGGTGGGGTCCACTTGGGTCTACGACATGCCAGTCTTTGAGTCGCACGGTCCAGACATGTTGGAAAGGGCAATCCTAGTTGATGCAGCCACCCTTGCATTGGTAGCCGTGGTTAGGAGCTGGTTGTACATGTACCATTTGGGGTTGCACTGAAATGGGGATAGATTATGAGGCTATATAGTTGATCCTTAACGAGGAAATCAAGAGTCTAATTGGGGGAGATTGTAACATCCCATGATTTGAGGCCTCAGATAAATGATCTTAAAAGGAATGATTGGACTACCCATATCACCAAGGTGCACCTCCTTTTTAGGGAGCCCATCACTAAATAACTCTATAGTTAAGTATGCTTAGCTTGGAGTAGTACTAGGATGGGTGACCAGTCGAGAAGTTTATCTTGACTTGCATGTGAGTGAGGAAAAAGCATGCATTTAAGGTTAGTGGTGGTTTGTGGGGCCATTCATCATTCCTGAAACCCTACTACAACCTTTGGCAATGGGTCGAGGTGTTACACTTGTCATGAAATACATAAGTTGTTGTGCTACTATAAGTAATTAGAAACAACATTTCCCTAGATAGGGATGTTATTGATGTCGTGCATAAATATGAGAAATGTTGAATGAGAATGTTTATATTAATATAGATAATACCTATTTGAATATATGAGAAACATTATATGTGAATGAGAAATGAGAAACCCTTAGAGAAGGGTGATTAGTATGTTATAAGCAATGAGAAACTGTGACAGAAGGTAATCAATATGTTAAGCATTCAACTTGGTATCAATAGTGAACTCCATTTAGTAGTCCAAGTAGTAAATAAATATAGAATTAAAAGAGACAAGTCTAAGAGAAAGATATAATTAGAAATTACTATAGTAGTAGATGCCCTAACAACATATAACCCTCCCACTAGATCTACAACGAAATGGGTGAAATGAGTAAATAGAAATGGAATTTCCTTAGATAGGGATGCTATTGATGTCGTGCATGAATATGAGAAATTTTGAATGAGAATGTTTATATTAATATAGATAATACCTATTTGAATATATGAGAAACATTATATGTGAATGAGAAATGAGAAACCCTTAGAGAAGGGTGATTAGTATGTTATAAGCAATGAGAAACCTTGAGAGAAGGTAATCAATATGTTAAGCACTCAACTTAGTATCAATAGTGAACTCCATTAAGTAGTCCAAGTAGTAAATAAATATAGATTTAAAAGAAAGCGGTCTAAGAGAAAGATATAATTAGAAATTACAATAGTAGTAGATGCCCTAAACAACATATAACCCTCCCACTAGATCTACAACAAAATGGGTGAAACGAGCTATGGGTTATTAGATGTAGGAAGAAGTATCAATAGTGAACTCTATTTAGTAGTCCAAGTAGTAAATAAATATAGAGTTAAAAGAGATCGGTCTAAGAGAAAGGTATAATTAGAAATTACTATAGTAGTAGATGCCCTAAACAACATATAACCCTCCCACTAGATCTACAACAAAATGGGTGAAATGAGTAAATAGAAATGGCATTTCCCTAAATAGGGATGTTATTAATGACGTGCATAAATATGAGAAATGTTGAATGAGAATGTTTATATTAATATAGATAATACCTATTTGAATATATGAGAAACGTTATATGTGAATAAGAAATGAGAAACCCTTAGAGAAGGGTTATAAGTATGTTTTAAGCAATGAGAAACACTGAGAGAAGGTAATCAATATGTTAAGCATTCAACTTAGTATCAATAGTGAACTCCATTAAGTAGTCCAAGCAAAAAATAAATATAGAGTTAAAAGAGAGCGGTCTAAGAGAGACATAATTAGAAATTACAATAGTAGTAGATGCCCTAAACAACATATAACCCTCCCACTAGATCTACAATGAAATGGGTGAAACGAGCTATGGGTTATCAGATATAGGAAGAAGTAGCCCATAACTGAGTATCAACACCAACTGGTTGGGTTTTCATGGTACTTCAGTTTAGTAGCAAAATAATAAACAATAATTAGATATCCCGATGATACTATTTCAGTAGCAGGGGTATCCAATAATAACTAGAGAGAGTTACAATGGTACCCACGAGTTGGAGTATATAATGCTTGTAGACCTACTCCTCCTGATAGTTACTCTGTATTGCATGTCAGCCCTTGTGGAGCCACAATACATGGAGACAGAGACCCTTTAGCCTAGAGGCACCCTCTTGAATACCCAAGACAAGGGACCATAGATATATGACCAAAAATTTAACTACCTTCATCCCTTACAAGGCTCCCTCGAGCAGACTAATGTAGTGTTAGAAGTTTTAAGGTACCAGAGTTTACATTTAGACTTGTATGGTGAGTCACACAGTAGTGACTTTTGTTTAGATGGTATGATCTAAGAGAGTTCATGGGAAAAGTCAAAGAGAAGTCTAACTATGTTCAATTGAGTTTTGATAAAAGTTTAATAGTCAGATCATTCAATTCTATTTAGTTGGTCAACATAGTAGTAGTTAGTTCACTAGTTAATTCAACTCAAAGTTAATGAAAGATTAGAAAAAGGAAAATGAGGAAACAATTCCAATAATTTCATGTTTCTAGTGATGCATACTAAAATGTTATTTTCAAATTTCCATATAACTATTCTTTACATTGTATTATGACTTTGCTTTTATTTCAATTGTTCAAGAAAGCTAAATACCTAATCCAATGCTTTAGACTATTTTATTATTTTACTCATTCACCAAGTGAGTAGGCTCACCCCTGTACTCATAAAGTTTTTAGGGAAACCATGTAGATTGAAGATGTAAATGCTTCATAGTAGATCTGTCACAAGAGTTAAGTATTAATATTAATCTAGTTCAATCTGTCGCTATCACTCTGAGTCCTTGTAAATAAATAAGAAACTTGTAAATGATGATGTGTAACTTCATTACTAAAAAAAGTATGTATCTAATTATCAAGACTTGTGTACATGGAAGAGTGAGAATTATAGCGAATGTTTTGATATATCATCATGTTTGAAATCAGATTATGGAATCCATGTGAAATTTTCTTTGTAAAGTTGGTTTATGTGGTCAGGTGTGAGAAACCAAAGAGTTTGAAATAAAAAGAGTTCAGAGTAATCTTTGTATTGTGTTTACTCCTCAATTTATGCCCTAATATCATGATTGTTGGCTATTGTGAGATGGGGGTGTAACATTGGTGTTCAAGTAAACATGAGATAATTCATAGGTTAATCACTCAATTAATTAACTAACTTGGAATCATATAAATTTCACTTTCCCTTTAATTATTAAAACAAGAAAAGTCTTAAAGAATTATTGATATTAAATAATGGCCCATAATTTCTTGGACTTGGCAAATTTGCATTTATGTACTGAACTAAAAAATCAATACACAAATTCAAGCATTTCAAAAGATACCTTATTAAATGTTCAAATTACATTTTAGTATTTCAAATGTTTGAAAATTGAGGTTATTATACCAGAGTAATCATATTATATTCTTATTGGTGCTTTCTTAGTCTACACAGTTCCTAACAGATCATGTTTCCATATTTTGATTTTGAATGTGAGATTATATCTTAACTAACATGGTTTGATGTGGAAAAGGAAAATGAAAGAGAAGGTGAAAATTTGAGGTCCAAGTGCCTTTCCCCCCTTTTTAATTAGACTTTAGAAAAAAATAGGTCATTGTGTTAAAATGAAACAGACTCTCTAACTTGGATATATTATTGAATATTTGTTTCCTTTTAGGATAATTTTTATGATTATAGAGTGTAATTTATTTTCAATTAGGATTGTGATTAGATATTTTCTTGAAGGATAACTTGGTCGGAGAGTTTATTAAGCATTTCTTATGTACATGTCAAGCAATGCCCAAACTACATTGGTTTGGACATTTGCAAATAAGATTCTCTTATGCCCCAATCAAAGTAGTGTAACTGAATTAAAATTTTTGAGAGAATGAGGCATGTCGATACTGATTTGATAAGTCCTATTAGAAATAGAGATAAAAAATTTGATCTTAATAAGGACATGACCCAAAATAGAGGTGAACTTGATAGAAGGATCTATGCGGATGACAACAAGATTATTGGGATCCAGGCTCATAAGAGGAATAATAATAAGAAGAAGATAGTCAACGTCTATGCTATCTAATCAAATGCCAATAAAATTTGAAAAATGTGTGATTCATTCACAAACTTGGATTTAGAAGAATTTTGTCATTCTTATATCTATGTACTTAGTTAATAACTAAAGTGACATATGTCATTAATTTCCTCACATTATATCTAATGAGGAAGATACACCAAATACAACTTAGCTAAACAAACATGTGACTCCCCATGATCTATGTAACATTGGTTTTTCTCTCTCTTTCTTTCTTTGATATATCATAACTATCCGGTAAATCATGAAAGGCATTTGAATAACTATTAAGTTAGTACTTGTTTTTAAATGTGGACGTATGCATGGAAAGAACATTCATTCACATACCTTAAAAAGGAAATCACAATGATCAGACATTTTAACCTATCCATACAATATTTTCTTTTGCATCCATTGGTTAGCTTTAAACTCAAAACGGGTCATTGAAATGTAACCCATTGTCGTGCGTGAAATATAAGACATAAAATATCGAAATGTGTTTGGTAGCCTTGCACAGTGGTGTGCTTTAAATCACTGCGCACAGTTGGATTATCAAAAGTTGGTAATCATGAAGAGTTATTGAAATACCCCTTATGTTCTCACCAAGAATTAATCGAAGTTATCACGAGAGGCTGATCTTAGTGAAAGCAAGAGAGGCATTTGAATTAGTCATTGTGGTGATCAATTTATCGTAATCCAACTGCATGTATTAAAAGTACTCTTTGTACTTACCTATCGATCAGCTTTCATTAGCAACAGCCTCATAAATTATGCACAAAACTATGACTTAGTTTTCAGCGTTCCATATCAACTTCTAAGCTGACTGGTGGTTGCCAAAAAATACACATTAGATTGAGGGACATGTATAAATGTCCAATAATTGTGATCTTTTTCATGTGTGTGATGTGCCCCATGCAGTGTGTGTGTGTGCGCGCGCACGTATGTAGGTGTGTGTGTACGTATATATATGTGTGTATTGCTTCCATTTGAATACGATAAGATCTGACAGAATTTGAGTTGTCGAGAAAACGAGTATATCAGCCATTTTGAAGTCGAGAAAATGAGAGTACCATTGCATGGAACAAGGATTGGTGTGTTGATAATATCGGCCAAGGTGGTCCAGGGGAAGCGAAGCATGTCTCGCGTGTGAATACTGCGCCTCCGTGGTGGGTAGGGCCGGTAGGCCAATTCATGGGACAGCGAATTCGGTCCGAATTCATGGGCTGTGCAAGCAGACAATGCAATCTTCCGGATCCGGTTGGGTCCATATACTACCAATCACCACCGTTATTCATCACTCCAGTGATTTCCAATTTGGGTGCCTAAGTTGACCCGTCACCGATCTGATCAATCGTCGCAACGTCGTTCAATAAATAGGAGAAAAAATAGTGATTACCATTGTGCTTTGAACGAGAGGAAAGAATAAATAGTGATTGCAATGGCTGCTCGCGTCAACAGTTCATAAATGTCGTTTTTACACCGTACAGTCCTCATCTTTTACTAGCAAATTACTGAACGACCGATAGCAGCCGGCCCAGGCATGTCGATCTCTAATCTATACACGTCGATCTCTTCTTCCCACAATCCTCACCAGATCAAGACGCCTACTGCGCCTTTGCATGTTTCTAGCTAGTCGATCAGCTCCTCTGCCGTTCTTCCAGCAAGCTTAGAGTAATAGCTTAACAGCAATCCTAGCTTAGGTTTTGTATGACTTAAGGACTTTCCCAAAGATGGGACCCAAAGCATGAAAATTCTAGAAGTCAATCTTAACTACAATATCCACATAACCCTGACCATTTGTAGACCCTACATCCCTAGCTTAGGTTTTGTATGATTTGATTGCAGAAAATATAAAGGTATTAATTATACCGATTGAATTGCTTGATTTTGCTTGGACATCTCATACTTTATAAATTAGATATGTGAAAAACTCTAAATAACACTAGGAGGATAGAAGTATTAGTTTATTTCTAGTTCCCAAAAATGTAGGTTTACTTTCAAGAATTTTTAATTACAAGTTATATACCTCTATTTTGGAGCCCAAATTTCTTAAAATACATATCTTATCTTTTCAGAAAATGTTGATTATAACTAGTCTATTCATGTGGATTTGATCTTGTAAAGAGGACATGACAACCCTTTCCCTTAAAGACCTCATCTGTGGGGATCTTGGGGGGATGGGGTTGTTACACCCATCACCACTAGCTCAAGATCTCAAATACATGTTGGGGCATGCCATGATACCATCTATCGAGATGACATGACATGAGTAGTACTATAGCATGCATAGAATAAGATGACCTCCAACTCAAGTTTGATATGCTCCACATCACCACTATCAACTACGTACTACCATAAACATGCAGACTATGAGACCTATCATTAGACTTGGCACAAATTTCTTAGAGATTATGAGAGATTAAAATAAAAAAGACTAAGGCCTAGGATCTAGACAACTGGGGCATACAATGGTAATAAAAACCCCTCAACATCCAAGGCAGATGTGACCCATCTTATTGTTACCCCTGTTTCATAAGATGGACACCATATTGGAAACTAATTTTGCTATGGCCCACTCGATATGGATTCATAAATGAATCCTACCTCAGCCATCTACCCCTTTCTCAAAGTTTAAGTAAGTAAGCTTGAAAATATACCTTGACGAAGAGCATTGGCTCTAGTTATTGTACAGATGGGACTTAGAGTCCAAGTGCAAGGCTCCCTGTACGTACCTTCCCTGCACGATCGTCACAACAAAGGACACTTCTGACACTTCTAGAGCCATGGAACATGTAATAATACCTCACCTCATTTAGGAGGTTTATGGTGAGAAATATATAATGGTGAAATTCTAAAAGACATATGAATAGCTAATAAGTTAGAACTTATTATTTGAATTTTTCTTTGTGCACGCAAATAGCAAGCATTCATCTACCTCACAAAGAAAAGCATAATGATCAAACATTTTCACCTGACCATTTCTACAAAATTTCTTTTGCATACAATGTTTAGACTAAAACTCAAACGGAAATGTTGAAATGTAATTCGTTTCTGTACATGAAGTACAAGGTCAATGATGATATAATTTAGTCAGTAGGCTAGTATAATGATGTGTTTTTAGTCCATAAAATTGGATATGAAAAGTTGATAATTTTGAAGAGTCACTAAAATGTCTCTCATTTTCTCACTAGGATTTATTAAAAGTGATCACAAGAGGCCGACCTTAGTGAGAGCATGAAAGGTATTTTAGTAAGTCTTTTTAATGATGAACTTCTCATAAATTAGCCGTATCGATTATAATTAATCCTTTGTACTTACCTACCTTCCGTCTTTCATTATCACTACGCTTATAATTCATGTATACCTATAAATTACTTTTAGATACTCCATATTAAGTTTTAGGCTGATCGTTGGATGCAAACAAAAAAATTCTAAAAGGGACGTGCAAAAATGTCCACGAATTGTGTTGTTTTTCACGTGTGCGTGTGAGTGTGCTAACACGTGTGTGCATGTGCGTGTTCATGCGTGCGCGTGTATGCGTCTTGCTCCCATTTGAACACGATGATGAGATCTAGTAGAATATATTTGACTTGTCAAGCAAATGCGTATATCACCACCGTTCACTATTTTAAGTCGAGAAAATGAGTATCTCATTGCGTACCTTCTAGATTGCATGTAAATGAAAATTGGTGTGTTGATAATTTCGGCTAAAGTGTTCCAATTGATTTTGTGTAAGTCATAAGTTATGTAGAATTTATTTTCTAAAAATTCTAGCTCAATTTGTAGAGCTTAAGTTCTATTTATTTTTATGTGATTGGTTTGTTGTAAGTGTAAACATAAAAATTATTGAAAAATGTCAGTAATTTTTAGTAAGTAAAATTATAAAGACATAAAGAAAGAATCAAGCTCGTTAATAACCAAAACAACCTCAATAAGTAGTCATGGTGCAGATGTTATTCTTTTAAAAAATATGCCTGTGTGGTATAATTATAATTTTAATACAAAAAAATTGTGATTAAAACTATATCATAGTATTTTTATTTCACTTTGTATGTGCAATATATTGTAACAATATCTGTATTTCATTTATTTGTAAATATAAATTCTGATTCATCATTATTTAACACAATATACAATATTAAATTTTCCTATATTCTTCACGCACAATTATAATTAATTGTTATATTTCACATCATATTGTTTAAATATGAAGATAACCATTTGTTAGATACATCATATTTTTCGTCACATGGTGTGGCGTGTTACTTTTTGATAGTATTTTTATATTTTTAATCTATAAGCCACACTGATAATGATAGTTTTAGTATAAGATATTTTCAATAGAGTCATTATAATGTAAAACATTTAGTCATATTGTGTTATGATTTTGACAGTAAACTATATCCATGCCGCTAACATGTCTAGTCATATTTAATATGAATATGTGTGATTTATAAAAAATGAAGAGTATGATTGTAAAAGATGTTATTAGCTGTTTCGAAATTCATTTTCAGCTCTTTTGAAGAAAGAATTAAAAAACTGTTCTTATTGGAAGTCACCTAACTTAAACTTTAAAACATTCATGAAAAACTGCTTAAGGAATTTCTATTCATATATATATATATTCCAAAGCACTTACGACTAACCAAGAGGAGAAGTAGAGCATGTTTCTGGCGTGTGAATGCTGAGCAGCCGTGGTGGGTGGCCAATTCATTGTTTGTGCATGCAGACAATGCAACCTACGGGATCCGGTTGGGTCCATATACTACCAATCACCATCGTTATTCCTCTATCCGAGGAATTCCGAATCTGGTGCATGCGATAAATTGGCCCGTAACCAACTGTAACAAGGCAGCAATAATAGCAGCCTAATCGACGAGTCGATCAAGAACTAGGGGAAAAACAGTGATTGGCATTGCGTTGAACAAGAGGAAAGAACAACGGCCATGGTTGCTCGCATTAACAGTCCATTGAAGAACCGTCATGAAAAACAAGGCAGCAATAATAGCAGCCTAATCGACCAGTCGATCAAGAACTAGGGGAAAAATAGTGATTGGCAATGTGTTGAACAAGAGGAAAAAACAACGGCCATGGTTGCTCGCATTAACAGTCCATTGAAGAACCGTGAACGTTCATGACTGTCATTTTTGCACCAACCAGTTCTCATCTTTGACTAGCAAACCACTTATTGACCAATAGCTACCTCTTTCTATAGGAGTTCGGATTTGCTGCTCCCATTTTTGTAGGGAGCAGACTACTCCTGGCTTGATCTTATTACACGTGCCTTGGAAGATTAAGAGTACCGGCTCGGATCAAAACAAACTGACACACGGCAGCATTCCGGGAAGGGTGCAGCGTGCTTCTTGCGATAGCAGGACCAGCAAATCCTCCAGCTTTCTATAGATACCAATCCCTTCCAACCACAATCCTCATCAAATCAAGACGCCAACTGCTTCTGTGTGTTTCCACTGCCTAGAAGTTGAGCATCCCACCTTCGTCTAAGCAGGATAGCAGATCACATTCTCAGTTCTTCTTCCGGCTAACTAAGAGTATAGTAGCGCTTAACAGCAATCCTATATGGCGGCGACCGTAAGCTTCACCGAACAAGTCCCGGCCAAGGCTTCTGCCTCACGCATGTTTCAGGCCGGTGTGATGCACTTCCACACCCTGGCTCCTGTCCTCCTGCCGGAGTACGTCAGGAGCGCCACAGTCGTCCAAGGTGATGGCCTGGCGGGTTCCATCAAGCTGTACACCCTTACTGAAGGTTAGAACAATTCCCGACTAGTGAACACATTGTTGCAGATGATATTTACTGTATATTTGCATTACATTACTACTGCCCATTGCAGCCGCACCCTTTTCCTTCATCAAGGAATATATCGACGTCCTAGATATGGAGAAGCTGGAAACCCAGTATACGGTCATCGAAGGAGGAGATCTGGGGACCAAGACAACCTCCATGGTCTACCAACTCCAGCTGCTGCCTGCAGACCACGGCACCCCCTCCTCCATCTGCAGACTCAGCGCTGAGTACAAGGTCCTACCGGGAGTAGACTACACCAAGGAGATGGAACTCGACAAGGCCCTTCTCAAGAACATGGTCGCCGCCCTGGAGAAGTACCTGCTCGAGCACCCTACCATCTACGTTTGAGTTCCACTATATGCGGATATGTGATAATCTCGTACTTCTGCATAAGGCCGTTGGCCATTTGTCTTTTCTCTTTTTCCATTGTAAGGCCTCTGGCCACTTAGCTACATCATTTACTATTGTGAGAAGAAACCTCATTTTGTCCTTGTGTAACAAAGTACAGCTGGCACTTAACAACATTCACCTGTTAATTAATAGAAACAACGGACTCATTACGAGCGTCGAGTATTCTTGCTCTTTGGCTGCCTTTGGCAGACTTTTCTCCCTCTCCTCGTTTCGGGCTGAGTGGGGGAATCTCAAACTCCTATATAGCGTCCCATGAATGATGAGATGACCAAGCGAAGACCTAAAAATAGGTGTTACTATTGCCCCCAGTAATATGTTAAGGGACGTAAGTGCAAGCAACCCTCTCTTTTGCTTATTCATGATGATGATGAAGAGTCGGTCGAAAATCAGAGAGAGAAAACACAATCATCCAATTCGGTGGTGGAGATGCCGATTGTTTCCTCCTTCAAGATGGATGGGGAAAGGGTCATATGACACTATTCGGTTATGGACACTCACGGGTCCATGAGGAGTCATGGTTTTATCAATTTTGGTAGTAATAGAAATTTCATTGTCAATTGTGCTCTGGATTCATCTTTGGCCAATCTATGTATCCACACCAAAGGGGAGGTTGCCGTTGTCGGAGGTGGTTTTGTTCCATACACCAAAAAGGACACCCAGATACCTCTCAACACATAGGGCCACAAAGTGAACATTAATGCCTTTCTAATCCAAATTGGGAGTTATGATGTCATGTTCGAGGTGGATTGGCTGAAGAGATGTCCTTCTACCTGTGATTTCTCAAAACATACCCTTTGTTTCCTTCATAGGGATCCACTATTTCAATTATAAGGTATCATACCATTGGCTTCTGAATTATCACAACTAAATGACATTTTCTCTTCACTTGCAAATGTGAGGTAGCCATTTCTCATATGCACAGAAGCCCCAAGTGTCCTACAACTATTTCACCAAAAATTTGTAACCTAATCCAATAACTCCCCTCCATCTTTGCTAAACCAACCACCATGACACCCAAGATCATCATGTCACATTGATCGATGGATCCAAACCTATTCCAACTCCACCTTATTGTTATCCTAATTTCTAAATTTTTTTTGAGATAGAGAAGCATTTTTACGAGTTCCTTTGTCAAGGCTACATTCAAAGGAGTATTGTTCTTTTCTCTTATCATGTACTGTTAGTGAATAGTCAGATGTGAGTTGACGTTTATGCATTTGTTAAAGCTTGCTCCGAATAGGTAGACAACCAAAATCAAATTCCTAATCCCTATAATTGATGAACTCTTGGACATGCTACTTGACACCACAATCCTTAGAAAACTAGATTTGCGTGTTTAGTATCATCAAATTTGGGTTGTAGCTAAAGATACAAGGAAAACAACATTTCAAACACATAAGGGTCATTATGAATCTAGAGTAATGCCTTCATCTTGTGTACTGCAACATCAACATTTCAAGCTTTGATTAACAAGGTGTTTCACCCATTTCTCTATTAATTTTTTCTTATTTTTTATTTATAATATTTTTGTTTATAGTAAGTTAAATGTAGAGCAAAACATCATTTAGAAACAACATTTCATACACTCCAGTCTTCTGCACTTCATGTGAATATGAGCAGATGCACAACTGATGTTAATGAGGTGGTTTATCTTGGCCACATTATCTTAGGGGAAGGGTTCAAGCTATTCTGACATGGTCAACTCCTTGCACTTTGAAGGATCTTTGGGGATGCCTTGGACTAGGCAACTACTATAGCAACTTTATTGCATGTTATGCCTCCAGAGCATCTCTACATAAGTTGCTATACAAGAATGATTTTTAGTGGGATTCCATAGCTGTTGATGTTTTAGATGATATGAAACAAGCTCTGAGTAAGCCACCTCTTTTATGTCTACCTAATTTTATTCAACCATTTAATTGTGTATTCAATCATTCCACAACTGAACTTCTCTACATATGAAATGAAACTATTAACTCTTATTATTTCTATTACCATATGGCACTAATACCTCTTGAGGACTCATTATTATCTATACTAACCATCATAGTTTCAATCATCTTTTGTAGCCATGTATTCATTCAACGACACAACAAAACGGATTGCTAAGCTAATCAGTTATTAACTTTTTGTTGAATACAAGCCAGGGAGGTGTATCAAAGTTGTTGATGTCATGTCTCGATTGTATTCAACCTTTAAATGTCATTTTTACAACGTACATCCTCATCTTTGACTAGCAAATTACTTAATGACTGATAGCCAGTCGGCGCATGTCGATCTGTAATCTCTATATGTATCGATCTCTTCTTCCCACAATGCTCACCAGATCAAGGCGCCAACTACACCTTTTCATGTTTCCATTACCTGGAGCATCAAACCTTAGTTCAAGTACAATTTCTAGCTCGTCAATAAGCTCCTATGTCATTCTTCCAACAAGTTAAGAGTACTAGCTTAACTACAATCTAAAATAGTGGCGACTGTAAGCTTCATTGAGCAAATCCCAGTTAAAGCTTCACAACACACATGTTTAAGGATGTGTGATGCACTTCCACACCCTAGCTCCCGTCCTCCTGCTAGAGTACGTTAGGAGCACCACAATCATCCAAGATGATGGGCTGGTCGACTCCACCAAGCTCTACACCCTTACTAAAGGTAAGAACAATTCTCAATCTATTAAATGCTTAATTTATTCATATGACATTTATCATGTATATATGACACTATACTAATACCATGCATTGCGGTGACACACTTTCTCTTCATCAAGTAGTACATTGACGTACTAGACATGCAAAAGCTGGAAATCTAGTATAAGGTCATCAAAGGAGGAGATATGGGGACCAAGACAACCTCCATGGTCTACCAACTCCAGCTGGTGTGCCTATGGATGACGTCACCCCCTCCTCCATCTATAGGCTCAATGCTAAGTATAAGGTCCTACCAGGTGTAGATTACACCAAGGAGATGGAACTCAATAAGACTCTTCTCAAGAACATGGTATCCACCCTGGAGAACTACCTACTCGGGCACCCTACCATCTATATTTGAGTTCACCTCCAGGTGCGGATATGTGATAGGCCCAACTCATCTCCTACTTCAGCATAAGACCGTTGGCCATTTGTCTTTTCTCTATTTCTATTGTAAGGCCTCTGGCCACTTAGCTACAACATTTACTATTGTGGCTACAAACCTCACTTTGTCTTTAATGTAATAGAGTACAACTAGCACTTAACAACTCACCTATGGGCTTGTCTAGTTGCATGCGGTTGGAAGATGAAAGGTGGGTAAAATAGGCAATGCAAAACATGTAATTGAAACATACTTATTTGGTCTAATTGTATGTAACTCTAACATAATTGGTTTGATTTCCTACATTTGGTTAATGATAATCTGAAGATGTAGTTACCTGTAGTAAACAAACCATCCTCAAAAATACGTGATGGCCAATCAAAAATCTAACTAACCGGAGTGGATGTGAGGAGACCAAATATAGAAATAGACTTTATTGCTCTTATAGCATAGAACTGGAGATGCTTGAGGCCTGGGAAATGAACCGCACCCAAAATGGGGGCAGTCTATTTTCCAAAAAATTATACATGAATGAAAATTTCATACAGTTGACTTTTGAGGTGTGAACTAGAATTCTTTGCAACTAAATGTAAGTTGTAATACATAGTGAGTTCCGACTACATGTTTTAGAACACAATGCAACAAAACGAGGCCTATTAATAGAAACGAAAAACTCACGATGACAAGTAATATTGCCCTTTGGCCGTCTTTGGCAAAAAAAAATCCTCTTTCCTCATATTGAGACTGTGTCTGAGTGCGAGTATGGTGAATCATAGGTCGAAGAAAGAAATCACATCACCTCTCTACTGTTCATAACTTAGTAGAAGCTATCATTGGTATCAAAACCTAGTCCTTTCACCAACCACCACCACCAAACTCCCACCAGCAGATTTTCTCCTCAATCAAACCAGTCGCTTTCACCAACCACCACCACCAAACCCCCACCTACATATCAAACAGATTCATGACTCCCTAGTCATCGAGAGAAGGGCATCAAAATCATCACCCAAAAACTCAATATCATTCTTTAAGAGTTGGCAAGGCTCCAAGTGGATGATAAGAGGAAGAAAGGGAAGGAAGAGGCACCTGACTATCAACACTTCAAAAAAGGCAATGATGGCAAGGAAAAGAGTGTTAATAGCCTCAAAATCCAATTTCTAGAGTATGATGGCTAAGAACCTCTAGAACATTGGCTCTATAAATGCAAGTGCTTCATCGATGGTGACATCGACAACAACACTGAGAAGCTGCCTCAATGGTGTGGCACTGAGTGGTATTAGTTATATGAAGCAGTGGATCTCTAATGATGTATCACCTCGAGTTCTCCTTAGATCTATTTTGTGGTGATTTTATTTGGAACGTGGACTTGTATACGCTCATCTTCCTCAAGGTCACCTCAACAAGCTAAGATACAATAGATCTTTCAAGTATTACCATAGGGAGTTTGAGAAGTTGGCACACCCAACATCGGGATTATGTGATTCTCATCTCTCTGATATATTCTTCTCTGGCTTCAAGGACAAGATTCACCAGGAGTGTGTTAGAGACATCCCCAAAAGCCAATCTTGTATGCTGAGCTTGCATCATGGAGGAAAAACAACAAGAATGGAAGAAACCACAGAGACATCACACTACTACTTTTTTGTCTTGAAACCAAACTAGAGATCTTTGCATTACCTAGTTGGTATATATGCCCAGAGAGCCAATCATATGATGATTGGAGTGTGGCATTAGATACCTGATTTGATAATAATAAAGGAAATTCTTTCTATTATGTTTGTCTCACCCATGAGATGATGACACACACATAGTAGATGTCTAAAGAATGATATTACTCGATGATGTATGCCTTCGAGTGTGTGACTTGAACAATGAGATCATATGGATGTTAAGAGTATATACATTCTTGTTATGTCCCTAGTCAGATGTTAGTGTGGAAGTAAAATAGAAAACAATAATACATAATACTAGAGTGTGTGTCGACTGATGAAAAAATCTCATTAGTCATGATATATGATATCAAGTCAAGCACACATGTACATGTTAGAGAACGGTGTATCAGACAGACCCACCATGACAGTAATACATGGAGACTATGGAATGGTAGTCAGAATCAGCACTAATAGTGATAGTGGTGATTATGGTTCTTAGACTGAAGTCACTACATTCATCACATGTTGTTCTTGTACTTTGACATCATCCACTATGATCTTGAATAAGGATTGCCATGAACATGATGCTCGAGTGCAATGTGATACATGGGGATTGAGTATGAGTGATGTAGAAGGGATTAGTCCCTCCTATAGGAGATTGATATCCAGGTCACTTGATAAGCAAGACCGAGAAATGTACAAATGTACTCGTGTAATTCAATATATGATATGTGAACTCATATGCATCTCAAATAGTCTGCTCTTGTCAACAAACATGGATTGAACATTGAGAGGATGACGTTCCATGCCTCAAGTTCAATATGGATATCAGAGACAAAGGAACTATATGATCATAATAACTGATCATAGATTGTAGGTTGCAGTTGTTTTACAACTTTCCAAATTACTTGGGTACCAATGATCTGTTGCTAGATATCGCTCATTTCTTGTGATGTCAAAAATTAGTTTTGGACATTCACTGCCAACATAATTATGGACCTATAGGGTGACACACATAGGATACACTTGGATTAAAGGAGTTTATTCATGAATGATATTTAGATTGATTACTAAAGGTGTTTAGGTATTCCATTAAACAACTAAGGTTCAAAATTGACTGACTGGACTCTGAACTGACCAGTTTCAGGTGTTAAACCCGTCAGTTGGAGTGTCAGATCAATTGGAATCTACATTGGCTGATCAATGGATGAACCAATGTGTGAATCGATAGGTTCATTGGTCCCTATTGACCAGTTCATGATATGAACTGCCCAATTCAATATTCTGGGAACCCTGATTCTGGCCTCTCTTATAAATAGAGAGGTACTGGGGGCTTCTCATATACAATAGCTGATCTGGAAATTGTTGTCCTCTCTGGTTGTGGTAACCTATAGAGATTTTGAGGAAGTCCATCCCGATAAAGGGAGGGTTAGCTAGGGAGAGACAATTGTGGGAGAGTGTATCAAATCTAGAAGGTTGACATTTGAAAGGGACAACTCCTTCTCCTTGGCTTTAGTAGCGCAACATGGAGTGCATGATGGTCGGCATCGACTTCTCTAGAGGCGGGAGGCTTCTTCCTCTAGGAAAAATCTATAAACCTCCATCCATGGTGGCCAGACTAGGAGGCTATTGCTAATGAATATTCAAGTGATACTAAAGAAGGAGCATGCTACTGCCTGAAGAAGAAGCTCGTTGCTTGGAGAAGAAGCACAATACTACATCAAGATTTGTCACTGGATTGGTTCCAGGACCATATATACCTCATGTTATCTTTCCTTATACATTGTTGTTGATGCGATCTTGCTGTTAAGGGGAGTCAGACTTTAAATGTTTATTTTCACAACCTTATCCATCGCCTGGATTTCTCTACAGTGGTATTAGAGTAACTTCAATTTATGGTATATCTGGATTTAAATTGATTTGATCAGATTTATTTTTATTGCATACAACATAAATATTAATCTGGTTAATGTGCATATGTGATTAATTAACATGTACGCTCCACAAATTAATATATATACAATTATATATATATATATATATATATATATATATATATATATATATATATATATATATATATATATATATATATATATATATATATATATAATTTACACACGTCACCCTAAAATCAGTTTTGATGATGGATGTTAAGAATGGTTATAGCCAATAACACTAGATTTATGTGTTCATGGTTGTGGTTATTTATTCCTATTTATATTTGGGTTTGCATATTGAGACTCTCTCTCATTTCTAAATATAAATTAATGCCCTTCTTCCTATTTCCCCACAAATGTAACTCGAGGTTTTCCCATATACAATTTAATAAGAAATAGGATAGTTTTAATTTACGTTTTGTCATAAGAAGACATTCTACAACAGACGAACAAACCAGCTTGAAAGATGAACTGATCGTCTGGAGGACTAAGGAGGCCAGACGACAAGAGGATGAACTGATCAACCGATGGCTCAACTGACTATTTGGAGGAATCCATACGTCGCTTGAACCTGAAGACTAGACAATTATTTCAAGAGCCCAACCGAGCAGCCAGGGCGCCAGCCGATCAGTTCAAGAGTTGAACCGATCAACCTAAATTGGTTCAAAAATAGATATTCATCAACAACATGTTGCATATGATGTGGACCCTAGGTGGTAGTAATTCCTTGTGGCTCTAAGGAATTACAATAGTATGGCCATTACCATCGCTTGTGCATTTTATTTGTTGCATGTTCTCATTGTGGTTATATCATGTATATGATACATACTATAAGTATGTGGTGATTGGATATGTATATATATTTATATAAAAATCCATCAATATTATATTAAGTCTTAGATTCTTTCCAAAAGTAGCACACATGAAAAGCTTGATCGACCAATCATAGGTTACACCTAAGCGGGGTGCATATTCTATCGTGTTGGCTTTTAGGTCAGGCTTAACTGAGTGTACTTAATGGGATTAAGCACCCGTGGCATGGAAATGACGATGACAAGGAGTTTCACATATCATCTATCCAGAATTGCACATGATGTAATTGGCAAAAGTTTCCTACCTTAAATAATTGACAATGAATGATGGCATTGGTCGGGTAATAGTTGAATTGTTTTGAATCTTGGCTCACTACAATCTTCTAAATTGATACATGAGGATTTTTTATTTGAAAAAAATAGTGGGATCTATAATTAATTAAAGGCCTAATTAATATCATTCACTTATCAAATCAAACAAATAAAAATGTTTTGAAAAGTTGTAATTCTTCTTTATAGAAACTAATGGAAAACACAAACACGCTATTATTGCAATCAATCCTTGAGAAGGAGAAAACTAAACATGATTCACTTCTGCATCTGGTTTAGGATTTTGAGAAGAGTTCTCATAAATGAGTGATAGGTCTATGTCCTTGAAAGACCAGAGCCAGAACAATGCGCTCCTAATGCGCCTAAGGCTGAATTGGATGCTTACTTAAAGCATGCCAATGACTTCGAGACATTGAGTACTAATGCTATGATTTATGAACAATGAGTTGCATGAGAAGCATGAAAACATGGACATTCTTGAGATGGAAACACATCTTAAAGAATCATGTAAAGCAAGAAAGGTATAATATCTTTAAAAACATTATATGAGTGCAAATTATAGAGGGAGATCTACTAGAGCCCCATGTGCTCAATATGATTGGGCATGTGGAGTGACTAGAATTACTATTAGGTCAAGAGTTGACCACGGATATGAATCTAGAAATCATTGTATGAATCATACAACCAGTTTATCAAGTGTTGTCACTTGAGTAACTTGGCTAAACCACTGTCTAAATTACTTGACATGTTGATGTTGAAGCATGAAAGAAGAAGGAAAAATCCTACATGGTGATTAGTGGAAGTGAGTCCAAGGGAAAAGGCAAGGCCAATAAGAATTCTGAGGCTAAGATAAAGTCCAATTCTTCTGCACTCAAGATAAGGAAAGGGGTAACTGAAAATGAATCTATCATTTTCACTCAAAGGAATAAAGGAAGAAGAAAGAGATAGAGATATCTACTTTAGGATCCAATAAGAAGTAAGCTAGAACTGTACGAGCAAGAGTTTATGCTACTATAGTTAGAATTTGTCATTCATGGGCATATATTAGAATTGGTAAATTGCTTTATATATTTTCCATTAATGAAAACATAATGTATCTTGTTTGGACAAGAATTGATGTTTAATTTTAAAAGATACAATCTTGTATGGAAATGCCCTATGTTTCACAATCTATACATGATAGTTGTAAAGACATATGTGTATGACACATATACTGAATGACTTGATGACCCAAACATTGAATACCTAGAGCATTGTCATCTAGAGCATATAAATGAGAAATGCATTTCTAGAATCCATATGGTGGTTATCTAGACTTTTACGGTAATTGAACCAATAGAGACATGCAAGTCTTATTTATTAGGCAATGTAACAAGAGCATCTTCACTAAATGTAGTGGGAAATTGGGTATTCCATTAGGCTTAGAACATACTAATGAACTTAAACCCTTTTAGAATAAATGCTAAAGGAAGTTACAAGTACCTCATTATATTTACTAATGTTATCAGTAGATATCGAAGTTTATATTTAATGAAATATAGGTATGTATCTCTTGGAGTGTTCAAGGAGATCGTGAATGAGGTATCTAACTAACTTGGTAAAGGTATTAAGATACTTCGATATGATTGATTTTAAATATTTCAACTAAGAGTTTGAGCAATTTCTGGGAGATCATAATAATGTATCATGATAAAATCCACCTAAAACACAATGATAGTATATCATGAGAGTGTATCAAAAAGAAGAAATGACACCTTGTTAGTCATGGGTGTGATTATCAATAAAATCTAGTTGATCTTCCAATTTATTTTTGGGCACATGCTTTACACTGAAATAATGTACCGTCTAAAATGGTTTAAAAGACACCATATGAGATATTGCATGGGAGGTGTCCCTATGTGTCTTTTATTGTGACTAGGGATCAATGCTTTGTCCATAAATCACATAAATACCAATTTATACTCTTATCCCAACTGAACAACAAACATGTTTGTTGATCTGGATGGTTGTATTCCTAGAGAGGAACTTAGTTCCAAAGGAATCATGGGAGTAAAAGTAGAACTCGAAATGTTGGAGAAAAAATAAGAAAACATTGAACCTAAAGAGGTACAATAGGAACAAGGATAATCACAAGTTGTTGTGGAATCTCAAGTTCCTTATGTAACACACAAAGCTCATAGTTCTTGTAGAACACACCTTGAGTCATAAAAATTATGGTAACACTAGAATACAGGGAGTTGATGATAGATGATGAGTCCACAACCTACCTAGAAGCTATTGAGGGAACACAGTTTGAGAAATGGCTTGAGGCCATGGGATCAAAGATGGAATCCATGTAAACCAACAAGGCATGACCTTGTTGGATCCACCTAAAGGGTAAAAACCATAGGGTGCGATTGGGTCTTCCGGAAGAAGACCAACATGGGAGGGTAGATTGGCCATGAAAGAGTTTCAAACAAGTTCAAGGTGTTGAACATGATGGTCTTTCACCTGTTATCATGGTTAAATCTATCAGGATCATGCTTGTAATTGCAGTTTAGTAAGACTATGAGATTTGGCATATGGATGTTAAAACCACATTCCTTAACTGGAGTAATTATGAGGATGTGTACATGACACAACATAAAAGTTTTATAAATCCAATAATGCAAATAGAGTATATAAGCTACAAAGGTCAATATGTGGATTGAAGCTAGCATCTCAGAGATGGAATCTTCTATTTGACAAGACAACCTAAGCATTTGACTTGAGTCAGAATGAATATAGAATCTATGATTACAAAAGATTTAGTGGGAGCATATTTATATTCCACATAATGGTGGGGAATAAAGTCCTTATCCAACAAATTTTAAAAAATGGCAAGGAAGAAGCTTCTCTATAAAGGGTTTAGGCAAAGTATCCTATGTGATAGGAATTGAGATCTATAGAGATAGATCTGAAAAGCTTTTTGACCTAAGTAAGAGAACATACATTGGTATGATGCTACAAGGGTTCAACTTGCAAGGCTCAATGAGAGATAAACTTGACCAAGTTCCATTGAGTTAGTCTCTCAAGAGCATAACTCTCATTGAATGTGAGACAACATACGTTGGCAAGATAGAGATAAACTCCTTTAAACACCTTTATTCGATTCACTTGACCTAAGTAAGAGAACATAAATTGGTAAGATAGAGATACACTTGGATTAAAGGAGTTTATTCATGAATGATGTTTATATTGATTACTAAAGGTGTGTAGGTATTCAATTAGACAACTGAGGTTCAAAATTGACTGAATGGACTCAGAACCGATAGGTTCAAATGTTGAACTGATTTGTTGGAGTGTTAGGTCAATTGGACTCTACATTGGTTGATCAATGGATGAACCACGATGTGAAACAACTAGTACACATAGTGAACTGATCGGTTCACTGGTCCCAACCAAATGGTTATGAACCATTCAGTTCAATGGTCAATTCGATTGGATCCAGGATTGGTGTTGACGTCATGTTTTGCATTACTCGTGCATTGAATACCAATGTGATTCAAAATAGGAAGCTGCATAGACCCACCGATTTATGCACGAATTGACTAGTTTGCCACTCACAAATTCTAGAAAATTCATGAATCTGACCCTTTCGACTCCCGCACAGATTGGGAACCCTGACCCTGGCCTATCCTATAAATGGAGGGGTATGGGGGCTTCTTAGACATAACAATTCATCTCACAATTGTTGTCCTCTTTGGGTGTGGTAACCAATAGAGAGCCCAAGCAAGTCCTTCTTGATAAAGGTAGGGATGTCAAGGGAGAGAAAATTGTGGGAGAGCATATCAACTCTAGCAGGTTGACATTCGAAAGGGACAAATTCTTCTTGTAGGATCTGGTAGCACAACAAAGAGTTCCCAGTGGTTTGCATGGACTTCTCTAGAGGCGGGAGGTTTATTTCTCTAGGAGAACTATATCAACATCCATCCATGGTGTCCAAACTAGGAGGCCGTTGTTGACAACTGTTCAAGTGTTGCTGAAGAAGGAGCATGTTGCTGCTTGAAGAAGAAGCTTGTTGACAACTATTCTAGTGCTGCTGAAGAAGGAGCATGATGTTGCCTAAAGAAGAAGCTTGATGCTTAGAGAAGAAGCATGGTACTGCATCAAGATTCATCACTAGAATTGCTCCATGGCTTAGTAATAACTCTTATTATCTTTGCTTTCTAGATACATTGTTGTTGACAAGATCTTACTGTTAAGGGGAATTGGGCTTTAAATTTTTGTTTCTGTTGCCTTATTTGTCACTGCGGTTTCCTTACACTACCACAAGAAGAGGATAAATCTCAAACTCCTATTTATCATCTCACACATGATGATATCACTAAGCACAAATCTAAGAATCTATGTTAGTATCGCCTAGAAAAATATGTTAAGGGGCATAAGTGCAAGCAACCCACTCTTTTCCTTATTGATGAGAATGAGGATGATGACGAACATTTAGGTGAAAGTCGAAAAGAGAAAGAACAATCATCCAATTTGGTGGAGATGCCAATCATTTCCTTCTTTAATATGGATGGGGCTAGGTCTTCATACACTAGCAAATCCTGGGACCATGAGGAGTCAAGGTTCTTCTCAATTTTGGAAGTAATAGGAATTTCATTGATGCACATGCTACAAATTCATCTCTAGACAATCTTTGTGTCCACACTGATGGGGAGGTTTTCATTTTCAGAGGTGGTTTTGTTCCATAAACCAAAAAGGGCAAACAAATACCTCTTGTAACATGGGGCCTCAAAGAGAAAATTAATGCCTATTTCATGCAAATTGAGAGTTATTATGTAGTCGTCAGGGTGGAATGGATGAAGAAAAGAGGTCCTTCTACTTGGATTTCTCTAAATAGTTCCTTCATGGGGAGCCACTATTTCAGCAAAAGGGTACCATACCATTTGCTCCTAAATTATCACAACTAGAGGATATTTTCTCTTCATTTGTAAAGATGTGATAGCCATTTCTCATCACTTTTGAAGACCCAAGTCCACCTATAACTATTTCTCCTAAAATTCCTGACCTCATCCAACAATTCCCCTCCATCTTTGCTAAACCAACCACATTACCACCATGGTCCCCCAAGATCATCGTGTCACATTGATCAATGAATTAGAACCTATTTCGATTCCACCCTATTGATATCCTCCTTTCTAAAAAAAACTAAGATACAGAAGCATGTTAACGACTTCCTTTGTAAAGGCTACATTGAAAGGAGTATCATTTCATTATCTTATCCTACATTATTGGTGAATGAGTTAGATTTGAGTTGGTGTCTATGTATTTGTTAGTGTGCTATGGATAGCCAGAGAGTCAAAGACAACTTCCTAATCCCTATAATTGATGAACTCTTAGACAAGCTACATGATGCCACAATCTTTCCAAAACCAGATATGTGTTTTGGGTATCATTGAATTTGGTTTTCACCTGAAGATATAATGAAAACAACATTTCCCTCACATGGGGGTCCAACTGTTTAATCTTATCACTTAGGAAGGTAGGAGGAAAATACTTAAGGTGAAATTCATCCACAAAGTCCTTCCAGGTCATCTCTGCATTTCTCCTTTTATCTTCCACTCCTCGCCACCACAACTCAACATCTCCCTTGAGTAAATAAACTGCATGATTGATTTTCTTATCTTCTAATAACTTCATTAGATGAAAGACCTTTCCAGTTTTCGAAGCCACACCTCTGCCACAGTTGGATCTGTTTTTCCAAAAAAGGCTCTAATGAACGAGGTATTTCACTCCTTCCTATAAACTTTTGCTGATTTTTTTGATGATATATTGGTTTATAATAAGCCAACCATAGAGCAATACATCATTTGAAAAAAACATTCCCTTCCCTTCATAGCTCTACACCTTGTGTGAAAATGAGTAGATGAGCATTTGGTGTTATGAGGTGATTTATCTTGGCCACGTTATCTCAGGGGAGGGTTCAAGACATATTTGACAAAGATTTAGGCTATTTATGTAGGGTAAACTAATTGCACTATGAAGGATCTTTAGATATTTCTTGGACTAGCCAACTAGTATCACAAATGTATTACATGATATCCCTCGAGAGAAGCTCTCTACACCAATTGCTTTAGAAGGACACTTTCTACTGGGATTCCAATTTTTGATGCTTTAGCCGATCTGAAACAAGCTTTGAGTCATCCACCTCTTTTATGTGTACTTGATTTCACTCGACCATTCATTTTGGAATGTGATGCATTTGGTGCAGGGGTTGGTAATCTTTTGATGTAGCAAGGCCATCTGATTGTGTATTTCAGCCATTCCTTGACCCCATGACAACTCAAATTCTCCACTTATGAAATGAAACTATTAGTTCTTATTATTGCTATTACCATATGGAAATAATACATTTTGAGTGCTCCATTTATTATCTATACTAACCATCAGAGTATCAAGCATCTACTGGAGCAATGTATTCATTCATCTACTCAACAAAATGGATTTCTAAGCTAATAGGTTATGATTCTTTTGTTGAATAAAAGGCAGAGCGTGTACCAAAGTTGTTCATGCCTTGTCTTGATTCCCTTCAACCTTTGAATCTTTCCAAATTGCATCTATTTTTCTAGATTGGACAATGAGTAGGGTACTCTGTTCTATAAGGGTTGCAACTTATGAGTAAGGATTCTTCTCTCAAACATCATATTCTCCATGATGCCCATTCAACACCAATTGGGGTTCATTCTGGATTCAAGAAGACTCTCCATTGTTTTAAAATGGATTTCTAATGGCCACGAATAATTGCTGATGTGTGTGTTCTTGTTCATGAATGTCATATTTGCCATAAGAAAAATGCATGACCTCCTCCCCCGCATGTCTTATTCAACCATATCCCATACCCAATCAGACACATAAGGATATATTGATGAACTTTATCGATGGACTATATCCTATGTGTCATTTCACCACTATTCTATAGATAATTTACTGCCTTAAAAAATACATCCATTTTATTCGATTGAGTCAACCATACACGATGAAGTATGTTGCTACCCTATTTACTTTGACTATCTTCAGACTCTGTGGTGTACCAAAGTCCATGGTTTGTGATTAAGATAGAGTTTTCTAGTATAATTTATCAAAAGAGTTTTAGAATCAAATGGGAACAATGTTTTGTTTCAACATAGCATACCACTCCAATCTAATGGTCAAATAGAAGTAGGTAATCATGATTGGAAACATATCTTCTCTGCTCTTGCTCCATAACTCCCAATGAATGACCACATGTGTTATCATAGGACAAATATTGGTACACGACCTCCTGACATTCCTCGGCATGTACTCCACCCTTTGAGGTTGTTTAAGGGTGATCTTCACCTTCCTTGATCTAGTACATTAAAGGAACAACTAAATTACCTAAGCATCCTTAAAGATAGAAGGCCAGAAGAATGTACATTGAAGGACTTTGAATGCAGTCTTCTTAGAGTTCATGTGACCACCTGTAGGGCCAGAGTGACACTGCTCCAAAATGAGAGGAGCTTCTTCTTCAGATATACAATGGCAGTAGAGACCATCAAAACATAAACAAAAGAGATAGGGATCATCCCAATAGTAGTGACAAACGTTTGACATGAATTTCCTTCTATCATTGATTGTGCAATCTGGATGTAGGATTCCTACATCTATATAATTGACAAAATCTACATACCACAGGGTGAATGTAGATATCTATAACAAGTGGTCATCAGGTAAAGAGTCATTGATGGGGACTTTGTCAGAATCTTAGATGTGTAATCAGCTGAAGTATGACAATTGGTGAATATGAGGCATATTTCACAAGGTTGGCAATTTTTTATCCACAACTTGTACCTGATGATGAAGAAATGTGCAGAAAATTTCAACAGGGATTAAGATCAGAGATTAGACACACCTTGTTAGCCATTGGTCGAGTAGATAAAATGATGACAACTCATGATGTAGTGTTGGATCATCTTATACATTTCCTCAATCATCATTATATTTGCATGACCCATCAAGACAACAAACACCATAGATTAGTGGAATTCCAAGTTGGGGATCAAGTCTATCTTAATTGTCAACCCTATCAATATTTCCCAGTCACCTTCAGTGCTCACTAGAAGATGACTGCCAAATATTATGGACCCTATCCAACACTTGAATGTATTCACAAGGTCACCTACAACATTCAGTTGCCATCTTCTTCACTAATCCGCCCAGGTATTTCATGTCTCTCCACTCAAAGGTTACCATGGAAAACTACCTACAACCTCTACTACAAAATTTCCTTGCATATGTGCCCCAATTGAGAAAGCTATTTGATTTCCTAATTAAATGTTAGAGCATCACATAGTCAAGAAGGGGAATCATACCATTGCTAAAGTCATGGTCTCTTGGATGGAAACCCCTTTTGAGGAGGCTTAATGGATGTCAAGAAATCTATGATTTGGACCAAGTTTCCTTCTTGGTTTGACCTTGTGGTAGTGGTTGTGGTTGGACCATCATAGGGGGTATTTGATAAGCATAGCTCATCTCCTACTTTATGATAAGGCTGGTGGACACTTGTCAATTATCTTTTCCATTGTAAGGCATTTGGCCACTTCCCTACATCTTTTAGTATGGCCCATTATAGACATTTCTTTGTGGTGTCATTGAGTACATGTGGCACCTAATAACAATTCACCTATCTGTTGAAGCAAAAAATTCACAACAGGCAACAAGTATTCATGGCTTTTCGCTACCTTTGGCAAATGTTTGACCTTTTCTCATATTGGGACCTATCTTAGAGCAGGAGTGCAATGAATCATATGTCGAACAAGGCAATCACCTCATCTCTACACTACATATAGCTCAATGGAAGCTATCAATATATGTTATTTGTTAATGTCTAACTATTGCAACATGAATGCACATACGTGAGCATAAATTTATCATACAATCAATCCACAAGAAATAACAAATTGAAATAGATGAAGTTTGGTACTTAATGCATAAAGTGGTAATTGATTTCCCCTTTGTCCTCTTACACATGAACTTCATTAGTAATTTAAGGTAAAATCAACCATTTTCTTACGTCTATATCGACACGGCTATTTGTTTACCTATTTCTCTCAAATACTTACCAAATGAATATCCACAACTCAAAGCCACCATAAACTAATTCGAAACAACTACATGCATGATGCCTAAAATACCCCCAAATTAGTCTAGGATCTAGAATACTATGACGGGTGAGGTCAAGCTTTAAATAAAGTTTGTGACACAATAGCATGCAATATCCAGAGAAAAATAGATAATCACAATCATAATTAAATTATTATAAGTCCCCAAAAAGTAAAAAAAACTCATGAATAACATATGACATGAAATAACTGAAGAGAATAACATTAACAATCACTTATAGAACCCTATTGAAATGACTTTTTTTATGATTTTCATCATAGAAAGATCCTTGCAATTGTAACCGTCGTGATAAGAAATGACATCGCTAACTTCAACGGCCACTACACTAAAGAAAAATCTTGTCGTTAGCTTGTCGAGACCAAAATCCTAACAATGGTGTTGTTATTTTCTACAAACATGAGTATGCCAGACCAAAAATATGTAATTTAATAAAATGGCATATCACCCTAGTTATCTCTAGCATATTGAACAAGGAACCAATGTCTCCTAATGGAAAAAAATATCAATTTCCTCAATACATGAAATATGTAACAATTACTGTCAAATTTCTTCATTGAATTATTCATTAATTCTATTCAAGAGCAAGTGAATTATTGTATTAAATCCTATGAAGAGGAAATAATACCTACTAAGTCTTAGACTCCCTATTGTTAAAAAATACATCCATATCCTTGAATGAAGTTTTAGTACTTCGTCTCATGTATCAGTTACTTTTCTTTTGTGAAATTCATGTAACTCCTTATGGGATTACAATTATACATCCTTTAACCAATTTTGTTTAAATATCCTAAGTTGTTGATTATTATTTATTATTTGTCAAATCTGATCCTGGAAACATTAGGTAGTGAATTTCGACTTTAAGGTACACCGTTATTGGGAGACACTCAAAAGAGGGGTTCGTCACATTTTGTATCAGAGCCCATATTTATCAAATAATATCTAATAGTTGATAGAAATATAAGGAAATTTTTTAGGTCAGAACCTAAGAAAATGGTGTCTAGAAAGATCACGACTTTAAGGGCTGGAAATATTGTATTCCATACCACTTAGTTGGTAAATGGAGTCTCGCTTAGCCAATGTGATACTTTCTTGGCCAGAACCTAGGATTTGCTTGAAATAATGTTTCCTCTTAGTTTCTCATATCTAATTTTGTCCTATTCTCCTCTCCTTGCTTAATGAATCCTAAAATGCACTTCCTTCATCTTAAGTTAAAATTTTGAGAAGAAGTAGGAAGAAGGCATCTTCTGCCAATTAATGTACAATTAAAATTGACATAATGATATAGTTATGAAAAAATGTGTTAGGATTTAACCTTGCAAGGGTAAACACTAGATGGAGATAGGGTTCATTTAGGAAAATATGACTGGGTCAAGGGATATCAAAAACCCTAAAATGTAGGGTGTAGTCCGTTACACTAACTCTAAACCTAATCCTAGGTAATGAGAGTAGTGTGAGTGAAATAATAACCCTACCCATGTATACAAGTTAGGGAAATCGAAAGAGAAAATACATTGGGTTCGGGAGACCCAGTATCCATACCAAAAATTGGATATCCTAGTTTTCCATGCATGCAAGTATGTGGAGTAATGCATGCATGATACATGTGAAGGGTTTGGAATATAAATGAAGCATAGGAAATCAGTGAATACATAAGGGAAAAGATGATACCCTCATTTCTTTTAGGGGTGGTATCCCAACCTAGGGTGAGTCAACCCAAAATTGGGAAAGGACCTATGCAAGAGGCACAACTCTAAGCTTGAGGTGTCAAGTAGTGGATAGAAAGCCTAACCTGCTCCTAAAAGTCATGTAGACACCATAGGTTAGGACTTACCTAGAAGGGTGAGTTGACCAACATCATTTTAAGAATCAAGGAAACCCTACATGTGATCAAAGGGTGAAAACCTAACCATCTAGGTCTATGATAATGTAAAACACAATCTATAAAAGGATTATATGTGTAGGTCCATCAATATAATATGACGTGAGACATTGGTTGGAGAAATTCCAATTTGAAATATGATGTTAAAAATATAACTTAAAACATAAGGCATGGGATAGAATTAGGGTTTTTCCTGTAGGTCATGAGACCTAGGGTAAGTATAACATTTGGAAACCCTTTCCTTGAATTGATGATAGGATAAAAATAATGATAGTATCAATTTGTACTGTCTCAGTTATCCCTATACTGGAAAGTGGCCAAGAATGTACCAAATAGGGAAGATGCTCAAGTGACGGAAAAAATGGCCCTATACAGGGAAGACATCATGTTAGACTTAAATTAGCTTGTGCGGGGAAGAGCCTTAGTTATCTCTATGAAGGGAAGAGTTGAGCCCTACATTAGCCCTATGAAGGGAATAGTCGAGGCTTACATTATCCCTATGAATCGATGACATGAGTCTCATGTTATCCCTATGAAGGGAAAATTTGAGCATCACATGAGCACTATGTAGGGAAGAGCTCATCAAAAGCCACTTTCTACATCTCTAAGGCCCAAGGAGTCAAGTGGGAATAACTAAGACAATATTACATAATATGTAGATATAGTGAATGCAATAAATTATATAATTATGATAATGAACCTTAAAATAGGTGATCACACCCATAAGTAGGTAATGCCCACAGGTTAGAAGAAAGCCATGCATGTGTACATAAGGCTCATGGGGCCCAGAAAATGCCACATCCATGAGTATATAAGGCCCAAGGGATCAATCAGAAAGGCACTCCATAAGTACATAAGGCATTTGTGGTCAAGAGGAGATAACTCTATAGATACCTACACTCCTAGAGACCTTAAGGCAATGGCTAAGTCTAATGGTATATGAGATATGATCATTAGGAATACAAGAACTTAGGTAATAATAATATTTAAAATAGAAATATCAAGGGAAGTTGTGCAAGCACTAGATGATTTTGAGAAAATTACTATCCCCAAATTTAAGAAATTTAAGAAAATTCACGGATTAAAATATATTTATGGTTTGGAATCATTATTGAAAATGATTCAACTTAAAACTTTGAATTAAAAAGATGATGTTTTTATGTATATCGAATAGGATGTACTTTGCACTTTGGACTACAACCAAATGTTTATTTCATCTTATTCTGAGTGTCATAGATTGGGTAACCACATTTGATACATGAAATTGACATATGGAGATGAATACCATAAGATGAAATTTGACATAATTTAGGGTGTGTAGGTATTATGTAATAAAGTCATGGATATTGTTGAATAATGATTTGTAGGTTTAAAATCTAAGAGAAAATGAAATCATGAAGTGATAATATAATGCAATAATTTAGCTAAAGCCTATCTAAGAAAGGTTGCTAGCCTTAACTTTTGAGGCTAAAATGAGTTATCATTCACATTAACCTGATTAAGTTTGAAGTTTGGAGACAAAATTCCTTTGTAAGGAGGGGCGAATGTAAGATCTTCAAATTTGGTAAATTTGGATCTCATAATATTAATTAAATACTAATAATGTATTGAGATTGAATTTAAGACAAATAGAGCAATATTGGAATGATGAGATCAATATTATGATTTTATGTGAATTTGACCTAGTTTTCGTCTTCAATTTTAGTAAATAAAGTAATGTTGAACAAACATGCTAATTGAGGTTTTGATTGATAAAAATTCCTTAATATTGTAATTAAAAAAATAATAATGTTGGTGGACCCATTGGAAGAACTCAATGTGAACTATGGGCCTTAATATCCAATGCAGGGGTTATTTGTATGACAAATAGACCCATTTGTAGATAAGATAAAGGAATTGGAACTTCGTGCATAATATGGTGTCAATAATCTTGTGAAATGATTAATAAACTTTCTATGAGATAATGAGCAAAACTCTAGAAGTTTCTAGTGTGATTAATGACCTTGATAATTAAAAGAGCAATTATCTAGTCTTTACTTGGATTCTAAATAGTAAGATATCAAATGTAGATAAGATGACCTAATACTTGGCATCAAGCAATGTAATAACTAAATGGAAATAAATATATGTTTTGGGATAATTGTATGTTATTTGTGACCTAGGGGACTAATTCAAGGAAATGCTTGAAAAATAAGAAAATAAACATATAATTATCCCAAAACTTAGATGGAAATAAATCCATGAACCATGACATTAATCTTTAGTATATTGATCCCAATATTTGCCTGACACGACACTAGGATAATAAATGAAGCTATTATCCAAATTTGGGGTTAAATAGAGAATCCTAATAGGTATGGAATTTTCAGAAGAAGTGTGACATTTCAAATAAAGTGAGTGATTAATATCTTTTGAATCAAAATTATCCCTATCATTCCTAAAGTATGGATAATCCATGACTATAGGGTGTCACAAGATGTAGCTCTTGATCCCCACTACTAGTGTCATGTGACCATTTTTACCCCAATCCCAATCCCACTTCCTAGACAATAGTAAAGGGATCAAAGCGATCATCTCTAAATGGCCCAAAAGGATCTCACACACTTGCATATACAATAAAAAATAATCACTCATAAAATAAGAGGTTTAAAGAACTAACCAACCCAAATATGAGATTTTGTAGATTTTGTCCATATCATCAGATTTTGTCAAGAGCGGAAGCGATCTAGTCAATTCTTCATCAAAATGCATCGGTACACTTTGGAAGAACATATATTGAACAATTGAAAACATTTATAACAAAATACAGTACTTAGTAGGACTTATGTTAAAAATGTAATCATCAAGCGATTTTCAAAACATCGAGTTTATTTTGAACAATTCAATTTTATTACAAGATTATCATTATGATGATACCGAGAAGCGTGGTTATATATTTTATGTGGTTCCATCACCACAACTAGATGGGGGAGGTCACTAGGCTCCTTCTCTCCATATCAGGTAGGAGGTCAATTGACATGTGTGAGTTCCACCCTCCAAATGAGAAGGTCGCTTGTACTCAATATCAACATTATCAACATTATCATCATAATAATTCAGGCAGTCATAATGGGAATTTTTAATTATGTTTTAAAGTTTATTGCAAACCATAATATAGAAAATAAAAAAACTAGTCAGTAGGGAATAGTAGTTTGAAAAAATACATAGACAATATTTTCAAGAGGTACATACATGTATCATTCAATACCACTAGCCTATTCAAGGAGAAATTAATATAAAAGCATACCTCTTTTGGAGTCTAGAGCATAATCAAGATCCAAATCAGCACATTTAATGAGTATTAGATCCTGGTACAAAATTGGAACAAGCATGCATCAATATATATGGTTCATTGCTCTATTGACCTACTAGGGAATGTATTATTATGATCATTGTTTAATTTTCCCTATGATAATTAAGAATATAGATATAGAATCAAATGATTGAGGTCAAGGTTTGCTACTTCAAATTTGGTCTGATCTGATGAGCAAAATATCCATGATTGATGATATTAGATCATTTATTTGTTTTCATGTACAACCATGTCAATAGTAGATTGGGTGATGATATATATTCAAATTTATGTGATCAAGTTATTAATATATGATCAGTGTCTAAAAGATTCATCATCTATCATTTTATCATGTAAATAAGAGGTTTCAATAGCATTAGGGTTTGTACTAATAATAGAAAATCCAAATTAAGATAGATGACAAAATCACTAAATCTCATCATCAAATTTACTGTAACATGCCAAGGTAATGGTTTCATGTCAAAATACACATTTTTTAGAAGATCGATATTTTATGGGTATTTTTATGATAATCGAGCTATTTACTAGATAATTTACAAAATTGACCAATCAGATAATTTCTAGAAGAATAAAATGAAAATAGAAAAAGGAATTTGTCAGCTTGGCTTTGCGGATCAATGGAGGGATCCAACTTTGCAGTTGCTCCCACTGACCCAAGAGCCATTAACTGGCTCATTGGGCGGTGACAAGAGGCAAAATGGAGAAAATGCCCATGCTAGAGTAAAGCAAGCATGACAAAATATTGGGAATAATGGTCAAAACACAACCCTAGATGTTGTGATTAAAACATTGTCTCACGCTCTCCTTGCGCCATGGAGCAGCAGCGAGATCTAAGCCGAGATTCTACAGATGTAACTGGACCATAAAGTCATGCTAAGTGAGGAGCAAGAGTGTGAATGGCTTCATGGTACCTTTGCGAAGTAATTGAGCTATACAAAGTCTAAAAGAACAACGAGTAGTGCCAAAGACGGTGGGTAAATTTTGTAGGTAAATAGGTCAAGTGTGCATTTGGGGTCTTGAGAAGAATACCACATAAAGATGAGTGATGGTGATCTTTGTGTCTTCACCAGCCTTCCTACAACTTTCCTCTGGCTTTAGCTTCATCTGTGGTGTCCTGGGGACTCCTGTGGATGAGTGCCTGCACAAGCTCCGTAGGACTTTGTGAGAAGAACTCCTCAGGGCATCGCGACACCTGGTCAGCATTTGGGAGGATTTTTTCCACTCCCAGGAAGGTGTGGGCTCAAACAGTTGGAGAGAGGGGGTGGAAAGTGAGGGATAGATGCCCTATTGTAGGTGGGAAGAGGTGGAGTTGGGTGGAAAGCACGAAGGCCTAAGGTAAGAAATTGAGGGATTCACATGGATGAAGGAGTAACTAAGGATCTATTGGGACCCTTAAATAGAACCTTAATGTTCTAGGGTTGCACTGAGGGTCTTTCTCCTTCATGCCCTATCCACTTCCCTGTGGGAATTTTCTAAATCAATGGCGAGAGGGCATCCATTATGGCTCATTTGAAAGAGCAGAAGAATTCAAATCTATTATAACATGTTTTACCGAATAGAAATCAATAGAGGGAAAGAATGGGGCATTCAAATTCCAGTGCTACTATGTGTTGTATCACTCTCAATCATCGGGTAGGGGAGACGACCACACATGCCCTGGATCTGGGTCCAGGTCTGGGATCCAGTCCAACTAGGTTAGAAAAATAGTGTAAAAAGGGTATTTAGGGTTATTTCATAAGTATTTGTTCATAAATTCATATCTCTTTACCCCTTTATCCAAAAGATGCAAGATTTTAATCAGGGCTACACCATGATCTTACCTAGCTATAAAAATTTTCTAAGATAGAATTATAACGTTTAATCCATGTACAAAATACATTGGGTAAAGGCACAATTCAAGCTAAAATTGGATGTCATAAGGTACAAATTATGATAGTTGGGTATCATAATTGAATTTTGTGTGTCAAAATTATTCAATGATCATGAGAGTGATGAATTTAGTTCAATTGAGCAATACTTGATAATTGAGGAGAATAATTATAATTTGGTAATTAAATGTGGAAAAATTGAATTCATCACATCCTTCCATCCTTTACAGAATTTTTTCCTCAAAATTCCAATAGTCCAAGAATCATGATTGGGATTCCATGTCACATATAATAACCAACTTGGTATTAACATTATTTCATAATCAAACATAAAGGTCAAAGCATAGCCACATTTTGTTCAAAAATCATCACATGAGTCATAAAGTTGGAGGGCATTCTATTGATCACAAATTCAGAGAGATCAGATCTTTTTGGTCAAATAAATAGGGATCTTGAATCAACTATACAACATGACTTACAGTCCCTAAATTTTAGTCCTAACATCTTCATTGGCCTAGGTGGTGTTATACATCCATGATTTGAGATTTCATATTTCAATAATTTGAGACAACGTCATACTTTCAATATCATGATTTTGAGGTTAAAATCAATGGAAGGTTCCATGCTAGTCTAAATGAGAGATAAACCCTAAGTCATAAATCAAGATAATCCACATAGTCATAATTTCAAAAAATTTCAAAATTTGGGATTATGAAATTCATTAGTCATATATCAAGGGTGATCTCAAGGTCCAAACAGTGTCAACATAGGATTTGTATCATTATTGAGATTGATAATCGTGAGTCACAATTTTGTTAATCGATATAAAGAGTTGATATTTTTAGACATCAAACTTCATAGGTAGGGTTCAAATTCCTACTTTAGACCTTAGGGGTGATCATTCATCCATATACAACAATCGAGTAACAATCAAGAATCATTTCAAGATTACATTGTCATGGTGTTCAAGGTTGATGAATGATCTAGACCTAGGTCTGTCTAGAAAGTCAACCACAAGCTATAGTCAACTTTATCATATTTCAAGATCATCATTAAATTAAGATTCAAGACTGAGTATCCATATCATCTTGTTTTTAACCTATTAAACTTAGGTCTAACAGTCAAAATTGGGTGAAAGGGATACCTTCCAAAACTCTAAATAATCAATAAGGTGAAACTTTACAGGTAGTCATAGTAGGGTTATGACCTAGGTTAGGGGAGTCATGAGTAAACTACTATCCCAATCTAGCATGTAAGCCTACATTATCGAGTCGAGCATATCCAAATAGGAAGAGTATCAATGGATGAATCATATTTTTATAAGGTTACAATATCAAAATTCAAGATTGTAATAGAGAAACCATGTTAAGATTTTATAATATTGGGGTCATAATTGCATTTTCTTCCTTTCATGATCAAGGTAATGGTATATTTTGAAATTGACAAGTTGAATTGGGAAATAGAAGAATTAGAGCACAACAATGTCAAATTTAGATCCAAATTTAGATCCATATTCATCATATCAAATTTGAGATTACAAAGAGGCATCAATAGTCAGTAGGGACAATGCCTTTTGCATCACAGTCTTACATCATGATTTTGAGAGTCCTAAATCTTAGTCATTTGATGGTATAATAATGATGTGTCAAATAGGGTAAGGCTTTTCTTAACTATGTTTGAGGTTTAGTCATCAATAGGGAAACATCAACTTTATTAGATAGGGATCTCATCAACCATGAGGTATAAGGTATAAATCCTTCTTATTTCACCATATCAAGATTATTATTGTTTACCTCAAACAGAGAAAGCATGTAACCTAATCTTGGTGAAATTTTGAGTTTACATGATATTAAGGGTCATACATTAGTATTTTATTTCAAGATTAATTTCATTGATCAAAATCAAGGTTTCAAATTAAGGTCAGATCATGGCATCATCATTTTAATCAAAATTTATAATTGCAAACGAATTTTAATTTTTCCCACATATAAAGCTACCCATAATCGAGAAATCATGTGGTAAATAGTCATGACAGAAGAACCACATGAGGAGGTTAGAAGACTAACTAATGATCATCTACTTGGGCAGCTTAGGGTAGTCCTTAAAGAAGAGATGAGATGCAAGAAGACTCTCTAGGGTTTCAAAGAAGAACATTTAGGTCCAGTTCTGGATCAATTAAGGCCATGTAGAGCGGGGAACCTCATCCACCATGTATACAAATTGGAAGTGATTATGCCAGAACCCTGAGCCTAGACACCTCCATTTTCACCATTATGGACTTTAGGGTTTCCTAGTTTCATGGGACTTGAGATGCTATTTACTTAATGCATATGGGAGTGTGTACACTCTGATACAAATTGTCATGGAACCGTTCTTACCCCAATCCCAATCCCAATCCCAATCCCATTTCCTAGATAGTACTAAAGGGATTGAAGTGCCCAGATCTGAGTGGCCCAAAAGGATCTGACACACTGACATATACAATAAGAAATAATAACTCATAAAATAAGAGGTTTAAAGAACTACCCAACCCAAATATGAGATTTTGTAGATTTTGACAATATCATCAGAGTTTGTCAAGAGCGGAAGTGATCTAGTAAATTATTCATAATGATCAATCTAGTTTTCCTAAGATCAGGTAAATAGAGACGTAATCAATGCAAATGCATCAATACAATCTGAAAGAACATATATTAAACAATTGAAAACATTAATAGAAAAATATAGTACTTCACAAGACTTATGTTCAAAATGTAATCAACAAGTGATTTTCAAAATATTGAGTTTATTTCAAAGAATTTAATTTTATTACAAGTTTCCCATTATGTTGATATCGATAAGCATGCTTATATATTTTATGCGGTTCCATCACCCCAACAAAACAGGGGAGGTCACCAGGATTCTTCTCTCCATATGAGGTAGGAGGTCAAGAGACATGTACAAGGTCCACCCTCCAAATGAGGAGGTATAATGTACTCAATATCAACATTATCAAAATTATCATCATCATAATTCAGGCAGTCATAATGGGCAATATCAATTATGTTTTCAAGTTTATTGCAAACTATAATATATAAAATTGGATGACTAATCAGTAGGGAACAGTAGCTCAAACAAATACATTGCCAAGATTTCAAGAGGTACATACAAGTATCATTTAATACCACAAGTCTGTTCAAGGAGAAATTAATATAAAAGTGTACCTTTTTTGGAGTCTAAAGTATAATCAATATCTAAATTAACAAGTTTAATGAGTTTTAGATCCTGGAAGAAAATTAGAACAAGCATGTATCAATATATATGGTTTATTGCTCTAATGACCTACTAGGGCATGTATTATTATGATCATTGTATTTGTTTCCCTATGGTCATTAAGAGTATAGATCTAGAATCAAATGGTCAAGGTTAAGGTCTGTTACTTTGAATTAGGTATGATCTGATGTGAAAAATATCCAAGATTTATGATACTAGATCATTTAGTCATTTTCATGTACAACTATGTAAAGTATAGATTGGGTGATGATATAGTATTCAAAGTCATGTGATCAAGTTATCAATATATGATCAGAGTTTAATAGAGCCATCATCTAACATTTTATCATGTAAATCAGATGTTTCAATAGCATTAGGGTTTGTAATAATAATAGAAAACCTTAATTAAGATGTATGAGAGAATAACTAAATCTCATCATAGAATTTACTATAACAGGACAAGGTAATGGTTTCATGTTAAACTATACATTCTTATGAGAAGATCAATATTTTATGTGTATTTTTCCGATGATCGAGCTATTTATTAGCTAATTTACAAAACTGGACAATCAGATAATTTTTAGAAGAATAAAAAGAAAATAAAAGAAAGGAATTTGCCAGCTTGGCTTTGCAAATCAGGGGAGGGATCTGACTCTGCGGATCCTCCCACTGATCTGCAAGCCATAGACTGGCTCAAGGGGCTATGACAAGAGGCAAAAGGGTGAAAACGCCTATGATATAGTAAACCAAGCGTGACAAAATATATGGCATAATAGTCAAAATACAACCCTGGATGTTGTTATTAAAACATTGGCTCATGCTCTCCTGGTGCCATGGACCAGCAGCAAGTTCTAAGCCAAGGTTGTCTAGGTGTAACTTGACCATAGAGTCATGCTAAGAGAGGAACAAGACTGTGAATGGCTTCGCGGAACCTTTGCAAAGTCATTGAGCTATACAGAAGCTAAAAGAATTGTGAGTAGCACCAAAGATGGTGGATAGGTTTTACATGTAAACATGTCAAGTGTGAAGATTGGTTTTTGAGAAGATTACCACATAAAGGTGAGATTTGGGGATGTTTGTGGCTTCACCAGCCTTCCTCTAGCTTCAACTTCATCTGCGGCGTCGATGAGTTCATGTGCAAGCTCTGCATGACTTTGTGGGTAGAGCTCCTCAGGGCATCGTGGAACCTAGTAAGCATTTGGGAGGATCCGTCACAGTCCTAGGAAGGTGTGGGCATGAACAATTGGAGAGAGGAGGTTGATAGTGAGGGATAAATGCCCTATTACGGGCAGGAAGAGGTGGAGTTGGGTGATGAGCACGAAGGCCTACGGCGAGAAATTGACAACTTAGCATGGATGAAGGAGTAACTACATAGCTATTGGGACCCTTAAACAGCACCTCGATGGTCTAGGGTTTCTATGAGGTCTTCCTCCTTTGAGCCCTATCCTCTGCCCTTTGGGAATTTTTGAAACATGGAGAGAGGGCGTCCATTATGGCTCTTTTGAAAGAGCGGAAAATTTTGTATCTATTACAGCAGGTTTGACCGAGCGGGAATCTACAGAGGGAAAGAATGGGGTATTTGAATTCTGGTGCTACTGTGTGTTGTCTCACCTACAATCATCAGGTGGGTGAGACAACCACCTACTCCTTGGATCTGGGATCCGGTCCAACTAGGGTAGGAAAATAGAGTAAAAAGGGTATTTAAGGTTATTTTGTAGGTATTTCTTCATAAATTCATATCTCTTTATCCCTTTATCCAAAATATGTGAGATTTTAACTAGGGCTACATAGAGATCTTACCTAGATATAAACAATTTCCAAGATAGAATTATAATGTTTGATCCATGTAAAAAATAAATTGGGTAAAGGCACAAATTAAGCTAAAATTGGATGTGATAAGGTACACATTACGATATTTGGGCATCATAATTGAATTTTGGGTGTCAAAATTATTCAACAATCATGATAGTGATGAAGTTAGTTCAATTGAGAAATACTTTATAATCGAGGAGCATAATCATAATTTGGTCATTAAATGTGGAAAAATCCACTTCAGCACAACTAGTAACTGATCGAACACTCCTGTTTAGAGTCATATTGGACCAGGACTCAACAATCCAGGAAAGTGAGGACACAAAGAGACTGTCACCCCACCCTGTTATCCCACAACAGACCACAATATTGAATCATGTGGATCCTCTCTCCCTCTCTAAACTCCCTCTCCACATGATAAGATCATCTTTGACTTCCGGAGATCCATCTAAATTGAACCACACCCTAGTAGTTGATGCTATTCCTATAAATTATGATAATACAAAAATCCGTGGAAACCATATGAAGGAATCACCTTTACCCTCACCCATACCTATATAATAAGTATGGAGATTCCATCATGAGGGAAGAAACTTAACACACCCCTCTATTCTACTAGAACAACCCTAGAACTCTTCGCCCATCTCCATCTTCCTCCCCAATAATCTCAACATTGCCTCATTGAATGGAGGTATCCTAATAACATCCAATTTTTTGGATATTCCTTGCTTAATTTTTCCCTTAATTTCCTCCCATTAAACAAATTTTCTTTGACTTCCTCACATTTTCTTCATGATTACCATTTATATCTTGATCCATGATTAACTACTCAATTCCACACTAGAAATTCACAAGCGATGGTTTTAACCTTGGATACAGTTCCCATAAGTTTCCACAACCAATGAGTAGTCACCATCCTCCTTTGGAACCCCTAATGAAACATCAAGAAACAAGTTTTTTGAGCCTGACTTTCCATTATTTGTCAATAATGATGACATCTACATAGTAACCTGCTAACCAACCATCGAATGGTCACTACATTGCCTTGCCATTATGGAATAGTGGTCTAGACATCCACCAGTTCTAACTATTGAAGGCCAAGGACAAGTAGCCTTTTGATGGCTCAACTAGGAGTAACAACCCAGCCAACCAAAGACTGCCTACATGCCCTTCCGATGAATCGACTAAGAACCATCAACTGATAACTCACCTATAGATCCACTATTCTGATGGTTCGACTAGGACCTACTTCTCGAAGAATCAATAGAAACACCTACGAATGGCATTCCTTCCAATTCCAATAGATAGTAAGGCAGACTGGGTGACCCGACTAATGGTCTTCTACGACACTGCCTACTGATGGTGGTACTACATGCATCAGTCATGTAGAGCGGTAAGTGCGTGCTTGAGGCATGTGCTCAGGAATCTTGAGCCGCAAGTAAAGTACACCAACGAGCACCTCAAGCCTCAGACCATGGGCTAAAAGTAGAATACCCCCTCTACTATAACACGATCACTTCACGTAGGAGTTACACATCATGGGATTGAGTGAGCACCATCTTCATTCATCAGTTCATGCACTCTTAGGATAAGAGTCCAAGGGTCACCGAGCCTGCATTGTCACCAAGAAGTGCCTAAATCCTTATTCAAGAGAAGGAGGATGATGGAGCATCCATCTTCATTTCCATCACTGAGTTCCAACAGGAGAAGTTTTCCATCGACCCTAATTTATTTGAGGTTTTTGTTGGAGTATCTTTCCCTTTTACTTAGAATCTATTCACCCTCTTCCATATCCATCTTCATTTCTACTTCTACTTGTAATCTAGCCATGTCATTGCCCACCATGAGTGGCTAGTCATTTAACTTGGGTTGGGAGTATCCGCTAAGGTTCTCTCAACATGTAAATATTCATATTCATTTAATACATGCTCTTAGCAATTTTTATCTCCATACTATTGTTCTTAATATATCACTTACATGATTATCTACTATCTTGTGTTGTTTAATTGTTAATACCTCAAGAGAGTAGTACTAACCTATATCTAAGAGTTATGGAGTTTCATGAAGCTATGAGAATATTGGAATGGGTAAGCTAATGATCATATGTTTGCTTTGTGATTGTTTGTTTTCCATCTCTGAAATAGAGACAACCTTATAATCAAGATCTATCATGAGCTCAAGAGAGGAGGGAATGGACACTTATGATGATTGAATGTAAAATTGTTAAGGGTATACAATGTGTGTGAGTATTGCTTGTTGGTGAGAGGTCTTAGATGGTGAAACCCAATCTAAGTTTCCTTCCATATTTGTGATTTCAGCCTTTTTCATTCTAGTTCATTGTTCATCAGTCAATTTACTTTTCTTGTTTTTTTTATTGTTTGGTAGATAATCACCATTCCATAAGGAGCACACACCTAATCTTACCCCTTAATTGGTATAACTAATCTAAGTCACATATGATCTTAAAATTTACAGCCCTTGTCCCTACGTTCGACCTGATCTACTACATAGGAACCCATCATTATTGGTTCTGGGGCCTAAGTGTCGGGTTATAAACTTAAAAATATGATTACTCTAGATCCACTCTTTCTTGGATGCGTAATTTGGGCTGATAAACTTTTTGGTACCATTGCCAGGGACAAGGCAACCATTACTATTAAGAACCTGAGTCTACTTAGCATATACCTATGCCTCAACACTAGAAATAGACTTGACTATAAATCTCGTATTACATAGCTCTTACTCTCTTGAATATTTTGTATCCCACGTCTAGTATTTAACTCAACTATATGACTTGTTTCAGGAAGTTTGAGTAACCCAGGCCACATTCACCACCAACTACAAGAATCACACCTCCTTGTAGGGCACCATTCATTCCCATCACGGGAGTGGAGGGGCTTCATAATGAGTGCAATGAAGACCATGATGAGAACCACCACAAGGAAGAAGAGGAAGAACACTACCATGAAGTTGAAGGTCCTCGTCATAATGGAGCTACAAAAAATGAGGACAACCGTAATAACGAAGATGATGATGGAGGACCTTTTCTTTGAGAGATTTCCACCACACGAGCCAATGAATCTAGATATCTTGTCATCATACCTTGATTCAATGTGGTAAACGTTGAGCTTAAAATTACAATTATAAATATGATTCAACAAAGGACTTTTGGGGGAAACTCCCTGGATAAGAACCCTATCATCACCTTGATTCTTTTAAGAACATTTGTGACACCATTAAGATGAGGGTGCCATAAGGAGTTATATACTACAAGGAGTTCAATTTATCTCTAAGGAACAAAGCCATGTCTTGGTACCTATTTTTGAAAGATAAAAACATCAATGGATGGGTGCCTCTAGCTGATGCCTTTGTCACCAAATTCTATCTAGTGGAGAAGACCCTTAGAAACAGAGACAAGATCAAATGATTCAGACAGAAGATAGGTGAGAACCTATATGAAGCATGGGAGAGATTCCTAGAGTAACAAATAGATTTCCCCCACAACAACTATGACAAAGGATTCTTAGTAAATACTTTCTATAATGGCTTTACATCTGCTGAAAGGGCTTCTTTCAACACTATTGTAGACAATGATCTTTTAGGAAAGAACCCACAGAATATCATGAAGATAATTGACAACATGGTCTCCCTACAAGCTGACCTAGACTATGAGAGAGGAATAATAAATCAGGTATGAAGTGAAGGGACAATAGATGAATCTAAGGTTTTGGAAATTATAATTGATCAGATTCAAAAGATCACTTCTGATGTTAGAGAGTTGAAGGATTCTAGAAACAAAGGAAAGAATAGAGCTAAAAAGGAGATGAAGTGTGTCACATGTGGATAAGGTAGACATGGAATACACAATTACATCTATACTCGGTTGGAGGAAGGCAATCAAGAAGATGATACCAAAAATGTCTTCTATGTCAACTTCAAAAGATGAGACCATCTTGGTTTTTCTTATGGAAACAATGACAACTGAGAACTCCCACCAATTGAACGACCCTCCTAATAAACTGACAGGGTTTGGTAGAGGGGGTGGACCTTCATGATACACTCAAAACACCAACTATCAACACAAAAATAACAATTTCAGTTAGGGACAATGTCAAAATTAAAATCCCATTAGAGGAAACCAAGGTCAAAACCAAAATTCCAATAAAGAATACTTGATGTTTGAGATGTTTTCCTTCACAAAAAGACAAGAGACCATCAATGAACAACTGAGTCAAAGTGCTATGAATAACACCTACTTTTTGAATACAATCTGAACCCAATGAGGAGGAGTAACTGCTCAAATGCTTGATATGCAAGTCCAGAACAAAAAAAATGATCAATGACTAACACAATTATCTAAGCTAATTAAAAAACCACAAGTGAAGATCCCCTCCATAATTGAGTCTGCAAAGATGTAAACATTCAAATCAGGCAAGGTGCTGGAAGGATCGAAACGTGGTGGTACATAAGGAAACATCCTTGTCATTTAGTCCCTACCATATACTAACAAAGTAGAAGAAGAGACTAAAGTAGAGGTCGTCACAAGGAAAGTTAAGTCAAAGGAAAAAGGCAAGGGAAAGAAGCCGATGAGAGAGAAAATGCTAGATTTAGTTGAAGAAGCCCTAGATAATAGGGATCCCATACACAAAGAATCCCCTTCCCATACAAGTTGATAAAGGCCCACTTGAAAAAGAGATATGAAAAATTCTTAAATCCATGAAAAAAATTCACTTGAACATCCTGTTTCTAGATGCCATGGATGAAATGCGTACATATGCCAAATTCTTCAAGGACTGTATAACAAATAGAAGGCATGGAGGAGAGGTATAAATTGTCATACTAGCTAAGATGTCAGGCACTTTCGTGCAAGCAAATATGCCAACGAAACAAAAAACAACTAGACTCTTTTACAATCCCATTCGATGTGGGAGACAATGAGGTAAGATAAGGGTTGGTTGATCTGGGAGAAAGCATCATTCTGATGCTGCTCACATTAGCCTAGAGACTAGGCTTTACTAACATGGTAAAATAAGAATGCAAATTCAACTAGCAGATCTTTCCTTTACAAGGCTTGTAGGAATAGAAGAGGATGTTCCCATTCACATGAGATGATTCTTCATGCATTGTGATGTAGTTGTTATTGATATTGTGGAAGATCCCACCTACCTGATGATATTTTGAAGATCATACCTCTGTATGGGAAGAGATCTGATAGACATTGAAGCTAAGATCATTATTGTAAGGGTGGGAACCACATCGACTTTCATGTCCATGACTCCATGATGGGACCCTCTATTTTCGAGTTAGTCTACTTCATGGACAATTACAATCAATTTCGTGAAGAAGTTCAGGAACAAAATTCTATGTTCGACCCACTACTAAGGGGTCATAACAACCCCAATCATAATGAAGAAGACCCAACCATCATTTCAATATTAGACTATTTGAACCAATCTGAAGATGATACTAGAATGAAGATGATACAACAATAGAAACAGTAAAATACACCTTGTTGGAGCAAACTCATGAAGTGAAAGAAGTTGCTAAACCCAAACCTAAGCTGAAACAACTCCCTGAAGGATTAAAGTACAAGTTTCTAGATAACAAGGAAAGGAATCATGTCATTATAACATAGGATCAATAGCAAAAAGCTACTAAGTGAACTCAAGCTGAGGAAGAAGGTGATTGGATATTCTATAGAAGATATTGGAGGCCTAAATCCATCTGTCTGCATGCACATTTTCCATCTCGAAGAGAATGCGAAGCCCCTTACCCAATATCAAATAAAGCTTAATCAAAACTTGGGAAAAGTCATCAAAAAGGATGTTATCAAACTCAGATATGTAAGAATTATATATCCAATCAGCAATAGCAATTGGGTAAGCCCAATCCATTTGGTACCCAAGAAGGGGATTGACACTGATAAAAGGAGTAAATGGTGATGAATTTGTGAATTGAGTAGTCATAGGTTGGATAAATGTAAATTCACTATAGAAAACTAAATGCCACAACAAAGAAAGATCACTTCCCACTTCCATTCATGAACCATGTTCTGAAATCTTTAGCCCACCACCTGTATTTCTATTTCCTCTATGGGTACTCATCATTCTACCAAGTCCCCATACATCAAGATGACCAAGAAAAGACAACCTTTACTTGCATCTATGGGACATATGATTTTAGGGAAATGTCATTTGGTCTTTGCAACACACAAACAACGTTCCAACATTGCATGATTGCTATGTTTGTATACTTCCTAGAAGACATCATGGAGGTATTTGTCAATGACCGTTCCATGTATGGCACCAAATTTGATGGTTGTCTGGGCACCCTATCCCAAGTTTTGATACGCTGTAAAAAAACTAGTCTTGAATTAGAAATATGCCACTTCTTGGTACAAGAAGGAATTGTACTAGGTCATAAAATCTCTAAAAAAGGAATTTAAGTGGACTTGAGCAAAGTGGAAGCTATTTCTAAGCTCCCATCCCTAAACCTGTGACAAGGGTGAGAAATATTCTTGGAAATGCATGTTATTAGAATATGCATTAAGGACTTCTCCAAAATATCTAAGCATGTGTCAAACCTTCTTGTCAAGGATGTTGTGTTTGAATTCAATGATGATTCCTTAAAGCTTTTGAAACCTTAAAGGATGTTCTAACTTCTGCACCAATTCTCCAAGCTCCAGACTAGGAGCTACCATTTGAATCAGTGTGATGTAAGCGATTTATGCAATTGGGGCAGTGGTTAGTCATAAGAAGGATAAAAAGCACCACGTTATCTACTACGCAAGATATACCATTGATGAAGCTCAGGTCAAGTACACCACAATTGTAAAGATATGCTAGTGATAGTTATGCTTCCAGGAAGTTCAGGTCCTATCTTATTGGATAAAAGGTCATGGTGTATACATATTGTGGTGCTATTAAGTGTGTGATGCATAAGAAAGATATAAAACCAATACTCCTGAGATGGGCACTACTTCTATAGGAGTTTGACCATGAGATTATTGATATGAAAGGAATGGAAAAGGTTGTGTCCAATCCTAATCCAAAATTGGCATGACCTACAACAACTCACTTCCGATTAATGCCAACTATCCCGATGAAGCACTAATGATGGGAAAGACCATCGAGCCTAATGTGCCATGATTCATGGATATCTAAAATTATCTGGCATGTTGTTGATTGCCACCGCATATTACTCATAATGAAAAGAAGAATTTATCTTCATATATGAAGAACAACTATCAGGACACACACACTCTTATTTAGGAAAGGTGCCAACAACCTATATCTCTACTTATTCCAGAAGAAGAAGTACCAAAAATTTTGTACGAGTGTGATTTGTTTCCTTATGGCAAGAACATGGGTAGAGACATGACCGCCTCAGATATTCTACAAATTTGGGTTCTACTAGTCCACCCTATTTAAGGGCAAACATGCTTATGTAAAGTCATGTAGATAATATTAACCCATACAAAACATATCAAAGAGAAACTAGATGCCTCTTTTTGAATGGAGAGGGGTAGAAATTTTTGATGTCTGGGGAATCGACTACGTGGGGCCATTCCCATCATCGAGAAGTAACTAATACATACCATTAGTGGTCAATTTTGTATCAAAATGGATGGAGGCAGTTGTTGTTCCCACCTTTGGCTCAAAAGTCGTGGTAATGTTGTTTATCAAGACCATCTTCCCAAGATATGGAGTCCCATACCCAATTATCATGCAAGGGGGATCCCACTTTAGAGAAAGACATTTTGAAGCCTTGTTGAAAAAGTATGGAGTGAGAGACAAGGTTGTCACTCCCTATCACCCATAAACCTCTGGTCAAATTGAGGTGTTGACTTGACATATAAAATAGATCCTGGAAAAGACAATTGGGCATACTAGGAAAGATTGGTCCATCAAACTCAATGATGCTCTATGGCTTATCATATTGCATACAAGACTCCTGTAGGAACTACCCCATACAAGTTGATCTCTGGGAAGGCATGCCATTTTCTAGTAGAACTTGAGCACAAAGCATTTTGGGTAATAAAATTAAAAAATATGGTTCCAATTTTAGCCAACAAGGAGAGTTTTTTATAGTTATAAGAATTAGAAGAGGTTAGGCTGCAAGAATATAAGAATTCCAAAATTTATAAGAATAGAAAAAAGGTGTAGCATGATGCCCACTTGAAAAGAAAATATATCTCTAAAGGGAACAAAGTCTTGGTACACAATTCAAGTATACGACTTTCTTCGGGAAAAATTAGGTCTAGATGGTGTATCCCACTCACAATGTCAAAAATCTATCCATAGGAATGATGGAACTATTCACTAAAAATATAGGCATGTGCCCTCTGAATGGGAACAAGGAAAAAAGGTACTATGAATATGAAGCATTTATGAGAAGAATCAAGGTGCAACTGGATGAACCACCCCAACACCACATGAGCATGAACCCTGATAAAACCCAGAGATAGTTAAGCTAAGGACTATAGATTAGTGATTCTTGAGATGCAATCGAAGCTTTACTTAACCATGCTTTTATAAATTCTAGTTTACTTAATTTTTGAGTCATTATGTTTCTTATATTCCTCAAGTTTTGTTATTTCCCTTGGTTAAAGTTGCTTTTGTTATATAATGTTAGTGTATAAAGAATGAAGTTAATGAAAAAATATATGATATGCTTCACTATTGAAGGTACCATCCATTGATCACATGGGGGAACCATCATATTATGTCCAAGTGGAACCATAAGTTTCACAATCAGACGTCTAAGGAATTGATCCACCATTAGAAGGTGGGAGTCTAACCATGCCATCGAAAGGTGCAAAGTCATCTTGGTAGTTGAATCCCAATGTTTAGTGAAGCCATCAGAAGGTATGATGACTGTTGTGCCATCAGAAGACAATAATCTGCATAATCCATCGGAAGGCAAGGATACAATCCTAGCATCGGAAGGTATAGGCACACCACAATAAGGCATTGTGCCACCTACCAAAGGCATTATAGGGTCCCACTTAAGCTTAAAGAAAGACACTATAAAAGCATAGGGGGCTCAATACTCATACATTACAACAGTACTAGTAGAGAAAAGGTGCCAAAGAAAAGAAAACCCTAGACATCTAATCCCACCAATTCAAAGTGATTTTGTGACACTTCCTCACTTCCATTGGATCATGTGAAGGTCATCATAAACCTCCACCATTGGATGGAACTAAATCAGGGGCAGATCCCTCTGACATTGATGAAATAGAAGAATCGAGGTCAGAATCCATACCACAAGTGAATGTGGAGACAAGTCCTAGATGATGTGAGGAACTCCAACGACACGACTGAGGTATCAAGGTAGAGCAAACAACGACAAAGATGAATATTAACCCCCTCTTTCCTATCCTTTCCTTTAGTTTTGATACCGTTCCATTGTCGTCCTAAAAGAATGCAACCTTTTGGTCTTTCCTCTTTGCTTTTGACTACCGCCTTAGGTAGGTCACACTGTGTTTCCTTGGTATCTTCACTTCTAATCATCCCAAAACCTCACTGTCGACCTTCCTCATATTTTTCCATGCCTCAAACCTCCACTTTTATTTTCCAATTAGGGTACTAACCATCAGAAGACGATCACCATCAAAATATGATCATCTATATTCCTCACCTCCCTCCCATTAGTAGTTTGGTTCCATCTCTTCTAAACTACCATCGGTATCCCACTTTCCCACAAACCATCATTTATGAGCCCCTGGAACCATTAGTTCTCTGAACCATTGGTTCTCTATAACCATAAGTTTGTAGATCTCCCTCTAAGACATATGTTCTATGAACTATCATCGGTTTATAAATTTCCCTTTCGAGGACCTGATTGTAAACGTGAATACTGGATTTGACTGATTACCTATTTCTAATTTTCTGATGGCCTAACGATTTTGCACAAGATATATCCATACATCTACATTACAACCAAGTTAAAATGGTAGGTAATATAGGTAGAGTCAAATAGTCTGCAATTGACTCATTAAAAGAGAGGTTTAGACAAGTTAAATTAGAGAAGCTCTTACCAATGAGGAAATTGAGAGAATGGATAAATGAAAAGATGAGGTTGTTGCATAAATAATCTGTGGGAACCCAACCGTAGCCAGCATAAGAGATAGATTGGAGGTAGGAAGGTTAAGGTACCTAGAGGAACCAATCCTGTAAGAGCCCACCAACTCTAAAGCATCAAAAGGGATAGAGACTTCTAAGTACACATCCTCAGTTGATATTGAAAACCCAAGGAAGAGGATAGCATTGAACTCCTCCCCCCTAGGGGAAAAACCAGTAAAATGGCAAAGGTGTCACAGAAGGAAAGGACCAAAGAGAAAGCAATCCCACATCCATTAGTCATCTCTACTATTGAAACAATTCTCAGGAATGTTCCCCAGGTGGTGAATGTCATTTACAAACCTCATCCTGATAACTATTTTTCAAAGGATGGAAAACATGATAAGGTGTAGAGACATATGTTTAGCAAATCCTTTAGGGCAACAAGATTTGGGGATGTCAACACCCTGGTGAAACTAGGAAACTATTCAATGGGTGAAATACCATCTGAATGAGGTGGGACTATACAGCGTCTTCTTTAGCAACCATATCTTTTATGGAGAACTTGCCTTGGCATTTATCTAATCGTTGACGAAATATTCAGTCACAAAGAATGAAATCAAAGAGTGTAGGGGAAAATACAAGTTGGCGGTTAGGATACTCAAGGAGGATGACATTCTGATAGAGAAATGGTTGAATTCTATCTTCACTGACATTGTTGAGCAAGCTAAAGTAGCCAACAAGGCTAGAACAGATAGATACACCCAAGGATTTCTCACCAACCCAACCTAGGGAAAGGCTAACAGAGGAATACCAATTTAGCTATGGGCAATCAAAAAGCTGCCTAGACGCACTCAAGCATAATGCAAGTAATGCACATGATATTCCCCAGTGCCCTATTTTTCATATCAAATTTTGGGAATGTAACAAGAATGGATCTCCACAACTTGTGTCGTATCCTGGAGAAGAAACCAGTCTACATAGGGGTCCATCTTAATCTACAAATTGTTAGAAACAATAGGACCATATGGGCCCCAGAATTCTTCATGGATGCCCTAATAACATATGTCTCCCACAACATAGGCTACCCAAAAGAAATGAAGCACTTCACTGTGACTAAGGGGGAAAGACTTGTGGTTGCCAGATATTGACATCCACAAATGTCTTGAAAAGAACAAAAGACAAATAATTCTACAAATTTAAAAGGTCAAAGGAGTTTATCCCCTTGCTTGAGATGAGTTATGATGACTATGACATTTAGTATTCAATGGAGAAGACATCCTAGAAATGCATCCATAGTCAAAACCTTTTCCACAATTTAGCGACCAAGCATCCGCAGAGGAACAAATTGAGAAGATAGCAGACAAGCCTACAGAATCACCACTAAAAAAGCTTATAGTCAAAATTCCAAAGAAGACTATAACTAAGCCTAAAAGGAAGAAAATCCCAGCACCCAAAATAATAACAATAGAAGAAGAGTTGGATCGACCAACGACTACCCCAACCACCACATTTATGGAATGACCTATAGAAATACCACATGAAATCCAATTGGAAATCGAGGAGACAATGGAACCCTTGATAGAAGTGAGTGTGGAATCCAACTGTGAAACCAAACAACAAATAAGGTGTCAACAAAAAAACATCTGAACTAAAGGAAAGCAAGAATGCAAAGGGGGGAGATAGAAAAGAAAAATTCCCAGAAGAAAACCCTCCCAATCAGCCATGGAAACTGAACATAACTTACTTAGAGATTAAGGGAACGAGTTCTCAATACAAAAAAGGGAGCCTAAGTAGAAGGGAATCTCAAAGAAGCATAAAGAGAAACCACGATGAGCCCCTGGAATACTAAAGTTCATGGAGATCGACCAAGAAATAGACAACCTTCATGAGTTTGTTTCTAAGTCTGCCCTAAATATTTTTGATTTAAGTATCAACATATCATCACTAACCATGCATGGCATTGCTGAGCCTACCTCAGTAGATACAACTCCTTACTACCAACCAATTATAGGTTATGGAGGCCTTTACAGGCATGTCCAAAGAGTTCGCTCTGCTAAGGCAAGAGCAGGACGACATTGTTGGATCAAAGGGCTCTATAGGGGGAGTGAATAGAGCTAAAAACACTCACACAAAACTTATTACACCTTCAAGTTACTTCAATAGGAAAGATTTCAAATGTGTAAATTTGAGTGAAACTAAGCATACATAGAAAGGATGAGAGATATTGAGAAATCACAACGAACAAGTTACGTAGAGTGGTTCCAATCTCATAACTAGGAGAAAGTCAGTCCACTACCAGAGAGGTCAAGCTCTAGGATTTTGCAAGCACACTTATATTCCATTATAAGACTTATAAGAAGACCTTCCTTTATTGGGCCACAGATACCTAACTTACCTTTTTAAGATACAAAAGGAGACAATAAACCAACCAAGGTCTTACCTATCCTTGAGAGTGAAATCTTGAACCTCTACTAGGGCTTACTCACTCTTTCAAGCAGTTGGACACCTTTGCCAAGGATATCCCCTTCTTGCAATGAGTCTTCCGCCTACAAGAAATTACCCATCCACCTCCGGATCTTAGCCTTGACCATCTCCTTCACCTTGGATAAGATTTTCCACCTTATCCTTCCACTTCGAGAAGCTTTGCACCTTCTCCTTCGCTTGGAGAAGCTTTCACCAACTTGATCTTGAAGAAAGGGGTTGGGGAAAGGGAAGATTTAAGAGATTTACAAATCAACAATGGAGTATCTCTCTCACACATATCCTATCTCACTTATAAGGACGTTTTGATTTGCAAACAAGAGAGAGAATGGGGATTTATTGGATTGAATGCACTCAGCTATAGCTAGGAGCTTTAATAACTTGGGATGAAGCCCAATGGGTCCTATTTGTAGTTGATGATGTCCACTAGTATCTAGGAACACTTAGGAATGATTTATAGTCATTTTGAGGTGTTGCAATGGATCTATTATTGATGTTTGCAACACCCCAACAGCTAGAATCACTTTTTCTACACACTATATAGTCCAGTCGGTCTAGTTTCCATAAAAGCAACTTGGTCGATAGGACTATGATACAAAGAAAAATTGAAGCATCGGTCGAGTTTATCCTAGATGAAACTCAGCCAATCACTTAAATCTGATTTACCAATGTAGGGATTCATTCGAGTTTGTTCTGGGCAAACTCATCCGATCATGGGCATTTGCCAAGATTAATCCAAGGCATCGGTCAAGCTTCTGGGAAGGAAACTCGGTCGATCATATAGCATGTGGTCAGTTTTAGAAAATGTCATTAGAGTGATTAACCATTTGAGTTAAGCCCTTCTAATTTTTTATCATCTTAGTTACAAGTCATAGCATCAATATAATGATTAAAAAAATTGTCCTAAGGGTTTTAGCGCATTTTCCACAAAAGTGCATTTGCATTTCTTTTGACTTCAACTAGATCAAGCTAGGGCTTGATGGAAATGATTCTATTCTTGTACCTAATGCCTAAAATCAATATCAAATACACATATTAGATACATATGAATGAAATGGTTAAGTCATCATCAAAATATGGACAATGTGTAACACTTCGGGAAACATTCTCCGCCTTTTTGAAGATGACAGACCATTCCTCAACATATTGAAAAATATTTAGAGTTTGAAACATTTACCATGTGAATTGTAAGGGGATACATGAATGAACAATTACAATTTCTCCCCCTCAATTCATGCTTACCTTAATTTATCTTTTCTTTCACCTATATGGTTGGTTTACCAAAATGCATAACCATAACACACACATCATATATATATATATATATATATATATATATATATATATATATTGTGTCCTCTTGAAAGTCACATGATATTTCAGATAATAGACTAGGAAAGGAGCACAATTCAATATGTACTTGAGCTCTAATCTCCCTTGTAGTACATATAGTACACGAGCTCTCATTTTCTCTCCCCATTTTTCATTTAAAAAAGGTAGAGGGTAGAATAGCTAAAAATAGATGTCTTATCGAAGAACAAATGATACAAGAAACCACCAAACAAGAACCAAATAATTGGGCAAAGAGAACAAATATACTAGAGTCATAATAAAAAAAAATGGTAACGCATACGAAGAACTCATTGGATATAACCAAACATAGAGTCAGGGTACATATGATGAGATTACAACAACAGTTAATGTTCTCTGGATATGAAAACTATAATCCAACAAGAAATGGCAAGATGTAAAATTAATAAACCTCAGTTACAATGCATGTAAAGAAGTGAAATCACCTCTCTACTAAAAATTTGAAGAATAGAACCTCCAGTCCAAACACACCTAAAAGATAAGTTGGAGTGGGTGTAAAATTTTCATATCTTATTAATGGTATTCAAAACAACCAAAGTATAGAAGCATAAGGATCTAGTAGAGGGAAATCTGAACCATAAAAACTGTCTCTAAGATTTAACTCCTTAAGTTGAGTCCAAGTCTTCATGCCACATCATCCAAGATCTTTTCCTAGGGTTGGAAGCTTACCCCAACAAGAAGAAAAAAATAGATGACATCAGCAAAGGTTGGTATGTGCATACTAAAAAGGAAATTGAGCAATGTATGGAATAACTGACATCAAAATATAAAGTCTTCCCATGAAAAGATAAGTATAACCCAAGTGGGTATCACCAAAATTAATTTCCAATAACAAAAGAGATACTTTCCATAATAAAACAATAAGGTTGTACCACATAAGCACATATAAATTTTTGAGCATAAAACCCATAATAACAACCTGCATGCATGTGAGATAAGCATAGCCCTAGAACAATATAATGGCAAAGTTGGCCAAGTCTCATAAACTTGAAACCTGATAGAGAATAGTACATGACCAAACTCCCAAATATATATAAAGTGGGCCAAACCTCATTAATTTGAAACCCGAGTATGGGGCCACCTCCAACCAAAAAATAACAGGAGCATACTGCCCGAGAAGGAAATACACATATGCCCAAAAACCAATACAATTACACTACCCTAGTGCTACTGAACCACATAACATGTTTAACATAGAGACAAGTAGAAAGTATAGTCAAATTATACAAACTAGTCACCACAAAAGTGACCAACATATACATCCACCTCATAAGTGGGAAAAAGACATCACATGCCATTATATAGAGTTCCAACATGAACAAAGTATAATAAAGATGCAAGAGAATGTCCAAACATGATCATAGGACTAGTAACAAATAAGATACTTTACATGAAGCATAATTTCCAAAAGAAGAAGATAATGTGTAGGCTAATGTCCATAGGACCAAGAGAAAAAAGAATAGTAGGTTATTTGCTAAAAAGGAATAATAGGGGGTGCAAACATACATTTAGAGAGAGGAATTAGAAATCTCTCAATATAGAAATAATGTGGGATGCAATCATACCTCTCTTCAGAGTCTAAATAGTCCACAGACACTTCTAGATCCAAGTCTAGGCCTCCAAAGAACCTATTAAGCATATATGTAGATTTTAGGTCAATTTTACATTGATTATTCAAACCCTAAAAATTACCTTTTTCCTTACATGCAATTTAGGTAATCAAAACCATATTTTACCTTTTTCTAAATCCAAAACATATTTTATTATATTTATCTAACTTATATATATTTAGATATGAATTTTGCAAGTTATTACTTATTTAGGGGAATTGATTAAAATCATTTTTATAACATTAGATTCAGGCAAAAAACTAGCATCATTAGAAAGGCCATATTTTTCTGATTTTAAATCATATGTTATTTTATTTTTCTGAGCTAGGAATAATTAGTTATGAATTTTACAAATCTAAACAATCATAAAATTCCAAAAAGTCACCTAATCATCAAAGAACCTACAAGAGAGAGAGAGAGAGAGTGGGCCCCACATGACTTGTACCAATCGGGTGTGGCAAAGTTACCCAATCAAAACCAGCAAAACCCGTGTGAAATCAAAGGAAACAAAAGGGCAAAATGATGTTTATACCCATGGTGGCAAAACACAAGAAAAGAGGAAGTTAGAAGGGTAGAACAAAAAATTCATTGTGAGGATTGCTCCTACCTCACAGCCAGCCATGGATGTGACATCCTAAAGAAACATCAGGTTATGAATTTGGGCAAAACCCAATGTGGCTATAATACAACAATCTGATGAAAAGGGATCGAAGAAAGCACCTTCAAGAACTCACCTCTCTGCATGATTGAAGATCAGTGAAGCCAAAAACCCAGAGGAGACACTGTAAGGAAGTGAATAAAAGCAACTCGGTGGTGGTCGATCATTCACACAATGACGAAATTGAGGTGAGGGAAAGCCTTCATGAGGTCTAACGGAGCTGGAGAAGAGGTCAGATATTTATAGGGTTACCTATCAAGGTTTCTACAACCCGGTGCTACGAGAAGGTCAAGGTGAGAAAGAGGAAAAACTCGAATATCCAGAGTTAGGGTTCGAGTAGGAGATCAAAACAATCAAAATCGAATGTCGAATCTGATGGTGAAGGAATTTTGTAAAATGATCAAGAGTCGAGGGAAAAACAAGAGAAAGACAAATCAACACACTGTTGTGGAAAGGGGGAGGTCTGATTGGAGGTAGGAGATAATCTCCCCTCCATCAAACACTGAAAGCACATACAAGAAAATCTAGGAACTAGAAAATCATAGTGTGACTGTGTGACAAATCAATAATATCCAAATTGTGATTAGATTAAAGTGACATACATAATTATTTAACTTTTTCTCTCTCCTCATTGAAGGTGCAAACGAACTCCAAAATTTATGAAATTTAACACCCAACCTATTTTAGACATGAGGAATTCGAATATGAATTTAGATTTTCTTTTGAGAATTCTTGATGTGTTAAATAAATAAAATTATATTTTCTCTTTCCTCATGCATTAATGGCTCTAGAATTCTCCAAAGTTAATGAAACTTCACCCACAAGTTATATTAATGTGTTGGATACGATCAATTTTACATGTTGGAGTTGTTTGTGCATTTATTTAATACTTTAAAGGTTCTACATGTTTTCTCTCTCCTGATTTCATATTTAATCACACATCTTCCAAATTGGATGAAAATTCACCCAAAGGCTATATTTATTATGTAGATTACAAATCCAAGATTATTTTCCTATTTTGGAGTCATTTATTATTTTATTTGATATTTTGGGAAAACTTAGATCTTCTCTTTATAGATTGAATTAAATTAATTACTATTATGTGAATAATGTGAAACTTGACTCCCAAGGCAATTGGGATCCAATGAACACCGTTCCTAACTTAGTTTCCACTTTTAGGATTTATTTTAGTGAGTTGTATCACAATTAATAAGTTTGGCCATTATTATTTAGGTTAGCACATGATTTCACTATTATTCATCCAACTATGTTCCATAGCTTAATATAACCATCAAAAGGATTGGGTATGATTGCCTTGCATGAAATTGGATATATATATATGTATTCATCATTCATGTGACATATTTGATGTGGTTAGGTGATTTATTCATGTATTAGTTCATTAGGGCTATACTAACATCTTTTAGATCTAATCTCATTCATGTTTGGCTAAGCCCAAAAGGTCAAACTTATAGTGTAGTTTTAAGATCTAGTATGTTACAATGCCCAAATGTTCAAAGCATAAAAAGTCAACAGAAATATATCTAGATAAGCACACTACAGACCAAGAACTAATCATCTAGGCTATCTATATAAATTGGGTCATCGTCACCTTCATCATCCTCGAACCTCATCACCATCTAAAGGGCCATCCAGTGAAGCTGGTGTAGCCTCATCTCCATCACCATTTGAGTTAGAGCTATCATCACCATCAACACCATCACCATAAACATCCTCAACATCCTCATCAGCCATCTCCTCATACTCAGGAGGTTCAAAGGACCGAGCAAAGGGCCACTTGGCATTTTTCTTAGCCCAAGACATGCCACAAGCAAGCAAGGCTTATGCTTACAGAAAGGTGGGTTGAGAAACCTCATCAAAGCCAGCAAGTAGAGTGGAATCAGGGCCAAGAGGAAGTGAAAGAAGTTGAGGAGTGTCGGTTGGATGAGGAGCAACAGTAGTAGGTCGACCATCAGAAGTAAGAGATGTAGCAGAAGCAACAGCAGTAGGTCGACCATCAAAAGTAAGAGATGCAGTAGAAGCAGTTGGTGGAGGGTTTGGGTAGAACTAACTATATGTATAAGAAGCATAGTTAGCACCAGTATAAGGATGGTAGGTGGGGTAGGGATGGATGTAGGATAGGTTCATGGTAAACATGATCTGAGCTAAGTCCTAGTGGAGGTGATCCTGAACCTAAAGGTTAGACGTCTGTTGGTCTATCATATATCTCATAAGGACTTCACTTGACACCCAAAATGAGGCATAGTTAGGTCTAGGAGGTGGTAAAGGAGCTTAAGTAGAGGAGGAAGCACCTGGTATGGTGGAGGAGGTAGGATGAAAGGATATCTTTATGGCAGTCTCACTGATATAAACCCCTTTCTAACTTAGTTTGTATCCAAGGTCATAGATAAGATATTTTTCAACATGATGAGAAAATAGACATACCAGGTTATGATAAGGGGATGGGTGCCAATGGTGTTCTTTCGTGAGTCAAAGTAGGTCATATGATGAAGAATATAATGACCCCACTTGACTCTGACATCATTGAGTAGACAATATATAATCACAGTAGTATTCTTGACAATGTTTGTTTGATTCTGCATTAGTTGGATATTGGAATTGACTACTAATGCGATCAGACATGTGTTGATGTCAAGGGACGAGTTAGGTAGGATGGATTTCTTCTGGTATGGGATGTCAAGTTTCTTCAAAAACTTATGGATATCGGGAAGGGTTAGCATAGGGTCAAAGCTTCAATAGGAACTCTCGAGGTCCAACAGATCAAGGTATTAATAGGAAGCCATCCATGTAGTGATAACGTCGATACTAGAGAAATAGTTATTCAACGAATCCTCAAATATTTTTATCTTGATATCGGCTATGATGAAAGCCAAGATGACTTGGGTGTTAGGTCGTGACACGATGGTGGTGTAATTCCATGTAAGATTGACATAAAATTCGTGGACTACCTTTGTGCTAGACATGGAATTTGAGAAGCACAAATGCTCTACACACAAAGAACTAAGATGGTGTGCTTTGAACACATTATCAACCTCTTTAATCACCTCACTTGTTGCAAAAAAAGGTTCAAACAAAGCACATAAAGGAAAGGGATTCCTAGGAAAGAGTTCCTTGTACCTATTTACAAGTTGTATGGAGATAAAAGAGGTGACATCAAAGGATACACTCCCAAGGAGCAGTGGCAGAGGATGGAATTCCAGCTAGTCTGGTTTGCTTCCTACGGTTGGAGGCCATTTAGGTAGGATTGAGAGGATATGAGTGCCAAACGAAGAAGAAAATGCAAGCAACATGTCGCATAGCCACTAGGCATGGAAATGGGTTGGATTTTTACTGATCCAAACTGAACCCGATCCAACTTGCAAATGTACAACCCACATCCGATCTGAACCTAAAAAATATGAAACTAATATAAATCCGCATCGACCCGATCCACAAAAATCCAACTCGATTTGTAAAAGTAAAGCCCGATCTGCATATAGCCAAAACAAGGAATATACTGCATTAACCCACTTTACATGTCTAAATATTGTATCTGGGTTATCTGGTCTATAAATAGTGATACTCATATGCACCCCCAACTCCTACGATCCAAGTAGGCAATATTAACATTTTGACATCCAAACACTATGTCATTATTTAATTATAACATGATAGATTCACATAGTTCTTACGTAGGATACAACTCATAATTCTATTGGACAAAATAACAAACATGTCAAGTGCAATGAAGAGAAGGAACAAGAAGCTTGTTGAGATATTAATGTGTTTATACGTCCAAAATGATTTCCCTTCTTAATGGCTTCTTTGTCCTCCACTACAATCATTATCCCATTCTACTGACTGGCTAGACTACCCTTTTGTGTACTCGCGCCTTCTTCTTGAATATTCCCCAGAAGTGGTCTCTGGACAGACGTCTACCCTTGTTGTTATATAATATGTCTGACCTGGGTAGGTCATCATTGAGGACATCCGCTAAGATGTGGACGTCTCTGCATGTGATCCCTGATACCACAGTCATGTCCATATCTTTCATCTTGCAAGGCAAAGGGGGAGCTTCTCCCAGTGTTTCTGCTTCAGCTGGTGCAATCCACTCCTTGGCGGGCTCATTTGTGAAAAAGGTTGCCAGCCCGCCATCCTCATCATCAGATGTTCCTTCCTATGTCAAGGGTGCCAAAGTTTCCTCTATTGTCGGCATTGCCTTGGCCACTTGTTCAGCAACCTTGTGCAACAATTGTGTGGTGGCCCCAGGTTCGGCTACCTCTAAGAAGGCTTCGATAGCTATGTTGTCTTTGACATGACTCTCCTCAGAAGTTTGCCTTAACTTGGCTTCTGCCATCATTTTTAGGGTTGCCTCCATCTTCCCATCATAGAGATAGTGCTATGATCATGATATGGTTGGAATATGAGGAACTCGCTGCTCTCCTCGAGTCTGGCCCCCAGCTCAGCTAGCATCCTTTCGAGCTCTGATGCTCCTACTGCATTGAGTTCGGTGACCACTTCTTCTCGATGTGCAGCAACAATCTGCTCTTCTATTGTCATTGTATGTGTAGACAGTGAGAATTGAGGCTCTGCTAGCTTCCCACCGTCTTCTGCTGCTTTGTCTTGACCTTCCTCTGGATTGCTATTGAGGTCGAGCCCCCTTGACGATGTCGCATTTTTCTTTGTTTGTTTGTCGTAGTGGGAGCTCGACCGGTGTGGTGTCTCATTTCTCTTTGGCTTAGCTACAGGTGCCGCCTTTGTGTTGTCACTTCCTTCTTTTGGCATTCCCGCTCCTGCACCTGCTCCTCATACGTTGTCATCAATGTTGTCGTCGTGGCTAGATAAGGAGTGCGCTGAGCTTTCTGAGCACTTGTTCTTTCTTTTCTTCCGCTAGTTCTCAAGTTCTTCGTGTTCCTTGTCGAGCTTCATGTGGTCTTCTTCTAGTTGTTGACACTCTTCTTTAACGTTAGCCATAACCGTTTCATATCCCCAACGCATGTGCTCGTTGTCGGCTCAGATGGCATGCCTCTCATTTTGTAGGTCTTCCATTTCGTCTTTCATTTTCTTTAGCATTCCCATCATCATCCATTGGTTGTTTAAAACTTCTTGAAGGAAGTCAGGGAGTTCTTTTGTCCTTTAATCAAGGACTTGTACCTGCATCATTAATGCAGACAGAGAAGAAGAAATGGTGGTATTTATTGTATAAGTTTGATGCATGTGTTCCTACATTGCATCAAACCTTGTACCTAAGGCACCTCTGAAGGAAGGTGCTTGCTGGTGTTGTTGGTGTAGCTGATGCTCCATGTGCGTCTTTGACGAGCTTGGCACCGTAGGTTGTGGAGGCGATGGTGGTGGACCTTATTCTTTCTCCTTTGGCTTGTCTAGTGGGTCCACCTCTTCTCCACTAATTCTCGTATCTGGTATGGCTTGAAAGCCTTGTCCTTATGGCTCTACCTCTCGATTTTTTCGATTTGTGGTTCAACTACTGCGACCTTCTCTTTCTCCACTTTAGGCTTTATATGATTTGCTTCTTTGTGTGGCTTGAGAGGTGTGGGTTCTGGAATTCCCACTGGTACTTCTAGATCTGGAGCTGTGGAGGTGGGTTGTTCTGTAGTTTTCTCCCTTGCTATTGGCAGAGCAGTTGTCTCTACTGTCTTCTTTTTCTCTAATGCCAACTTCTTCTACGGCTCTGAGCTCTTCTTCTTTTCTAATTTAGCTGGGGCATTCCTTTCTCCAGCTGTACTTACTGGGTCTATATTTGTGCTGGCCTACAGTGCCCCGAAGCACATCTTTTCGATGTCATCCTGTGTAGACCGCAACTTGTGGGCATCATAGAGCGCCATTTATGGAAGGAGGAGTAGTCTTTTTGACCCTCTTTGTTTGAAGTACAACTTCTCCCCCTTCTGTTCCAGGATACCAGTGTTGATAAGAGACTTTATGTCTATTCTTTGCTGTCCATCCATTTCACTTTGTTATCAGGCTGCCCATGTAGTATGCAGAATTCCTCTTTGCATCCCTACCTATAGCTGCTGATAAACAGTCAATTAGTATCTCCTCGATATTAAATGACTTCCTATTTATCATCAACCAGATCAGGAACAAATCTCCCTTGCTAACTATTCCTATTTCTAACCTCGCGTGAATCATATGGGCAGTGATTTTCAACATTGTGCAGATAAAGCACAGTGTAATTAGTGAGGCCTTGGAGTTCTTTGAACTGTGCTTGTCCTCCCCAATTATCTCTACCCACATTTCATCACTTTCATAGGTGTCAACTTCTTTCTCTCTTGGTGTGGAGGAGCAAGCTTGGGCTTCTTCCTCTATCTCGATGAATATTTTGTTCAGCATTGCTTCTGTGATTATGAGAGGCTCTTCCCCTAACCTTACTTGTAGTTGATAGTTTCCACCTCCTGCCTTTCGTGATTCGCTACTGGTAGCGACCTTCTTAAGTGAAGATAGGAACTCTGTGGTTAGCTTTTTATAGGATTTCATCTTTGGTATGCATAAGCCGCATAGGTTTTCACCTTCTAGGAATTTTACCATCCTATCATAGATTCCCATCTTTTTGAAATCTTCTACGTCCAGGTAACGGGTAGGGCAAAACTACTTGTTTTGGTACATCTAGTCATAGGTAGATTGGTGCACGACATTCTTGGGCATGAATGGGGGTTCTCTGGATTGTGTATATGTCTCACCCACGACCTCCTTGGATTTGCTTACCCCCTCCTTATTTGGTTTTTTGACATCTACTGGCCTTGCCTTCTTGCTGACCTTGGTTTCCTTGGGTGCAACTTTTCTTTTCTTTCCTTGTACTCAGCTTTCTGACTCTCCTGGTTGGTACTTGGAGGTCTTAGTATGCCTAGTCTATTCTGTTTCTTGTGGGGAGTCCTCCTATGGCATCTCCCCCAATCTCCTTTGATATTGTTCCATCCTCATCTATATCACCACACATTTGGACACTGGTAGATAAATATCCCTCTTCAGTGATGTCGTTAGGTCATTTACTATCTTCTCTACCTCCTTCAGGGAAGTAGATTTCTAGCACAGGGGGTCGTTGTTGCTTGGAGAAGACATTCTGCAAGTTTTTCAATGAATTAATATCTAGTTGATTTTAACAAAGATTACCATTATTGCAATTATCTGGGGAATGTATTTCTTGCACAGGGTAGGTGTTCAGTAAATTATTAAATGTCGTACTCAAGAGTGTGCATAGAGACAGCGGTCGTAGTTTTGTTGGTAACTCATATGACACTGTGGTTGCGGTCTTTGAAAGAGATCGCGGTCGCGGTGTAATGACAAGGGATCTCGGTCACAGTTTCCTGAGTAAGGACCGCGGTCACGGTCATGGGGGCGGTCATGGTCTTCTTTCTTGTTATGGTCAGGTCGCGGTTCAGGGGACCGTGACATAGAGTAGCATTCTTCTACACCGGAACCCACGACAGAATTGGTAGTTGGAATGAACATCGTGGCTGGTGTTAGGGTTTTTACGAGCACACCATGGTCGCGATTGTAGAGGTGATGACCGTGAGCCGCGGTCTTTCTTCTTCCGAATGTTCTGATTCTTCTCTCTATCTCAGTGATCTATTCTTCGTTCTTTCTGGTAGCAGTTATCCCATTGTTAATGTTTTTAGGGTTTTTATTTATTAATTGCAAATGCCGCCATAAGGCGGTTAGGGTAAAAGGGAAACTTGGGCAATCCATCGATGGGGCAACTTATTATGAACGCATATTCATCATGATTTTAAGTCGCCATCTGGGGCCAATTTAGACTCATTGCTTTCATTTTCATCTACTAAATCTTGTAAAATGCAAAATTACCTAATTGGTTCATTTACCAAGATTATTAATTGAGTTTATATTGATTTTTATGCAGAATATGATGAGGTCAAACCTTCAACTGGAACTTACCGATACTCAAGATCCTCTCAGCCTTGGTCTTGACCAAACGGTCTGACTAAACGGTCTTGACCAAATGGTTTTCCCATTCCTTCTGCTCAACCAGTTTTGATCAATTGGTCTTGAAACCATGAACTTATTACACCTTTATCTTCATCAACTTCACCATCACAACCACCTCCGTTAAACATCCTCAACATCTTAGACCTCTTGTTTTCACCCATGCAACCCACCCTTGTGGTTTTCCCTCCCTATTTTTTCCCTAACGGTCTTGACCTTACTTGGTCTTGCCTAACAGTTTCACCCTTTTTCGTGCCCTAACGATTTCTAGCCTCCTTTCCCCCTTCTATACGGTCTCAAAACCATATGAACTGTCACGACCCTCAAACTGTTTGGAGCCCCCGCTCTCACCAAGATTGGTTGGCCCTCCACCTCCGCCTTCCCTTTCTTCTTCCTTCTGCCACCACTACAACCCTAAAGCATCACACCTCCACCACAAGCTACGCTCAGCACTACATCCCTGTCGCACCAATGCCGTTTGTTTCCTTCCCTCACCACCTGCAACCCTAAACCCATCACCATCTCTACCACCATCATCCTCAAACCTTCTTCACCAGAGCCTGCAACAGCGGAGCCCGACCCCTGTCCCTCCACCAGTGCTCTCCACAACAATCGATCGACCTGCTCCTCACGGTCTCAAGACTGTGAGGCAACGACTAATCTCCAAACTGATTGAAGGCATACCCCAGACTGCGTCGAGAGTGAAGATCATTTAGACAGCTACCAAAAATCTAAGACCATTCGAGCACAGATTGGATGCTTGTGGTTTCCAAAACTATGAAGAGCACAGTATAAGACCTTTAAGACGAGATGCTCAAGACCGTGAAGACAGGGCAGCCGAAGACCGTTTGGAGCCAGAGATTTCAGGACGATAGGCTGCGACCAAGTGCCCAAAGAATGCAAGTCCAGCAGACCATGAGATGCCTTGCGGTTCCCAAAATCGTTAGGATGGCCGATCATTTTCAAGAACGTATGAAGGAGGATCGTGAGGACATAGAAGGTTGCAAATGGTTTCCAAAACTGTGAAGGATGCTACAGACTCCAAACTGTTTGGACAACTACACGATACTGTGCAAATCCTAACGGTCTGCAAGACCGTTAGGCCAACAACGATGCTAAGATCGTTTGGACAAGGCCATGAAGTCACCAAACCATTGGAAGAGAAGATTGTTAGGAGGAAAACACTCCAAAACCATTTGAGGAGAAGACCGATTGCCTGGGTTGAGAAAACCAATAGAACGCAAAGACCGATTTCTTGGGTTGAGAAAACCAATATAACGCAAAGACCGTTTGGTCAATCTAACAAGATTGTTTGGACTTGAATACTTATCAAGTCCAAATCATTAAGAAGACTAAACGGTCTCCAAAATTGTTAGTGCAAAGCTGTAAAAATTGGAACTGGGCCCAAAGCATGGAGACCCCAACCAGTGCCTATAAATATGACCAGCAGGGTCCTCATTGAAGGAATCAGGTTCGGGATGCCGACAAGCTTCCTGAACACATGTCTGATCCAGATCATCATGCATATTCACATGTTGCTCCTACTGCGATTGAGGAGACCGAGAAGAGAAGGAAGGAGGAGTGAGAAAGATTGCCTGATCTATCTTGGCATCCCTTGTTCCTCGTCTAAATTTTCTCAGACACGACATAGAAGACCGCATCATCTTCACCGAGCTGTGACTAACTTCTGCATCGGGCTCATGGTGGAATCTTCCCTCTCTCTTGTTCTTCATATTTCTCGCATCATGAGCAAGTAGTTCCTTTTCGCTGGGGTGTGGGGACTAGCCCTGTTTCCCATGCAAGCATGTTCTCTTGTTAAACATTCCATGGCAATGTATATAACTTTCCATTTCGTTGCTAATCATTCATGCTTGTAGTTTGATTACCTGCTTGCTTTTATCTTGTTCTCCCCTATGTTGCGAGTTCTTCTATATGTAGGGTAGGATGTCGATTAATGAGGTTTACTCCCAAACTAGAAATAGAATGGGATTCCTTGAGGTCTTAAGTGTATGATCCATGAGGGGATAAGCCATCTAGCCTACGGTGACACTTTTGTAGCCTAAACATCCCTTAGCGAGGGCCACAACCTTAGTTGGATTTTGTATCTTATTTGCTAATCGTCGATGTTTGCTTGTACATTAGTCACATGATTGCTTATCGATTGGTGCGGTTGACTCCTTGACGAGAACTTCTGATAGGATTCCTTGAGGTCATAAGTGTGTGATCTGTGAGGGGATGAGCCATCTAGCCTACGATGACACTTCTATGTGCCTAAACATCCCTCAGGGAGGGCCACGGCCTTAGTTGGATTTTGTATCTTTGGAACTGTAAGTGTACGATCCAGATGGCGATGAGACATCTGATGCCTAAGGGGATTCTTACACGGACCTAAACATCCCTCAGGGAGGGTCCGCAGCAGTTCTATTTTGATAGTTATTTCTTTCCTGGATGTTTGATGTTTGGATGTGTTTGCATCTGTAGTGTAACATCCCTTACCTAGGTTATGCCTTAACCCTAGGAGTTTTGCTTAAGTAATTCATTTATATTCTTGTCTTTATCTTTTGAAAAGTAATTAAGACTAAAGGAGAGCTTATGTTTCAATTTTAGACCTATTTGAATAATGTTGAAACAATATTTTACCTATTTTGGACTAAAGTGCAATTTAACCAATTTAATGGGTTACCTTGAAAATGTTACATGATAAATGTTCCTCAAGTGTTATAGCATCATAAGAATGAGAATGATGCTGAGGTATGGCTTGTGGAAGCCTAAGTTCCAAGAAGGAGCTTGTTTGAGTAATGCTTGTGTATTGAATGCTAGTTTTGGTGTAATTTGCAAACTACCCAAAATCTAGGGTTGAATATGTAAAATACCACTTCAAGAGTGTCCCTACTATTTCTTGGTATCATTTAGAGAAAATAAAAATAAAGGGGTGTATTGTTTGAACTACTTTTGAGAAATGATACTCTTGATAATAAAATAATCAAGATTTAAGCATAATTGAAACCCGAAATTATTTTGTAGCAAAAATAAATATATTAATTGAAGTGTCCATAAACTAACAATGTTATGCGAGAAATCCTATAGTGGGAGGACGTCCAAATTCCTTGAGTGGCACCGAAATATCCTAAGTAGGTGAAGAAATCCACTCACATTTGTTAATTTAAAAGTAATGTCCACTAAAAATGGATAATAATATTATAATGATTAAGGTGCTTAGTGGTTGCTTTAATTTAAAGTATAATGCAAAGGGAATTGAGGAAAAAGGAAGATGGCTTCGAAGGCAAGGAAGGGAAGGGGCACGTGGCAAGAAAGTGGATGAATTTTCTCCTACTTTCTCTCTCCTAGAAAATCAATTATATATACTCAATTGTTCTCCTTACTTGAAAGGCTATTTTCGCAAACCACTTTCTTCCCTTGTTTTAGCTGATGACCAAGGAGATAAGGAGAAGGAGGAAAATGTTCCCCAAGCTGAAGGTAAGCTCCATAATCATCTTCAACCTTGGATTGATGGTTGAAATCGGATTTCAACATTCATTTTCTTCTCTCTTCCATCCAATGCTCAACCTTAGCTATCTTTTGTATCCAAAGAGTTGGAAATGAACCTTGGATAGTTGAAGGAGCTTCTTTCACCATTAGAGACGAGAAGCTTGGAGCTTTGAAGTTACTTTAAAGGCGAGTTATATAACTTGAACCCATCAATGTTATTATTGATTTCAATTTCTCATCATATGTTGATCTTTTATTTTTCTTCTTAAATAATTGATGAATTCATTATATATATGACAGTAGAATTTGGAGGTCTGAAGCTTGATGATGATGACATCATCTTAGCACACATTTCTAAAAACAACAATATCAAACCGTTTTCAAAATAGTTGACCAAACGGTTTCAAACCGTTTAATGATCAAATGGTTTTCAAACCGTTTAAGGGTTGAACGGTTTCAACTCAATTGAATGACCAAATAGTTTCAAAGGAATCTTCAAGACCATTTGAAGGTCTAAACGGTCTCAAACCGTTTGAAGGTTTAGGGTCAGACCATTTAAATGTCTAAACGGTCTCAAACCGTTTAAAGGTTTAGGGTCAGACCGTTTGAAGGTCTAAACGGTCTCAAACCATTTGAGGGATTAGGTTTAAATGATCTTCAAGACCATTTGAAGGTCCAAATGGTCTCAAACCGTTTGAAGGTTTAGGGTCAAACCATTTGAAGGTTTAAACAATCTCAAACCATTTGAAGGTTTAGGGTTAGACCGTTTGAAGGTCTAAACAATCTCAAACCGTTTGAAGGTTTAGGGTCAGACCGTTTGAAGGTCTAAACGGTCTCAAACCATTTGAAGGTTTAGGGTCAGACCGTTTGAAGGTCTAAACGGTCTCAAACCATTTGAGGGATTAGGGTTAAACAATCTTCAAGACCGTTTAAGGTCTAAACGGTCTCAAACCATTTGAAGGTTTAGGGTTAGACCGTTTGAAGGTCTAAACGGTATCAAACCGTTTGAAGGTTTAGGGTCAGACCATTTGAAGGTCTAAATGGTCTCAAACCGTTTGAAGGTTTAGGACCAAACCGTTTGAAGGTTTACGGCCAAACCGTTTGAAGGTTCAATTGGTTCAAACCGTTTGAAGGTCCAATTGGTTCAAACCATGTAAGGACTAATAACTCCATAAGTGGTTGGATAGTATCTCAACGTTGATTTATAATGGAAGTACTCCTAAGGTACTTAGGTAAATAAGCACTTAGAGTAATTAACATTTGATGCCTATGAATACAAATAACTCAATACACTATGATAATCATAAGTGTATATGTCTTGTGAAAAGGTTGAGCCAACTTAATAAAGTATGTAGTAAACAACACCCTAGAGAGGATGAGAGAGAAACTCATACTTGTTTAATAAATATGTAATGATCATATATTGATATCAAGTAAGAATTAGGTTTGATCTTTGATAATGTTATCATGAAACCCTAATCAATAAGAATGTGAATTCTTAACCCTAATTCTGGGTAATGGGATGAGAAACCCTAATTGATATGAAAAGAGAAACCCTAATTGAGATAAAATGGGAAACCCTAACCCTAATATAGGATGATGTTATGTGAAACCCTAATATAAGGTGATGGTATGTGAAACCCTAATTGATAAAGATAGGAAACCCTAATATAGGGTGATGTTATGTGAAACCCTAATTGATAAAGATGGGAAATCCTAACCCTAATGAGGGAATAGTGATGTTATCTTTGTATTGCATAATGTTGATATGTAATTGATATGGTTGTTATCAAGTATACTAACCATGTAGGTATCATGAGATGATGAGCATAACCAGGTATGAGCTATGATGTTAGTGGGCCTTATGAGCCATTATTTTATTATTGCCTAGTGAGAGGTGACAAGAAGTTGAATATGCCTGGTAAGCTATGTGAGATGCTTGTGTAACAAGTATCATGAATACCTTGGTCATATGACCTGGAGGTATTAGTTACCTGATAAGTGGTAACCTTGTTCAGTGATGAACTAAGGGTTTGAATACCCAGATCTAGTAAACATGATGATGATATTGATAAGGGATGTGAATTCCTGGTAATGAGATAAGGGATTGAGATCCCAATGTTTTATAAAGTTTTGAAAAGTACTTGATAGAAGTATTACATGTTTCTTTGTAGCATTTGTCATAATAATTTATGATTGAAAACTTGGCTGATGCTAAAAGAATATGGTAATGCACTTAATTAATCAAGTGAAATCTTATCATGTAGAGCCTTGGCCATATATCCATCATCTTCAGTAGTTGGTGATGGTGAAATAAGTTTTCCTATGGGAACTCCTAGAAAGCATATTTTTGAATATGTGGGGGTAATGGGCGAATATATCCTTACACCTCATAGGAATGACTACGGGCCATATCATATGCATAGGAATGGTTATGGACCATATCCCAATAAGAGTGTGGCTATAGGCCATGACTCCATAATACCAGGAATTGGCTATGGGTCATATCCTAAAGAGAGTATATGCTACGGGCTATAACTCTATAGCGAAGTTGCCAGTATACCCTAGAAAGATATTTTAGCAAGTGACAGAAGATGTCATGCATGTGGTCTCGCACTGACCGAGACAAATGAGGTCATGGAATCCGGCTCTTCCATTGACCTTGGTATGGAACCGATGCTTTACGCCGTCGTGGTCGGTTGGAGTATGAGCGGTATACCCCATCTCCCTAGGGCATAAGTGTGATTGTAAAATGTAATCAGCCGTGTAGCGTATTTGTTTAAGGATGAAATACGGAAAACATTGGTTGATGTTACACTAGTTTTATGATTGATTTGAGATTTTGGCTTGAATGCCTCGAGGATGTATGTTGCTTATGTGTAGTTTTGGCAAAGCAACTGTTGTAAATATATGCCTCGAGAAGAGACGGTACATGGTATGTACTTTGTGGACCAAAATGTATATACAACACCTTGGTCCTCTTTATAAGAGTTTCCTGGAACTGTATCTCTTTGAAAAAAGGTTTTAATTTTTAGTGATTTTTTGTTATTCCACTAATTATGGTTAATTCCGCAATTAATTACGCAGTGACAGTCTGATTTGTTGTCTGGTCATCACAAGGTTTTGGTATCAGAGCTTAAGGTTCGCTGAGTCTATAGAGACATATGACTAAGGTTTTGAGTCTGTTCTAGTGTCCTCTAGTATATCTTATAGTGACTTCTGCTCATGCAGAAGATAGAGTAAAGCTTAAAGATGTCTGGACTACTGAAGGAGTACATTGTTGAAAGCAATGTTGCTGCCCCAACAGAAGGTGCAAGGGACCAGGCGAGAGAAGAACGACTGCCTGAGAATCCCCAAGATGATCCAACTATGATAAGGAATCCCTCTTTTGATATCACAGTTGGGAAAGTTAGGACAATAATGATGCGTATAGTGGACCGTGTATTAGCAATACAACCCAGATTACCAGCCCCCAATGATGAAGTTTTGGACTCCAACAGGATTCTTGATCAACATCAGCATGTCGAAGCAATAGAAAATGTTAAAAGAAATAGGTAACAACCCAAAATTAGGGTTTGCTACAGGTGTAGGCAGCTTGGAGATATCAGAAGAGATTGTCTAGAAAAGGATAATGAGGAAAGAATTAAGAAAAGGCCTAGCCAAACTCAGGAACAGAGGCCTAGTAGTTTAAAAAAGGGGACATTTTTGGTACCACTGATACAACCAGTGTCTAGTGCATTAGGGGAATGGCCACCCAGAAAGGGTAAAGGGCCTAATGTTCCACCAGTTAGAACTCTTATTTTGGCCTTTACATCGATTGAAAGGTCGACAAAGTCGGGGAATGCTTATAAGATGTGTTATAAATGTAAACAAATTGGGCACATTAGATCCTCTTATCCCAAAATGAAGGAGGAAATGACCCAACCGCTGAGGCAGAGTCAGCAAAACCCTCAAAGGCAGTGGTCTAGTAGTGGCATTTGAGGATGTAGATAGATATCCCGAGTAGGTCCATCTGCACCGAGCAATAGAGCATGGCATTGGAATCATGCAACGACAAGATTCTATGAAAAGAATCAGCCTGAGGCAGTAAACAAACTGCGAGATGAGACAGGTCAGATGAAATAGTTTCATTCTGATATATCATTTCATGATTCTATGTGTTAAATATAAGAAAGTAGTTGTTTTTGAGCTTCCTTTGACTAGTCCTATGAGGACACAAGGAAGATGAGGACTTATATTTTACTCAATATTACTTTAAATGCTTTATAATTTCTCTTATCTTTGTAAAAAAAGGATAAGGTATATATGTGATGTCTGGAGGAAATCCAGGAATGATAATTCCTATGTTTTAGATGATATGAAAAGTAAGGAACATGATAGTAAATAAATTGCATACTACCTAATCTCAGTCCTTGTACACCCTGGCCAGATATTCAACTATTGAAGATAAGGTGAGTATGGAACTCTTAGATTATTATCTTTCTGATTACTCTGATCAAGTAATCATTTTGAGACAATCTAGTGAGCATAAAGAAACTAGAAATATGGTATGGATATTTTTATCACATCCCAAATGCAATAAAATGGAATCTGAAATGATCTCAGATCAATCTGTGTGTATGAGGAAGTAAAAAGTATAATCGTCATGATAAAGAGAATGAGGACAAGGGAGATGATCCCTGTCTGATAAAGCCTGTGTGTATAGTAAAGATATTTTCCCATGATGTGGAAATGGGAAATGTGATAAAATCACAAAATGTTCATAAACATGTTAGACAATAACAAAGAAACGAGTAATGATATGTAATCATCCTTATAATTCCTATGCTGATAGCAAGTAACCTAGGATGAAACAAGAGTAAATGACTCATGAACAGTTGAAAGTTCATGCTATAATTAGAGGAGATGATAATCCCTTCTCTTTGATAAACAACCCTGAGTGATGATGGGGTGATAAGAGGAATATGTTTCTTTATGTTCTCTCCTTTTAGGGACATGGAAATCAAGTGTGTACTATGACACTTGATGTGCAGGGATTTAAAATAATCCAATGATGGATACTTAGAAAAGTATCAGTTCGTCTTGGACTTTGGTTCCACAATAAAGATATGTGTAATAAATAATGTCCCAAAGATGAAAGAAAGATCCTTTTATATGTGTAGCTTTGGAAATAACAACAGAGAGATGGAAATGATCAGGATGTGATGTGTTTATGACACATGTGAAGGATACCAAAGTAAGGAATTTTGGTATCTAAGAAATATCAGGTGGTATGTGAAAGTAAAAGCATAATTCCTAATCAGATGATTTATGTTGGTTACCTGGGATGGCCAACTATGAAATCAGTCTAGTTACATAAAATAGTATGGACATCATATGTTAGGGGTCTATGCTCTGCATAAATAGAACTTTAATAAAGATATATTAATTGAAGGAATAATTGCAGAATCGTTTGAGAAAAAGCTTATCAAAGCTAAAAATGTATGATAAGACCTATAGTCCCAAGTGGGTGACAAGTGTCAACATTCTTTCCAGTTGTTGAAAGAAAGGTTAACAAGTGTGCCTGTGTTAGTGTTACATGAGCAAGGAAAAGGGTATGTTGTATTCTGTGACGCTTCTAATAACGGTCTAGGATGTGTGTTGATGCATGATAAACAAGTGATTTCTTTCACTTCTCGATAGCTTAAGAAACACGAGGAAAATTATCCAACACATGATCTAGAATTAGCTACAGTGGTTCATGCGTTGAAGATCTGGAGACATTATCTCTATGGAGAGACATTCTAGATTTTCATAGACCATAAGAACCTAAAATACATCTTTTCACAACATGAGTTGAATATGATACAACGCCGCTGGATGGAGTTAATCAAGGACTATGATTGTACAATTGATTATCATCCGGGAAAGGCTAATGTAGTGGCTGATGCACTAAGTAGAAAATCATCATAGCCAACCATGGACAGGGCACATTTGAACTCTTTAGTGTGCTTTAAATGAGTCATGCTTGTCTCTTTGAGATAAAACAATGTACAACTTAAAGTATCTTTGTTAGCTAGACTGTTATCTGAGATGCACATAAAACCTACTCTGAAACAACAGATCAAAGAGGCACAACAGGCTGATACTATGATTCAGTAGATCAGGTCAGAGTATGGTAGTGAGAAATGGGATGGTTTTCATGAGTCAGATGATGAGGTAGTCTGTTACCATGGTAGGATGGTAGTACTTGATGCCAATAACTTAAGGAAGTTATTCATGGAGGAAGCTCATTCATCTATGTATGCAATGCATCCAGGGAGCACCAAAATGTATCATAACTTGAAAGATGTGTATTGGTGGCCTGGTTTGAAGAAAGATGTAGCTGAGTTTGTTATGTGGTATCCAGTGTGTCAATAGGTTAAAGCTGACCATCAGAAGCCCACAGGAACAATGCAAACTTTACCTATACCATAGTGGAAATGGGATCACGTGACCATGGACTTTGTGGTGGGTTTACCCAGAACAACCAAAAGTCATGATTCCATTTGGGTGATAGTTGAAAGGTTGACTAAGTCAACACATTTTCTTCCTACCAAAACAACCTATACTGCTGAGAAACTTGAACAAATCTATATATATGAGATAGTGTGGTTGCATAGAGTTCCAGCCACAATTGTTTCTGATAGAGGTCCCCAGTTCATGATTCATTTTTGGGAACAACTACATAAAGCCTTGGGTACACAATTAAGGTTTAGTACCACCTTTCACCCATAGACGGATGGACAATCTGAGAGGGCTATACAAACCTTGGAGGATTTGCTTAGGGCATGTGTCCTCCAGTTTGTAGGAAGTTGGGACATACACTTGAGTTTGATAGAATTCGCTTACAATAATAGTTATCAGCACAATATTGATATGGCACCATATGAAGAATTATATGGTAGACATTGTAGATCTCCATTGTGCTGGTATGAAATAGGAGAATACCAACTTTTGGGTCCTAAATTAGTGCAACAGACAACTGAGAAGATTAAAGTAATACAACAACAGTTAAAGGCTGCACAAGATAGACAGAAGTCATACGCTGATAAACGAAGAAGACCCTTAGAATTACAAGTTGGAGACAGAGTATATCTGAAAGTCTCACCTTGGAAGGGTTTTATTAGATTTGGGAAGAAGGGTAAGTTAGCTCCTAGATTTATGGGGCCTTATCCAATCATTGAACGGATCAGAAAGGTAGCCTATAAATTGGAGTTGCCACCTGAACTACACATATTGCATCCAGTATTCCATATATCCATCCTGAGAAAGTGTCACCCTAACACGGAGTTAGTTTTGCAACATGTGGAGGTAGAATTAAATGAAGATATATCTTATGTAGAGGGACCTGTGTTGATTCTTGACAGGAGAATCAAAAAGTTGAAAAAGAAATACATAGTTCTTGTGAAAGTTCTCTTCCATCATCGTGGCATTGAAGAGGCTACGTGGGAGCTAGAGGAAGAGATGAGGAGGAAGTACCCTTCTCTTTTCTCTTGATGATTTAGGGGATGAAATCCCTATTAGGGGTGGATAATTGTAACATCCCTGACCTAGGTTATGCCTTAACCCTAGGAGTTTTGCTTAAGTAAATCATTTATATTCTTGTCTTTATCTTTTGAAAAGTAATTAAGACTAAAGGAGAGCTTATGTTTCAATTTTGGACCTATTTGAATAATGTTGAAACAATATTTTACCTATTTTGGACTAAAGTGCAATTTATCCAATTTAAGGGGTTACCTTGCAAATGTTACATGATAAATGTTCCTCAAGTGTTATAGCATCATAAGAATGAGAATGATGCTGAGGTATGTCTTGTGTAAGCCTAAGTTCCAAGAAGGAGCTTGTTTGAGTAATACTTGTGTATTGAATGCTAGTTTTGGTGTAATTTGCAAACTACCCAAAATCTAGGGTTGAATATGTAAAATACCACTTCAAGAGTGTCCCTACTGTTTCTTGGTATCATTTAGAGAAAATAAAAAGAAAGGGGCGTCTTATTTGAACTACTTTTGAGAAATGATACTCTTGATAATAAAATAATCAAGATTTAAGCATAATTGAAACTCGAAATTATTTTGTAGCAAAAATAAATATATTAATTGAAGTGACCATCAACTAAAAATGTTATGGGAGAAATCCTATAGTGGGAGGACGTCCAAATTCCTTGAGTGGCACCGAAATATCCTAAGTTGGTGAAGAAATCCACTCACATTTGTTAATTAAAAAGTAATGTCCACTAAAAATGGATAATAGTATTATACAGATTAAGGTGCTTAGCGGTTGCTTTTAATTCAAGGATAATGCAAAGGGAATTGAGGAAAAAGTAATATGGCTTCGAAGGCAAGGAAGGGAGGGGGCACGTGGCAAGAAACTGGATGAATTTTCTCCTACTTTCTCTCTCCTTGAAAATTAATTATATGTACTCAATTTTTCTCCTTACTTGAAAGGCTATTTTCACAAACCACTTTATTCCCTTGTTTTGGCCGATGACCAAGGAGCTTAGGAGCAGGAGGAAAACGTTCCCCAAGCTGAAGGTAAGCTCCGTAATCATCTTCAACCTTGGATTGATGGTTGAAATCAGATTTCAACATTCATTTTCTTCTCTCTTTCATCCAATGCTCAACCTTGGCTATCTTTTGTATCCAAAGAGTTGGAAACGAACCTTGGATAGTTAAAGGAGCTTCTTTCACCATTAGAGATGAGAACCTTGGAGCTTTGAAGCTACTTTAAAGGTGGGTTATATAACTTGAACCCATCAATGTTATTATTGATTTCAATTTCTCATCATATGTTGATCTTTTATTTTTCTTCTTGAATAATTGATGAATTCATCATATATATGACAGAAGAATTTGGAGGTATGAAGCTTGATGATGATGACATCATCTTAGCACACATTTCTAAAAACATCAATATCAAACAGTTTTCAAAATAGTTGACCAAACGGTATCAAACCGTTTAATGATCAAACGGTTTTCAAACTATTTAAGGGTTGAACAGTTCAACTCAATTGAATGACCAAACAATTTCAAATGAATCTTCAAGACCGTTTGAAGGTCTAAACGGTCTCAAACCGTTTGAAGGTTTAGGGTCAGACCATTTGAAGGTCTAAACGGTCTCAAACCGTTTGAAGGTTTAGGGTCAGACAGTTTGAAGGTCTAAACGATCTCAAACTGTTTGAGGGATTAGTGTTAAACGATCTTCAAGACCATTTGAAGGGATAAACGGTCTCAAACCGTTTGAAGGTTTAGGGTCATACCGTTTGAAGGTCTAAATGGTCTCAAACCGTTTGAAGGTTTAGGTTCAGACCGTTTGAAGGTCTAAACGGTCTCAAACTGTTTGAAGGTTTAGGGTCAGACCGTTTAAAGGTCTAAACGGTCTCAAACCATTTGAAGGCTTAGGGTCAGGCCATTTGAAGGTTTAAACGGTCTCTAACCATTTGAGGTATTAGGGTTAAATGATCTTCAAGACCGTTTGAAGGTCTAAACGGTCTCAAACCGTTTGAAGGTTTAGGGTCAGACCGTTTGAAGGTCTGAATGGTCTCAAACTGTTTGAAGGTTTAGGGTCAGACCGTTTGAAGGTCTAAACGGTCTCAAACCGTTTGAAGGTTTACGACCAAACCGTTTGAAGGTTTAGAGCCAAACTGTTTGAAGTTTCAATTAGTTCAAACCGTTTGAAGGTCCAATTGGTTCAAACCATGTAAGGACTAATAACCCCATAAGTGGTTGGATAGTATCTCAAGGTTGATTTACAATGGAAGTACTCCTAAGGTACTTAGGTAAATAAGTACACTTAGAGTAATTGACATTTGATGCATATGAATACAAATAACTCATTAAACTATGATAATCATAAGTGTATGTGTCTTGTGGAAAGGTTGAGCCAACTTAATAAAGTATGTAGTAAACAACATACTAGAGAGGATGAGAGAGAAACTCATACTTGTATAATAAATATGTAATTAGCATATATTGATATCAAGTAAGAATTAGGGTTTGATCTTTGATAATGTGATCATGAAACCCTAATCAAGAAGAATGGGAATCCTTAACCCTAATTCTGGGTAATGGGATGAGAAACCCTAATTGATATGAAAAGAGAAACTCTAATTCAGATAAAATGGGAAACCCTAACCTAAATATAGGGTGATGTTATGTGAAACCCTAATATAGGGTGATGTTATGTGAAACCCTAATTGATAAAGATGGGAAACCCTAATATAGGGTGATGTTATGTGAAACCCTAATTGATAAAGATGGGAAACCCTAACCCTAATGAGTGAATAGTGATGTTATCTTTGTATTGCATAATGTTGATATGTAATTGATATGGTTGTTATCAAGTATACTAACCATGCAGGTATCATGAGATGATGAGCATAACTAGGTATGAGATATGATGTTAATGGGCCTTGCGAGCCATTATTTTATTGTTGCCTAGTGAGAGGTGACAAGAAGTTGAATATGCCTGGTAAGCTATGTGAGATGCTTTTGTAACAAGTATCATGAATACCTTGGTCAGATGACCTGGAGGTATTAGTTACCTGATAAGTGGTAACCTTATTCAGTGATGAACTAAGGGTTTGAATACCCAGATCTAGTAAACATGATGATGATATTGATGAGGGATGTGAATTCCTGGTAATGAGATAAGGGATTGAGATCCCAATGTTTTATAAAATCAGTTCTCGCCAGCAAAATTCAGTTTTGGTGTTGCATGGCTGAATTACCCGAATTCATCCTCCATAAGTTCAGATCCATTACTGCAGATTTTCTTTGGAGCGGTAAAGCCCATGCAATTTCCTGGAGCACGGTTGCTCAACCTAGGCATGCAGGGGGGCTTGGTATTCCCGATCCTTATGACATTTCCCTTAACGCAATAGCCAGAAGAGTTCATCTCATGCTCATTAAGCCTGATAACCTATGGGATGCATGGATGAAGGGCAGATATGGTGATATCCAGAGTGCTTCCCCTATCTACAACTCTTCCAAGACGTGGAGGAAAATGGTCTTTATATGGCATAATGTCCGTGACCATTACAACCTTTCTGGAACTAGTTGGACTGCCAACAACCCCAAGCCTTGGCGTATCAACAGGAACAACCCGCAAGTCCTATGGGATCCTATCATATGGAACAAAATTCACTGTCCAAAATGGATCCTTTGGTCCTACAGGGCCATTTTGAACATGTTGCCAACTTTTGATCGATTATCCAAATGGTACTCGGTGGCGGACAACCGATGCCTGCTGTGCAAGAATGAATCTGAAACCAATGCTCATATCCTATTCAGATGTGAGTTCTCCTTATATCTTTGGAGCAGAATGTCCCTTAAATGCGGCTGGGGTGGCTCCCCTCCACACGGCTTGGATGAGGCCCTTATTTGGGTCTTTAATCATACAAGATGCAACCTCGGATGGAGAAGATTCACCGTCCTTGCTCTCACGTACCTTGTCTTTCATGTCTGGAATGAGAGAAACAACAAACTCCATGGTAAGGGTGCTTGTGACAGCCTTAAAGTGTTTGACAATATTGTAAATAGTTTGCTTTTATTTGCCAAAGGTAACCCGTGTATCCTTAAAGGGGTGAAACCTGAGGTTCTGGATATTTGGGGTCTTTCTTAGACCTTGTACTGTATACGGGGTTTTGCTTACACCCCTATACGCCTTTTGAGAAATGAGTAATATTTTACCTTATCCAAAAAAAATGTTTTATAAAGTTTTGAAAAGTACTTGATAGAAGTATTACATGTTTCTTTGTAGCATTTGTCATAATAATTTATGATTGAAAACTTGGTTGATGCTAAAAGAATATGCTAATGCACTTAATTAATCAAGTGAAATCTTATCATGTAGAGCCCTGGCCATAGATCCATCATCGTCAGTAGTTGGTGATGGTGAAACAAGTTTTCCTATGGGAACTCCTGGAATGCATATTTTTGAATATGTGGGGGTAATGGGCGAATATATCCATATGCCTCATAGGAATGACTGCGGGCCATATCCTATGCATAGGAATGGTTATGGACCATATCCGAATAAGATTGTGGCTATAGGCCATGAATCCACAATACCAGGCATTGGCTATGGGCCATATCCTGAAGAGAGTGTATGCTACAGGCTATAACTCTATTGTAAAGTTGCCAGTATACCCTGGAAAGCTATTTTAGCAAGAAACACGAGATGTCTTACATGTGGTCTCGCACTGACCGAGACTGATGAGGTCATGGAGTCTGGTTCTTCCATTGACCTAGGTATGGAACCGATGTTTTACGCCGTCATGGTTGGTTGGAGAATGAGCGGTATACCTCATCTCCTTAGGGCATAACTGTGATAGTAAAATGTAATTAGTCATGTAGCATATTTGTTTAAGGATGAAATACGGAAAACATTGGTTGATGTTACATTTCTTAGTGTATCCTAAAATGGATTAATGTTATACATGTTCTTCATATTCTTTATTAAATTAATGATATTGCTCTATTCTGCTTAAATAGAGATTTATCCTGCTTATTAATAATAAAGAATCCTTTGCTCAGTTTATCACTATTTATCTGCAATAATAATGTTTCTGGCAGCGAGTTATATCTCTCACTGGGACAATTTCAATTTTCCCACCCCCGTGGGATCCAACCTTTTTTTAGGAGGACGAGGACAAGGAGGTAGAAACCATACAGCAAGAGAAGGACATCAGCATCAGGGACAGTAGTAACATCTCAGGTGGAGATACTGACTGTCGTGTCTTGTAGATGAGAGTCCTATGTGTGTTCTCTGTGAAAAACCACTAGAGGGGGGGTGAATAGGGTTTTAAAGATAATTCAATACTTATTTAACTCAAACAACCACAAATGAAAAAGTAAGAAGGAGACAAGGGATTTAGAGTGGTTCCAACCTTAGCAAATACTAAGGTAGTCAGTCCACTACCCGGTTGCTTACCCAACCGGGATTTTGAAAGTATTAATTTTATTACCTCTTCAAGGATTTTACATAAAATACAATACTTTCTTACACCCCTTTGGACAGCCTTCACTTTGAAGTAGATGCACCAACTTGAGGCAGCCTTCTTGAAGTAACTCCAAGCTCCCCCTTGAAGTAGCCTTCCTCTTTGAAGTAGCCTCTCATTGCACCAGCCTTCTTGAAGTAGTCCAAAGCCTCCTTCTTCACCAAGAAGATCACGACCCTCTCCAATCCGCAGCCTCCAACCCTAGGAGTAGCAAGGAGAGTACAAGCAATAAGAGTGAACAAGAAAGGAAAAGGAAATTACACTTAACCTTTGAAGCACAAGGCTTGATTTGCCTATATCAAGCGTGTAGATCTCCTAACCAATGTATATGGAAGTGTGATTGTTGTGTATAGGAGATACTAGCCAATAGGACACGAAATTAGCGCAAGAAGAAGAGTAGCCAATTGCAAGTATTGCTCAATTGCTCAAAACAGGTTGCTAATGCAAGTGTATGCTCAAAGATTGCTCAAGTGTAGAATAAGTGAGTTTAGGTGTCCTAAGGCATGTCCTATTTATAGAAATGACCTACAAGTGCTTAAGGACGTTCTAGACACTTTCTAGGGGGTTCTTAGTGCTTAACTAGCCGTTAGGTACACTTTTAGTTGCTTTAGCAATGACTAGTTAATTAATTATGCAAGTGTTGTCAGAACCCATCTCGGTCGAGGAATTGTCGACCGAGATACCTACTCGGTCGAGGATTTGTCGACTGACAGGCTCTCTGGAGCAAGTGTTTGCAATGTTCATCTCCAACTACCAACTACCTTGTCAGCTGTGTCTAACGGCTACTTGGGTCTTTCTCGGTCGAGAAGTTTGTCGACCGAAAGTGTCTCGGTCGAGGATTTTGTCGACCGAGATTGACCCTGTTTCAATGTTTCAAAATAAAGTACTAAGTGTATGTATGAGTGTGCATATGTGACACTATTGAAGGGGATGAACTATCTAAGTGTGGTGTTTAGCTAGGGAAGATATAACACTTGATTTACATGATGTCTAAGTACTTGTACATTATATATTTGTACAAGTTTTTACAATTGATTACAATTCATGAAAAATACAAGCATTCAAGCATATAGATTTCCCAAAGCTTTGTCATCCACCTTATTCCTGCAACACTCAAGTAGCACGTTAGATCAACAAGAATGAAATGTTTGTCATTATCAAAACAAAAGGGATTAACGGATGTCCATTTAGCCAACACTCTGTACTCTCAGGTCCTTGGAGTCAGTACTTAGTGTTTTTATGATTGATCTAAGATTTTGGCTTGAATGCCTCGAGGATTTATGTTGCTTATGTATAGTTTTGGCAAAACAACTATTGTAAATATATGCCTCGAGAAGAGACGGTACATGGTATGTACTTTTTGGACCAGAATGTATATACAGTACCTTGGTCCTCTTTATAAGAGTTTCCTGGAATTGTATCTCTTTGCAAAAAGGTTTTAATTTTTAGTGATTTTTTGTTATTCTGCTGATTATGGTTAATTCTGCCATTAATTACGCAATGACGGTCTGATTTGTTGTCGGGTCATCACATGTAGTGGCGGTGAAACCCGAGACCATCCCAGCAATTCCATATCATTAATCTAGATCAAATTTAATTCTGCTCTTTACTTTCCTACAATTAGTTTAATTAACCTCAAATCAACCAACCGTTCTAAATATTAGTCTTACTTGAATTAGATTTGACTAGCAATGATTCTTAAAAATGTTGTCCCTTGGGATTCGATCCTCAACTATACTGCAATAAGACCCGTCTGCTTGGGGGTGGTATTATTGCACAAGGTTTTAGTAAAAGCTCAGGGATTTCAACCCTGAGTGAATTTGTTAATGCGATAATAAACCACGTCAAATTCTGGTGCCATTGTCAGGGACAACTGAATCAGTTAGTCAAATCTAGTCCTTTTAAGGCTAATCTAGGTTTTTGTTTTTCTTTCGATATAATTGACCATTCACTTGAATTTGACTCTACTCCATGGATCCCACTCTCGAAACTTTTCCATTTTAGGCACATCCAAAAGACTAGTACATGCACCTCTTGAATAGTCATAGACTCTCTACTAGCTTTGATCTAGAGATAGACAAGACCTTTCATCGTCAAAACAGAGAGAATCAAGCAAGAATGGCTCAAGAAGAGGAAATAGCCTGAAGGGTAGATCAAACCATTAATGCACAAAGAGAAAGGCTCGTGCAAGAAGCCAGAGCTGCGGTTCAAGAAGAAATCCTAGAAGCACAAGCAGCAACGCAAGCAGCAGAACTGCAAAAGGATCTTAGGGAGTTCTCAATCCGTAAAGCTGCTGATGTTCACCACCCAGTTCAACCTCCTCCCATCAATGCTCCCAACTTTGAGATACACGCACATTGGATCACCTTGCTTCAAAACAACCCATTCTATGGTAAACAAGGAGAATATAGTCAAGAACATCTTCTAAGGTTTATTGATCTATGTGTCATGACAAAGCAAAATGGAGTGTCCGACGATGCCATTAGACTCCCTTTTTTCAAGTATATGCTTGATGATAGAGCTTTTCAAGTATTCGCTTACCGATAGATCTATAAGTTGTTACAACTCCTTGCAATGCGAGCCCATCACTACATGGCAATAACTACAAAATGTTTTTCTGGAAAAAATTTACCCTCCTTCTCTCACCTATGAAATTAGGGGTCGAATACCAATGTTTACTCAAGCCCCTAGAGAAACCCTTGCGGAAGCATGGGAAAGATATAAAGAGCTACTACACAAGTGTCCACACCATGGCATTCCCAAGAACCAACTCATAGAGATCTTCTATAGGGGTGTGGATGACGATATCAAAAGATTCTTAGACCCCTCATCTGGTGGAAACTTCATGCGTCAGAGTTATGACAACGCATGGAAGGTTGTCACCCTAGGAGCTAAAAATCAAGCTAATTGGGGTAGATCTGTAGGAAAAGGAGTATTGAAGGTAGCTATGGCTGAGGTTATTCCAGAATACAAGTCTATCGCTGAAACCCTAAAACTTTTAGTTGCTAAGAAAGACCATATCGAATCATCCCTTGCTGCATTTGAAAGAGGATGTTCAGCCCCTCAATAACAAGAACAGATCAAGTCAGCTTCCCTGTTCTGTGAAGCATGCAAAGGTACTGATCATTCCACTTAAGCATGCAATGTTCTCTATGATGTGGTTCTAAGTAATGCTTATGGTCAAGGAGATAATGGTCAAATGGAAAACCTTAATGTTGTCAACACCATTCCTGGTCAAGGATACTACAATTCGAATCAAAATAGGAACCATCCTGGTTTTCAATATGGAAATCCTTCAGGAGCGGAAAACTCATGACAACTTGGTTCAAATAATCAGCAACAAGGCCCACCAGGATTCCAGTATAACCAACAACAAAATTTTAGGAATCAAGGAAGCTTTAGGGGAAACTTTCAAAATAGGAACTACAACAATTATTAGAACAACTCTCAATTCTAGAATTCCAACCAAGTTCCTTATCAACAACAAGGGCAACAAGCCAATCCTATCTCTCCAGATGACAAACTAACTGCCATTGAGAAGATGTTGTAGTCGCAGTAGACAATGATAGCTAACCAGCAAGCCCATTAGAAGGCTATTGAATCCCAACTAGCTCAACTTGCAGCTAGCATGAAGCCACCTGCTGGAGCCTTTGCTGGCCAACCAGAAAATAATCCTAAGCACCCTGAGCAACTGAAGGATGTCAACACCAGGTCTAGAAAAGACTATTATGATCCTCCTGTAAAGACACAAGTGGTTATTATAGACGAGGATGACTCAGTTATTGTACAAGACTCTACCACACTTGAGTCTCAACCAAAAGAAACCACAACTACTGATAAGATAGACGAGCAAAATTCTGAAAAACTAACTGATGCTGAACCAGAAATACCCAAGCCAGATGTGCCAATATACAAGCCTCGTATACCTTTCCCAGCTCATTTGAGGAAGACAAAACTTGACACTCGTTTCAATAAGTTCAAAGAAGTTATGAAGAAACTTCATGTTGATATACCCTTTCTTGATGCGCTGGCTAAAATACTAGCATGGACAAAGTACTTAAAGTCTATCCTTACAAGGAAGTATATAAATGAAGAGTACGAGATGGTAAATTTAGCAACAACCACTTCCAATATCATCCAGAGCAAGATGCCTAAGAAGCAGAAAGATCCAGGATCTTTTGGGATTTTGTGCCACATTGGTGATTCTTTCTGTAAGAAAGGATTGGCCGATCTTGGTGCCAGCATCTCTATCATTCCACTCAGCCTTTGCAAGAGATTGGGGTTTGCTGAACTGCTCCCGACTGGCATGACCATACAACTTGCAAATAACACGGTGACTCTCCCCTTGGGAATCATTGAGGATGTCCTTATGAAGGTTGGAAAAGATTCTTATGTCCCTTGTGACTTTGTCATCATGGACATAAAGGAAGACACTAGATGCCCTCTCATCTTTGGACGTTCGTTCCTCACCACTGCAAGAGCTCTAATTGATGTTGAAGCATGAACCTTGCTGCCTAGATTAGGAAAAGAAACCCTCGAGTTTAAAGTTTTTGAAAGTATGAGAAGACCGAGTAAGCAAGAAGAAGTCTACTTGATTGAATGCATAGAGCAGATGTCACTTCTCACACAAGAGGATTACGAACAAGAAGACCCCTTAGGATTGTCTCTAACTAATCCAAATGCAGCTAGTTCAGCCGACGAACAAGTGAAAAGTTGTGTTCTCAAACTTGATACTACTGGAGAAGATGCTAAAGCCAAATTTGAGGAAGTTAAAGCTGTGAATGTTACTGAAGAATTATGTGAGAAACCACAAGCTCCTAAAATCAAACCCTTACCCAAAGGATTGAAATATGTGGTTCTAGATGATCTAGAGCTCTGCCCAGTTATCATAAATTTAGATCTAACGGATGAACAAGAAGATAAACTCTTGACAGAATTAAAGGAAAGAAGAAAAGCTATCACCTACAAGATGAGTGATCTCACCGAGGTCAGTTCAGTGCTTTGCATGCACAAAATCCCAATGATGGAAGACCACAAGCTGACCGTTGAACATCAAAGGAAGCTTAACCCAAATATGAAAGAAGTAGTCCACCGTGAAGTTATCAAATTGCTTACTATAGGGATCATCTATCCTATATCTGACTCGCCATGGGGGAGTCCCGTACATGTTGTCCCGAAGAAAGGTGGTACTACAGTGATACATAATGAAGATAATGAAATCATCCCCACTCGATCAGTCACTGGGTGGAGGATGTGTATTGATTATAGGAAGTTGAACAAAGCGACATAAAAGGATCATTTTTCGATGCCTTTTCTTGATCAAGTCTTAGAAAGATTGGCTCACCAAGAATATTTCTGTTATCTCAATGGTTACTCTGGATTCTATCAAATTCCTATACATCTAAATGACCAAGAGAAAACAAGTTTTACTTTCCCATTTGGAACATATGCCTTTAGAAGGATGTCGTTCAGACTCTGCAATGCGTCGACAACCTTCCAACGTTGCATGGAAGCTATATTCACTGGCCTCACTAAAACTATCATGAAAATTTTTATGGACAATTTTTATGTATATGGAGATTTTTATGACTCGTGCATGAAGCATCTCTCCCTTATCCTCAAATGGTGTGAAGAAGCACATCTTGTGTTGAACTAGGAGAAGTTCCACTTTATGGTAAAGGAAGGCATTGTCCTTGGTCATAGAGTCAGCAATCGAGGAATCGAAGTTGACAGAGCGAAAATCGAAGTGATTTCCAAACTCGCTATTCCAATGAATGTAAGAGAAGTTTGCGCGTTCCTAGGACATGTAGGTTTTTACAGACAGTTTATTAAGGATTTCTCCAAAATAACCAAACCTATGACGAATCTTTTACTAAAGGATGTTGAGTTCCACTTTGACGAAGAATGTGTTAAAAGTTTCAATAACCTGAAGCATGCTCTTACAACAACGCCCATTATCCGAGCTCCATATTGGGATCACCCATTTGAAATTATGTGTGATGCCAGTGACTACACTGTGGGTGCCATTTTAGGCCAATGTATAGAGAAGAAACATCATGACATTTACTATGCATCGAAGACCCTTGACGAGACTCAGAGGAATTATGCAACTATCGAGAAGGAACTTCTTGCAGTTGTGTATGCCTTTGACAAGTTCAGATCCTACCTCATAGGTTCAAAAGTCATTGTCTACATAGATCATGCAACTATTCATTACCTCCTAGCAAAGAAAGATGCAAAACCTAGGTTGATAAGATGGATTCTTCTCTTGCAAGAATTTGATCTAGAGATAAGGGATAAAAAGGGTACAGAGAATGTTGTGGCAGACCACCTCAGTCGCATCCACACTCTAGAAACCGAGAAGATCCTGATTAACGATTCTCTTCTGGATGACCAACTAATGGAAGTTTCAAAAGCTACCCCTTAGTACTCGGACTATGTGAACTACCTCGCCAATGGTCTCATCCACCCTGAATGCACCGGAAATGCACTGAAGAAATTCATGCATGATGTGAAGCAATATCACTGGGATGAGTCGTACCTCTTCAAGCTCAATGTTGATGGTCTTTATAGACGTTGTATCACTAAGGAAGAAGCCCAACTCATTTTAGAGCAATGTCACTCAGGCCCAGCTGGAGGCCATATGAGTTCTAAGAAAATCTCTTTGAAAGTTTTGCAATGTGGTTTCTTTTGGCCAACCAAATCCAATGATTCCTACAACTTTGTTCTATCATGTGACAAATGTCAGAGAACGGGTAACATAACAAAAAAAGATGAGATGCCACTAAAGTTGTGGCAAGAAGTCGAGATATTTGATGTTTGGGGTGTGGACTACATGGGTCCATTCCCATCTTCTCATGGATTTTCCTACATCCTAGTCATGGTGGATTACATCTAAAAATGGGTAGAATCCATACCAACCATCACTAGTGATTCCAAACTCGTCATCAAAATGTTCAAAGATATTATTTTCCCCCATTTTGGAGTCCCTCGCATTGTGATATCCGACGGAGGATCTCATTTCTTGGAAAGAAGTTTTCAGGCATTACTGAGGAAATATGATGTAACACACAAGGTAGCCTCACCCTACCATCCACAAACAAGTGGACATGTAGAGGTTTCTAACTGACAACTCAAGGCTATTTTGGAAAAGATGGTAGGCCGCAATCGAAAAGATTAGTCAGTGGAAATCAATGACGCATTATGAGCCTACCGAATCACTTTTAAGACCCCCCTTGGATCTACACCATTTAGATTAATATATGGAAAGTCTTTCCATCTGCCTATTGAACTCGAACACAAAGCATGGTGGGCAATAAAACAACTAAATTTTGATATGAAGAAAGTTGGTCAAGCCAGGATTCTGTAACTTCAAGAGCTGGAAGAACTCCGGATGATAGCTTATGAGAATGCACAAATCTATAAAGAATGCATGAAACTTTGGCACGATGGTCATATGAAAAGAAAAGACATACAAGTGGGAGACCAAGTTCTTCTATTCAACTCAAGACTGAAGTTATTCCCAAGAAAACTCCATTCTCACAAGTCAGGACCTTACATTGTCAAGAGCATCTCCCCACATGGTGCTTTCTGTTTATGGAGTGAAAAGTCAAGAGAATTTGTGGCAAATGGTCAACGTTTAAAGAGATATTTCATCTCAACTAACATAGGCACTGAAGCAATGCTGGAACTTACCAATCCAATGGATCCACTGTAAAGTTGAAGGAATCAAGTTGAACCATCGACATAAAACAAAGGCGCTTATCGGGAGGCAACCCGATCAATAAATTCATTTTACTTTTAATTAGAATTTTCCTTAATTTTGTTTTAGATAAGTTTGCACTAAATAAAAATTGCATCGCGAGATGCCATTTTGAGTTTTGATTGATCTTCATTTCGAGATTTTCATATGAAGGACGCATGCTGCTTGGAATGCAACCACATCTGGTGGTCCAAACGGCATGAATTTTCCCCTCCATCTTGGATTTAGGGTTGGCTTGGGAAGGGCAAGTCTCTAAGTTCAGGGTGGAGGGTGGGTGGTACGTATTTCACTTTCCACCTACACCCATCCTTTTCAGAATTAAGATTTCATCATTGCATTTTTTACCAAAATTTTCAAATAAAATTTCCAAACTTTAAAAAAAATTCAAAGAAATTGAACAAATAATTGATGAAGTTTTGACACTTTTTGTTTCATTAAAAGCCATTTCCTAGCTTGATATGCATTTCGAATCATTATACCCTCCTTATTCGAAGCAGACCCTCAAAAGAACCATTTTCTTGAAACTAGCCTTTTGATTGAAATCATCTTGTGAAGCTTATGATTCATAACATCATGATCCTTCTGCAAATATGGAAAGTGTCTGTCGAACTGATAGGGATCAAACACTTCATGCTTCCTAACTGACTAGTGGAACAATAACATGGAATCCCCACCGGACCCTCATCAAGTCATTATTCGAGTAGAGTAGGATAAAGAGAACCACCTGGTGTACTGAATTGTAAATCAAGTTGCATTCTGATCTAAACTCTCTTCTACACTTATTCCATCATCTTCGTACCCATCCATCCATCAAAAAAGAAACAAAAATAGCCCAAATAGTTCCAAACCCTAAGTTTGGGGTGGCACGCCACCTCCCTCTATATCCTCTTCTTCCATACCCCTCACAAATCAATAGGGGCGTACCACCAAGAAAAGATGCTAATGTGCACACAAAAAGAAAATGCAATCTTGAGTCAAATAGAGGAGAAATTCGCACAAAAAATATGCAATCAATGAAATTGCAATAAAAAAAATCTTGAGTCAAATAGATGAGAGATTTATTTCTTCCTTCCATACCACCCTTCACTCCCTTTTCCACATAAAGGCACAATGAATGCCTCCACTATCCTGAAATACACCAGTGTCAGATTAGGTGCACACTTGTTGTTCTGTAGGTATCTCTGGACTCTCACGAACCTCTTAGAAATGCTTGTTGTTGGAAAAAGTGAGGAGGAAGTTATGTTGGAAAGAAAACTCAGAAACGAAGCTATGGTAAGATGTGTTCAGTGGTCTCAGGAAGTTGAGATGCTTAGTCATGCTAAGTAGAATGGAAACAATCATGATGTGAAGATGAGGCAAACACACGAGTTGAAAGTATTCATTTGGGGACTATTTCTGATTTTGTGTTACTCGAGGACGAGCAAAATTTAAGTTTGAGGTATTTTGATGAACGCATATTCATCATGATTTTAAGTCACCATCTGGGGCCAATTTAGACTCAATGCTTTCACTTTCATCTATTAAATCTTGTAAAATGCAAAATTACTTAATTGGTTCATTTACCAAGATTATTAATTGAGTTTATATTGATTTTTATGTGAATATGATGAGGTCGAACCTTCAATTGGAACTTACCGATACTCAAGATCCTCTCAGCCTTGGTCTTGACCAAACGGTCTGACCAAACAGTCTTGACCAAATAGTTTGATCAATCGGTCTTAACCAAATGGTTTGCCCATTCCTTTTTGCTCAATCGGCTTTGATCAATTGGTCTCGAAACCACAAACTTATTACACCTTTATCTTCATCAACTTCACCATCAAAACCACCTCCATTAAACTTCCTCAACATCTTAGACCTCTCATTTTCACCCATGCAACCCACCCTTGTGGTTTGCTATCCCTATTTTTTCCCTAACGGTCTTGACCTTACTTGGTCTTGCCTAATAGTTTCACCCTTTTTCTTTCCCTAACGGTTTCTAGCCTCCCTTCCCCCTTCTATACAGTCTCAAAACCGTATGAGCTGTCACAACCCTCAAATCATTTGGAGCCCCCACTCGCACCAAGATTGGTTGGCCCTCCACCTCCACCTTCCCTTTCTTCTTCCTTCTGCCACCACTATAACCCTAAAGCTTCATGCCTCCGCCACAAGCTCCGCTCGACACTGCATCCTCGCCACACCAACGCCATCCATTTCCTTCCCTCACCACCAGCAACCCTAAGCCCACTGCCATCGCTACCCCCATCATCCTCGAACCTTCTTTACCAGAGCCTGCCGCAGCGGTGCCCAACCCTATCCCTCTGTCAGTGCTCTCCACAACAATCGATCAACCTACTCCTCACAGTCTCAAGACCGTGAGGCAACGACCGGTATCCAAACCGATTGAAGGCATACCCCAAACCGCATAGAGACTGAAGACCGTTTAGACGACTACTGAAAATCCAAGACCGTTTGAGCACAGATCAGATGCTTCCGATTTCCAAAATTGTGAAGAGAACAGTGCAAGACCATTAAGATGAGATGCTAAAGACCTTGAAGATACGACAGTCGAAGACCGTTTGGAGCCAGAGATTTCAAGACGCTAGGCTGTGACTGAGTGCCCAAAGAACGCAAGGCCAGCAAACCGTGAGATGCCTTGCGGTTTCCAAAACTGTTAGGATGGCTGATCATTTTCAAGAACATATGAAGGAGGATCGTGAGGACCGTGAAGGTTATAAATAGTTTCCAAAACTGTGAAGGACGTTGTAGACTCCAAACCGTTTGGACAGCTACGTGAGACCATGCAAATCCTAACGGTCTGCAAGACCGTTAGGCCAGCAGCAATGCTAAGATTGTTTAGACAAGGCGATGAAGTCACCAAACAGTTGGAAGAGAAGATCCTTAGGAGGCAAACACTCCAAAACCATTTGAGGAGAAGACTGGTTGGCTAGGTTGAGAAAACTAATAGAACGCAGAGACCATTTGGTCAGTCTAACAAGATCGTTTGGACTTGAATACTTATCAAGTCCAAACTGTTAAAAGACTAAACGGTCTCCAAAACCGTTAATGCAAAGGTGTAAAAATTGCAACTGGGCCCAAAGCATGGAGACCCCAACCAGTGCCTATAAATAGGACCAGTAGGGTCCTCATTGAAGGCATCGGGTCTGGGACGCCGAAAGGCTGCCTGAACATAGGTCTGATCCAGATCATCACACATATTCACCTACTACTCCTGCTACGATTGAGGAGACTGAGAAGAGAAGGAAGGAGGAGTGAGAAAGATTGCTCGGTCTGTCTTGTCATCCCTCGTTCCTTGTCCAGATCTGCTCCGACACGACGTAAAAGACTGCATCATCTTCATCGATCTGTGACTACCTTCTACATCGGGCTCAAGGCAGAATCTTCCCTCTCTCTTGTTCTTGTTGTTTCTCACATCATGAGCGAGTAGTTTCTTTTCATTGGGTGCGGAGACTAGCCTTGATGCCCATGCAAGCATGTTCTCTTATTAAACATTCCATGGTAATGTATATAACTTTCCATTTCATTTCTAATCATTCATGCTTGTAGTTTGATTACCTGCTTATTTTTATCTTGTTCTCCCCTATGTTGCGAGTTCTTCTATATGTAGGGTAGGATGTCGATTAACGAGCTTGACTCCCAAACTAGAAATAGAATGGGATTCCTTGAGGTCGTAAGTGTATGATCTGTGAGGGGACGAGCCATCTAGCCTACAGTGATGCTTTTATGGTCTAAACATCCCTCAGGGAGGGCCACAACCTTAGTTGGATTTTGTATCTTCTTTGTTAATCGTCGATGTTTGCTTGTAGATTAATCACCTACTTGCTTTTTGATTGGCGCAGTTGACTCCTTGACAAGAACTTCTGATAGGATTCCTTGAGGTAGTAAGTGTGTGATCCGTGAGGAGACGAGCCATCTAGCCTACGGTGACACTTCTGTGTGCCTAAACATCCCTCAGGGAGGGCCACCACCTTAGTTGGATTTTGTATCTTCAGAACCATAAGTGTATGATCCGGATGGCGATGAGACATCTGATGCCTAAGGAGATGCTTACGTGAACCTAAACATCCCTCAGGGAGGGTCCATAGTAGCTCTATTTGGATAGTTATTTCTTGCCTGGATGTTTGATGTTTGGATGTGTTTGCATGTGTAGTGGCCGTGAAACCTGAGACCATCCTAGTGATTCCATATCGTTAATCTAGATCAACTTCAATTCTGCTCTTTACTTTCCTACAATTAGTTTAATTAACCTCAAATCAACCAACTGTTCTAAATATTAGTCTTACTTGAATTAGATTCGACTAGCAACGATTCTTAAAAACATTGTCCCTTGGGATTTGATCCTCAACTATAACGTGATAAGACCCGTCCGCTTGTGGGTGGTATTATTTCACAAGGTTTTGGTAAAAGCTCAGAGATTTCAACCCTGAGTGAATTTGTTAGGGCGATAATAAACCATGTCAACTTACGGCCTTCAAGAGATAAAATGGGAAGAATTGGTTTAGGTGACGGATTAAATCGGAGGTGACAAGGTGATTTGTTGATTTAGAAGTGCAAAAAGGGTTTTCCCGTTACCTTTTCGATGGTTGCGACGGCAGAATCGAACACGGTGGAATCGGCCTTGCTGCGGCGGCAGGTCATCGATCACAGTTAGAGTTGAGGTTATGGTTTATCTTAGACTCAAGAAGGCTAGGAGTGAAAAGAGTCTAAGATGCAAGGGTTTAAGGATATATATACTAATGTAGCCGCGACCAAACAATCAAAAATGGGGGTGGAAAACTGCGGTCGTAGTGATCACAAGGGGGGACCGCGGTTGCGGTATGATGTGAAGTACAACCACGGTCGCGGTTCTCTGATAAATCAAAGACAGCCTTGGGTCGCGATCGAGGTGCTAGGTAGCACGTACCACGGGTCGCGGTCTTGCGTGATGCAAGAGCTATACCGCGACCGCGGTCCAGACTGCGATCAGATCAAAATAAAGGTCGTTTTCTTAGGTAAATCATGAAATACTCAAAAGAAGATGGATATGAACGTTACTTAAAAGAGAAGGAAACTAAACAAAGCAAAAAAGTAAGAGAAAATAAAGCTTAAGAAAAAAAAGGTAAAAACTTGGGTTGCCTCCCAAGAAGCACTTGCTTTAAAGTCTTTTAGCTAGACTACATAAATCTTCACTCCTTGGGTTAGTTGGGTGTGCCAACTCTTGATTCCTTTCCTCATTTGGTTGAGCTGGTTCCTCCAAATTGATCTCAAATCTTCTCACAAAGGCTTCATCTTCATAAAATCTTTTTACCCTGTGGCCATTGACCTTTAAGATACAAGTCTTCTCTCCTTGAATTTCCATCATTCCTGATGGATAAATCTTTACCACAGAGAATCGCCCTGACCATCTTGTTCTAAACTTCCCATGGAAGAGCCTAATTCTAGAATTGAAGAGAAGTACTTTGTCTCCTTCACGAACATCCTTGTTCTTTAGGTGGGCGTCAAGCCTCACCTTAGTCCTTTGTTTGTAGATCCTCACATTCTCATAGGCATGTAATCTTAGCTCCTCGAGCTCCTGTAGCTGTAGAAATCTTTTCTGATCTGACTTTTCTAGGTCCATTTTTAGAAACTTAATCGCCCAAAGGGCCTTATGTTCGAGCTCCAGAGGTAAATGGTAGGACTTGCCATAGATTAATCTGTATGGCATTGTGCCTATGGGTATCTTAAAAGCTATCCTAAAGCCCAGAGAGCATCATCCATCTTCATGGACTAGTCCTTTTGAGTGCGGCTAACCATTTTTTCTAGAATCTGCATAATCTGCCTATTAGATACCTCCACTTGTCTAGAGGTTCGAGGGTGATAGGGTGTAGCAACTTTGTGTTTTACCCCGTACTTCTTTAGTAGCGCCTCAAATTTCTTCTCTCTAAAATGTGATCCCCCATCACATATCACAGTGTGAGGCACCCCGAAGTGTGGAAAATAGTTTGCTCAAATAGTTTAATCACATATTTAGAGTCACAGGTTTGGGTAGCTACAACCTCTACCCATTTTGACATGTAGACAACAACTACTAAAATGTATTGATAACCTTTTGATGAAGGGAAAAGGACCCATGTAGTCTATCCCCCAAACATCAAAGATTTCTACTTCTACCCAGTCGGCCATAGGCATCTCGCTCCTCTTACTGATATTTCCAGTTAGTTGGCTTTTCTTGCAAGCTTTTACAAAAGATGTTGCGTCTTTGAACATGGAGGGCCAGTAAAACCATGACTGAAGCACTTTTGTAGCTGTTCTTTCCCCACTATGATGCCCTCCATATGGTGAAGAGTGTCATTCTCTTAAGACCAGTGGGACTTCCTCCTCTAGTATACATCTTCTATACAAACTGTCAGAACATCTCTTAAATACTAGTGGGTCATCCCAATAATCATTTTTGACATCGGAGAAAAGCTTCTTTTTTTGGTTGTAGGTTATATCCGACAGTAGTTGGCTACAAGCCAGATAGTTATAGATATCTATGAACGGCAGACTTGGCTTGTTGGACTGAACCATTAACAAAGCTTCATCGGCATAGTTGTCATTTATGGGCAACTGATTTTACTCATTGCAAACTATTCTGGACAGGTGATTTGTGATCACATTTTCTTTTCCTTTCTTATCAATTATCTCATGGTCAAACTCTTGCAGTAGTAGGGCCCACCTTAACAGTCTTGGCTTTGTGTCCTTCTTTTGCATCAGATAGTGTATGGCCCCATGGTCAGTATAGACCTTTACCTTGGCTCCTATAAGATATGATCTGAATTTGTCGAACGTGAAGACAATCGCTAACATCTCCTTTTCTGTAGTAGTGTAGTTCACTTGGGCTTCATCTAGTATACGACTGGCATAACATATTATATGATGCTTCCGGTCATTCTTTTTCCCTAGAACTACACTTATGGCATAGTCATTTGCATCACACATTATTTCAAAAGGTAGCTCCCAGTCTGGAGCTTGCAAGATCGGTGCAGAGGTTAAGGCCTCTTTTACAGTCTCAAAAGCTTTTAAACACTTATCATCAAACTCAAACATTGCATGCTTAATCAACAAATTTGAAAGGGGCTTCGATATCTTAGAGAAGTCCTTAATGAACCTCTTATAATATCCAGCATGACCCAGAAAACTCCTTACTCCTATCAGTAACATTGGTGGTGGGAGTTTGGGAATGGTCTTGATCTTGCTGAGATCCACCTCAATACCTTTCTTGGAGATCTTGTGCCCTAGGATGATTCCACTTCAAACCATAACGTGACATTTTTCCTAGTTCAGGACCAAATGTTTCACATCGCATCTTTGCAGAACTAGGGACAAATTTCTTAGGCAAGCATCGAAATATTTTCTATAAATAGAGAAATCATCCATAAACACTTCAACTATATCTTCTAAGAAGTCAGAAAACATAGAGATCATGCAACACTGGAAGGTTGCAGGAGCATTACATAAGCCAAAGGGCATTCTTCTGAAGGCGTACATGCCATAGATGCATGTAAATATCATTTTCTCCTGATCATTCGGGTGTATCGGGACTTGGTAGGATCCAGAATATCCATCTAAGAAGAAAAAGTAATCATGGTGGGGAAGCCTTTTAAGAACTTGATCAATAAATGGTAAGGGAAAATGGTCTTTCTTCGTGGCCGAATTTAGCTTTCTATAATCAATACACATTCACCATCCTGTGATCGTTCTCGTGGCGACTTCGTCACCATTATCTCCCTTCACAACAGTCATTCCACCTTTTTTGGGTACTACATGAATGGGGCTTGCCCAGTTGCTATCGCTTATTGGGTAGATGATTCCCGCATCACATAGTTTTAATATCTCCTTCTTAACAACTTCCTTCATCATTTGGTTTATTTCCTTTGGGGTTGTACTAAAGGTCTCGCCGATTCTTCTAGGTTAATTTTGTGCATGCACAGGGCCGGGTTTAGTCCCTTGATGTCCTCTATGGAATATCCAATAGCTCTTCGACGCTCCTTCAATTCTTCCAGTAGTCTTTCCTGTTGTTCTTTGGTGAGGTTAGCATTGATGATGACTGGGTTCCTCCCTTCATCATCTAGGAACTCGTACTTCATCCCTTCTGGTAATGGCTTTAGTTCTGGCTTTGGATTCAAAGTTTTTGGCTCTTCGGTTGATGGTCCCAAAGAAGCGTACATCATTGTTTCTATTACCTCTTCATCACTAAGACTCTCTTCACCTTGGTTAAGGTAGTCTAGAATTTTGACCACTTCAGGGTCTTGTGTCAAAGGATTTGGGTTATTTGGGGCTCTCATGAGAGGGTCCACGATGGCCTTCTCTTCTTGAATTTCTTCAAAATACTGGTTGTAGCTATCCATGAAGTTGATTGACTCGAAAAGAGCTGGCCCTTTCATAGCATCGTTTACTTAAAGTTGATGTGGTCACTTCTGACCCAAAGGGGTATCACACCTTCTATGACATCTATCATGGCTCTTCCAGTAGCTAGAAAAGGTCGTCCAAAGATTATCGAATACTTAGGGTCCTCCACAATGTTTATTACAACAATATCACAGGGTATGAAGAACCGTCCCACACAGATTAGAACATCTTCCACTATACCCACTGGTCTCTTGAAAGTATGATCAGTTAACTCAATTCTCATACTTTTCTTGACCGTGTTGGTCAATCCAAGTCTCTGTGCAAGGCTTAGGGGCATCAGACTTATGTTGTCTCCCAAGTCTTCCAGCCCCTTTCTTTTGACATTGTCTCCAACACAAAAGGGGATGTTAAAGGCCCCTGGTTCTTTCTTCTTTATAGGTAGTTCATCTTGAGCAAATGCACTAGATGTTCGCTAGGTATACCATTTTGACTTGACTTCCTCTCCTTCTCCTTATGATAAGGTCCTTAAAAACTTAGCGTAAGTTGGCATCTCCTCTAGATCATCTAGAAATGGGACATCTATATGGATTTTCTTCATGGCTTCATGAACTTTTCATATCTCTTCTTCAGGCGGGCCTTGATGAGCTTGTATGGAAACACAATTTTTGGTGCATATGTGTTTTTCTTCATAAAGATTTCTTTTACAGGATCAGGATCCCTAGCTTTTCCACTTTTCTCACAGCTTCCTTCAGTAGGCCCCTCCTTGTCAACAAACTTCTCAGAAGAAACTTCCTTCTCCTGTTGTGGTTCTTCGACTTTTTCTTCTTCTTTGTTGTTTCCTGTTCCAGAATTGATCAAAGTTCTCCTTGATTGGAGGATTGCCATTTTTGCAGTCTCAGTGTTTGATGGGATCTTTCCTGAGGGGTTCTTTACTAGATCATCCAACTGTGCGAGATGTTGGTCTATCTAGCATTGATGTGTTTGCATATCTGCCATTTGGACTTACATTGTAGTCAGGGAGCCCGAGTTGTCTAGGGCACTTTGTGCTAGCTGATCATTCACGATAGCCTTTCTCTTGGAAAAATCGAATAGTTGAGTCACCAAGTTAGGTTGGTTGTTATCTTTTGTCTGACCCTATCCTTAACCTTGGCTTTGACTCGGCCCTTGATTTGGTCCTTGATTTGGTCATGCTCCTTGACGAGTTTGGTTTCTGCCTTGCGTTGAGTAGTTATTCTTGTTTGTCTGGTAATTGGTTGTTTGAGTATACGACGTTTGTCCACTCCTCTTCTCAAATCCTGGTGGCGGATTTTGTGAATTTCCCAGCTGGTGTGAATTCTCGGCCGCATCCTTGTTCCCATAGCTAAAACCAGGGTGATCCGGCCTCTTGAAGTTTGCATAGGAAACATTCTACGTCAACTCCTCTTCGCTTTCACTATCTTCACTTTCTTTAGGTCTAGTGTAAATGCAGTTATTGACTCTGTGTCCTCCTTCACCACAAGTGACACACTTCATCACCTTCTTGGTGTGTTTCTTTCCTTTTCCTCCAGTGTCCTTCAGTTGTTTAATATTAGTCTCTATCTTCTGAATTTGGGTGGTTATAGTTTCTAAGGCTTTGGCCTCCATGGATGGCCCTTCAGAACCAATCTTCTATGACGTGCCTCCATCATTCCTTTCGTAGTCAACTCCTGCTTGGAGTGTAGCCATGTACTCTATAATCTTCATAGTTCTATTTGGCTTTTTCTCCAAGAAGTCACTACCTAAGGCAGCATTCAGAGAAGTCCTCTCTGTGTGGGTCAGCCCATTATAGAAGGTGGTTACAAGGAACCCCTTATGATAGTTGTGGTGTGGGAAGTCTCTCAGGTATTCTTGATAACGTTCCCACGCCTCGTGCAGGTTCTCCCCTGGCTTTTATGCAAAAGAGGTGATCTTCTACATGTTACAGATGGTCCTCTCAGTAGGATAAAACTTGGTGACAAAGGCATCCGCAAGGGGTCTCCACACATCTATAAACTGGTGGGGGAGATTTAGATACCAAGAGAGAGCCTTGTATTCCAAAGAGAAATTAAAACCCTTACAGAAGATCACTTCTTGTGGGACACCCCTCATCTTAATGGTATCACATATGTTCTTGAAAGCATCAAGATGGTGGTATGGGTTCTCTCTTAGATTCCCGCGGAAAGGTTTGTTCTAAATCATAGATATGACGGCTGGTTTTGGCTCAAAGATTGTTGCATTGAAGTTTGGTACAACGTGTTGGGTTTTAGGGGAGACAGAGAAGGCAGCGGAAACAAAAATTTCTTCTCCACAAACCCAAAATAAAGGAATCGCGTAAACGTCTATACATTAGGAAGGATGGTTTGTAGAGACATACCTTGTCCAAAGGCTTGCTCGGCGACGTTACCTCGTGGCTTGCGTGGTCTTCACTTCTGGTCTTGGACAGTGTTTGTGCAGCTCCTGGTCTCACCGAGACTGTCAGGATTGACAGCTGACCTTTGAGCGGCAGAAGTCTCCCGCCTCTGAAGTAGTCCACACAGACCACTTGGAATTCCGATCGCCTTGTCGCACAAGGCACCAGAAGGAGTCACACCCTCCTGTCAGCGTACTAGTCACCAACACACTCTCCTGCAACCAGTCACTTTTCTACAATTGTCTTTCCCTTGATGTGCCTCCCTTATCGGGTAGCACTTGCTCGGGCTCACCTGGTTACCACAACCAGAGAGAACGACAACTTTGCAGAACAACTGGTGTTCTGAGTTATACTTTGAGAAGCCCCTAATACCCCTATATATAGGAGGGTCATGGGACAAGGTTCTCTACCCCGGGCAATGCGGGATTAAAGCAGGAGTATAAGGGTTTGCGATTTTCCACAAAACCACCAACTGCGTCAATTGAACTGATCGTTTCAAGCATGAACTGATCAGTTGGGGACCTGAGCCGACCGGTTCACACCTGATCTGGTCGGTTGGGGCACCTGAGCTGATTAGTTCACTTCTGAAATGATTGGTTCACTGCCCTGGTCAGTTCCCGATTGACTTTTCCTCTTTTGTTTCGAATTGATCCAAATACCAATCCTTGTTCCAATCAAATTGGACAAGTGAAACGAAAAGAAATTTCTTGCCAACCTGACTTTCCCAACCCACTCGTATGGACTAGTTGAGCTGAGCGATTCAACCCTTGAACCAGTCGTCTCAACCTGTCCTGAGCCGATCGGTTCATCACATTAGCCGATTGGTTCACCAAGCTGAGCCGATCGGTTCATCATATGAGCTAATCGGTTGGGAGTACAGACTGTGCGAAATCAGTCAATTGCAGTTTCAATCAATCTGATACTCTAATCAATTGGTCCAACACCTTGAACACTATGATAATGAGCTATCAATTGATTGAGTGTTTAATTGAACTACTAAACTCCTTTAGTAATTAATCTAAACATCGTTTGTGGATAAACTCCTCTTCTAGGTTAAATCCTATGTGTGTGACCCTGCAGGTCCATTTCATGTTGGTAGTGAAAGTCCATAACACTTATGACTTCACAAGCAAAGAGCGGTGCCTAGTTGCACATCAGTGCTACCCAAGTGAAAAGGAAAGTTGGAGAACAACTTTCAATCCTACATTCTGTGAATGGTGTTACATCTAATGTATAATTCCTTTGTCAATAATGTCCTGAATGAACTCAAGGCATGGTGCAGTCATCCTTTCAATATTCAATCATTTCCTTGATCTTATAGCAGACTGGGTGAGATGTGTGTGACATCAATATCACATATTGATTCACACATGCATGTGCATGCCTTTCTCAATCCTACTCATCAAGTGGTCATGGACATCAAACTCTCCTAGGAGGGACAAATCCCATATCTATCACTCACCCCTTAAAAGCCCCACGTGTCAAAGTCACCCAATCATCACCTTTATAGCAACCCATGTTTCAGGACTGTATTTGATGATGTCAAAGTGTACCCAACAACATGTGTTGAGTGTAGTCATTTTAGGTCGAATAATCACACTCACCATCATCACTATGAGAGATGACTGTGACTACCAAATCATGGTTCCATGTGTCACTCTCACGGTGGGTTTTTCTGGTACACTTGTTCTCTAACAAGTACCTATGTGCTTGGTTTGATATCACTATATCATGACTAATGAGATTTTGTCATTAGCCAACACACAATCTAGCCTTTAGTGATATTGATGTCTATGGTTATTTCCACAATAACAACCGACTAGGGACTAAACAAGAATGTATACTCTTAACATCCGTATGATCTCATCGTTTAGGTCCTTAACCTAAAAGCATACGTCATTGAGTAAATACAATTCTCTAGACATCTATCATGTTACACTATCATCTCAGAAATAGTTAAAACATATAGATTGGAAATTGCCTTTATTATTCAAATCATTTACAAAGTATCCCATTACAATCATCACATGACTTGCTCTATGGGCATACATACCAACAGACTCCCACTTGCACTTAGAGCCAGTCACCTAGGAACCTCAGTCCTTGTGACCTAGCATGACCATCATAATTCTGCTGAGAAAGGACCTTCATCAGTGGATCAACTATGTTGTCTTCAGTTGGTACTTTGCAAATCTTCACATCTCCTCGTTGTACGATCTCTCATATGAGATGGAAGTGTTGGCTAAATTGACATTATGATAAATCCCTTTGTTTCGATGATGACAAACATTTCATTCTTGTCGATCTAACGAGCTACTTGAGTGTTGCAGGAATAAGGTGGATGACAAAGTACTAGGGAATCTATATGCTTGAATGCTTGTAAATTTCATGAAATGTAATCAGTTGTAAACTTGTACAAGTATATAATGTAAAAGTACTTAGACATCATGTAAATCAAGCGTTAGATCTTCCCTAGCCAATCACTACACTTAGATAGGTCATCCCCTCCAACAGTGTCACCTATGCACACTCATACACATACTTAATGCCTTAAAGTGAAACATTGAAACAGGGTCAATCTCGGTCGACAAACTCCTCGACCGAGACACTCTCAGTCGACAAACTTCTCGACCGAGAATGACCCAAGTAGCCGTTAGACACAACTAAGAAAGTAGTTGGCAGTTGGAGATGAACGTTGCTAACACTTGATCCAGAGAGCCTGTCGGTCGACAAAACTTCGACCGAGTAGGTGTCTCGATCGACAATTCCTCGACCGAGATGGACTCTGACAGCAACTGCAGAATTAATTAACTAGTCGTTGCTAAAGCAACTAACTTGTACCTAACGGCTAGTTAAGCACTTAGAACCCCCTAGAAAGTGTCTAGAACTTCCTTAAGCACTTGTAGGTCATTCCTATAAATAGGACATGCCTTAGGACACCAAAACATACCCAAGCTACACTTGTGATACACTTGAGCATACACTTACAATTGGCAATCTATTTTGAGAAATTGAGCAACACTTGCATTGGCGATTCCTCTACTTGCTCTAATTTCATGTCCTATAGGCTAGTATCTCCTATCCACTACAATCACACGTGCATATACATTGGTTAGGAGATCTACATGCTTGATATAGGAAAATCAAGCCTTGTGCTTCAAAGGTTAAGTTGTAATTTCCATTTTCCTTCTTGTTCCTTTTATTCTTTGTATTCTCCTTGCTACTCCTAGGGTTGGAGGCTGCGGATTGGAGAAGGTTCTTCTCGGAGGAGAAGGTGGACTTCAAGCTACTTCAAGAAGGCTATTGCAACGGGAAGCTACTTCAAGAAGGATATTGCAACGGGAAGCTACTTCAAGAAGGATATTGCAACGGGAAGCTACTTCAGGAGGAAGGCTGCTTCAAGGTTGGTGTAATTACTTCTAGGTGAAGGCTGCTTCAAGGTTGGTGCAATTACTTCAAGGTGAAGGCTGCTTGAAGGGTTTAGGGAAAGAATTGTAATTTTATGTAAAGTCATTGCGAGGTAATAAAATTAAATTCTTTCCAAATCCCGGTTGGGTAAGAAACCGGGTAGTGGACTGACTACCTTAGTATTTGCTAAGGTAGGAACCACTCTAAATCCTTGTCCCCTTGTCCAATATTCTTGTGGTTGGTCGTTTGAGTTAAATAATTGTTAAATTAATTCTAAAACCCTATTCACCCCCCTCTAGTGTTTTTCAATTGGTATCAGAGCAGGCTTCAAGGAACCCTAACAAGGTCTTGAAGAATGGGTGACGGGGAGCTCAACAACCTTAACCTTGAAGGGACATTTGTTTCTAGGCCTCCAGCGTTTGATGGAACAAACTACACATATTGGAAGAGAAGGATGCAGTTCTACTTCCAAGGCATCAGTTGGGATTTATGGAGGATGGTGTCAACTCCATACGAGCTTCCTCAAACGCAATATGCAGAATGGGATGCAAATACGGTAAAGTTGGCTCAAATGAATGCCAAAGCTGTAAGCATTTTATATCGTTCAATTTCAGTAGGAGAATTTAATAGAATATCAAATTGTGACACAGCCTATGACATTTGGCATAGACTGTCCATAACTTATGAAGGTACAGTTTAAGTTAAGAATTCTAAGATTAGTATGCTTAAACAAAAGTTTGAACACTTTCGTATGGATCCAAATGAATCCATTAGTGAAATGTTTGAAAAATTCTCTTCTATTGTTAATGGTTTAAATGCCTTAGGAAAAATCGTTCTTAAAGAAGACCAGGTATCAAAGGTACTTCGATCACTTCCTCCCAAATACAAGCCCAAGGTGACAGCCATTGAAGAAGCTAATGATCTCACTAAACTGAAAATGGAGCAACTCATTGGCAATCTAGAAGCTCATGAGGCAACTTTAGAAGAGGAAGAAAGAAGAGAACGTGAACGTCAACAAGGCAAAAAGAAGGATATTGCATTCAAAGCATCAACCAAGGACACTCATGACACAAGTGAAGATGATAGTGAAGAAAAAACTCTCATTGTAAATGGTAAGCAATATAAAAGTTTTAAAACTAATAAAACTTCTAGTGTTTTTTCTTCCAGGTGCTTTGAATGTGGAAAAAAGGGACACATGAAAGGTGATTGTCCAAAACTCAAGAAAGGGAAGAAATCATCTCACAAAAAGAAAGAAAGAGCATATAAAGCTGCATGGGATGATTCAAGTGATGATAGTGATGATGGAAAAGAAGAAGTAGAATGCCTCATTGCTACAAAAAATGAAGACGAAGAAGAGGTAAGTCTTTATGATCTACCAAAAGAAGATCTAATTGCTAGTCTTCAAGATACTCATGAGAAATATATTGAGTGCAAGAAGAAACTTAACAAATCAAATAAAGTAAATGATGATTTAAATGTTAAACTTCTTGCTCTTGTATCCGAAAATGAAAATCTCAAAAAGGAAAATGAAGATTATGATCTTAAGTTAAAATCGATAGAAGCTAATTCCAATCTTCTTTCCTTAGAAAGGTTAAACTTGCAAACTCAAGTGAATGATCTTCAGAAACAACCTGTTCTATGTTCACATTTAGATTATGATGAGGTTGTCAAAGAAAGAAACTCTCTAGTATCTGATTTAGATCAAGCAAAGAAAGATATAAACAAGAAGATGGATGATATTGCTAAGTTACAAAGAAATGTAAATGAGTTAAGAGGAAATGACATGCTTGAAAATATTCTGAAAATTTCCTCTAGTTATAATGGAAGAAAAGGATTAGGATATGATCCAAGGAGAAATAAACCCAAAAGAGTTAAAGCATCCAAGACTAAGATTATGTTTGTACCTAGGAACACAATTCCTAGAAAGAGAAATGAATTTGACTCTATTAGTTGTCATTATTGCATGCGTCTTGGACATTATTCATTTTCATGCCCATATAAGAAAAAGAATGATGATTTAGCTTGGATTCCTAAAACTTAGTAGCTTAATATTAACTAGTTGAGATTTGACCTAAACTGATTTGTGATATACAAATGTCATATCTCAACACAATCGAGCTCTAACTTGCATAATCTTATTTTGCTTGGAATAAATTAACAGTTCTGAAAATATTCCAGAAACTTTGTCGGTCGAGAATCTGTCGACCGAGTGAACCTCGGTCGAGAAATTGTCGACCGAGCATGTCACTGATTTCCAGTCTGATGTAAAATTGCTGAATTCTTTTTGTAATTGATCAAATTGCTACCTATTTGTGATTAATGACTGTATATATTTTGGAAATCATCCCTGAAAACTTATATGAGTTTAATTTGGTTTATTCTCTAAATGATTTAAGTTAAAACTGAAATTACTTAGCTTAATAAAAAGGAAATTTCTGTTCTATCATTATTCACATGATTTTTCCTAAAGTATTTTCTGGTCCACCCATATAGAAATCATGTGATTACAATCATGGAATTATCATTTTCATCATGATGATGCTGTGTTAGCACGAATAGATAATGATAATTGTATGCATGGATCCTTGATGATACATAGGCAAGCAAAATAATTCAATGATGATATGACTCTTAGAAATGCTTGCAACACATAAGATAAAAATTTCTCAATTGGCATCTTTAAAAGACTTGAGATATTAATCGTGCTTTCATTTTTAAGAGGATGTTTTCATATTGAGTATCACTAAAATTGATATCTAATCAAGTACTTCACATATGAGTGCTTAAATTGGAAATCTGCAATTTTTGCCTCTTGGTTGAAATAAAATTTGACCAAGGGGTGCTATGGTCGTAGTCAAGGACGACCTAAAATAAGCTTTGAAAAAATGCTTATTTGGACATCATTTTATTGTACTTAATCTTAGTATACTTTTGATAAAAGTCAAAATCAAAATTTAAAATCATATGTGACCTTAGAAGCTTTAAATTGCTTTAATTGTAAGATTAAGGGGGAGCTCATAAAACAAATTTGATTATTTGATTAAGAAGCTTACAAAAACATTGTAAACATCATTTGAAGCTAGTTATGACCTTAGTATTTTGACTCTTGGTTATGAAGAAATCTACAAATTTCATAAAAATGATATATCCTGTTCTTAAAGGAATTCTCTAAACAAATCAGGGCTTAACATCCCGTGCATTTGGTTAGAGACATCTTTACGTACTGCAAGATTAAAGGATTCTCATTTCATTTTCAGGGTTTAACATCTCTTGTAAAATGGGTGAGAAATCAATACATATGCCATGAACCTAACAAGATCTCATATCATCTCAAGGCTTAACATCCTTTACAAATGATTGAGAAACAAATTGTGGCTAAATTAGACAAAAATGATATTAAATCCATGTTCCTAATAGAATATCTATCTAAGGGGGAGCATAATATAAAATTAAGGGGGAGAAGAAATATAAAATATTCAACTTGGATATCTTTTTGAAATGACAAATGGGGAGAAAGAATATAAAATCAAAAATATAAATGAGTCAATGAGTTTCATAACATCTGGCTACAAAAGGTAATCCTCAGGTATGAAACTCACATGCTTTATATTTCCTTATTTCATATTTAGGAAATGTTTGTCATCTTCAAAAAGGGGGAGATTGTTGGCTAAATTGACATTATGATAAATCCCTTTGTTTTGATGATGAAAAACATTTCATTCTTGTCGATCTAACGAGCTACTTGAGTGTTGCAGGAATAAGGTGCATGACAAAGTACTAGGGAATCTATATGATTGAATGCTTGTAAATTTCATGAAATGTAATCAGTTGTAAACTTGTACAAGTATATAATGTACAAGTACTTAGACATCATGTAAATCAAGCGTTAGATCTTCCCTAGCCAATCACTACACTTAGATAGGTCATCCCCTCCAACAGTGTCACCTATGCACACTCATACACATACTTAATGCCTTAAAGTGAAACATTGAAACAAGGTCAATCTCGGTCGACAAACTCCTCGACCGAGACACTCTCGGTCGACAAACTTCTCGACCGAGAATGACCCAAGTAGCCGTTAGACACAGCTGAGAAAGTAGTTGGCAGTTGGAGATGAACGTTGCTAACACTTGATCCAGAGAGCCTGTCGGTCGACAAAACTTCGACCGAGTAGGTGTCTCGGTCGACAATTCCTCGACCGAGATGGACTCTAACAGCAACTGCAGAATTAATTAACTAGCTGTTGCTAAAGAAACTAACTTGTACCTAACGGCTAGTTAAGCACTTAGAACCCCCTAGAAAGTGTCTAGAACGTCCGTAAGCACTTGTAGGTCATTCCTATAAATAGGACATGCCTTAGGACACCAAAACATACCCAAGCTACACTTGTGATACACTTGAGCATACACTTACAATTGGCAATCTGTTTTGAGAAATTGAGCAACACTTGCATTGGCGATTCCTCTACTTGCTCTAATTTCGTGTCCTATAGGCTAGTATCTCCTATCCACTACAATCACACGTGCATATACATTGGTTAGGAGATCTACACGCTTGATATAGGCAAATCAAGCCTTGTGCTTCAAAGGTTAAGTTGTAATTTCCATTTTCCTTCTTGTTCCTTTTATTCTTTGTATTCTCCTTGCTACTCCTAGGGTTGGAGGCTGCGGATTGGAGAAGGTTCTTCTCGGAGGAGAAGGTGGACTTCAAGCTACTTCAAGAAGGCTATTGCAATGGGAAGCTACTTCAAGAAGGATATTGCAACGGGTGATGGAGTTTTGCAACACCACTAAAAATCCTAAGGTGATGAATCCTTAGGTTTTTCCTTGCTAGTACTATGGTAAGAACTCCACCCACGTGTGCTAAGACACGCGGAAGTCTTATCGTAGTATAGTTAAGGGTCGAATCCTCGGGACAACGGTCTTGACGAAGTCAAGATGGAAAACGTTTTAGTTATACTTAACTACTTAACAGTTGATATTTAGATCGAAAGTTTGATGTTGGTTTTAAAGCTAAATGCGAGGAAAGTAAAGCAAGAAAGTAAAGATTAAGGTTGTAAACAATTGATAAAAACCACTAGGATGTTATCGGGTTTCACACCACTACACATGGATCAAGTCATGCAACATAATAAAACAACCTGCAAAAAGAGTCAAATCAGTTAGTATCTTGTAGTCCTAGCTTCCTTTCGGATAACTAGCTACGAGAAGTGTGGAGTATTGCAATGCCAGCCATTCCATAATGAATGGTCACATGCTTTGCATTACTCCTTCATGAAATGTGTTCCTTGACCTTATCAAGGTTGCACTTCCATACGTCAACTGATTCCATTTCATAGTATGAAAGTGCAACGATGGGGGTGAGTTTACTCCACTCATGAAAACACTTCTAGACACCAAAACAGACATATGGTGACTACATACATCCATAACCAACATTCAATCGATATTTAGATCTAAGGGTACAAACATAGACAATTCATACCAAAAGACAATATGTAACACAAGTTGATGATCAAGCAACTAGTATTCATTAAGCGATTGAAGTCAAACTGAAAAGAAGAGTATCTTTATTACAAGTTATTGAATTACATCGCATGAAATGAAAACATGGGTAGCGGGGCTACTCCCCACACCCTAGTGAATGAAACTACTCGCTCATGGCAAAGAAGGAGGTGAGAAGAGAGAGAAAGAACGTCATCTCCACGGAGGAGGGAAGGTTGAACCCTTGGTGAAGAGAGCAACAATCTTCACACTTCGTGGTTGCTTTGATGAAGGATTTTCTCTTCCCACCTTCTTTGTTGAAGAGATAGAAAGAAGAGAGAGAAGGAAGTTTGATGATGAGAACGGATCTCAAAACTGGCAGCCTTGGGGCAGTGGATGGAAGACCAGAGTGCTCTGGATCTGGAGAGGCAGCCTTTGGGCCTCTTGGAATTCGATCCTTTTGAAGTGGCCCTTGAGGTCCTATTTATAGGCTCAAGTTGAGCCCAAACGGTCTTGAGACCGTTTGGTCTCAAACGGTCTTGAGACCGTGAGGCTTCTCGCGGTCTTGGGACCGTGAGGCTTCTCGCGGTCTTGGGACCGTGAGGCTTCTCGCGGTCTTGGGACCGTGAGGCTTGTCGCGGTCTTGGGACCGTGAGGCTTCTCACGGTCTTGGGACCATGAGGAGTCTTTGTAATTTTTTTTGTGTTTTCTGTAATGAAAAAGAGGAAAAGTTGGTTTATTGACGTATCTGCAATAAAGTAAGAAGGTTTAATGATTCTATTTAGTTTATCTAAGAAAGAGTATGGAAAACTAAAGATAACTAATAAGATAACGTCACAAAATGAGAGGTTATCACCCCCCCTAACTTAGAGTCTAGCTTGTCCTCAAGTTAGATAGAGCTAAGGCATGTAATGGCGAGGCGATTTTATTTGATTAGGGTTTCCATACTCTTGCTTCAATTCTAGGTCAGAGATCTACCGAGGTCTTATCAGGGCTTCTGCTTACACTAACTCTTTCGAGTATCAAAAGTTGCATGGATCTCAGGTTCCTTTTATATCGTGAATCTCGCATTGGGACCACCTTTCTTATTGTGTGCATGTCATCGACTCTAATCAGTTTTATACTTCTTTGGAGAAACCTACTGGTAGCTAGAGTGGGTATGAGGGCTGGCTTAAAAGGCTTATTGTGTAACTCCCCCTTCAAGTGGGGAAAGGTTTGTCTATGCTTTTTAGAGATTAACTACCGGGCACGACACATCTGCCTTCATGAGGGCAGCTGAATGTACCGGCCGGGTGAGCTCTTTTATCAGCCTTATCATATATTAGGAAACCTTAGGATCTCATTACCGGGCACGACACATCTGCCTTCATGAGGGCAGCTGTATGTACCGGCCGGGTGAGATCTTTGTTGGCTCTTCATATAGGTCCTTATGCATGACACAACTCTCATGTTTTTATTCAGCACTCTGGCTTTTATTCGAATCTCACAGGCTTAGGAAGTGGGTTTTGTTAGGGTTTTTGATTGGGCGGCCAAGCCTCTTTTATTGAAAGAAGAAAACTGTTCTTGGGGTTCCTGACATGCACTTATTTTTTTTTTTTGGTGGTCCGCTCGCGAGATTTTCTTGATTTTGGATTTCCCTGATTTCCCTCTTGACTTTGAGAGTTTTCGGTTCGCTTTGGCCCTGAAGTTGACCTGTGAAGAGTCTGAGATAGAATTGAAGCAAAAGTATAGAAACCAATAGTGAATGAATTTTATGGATTCGCCATTTCAAGCATGTAAGCTAATCTTATTATTTATATGAGGACTACTTTATCTCTAACTTAGGTAAGGGTGATACTTTTCATGATGAAAGTTATACTTAGAAGTTGTTTTATTGAAAAAAATAATGGAAAAAGTCTAAGTATGAATAGAAAGTTTGAAAATGATGTGCGGGAAAAGATGAGTTAGAAGAGTTGGAGAAGGATGATACCTCGCCCTTGTCCAGTGCACTCCCCCCTAACTTATCACGCACTCTGTCCACAGAGTGTCAAAGGGATAGGTTGAGAGTTGCATGGACAAGGGCATTTAGGCGTCAGTTAATCCTGAGCTTGCCCCTGGTGCTTGGAGGAGCTTAGCTGCAAACTTTCCACGCAGGGCGTGATAGTCAAAGTCAGTCATATCCTCTACTGGTTTCTGAAGAACTAAGATGGTATACATCCAGTAGAGGACATGGAAGCCGCAGTCGTTGGATTGTCAGATTTGCTGGGGACACTTGTGGCAGAAGGAAGGGCGGTGAAAGTGTTCTTTGGCGTAAGCTTTTGTGTGCTGACTAAGGAGATCAATTAATCTTTCAGCACATTCTTTTGCCACTACCTCTGTGGGTGTTTTTGGCGTTACGACGTAAACTTTCTGTCGTGGGTTGTACTGGCTATCGGAACTGTTATAAATTGTAATTGTTCCATCCGGTAGGTTTGCTGCCAGAAGTAGACAGTGTTCATGGTAGAGGAAGGGTAGCATGATGAACTTCGGCGTTGTGTGTTGTAGATATGAGATTAGTGTTTCAGCTGCGCCGAAGTTCTTTAGCTTTAAAAGATCATCCTTCAGATATGGAGACGCCATGTATGCTGTGGGGTGAACTTGTCCAAGTAGAAGCTGATAGGCGGACATAAGGCCAACAGAGAGGGATCCTTTAATTTGTAAAGATTCTCGCAGAGTGTCTGCCATTATAAGAATGTCACCAGACATGAAAACGAGCTCATCATTCTCGGCGGAAAGCTTTGACATAATGAGACGTAGTTCGTAGCTGGATAGGCCTTTGCAAGCACTGAGATCGAAGTCTGGAAAAGATGGTGTGATGGCAGACAACGGGTTTTTGGCGTCTTTGCTTTGCTCGGTAGCGGAGGCCGGTCCTTTTGATTTCTCTGACTCTTTTAGAGCTTGGCGGAAGGGTCGCCGCTGTGGTCGCTGGATAGCAGAGAAGAGGTAGCGAGGGACATCATCTGGTGCCATCGTTTGGTCCTTGAAGAACCGTCTGTCGCAGATGAGCTCCATCGCATAACGTCCTCTCAAGGAATGAAAATCTTCAGTGACCAGGGCAGAGAAAGGGATTTCTTGGTTCAGCGCTTGGATGTGACGAATGGTGCAGAAAGCGCAATCCCTGGATCCTTCTGCGGCTTGAACTGGAGGGTTTATAATTTTGAACCAGGGCTGGCTCCAGTCTTGGTGGAGAGATGGGCGTGCAGCCCAAATTAGCTTAAGCAGCCGAAAGGGTATGCATCTTGCTTCGCCGGCTGCTTCACCCACAAAGTTTATCGTGCCGGCGGGTAGCTCGGTGCTGCAGAAGTTATAAACCGTGGCGTCCCGAGCCTCTGTATCGACAATCATAGCTAGCCAATGGTTTAAAATTTGGAATGGCACAGTAAGATAACGTGCTCGTCGTGCTAGCCCGATACGCAGACGTTCGATGGATTTTTCTTGGATATCCTTGTATAGGAGGCCCAAGGATAGGGCGGGTGAGGCATTGAAGACATGCTGCTTCCTCTTGTGGCTTCTGTAAATTTCGATACAGTTGGCGAGGAGGACACGGAAGATAGACATTGGCATCGTCGACCCAGGTCGCAGGATTTTGCGAAAATCTTCACGTGTCAGCTTGCGTTTCGTTTTAGTGTTGTGGTAGATAATATCATCTCCTGCCTTTGTATCGTCCACGATAGTATTCAGTATAAAGATATCCTGGGCATCTAAAGTGGAAATGGCCGCCATATCATGGTCATGCATTTTGTGCGGCAGGGGTGGTGGCGGGGGAAGCTCCTGTAGAGGGGGGGAAGGATGTACTTCTGGGGCTTCCTCAGAGCCAATAGTGTCGTTGTCTGAGTCCGAGGCAGAATCAAGCTCTTCATCAGTATCTAATTGCACTCGTTCTGACTCGTACTCGTCGAGGGGTGAGGTTGCTGTCGTGGTGGGCACTGAGAGGGGTAAGACAGCTGTTGTAGGAGGGGTGGCGCCGGTTCCGATTATGCATTGGTGGAACTCGGCGAAGGCTGCTTCTTTAGCAGCTTCCCCGATGGATCCCATAGCAGAGTAGTCAAGAAATTGATCCCCATATGATATATTAACATTATCATGGTGTGGGGAGTTGGGATCCTTATCACCGTCATGGTGATCTTTTTGTTGTCTGGGTTCTGCTCCTTGGCTTGGACCCTCCCCAGCATCATCTGGTTTGTTAGAGTCTTCATCTGAGGAGGTACTGTTGGTGGAGTCTGCTGAAGAATCAGAATCGTCATCATTATCAGCATCATCTTCATCGTCGTTAGTTGTCTTCTTTTGTGCTTTCTTTTTGCACAGACGATGGATGGATTGGAGTTCATCATAAGCCACTTGCACGTGCTCGTGTGTTTCGAGCAGTGTTTCGTGGGTTTCTTTAAGATCTAAATAACGTTGTTCGGCCGAGAGGAGTCTTGCTGTGAGATCTGTTACTTGAGCTCTTAGCTGAATGAGCTCATTATTTGATGACTCCTCCTGGCGATTATGTAGCTGCGTGAGGGTGGTGGTGATGTCGTCCAGGCGCTTGCTGAAAGCTTGTTGTTGTTGTTGCAGCTCGCGTAGGGTCTCTGGCAGAGGTAAAGTCTGCGCGGAAATCCGATCGACTTGCGTTGCCAACACTTCATGCTGGCGTTGTACTCCCTGGATCAACTTGGGCAAGTTGTTGCAGTGGCCGTCGATGTGGTCGACTTGCTTGGCCACTGAAGCTTGACGTTGTTGGATTCCTTGGAGGATGCCTGGCATGGCGCGGTTCTGCTCGCCGACCTGGGCAACCTGCTTAGTTAGACCCTGCACGCATGAAACAATAGAATTTAGAATGTTAGATGGGTCGGTGAGGAGGTTTCGGATGGTGTCAAATTGACGTCCGAATTCCTCACCGACGTTAGTAAAAGGGACCCCAGTGATTGAAGGGTGAGGTGGCTGGGGTCGGGGTGGAATGATAGTGTCATGCGGAAAAGACACTGTTGATGGACCCGCGAATTGCGTGGTGACTGTAGATGGAGTCACTAGCGATGTCGGGGTGGTGGAGGATGGAAAAAATGGTGGCATTCCCAAAGATGGAAATGGATTCGGGAATGTTGATGGAAAGTCGGTGGATGTGAAGGAGGAGAATTCGGGCATTGTGGTGGAGAATGGGGTGCCCGAAGTAAAGAAGGGTGGAGGTGGTGGAGGGGTGGTGGAGGAAGGTGGAGCGGAGGAAGATTGAAGGGTGGTTGATGGTGGTGGGGTGGTGGATATTGGGGTGGTGGAGGGTGGAGAGGTGGTATTGAGCTCAGCATTTAGACTCATTATAAAAGAGTCTAGTGATGAGGATGTAATATTTTCTTCAGGGAGGGGGGGGGTTCAGTTTCAGGGTTAGGTTTCGATGTGGGTGTCCCTGACAGCTCATGAGCTTTGACGAGCCTTCTGGAAGGTCATTTGACTAGGAGCTTTGCTGTTTTAGCTGCCGGGGCAGTTATACTAAGCTCTGCCTGCCCTGCCTTTGCTTTCTTTTCTCTGGCTTTGACTGAAGCGATGATTTTGGCGATCTCGTCTTCAGTGAACAGGAGCTTGTCTTTATCATAGTCAGCAAGCTCTGGAAGTGGCAGCAGGGTTCGTGAAGATTTTGTGGGGCAGAACACGTAGTTCAGCCTTCCATCCTTATCCTTTAAGATGTAAGAGTTCTTTAGTGTCTGTTCATTGGTAAGAATGTCGCCTTTTATTGGGCTGCATTTGGGTAGAAGTCTATCCATCTTGAGATATTTGATGATAGATGTGATATGACCACCCGTGCAGATTTCTTTCCCGAGGGCGAAGGCTGATAGCTTGATCAGCATGTGCCGTCCAATGTTGACAGGCATTCCGTTGAGGACTGACCAGAGGACAAAAAGGTCGGATATGAGAATATTTCCTCCTTCGGATCTAGGGAAAAGTGCGCCGACGATAATTTTGTGTAACGTGCGCACTAGGCCAGAATGAACGTTGGAGGCCTTGCTTGTCATTGCATCGAAGGTTGGTAACCCCGTTAATGACTTCCAGAAGTTATGCTTGTTGAAACTGGGGTGGTCTGTGCCAGCAGCTTTGGCATTCTTCAGTTGGTCTTTATTGTCGATGAAAATTTCGTTCAGGACATTTTCGGTGATGACCACCTCATTGTTGAAGATTCTGGAGGTTATTCTACGGTCACCACCATCCCTTTCTTTATGCAAGATGTCCACCACTTCTTTGTTGAAGTAGGTGAAGAATTCAGTAGTTGGCTCAGAGTAGGAAATTTCTGATACAAAGCAGAGCCGGGAAAGGTTAGAATTGTCAAGAAGAGTGAGGATTCGGTGGTAGATCCCCATCTTCATCAGTATGCTGGGGCAGACATACTTGGTTGGTTTAAGGAGTTGGCTGATGGGGGGAATGATTTGGAGGTGAAGGTTCTTGGGTGGTGGTGTTGTGGTGGTGATGGGAGGAAAAATAGGAACAGTTATTGTGGCAGGGTTGGTGACGGTGGTGGAGGATGGTGGGATGTACCCTGCTAGGATTTGTTCTCTTGCACAGGCAGGGTGGACCTGCTTCCTGGCTCTCTTCTTAGATGTTGGCTCAGTTGTTGGTTCTTGAGCCAATCTCTTCCCCTTAGATTTTGTAGTGGGTGATTCTTTCTCAGGGGAAGGCTGGTATTCGGAGGCCTCGTCGGATGAGGTCTCTTCGACCTCCTCGTCAGAAGGTTCTTCATCTAGGCAGCGGTTGATTCGCTTGATGTCCTTCATGACAGCAGTCAGGTTTACTTCTGCTGGGACTTTTCCAGTCCTTTTGAAGTCGTCAACTAAGCTTTGCAGATTTGCTCGTTCAGCAATGAGATTCTCTTTTGTCCAGAAGGGAGCGTCTGTTGGTCCTTGCTTAGCAGGTGAAGTCATTCTGAAATAATTGATAAGAAACAAAAGTTAGAAATCTTAAATTTTGAAATTATAACAAAGTAAAATTATTTTGAATTTGAGTTTTATTAGTTTGATTTAGTTCAAACGGTCCTGAGACCGTTTGGTCTCAAACGGTCTGGAGACCGCGAGGATCCAAACGGTCTTGAGACCGCGAGGATCCAAACGGTCTTGAGACCGCGAGGATCCAAACGGTCTTGAGACCGCGAGGATCCAAATGGTCTTGAGACCGCGGGGATCCAAATGGTCTTGAAACCGCGAGGATCCAAACGGTCTTGAGACCGCGAGGATCCAAACGGTCTTGAGACCGCGAGGAAGACGAACCGCGCGGGAGACGAACCGCGCGACCGTTCGTTGGCTAAGAGCTGCGGAAACGATGATGGCGACAATGGCGGGAAGGAGCTCGAACACGAGTTTTAAACGGTGATGCGTCAACCTGTCGCTGCGGTCGGTGGGTCGGCGAAGGGGTAGCTGCTGCAGAGCTGACGACGAGCCGGGAGTGACGACGAGCTAGGAACGACGACGACGAAGTCGAGAACGACGGCGACAAAGCCGAGTCGTCGGCGAAGCACTTGAAACAGCGACGCGCGGGAGTGTAGAGACGAAGGTCAGAGTGGAATGAAACAGGAGAGTTCGAGAATTTGGGAATCAAGAAGAGGGGCGCGTAGGTGGGGGGTATATTTATAGGTTTTTAGGAGCCCTCTCGGTCAGGTGACCGAGAGAGCTCAAACGGTCTTGAGACCGCGAGGGGCCTCACGGTCTCGAGACCGTTTGACCTCAAGATCAAGTGGATTTTTATGTATTTTTGGATTTAAAGAAAGCAAAAGAAAAAGGAAAAACAAAGATAAACAAAAGGGTGTTTAAAAACAAAAGAAAAGGCTGAAGGTGATATTCAGGCCTTGGGTTGCCTCCCAAGAAGCGCCTTGGTTTAACGTCGCTGGCTCGACAAGATTTTTGCTCCGGCTATGCTGACTTTATAGGGTCATGAATCTCGATGGTTTGTCTTGATAACTTGTCTGCCGGAGTGTGGTACTTTTTTAATCTGTGGCCATTTACGGTCCTCTCTCCTCCATTATCATCAATAATAATGACAGCTCCTGTCGGGTATATATGTTTGATTGTAAAGGGCCCCGACCATTTAGTACGCAGTTTTCCAGGAAACATTTTTAATCTGGAGTTGAATAGGAGGACTTTGTCTCCGACGATTATATCTTTTCTTTTCATGTGGCCATCGTGCCACATCTTAGTTTGTTCTTTGTAGATTCGTGCGTTGTGGTAGGCTGTCATTCGTAGCTCTTCTAACTCTTGGAGTTGAAGTTGTCGGAATTCACCAGCACCTTTGAGATCGAAATTTAGTTGCTTAATGGCCCACCAAGCCTTATGCTCTAATTCAACTGGCAAATGGAAAGACTTCCCATACACTAATCGAAACGGTGTTGTTCCGATGGGTGTTTTGAAAGCTGTACGGTAAGCCCATAGAGCGTCAGATAGTTTGGTTGACCAATCGGTGCGGTGTCGATTGACAGTTTTTTCCAGAATAGCTTTAATTTGCCTATTGGAGACTTCAACATGTCCACATGTCTGTGGGTGATATGGTGTAGAAACTTTGTGGTTGACTCCATATTTTCTTAATAAGGCTTCAAAGCTCCGTTCCAAAAAATGTGATCCGCCGTCAGATATAATCGTTCTTGGGACGCCGAATCTGGGAAATATTATCTCTTTAAACATCTTGATTACCGGTTTTGAATCACAAGAGGTGGTTGGTAGAGCTTCTACCCATTTTGAAACGTAATCCACAGCAACCAAGATATACTTGAATCCATAAGACGAGGGGAAAGGGCCCATATAATCTATTCCCCATACATCGAAAAGTTCGATTTCTTGCCATATGTTCAATGGCATTTCATTTCTTCTGGTTATCCCTCTGGATAGTTGGCACTTGTCGCATGATCGCACGTATTCATGTGCGTCTTTTGCGATGGTGGGCCAATAAAAGCCAGATTGCAAGACCTTGAGGGTTGTCTTCTTAGAACTCATGTGCCCCCCCAGTGGGGCCTGAGTGACAGTGCTCAAGGACCGGAGTGATTTCCGTCTCTGGGATGCATCTACGAAAGAGTCCATCTGCGCATAAGCGAAAAAGATAGGGCTCGTCCCAGAAATATTGCTTAGCGTCGTGAATGAACTTCTTTTTGTCGTGATAGGATGCGGATGGGTGAATGATTCCTGTTGCCAAATAGTTGACAATGTCGGCATACCAGGGAAATCCATTGGAGACTTTCATTAGGTGGTCGTCCAGGAGGGAATCTTGGATAGGAACTTTGTCTTCATCCTCGACTCTAATACGACTGAGATGATCGGCGACGACGTTTTCCACTCCGCTTTTGTCTTTAATTTCCAAATCGAATTCTTGAAGCATTAGCACCCAGCGGATAAGTCTAGGTTTTGCGTCTTGCTTCTGAATCAGATATCGTATAGCAGAGTGGTCAGTGTAGACAATGACTTTAGCTCCTATCAGGTATGAGAGGAATTTTTCAAACGCGTAGATGACAGCTAAAAATTCCTTTTCTGTAGTGGTGTAATTTTTTTGTGCTTCATCCAGCGTTTTAGATGCGTAGTATATAACATGGGGTTTCTTGTCGATTCTTTGCCCTAAAACGACCCCTATGGCATAATCGCTCGCATCACACATGATTTCGAAAGGTAACGACAAATCTGGAGCTCGTAATATTGGTGCAGAAATCAAGGCATCTTTCAGAGTTGTGAAACTTTGCAAGCATTCTTGGTTAAAGTTGAACTCTGTGTCCTTGGTCAGCAGTTGTGTCATGGGTTTTGCTATTTTGGAGAAATCTTTAATAAATCTTCTGTAAAACCCAGCATGTCCTAAGAAGGCACGTACTCCTTTTACGTCTTTTGGTGGCATAAATTTTGAGATAACGTCAATTTTTGCTTGATCCACCTCGATCCCTCTGTCGCTCACTCTGTGTCCTAAAACAACACCCTCTGTTACCATAAAATGGCATTTTTCCCAATTTAAAATGAGGTTTGTTTCCTCACATCTTTGTAGGACTTGAACCAGGTTGAGCAGACAGTTGTCGAAGGAGTCTCAATAAACTGAAAAATCATCCATGAATACCTCCATTATAGACTCTGTCAATCCCGCAAAGATAGCAGACATGCATCTTTGGAAAGTAGCTGGTGCATTACAGAGCCCGAATGGCATTCTTCTGAAAGCGTACGTCCCAAAGGGACAGGTAAAAGTAGTTTTCTCTTGATCGTCCGGGTGTATCAGGATTTGGTAAAAGCCAGAATATCCATCGAGGTAACAAAAGAACTTCTGATGAGCTAGGCGCTCGAGGACCTCATCTAGGAAAGGCAGGGGGTAGTGATCTTTTCGTGTTGATTTATTAAGTTTCCTATAATCAATGCACATATGCCACCCTGTAACGGTTCTAGTGGGCACCAGTTCATTTTTGTCATTAAGAACAACGGTGGTTCCCCCCTTTTTAGGGACCACCTGCACTGGGCTTACCCACTGAGAATCAGAAATTGGGTAGATAATGCCTGCCTTTAGAAGCTTGAGGACCTCGAGGCGAACCACCTCTTTGAGGTTGGGGTTTAACTTTCTCTGGTGTTCTCGCGATGGTTTAAACTCTTCAACCATGGGCAGTTTGTGCATACATAAAGCAGGGTTTATGCCCGTCAGATCAGTCATTTTATAGCCAATGGCTTTCTTATGATTCTTCAGTTCATCGAGGAGTCTGTTTTCTTGATCATCCTCCAGAGTGGAGCTGATGATTACTGGACAGAGCTTCTCATCATCAATAAAAACATGTTTAAGCCCCTCGGGTAAGGCTTTCATTTCTGGAGCCTTAGGTGGCTCAGTGGCTTCTATAATTGTGATGGCTTTAAGTTCTTCAAATGTGGCTGTCGGAGCTTCTTCAGCTTTTTCTAAGTATTGCAGGCACTGTTGTACTAGTTCACTGGCCGAGAATTCTACATCCGGATTTGTAAGAGTATTTTCCAATTCGTCGGATGGTTCAGACATTTCTAACTGGGACATTTGATATATAGCATCCAGGAGAAAGACATCCTCTTGAATGCTTGGACCTTTCATGCTATTTAGAACTCTGAACTGGAAAGCCTCCCTCCCAAGTCTCAAAATAATAGTTCCTGCTTCGACATCAATGAGAGCTCGGGCAGTAGCTAGGAAAGGTCTTCCGAAGATTATCGGATATCTCAGGTCTTCTTGTATGTCCATAATAACAAAATCACACGGGACATAAGAATTTGTTCCTATTCTGACAGGGATGTCTTCGATAATGCCAAGAGGGGCAGTTATGGTAGAGTCGGCTAACTGAATTGTCATTGTCGTAGGTAACAAATAAGTGAAGCCTAATCTTTTACACATTGAATAGGGCATAATAGATATGCTTGCTCCTAGGTCTGCCAATCCTTTCTTGTTGGAGCCATTTCCAATGGAACACTGAATGCCGAAGGAACCTGGGTCCTTCTTTTTCTTTGGCATTTTATTAAGCAGAATATCTGAAGTGGTCTGAGCAAGTTTCACTGTTTCATGCTCTTCTGTCATATACTTTCTCGACAAGAGGGTTTTCAGGTATTTTGCCCAAGCGGGCACTTCGGAAAGGGCATCAAGAAAAGGAATATCAATGTATAACTTTTTCATAGCTTCTTTAAATTTTTGGAACCTAGTGTCCATTTTGGTTCCTTTTAGTCTGTCTGGGTAAGGAATTCTTGGTGGGACTTCTGAGATTGGTTCCTTTTCCTTTTCTTTCTCTGCAGAATTTTCTGTTTCTCTGCTTGAATTCCCTGTTGGGGAAAGAATGGCTACGTCATCATCATCATGGTCGATTCTTGTGACATCAGGCAGGACACGACCAGACCGCGTGGTGACGACATTAAGTTGTTCTGGTCTATTTGGGTTATGACGGGGGTTTGCCTCTGGTTGCCCAGCAAAAGTGCCGGCTTGAGGTTTCAATTGAGCGGCAATCTGTGCCAGTTGGGCTTCTACGGCCTTTTGTTGAGCTTGTTGGTTTGCAAGAATGGTTTGTTGCGATTGAAGCATTTGTCTAATCAAGGATATCTCATCAGATGATTGGGGAGGAGCACCCCTTTGTTGATACTGAGTGACTTGCTATCCTGGTTGTTGTAGAGGTGCAGTTAACTGTGGCTGCTGGGGCTGCTGCAACTGGGGTTGCTGTGGCTGCTGCAACTGGGGTTGTTGCAACTGAGGGTGCAGTCCTGAATGGGCATATTGGTAAGAAGGATTCCTGGGATAGTTAGATCTTTGAAAACCTTGTCTGTAATTCCCTTGATTGAAGTTATTCTGAAATTCTGGTGGTTGTCTATTGAAAGATCCACCTTGTGCCTGCTGCTGTGGGTTGGCAGTCCCTGCAGGATTCCCGTATTGAAAACCAGGATGGTTCCTTGGTTTATCTGGGTTGTAATACACTTGGCCAGGTATTGAATGTATGGAGTTGACTTGCTCTGGCATTTGGTCCTCGGGATGCTCGATAATGGGTTCATATTGCGGCATAGGTGGTTGTAAATCCATCATGACATTGTATAACAGGCCACATGATAATGTGGGATGATCGGATGCATGACAGGCTTCACAAGTTCCAGTAGCTGCCTTAACTTGTTGAACCTGAGAGTTTTTCTTCTTATCATATTCCCCAAAAGAAGTTTCGAGGGCTTGTTGCTTGCTAGCAATAGTCTTCAAAGCCTCAGCAATGGCCTTGAGTTCCATGGATTCTTCTGCTTTGTAAACCTTGAGAACGCCTTTGGGTTGGCTAGATGACCTTCCCCAATTGGATTGATTCTCGGCCCCCAGCGTAACTATATTCCAGGCATCTTCATAGTTCTTTCTCATAAAGTTTCCTCCAGATGAGGAATCTAGGAATTGCTTAATATCATCACTTACTCCTCTGTAAAATGTTTCTATCAGTTGATTTTGAGATATGCCATGGTGAGGACACTTTCTCAGGAGTTCTTTGAATCTTTCCCAAGCTTCAGCAAGTGTTTCTCTAGGTAGTTGGGAAAAGTGATTAATCTGTCCCCTAATCTCATAGGTTAGCGAAGGTGGGAAGAATTTCTCAAGAAACTTCTCTTCTAAGGGAGTCCAAGTAGTGATGATGGGGTGTCTATCCAAAGCGTTGTACCAGCTTAGTGCTCTTCGAGATAAGGTGAAGTGGAAAAGGTGTAACATGATTGCTTCCATTGCAATTCCTGCTTGGGGTACAAGTCGGCAGAGTGACTTGAATCTCTTAAGGTGATCCATGCAATCGTCTCCGGGTGCTCCGGAGAAAGAGATGCCTTGCATGATCTGGATCCATTATGTCCGAATTTCAAAGTGTGGTATGTTAATAATCGGTGGTCGGACAGGATGATCGTCTTCATAATTCTTCGGGACTGCGTAGTCCCGAAGTTGCTTGTTTCTTAACGCAAGTTGAGCAGCAGCATGCTCTGCTTGGATGCGGGCTTGTTCCTCAGCTCGGATCTCAGCTTGCACCTGAGCATGAGTGTCGGCAATAAGTTGTGCTCGTTGTGCTGCTATGGCGGCGTTGACTCTTTCTGCAACAAGGCGTTGCTCTTCGGCCATCTGTCTGGCTCTTTGGCGGTTAAGTCTATTCCTTCGGTGGAAACTTCTTTCTATCTCAGAATCGTATTCTGGTTCAGGGGAGAATCTGATGCTATGCGGGGGTTGCATACACGTTTTCTACCTGAGTAGAAGGAAAATCACACGTTAGGATAATGGAAGGAAATGAAGAAATCAAGAAGTATTGGAGTAGTTATCAAGAAAAAGTGTAAAATCCTAATCAACCAAGAAGTTGTTAAGTAAAAACTAAAAAGTTCCGTTGTCCCCGGCAACGGCGCCAATTTTTGATGGAGTTTTGCAACACCACTAAAAATCCTAAGGTGATGAATCCTTAGGTTTTTCCTTGCTAGTACTATGGTAAGAACTCCACCCACGTGTGCTAAGACACGCGGAAGTCTTATCGTAGTATAGTTAAGGGTCGAATCCTCGGGACAACGGTCTTGACGAAGTCAAGATGGAAAACGTTTTAGTTCTACTTAACTACTTAACAGTTGATATTTAGATCGAAAGTTTGATGTTGGTTTTAAAGCTAAATGCGAGGAAAGTAAAGCAAGAAAGTAAAGATTAAGGTTGTAAACAATTGATAAAAACCACTAGGATGTTATCGGGTTTCACACCACTACACATGGATCAAGTCATGCAACATAATAAAACAACCTGCAAAAAGAGTCAAATCAGTTAGTATCTTGTAGTCCTAGCTTCCTTTCGGATAACTAGCTACGAGAAGTGTGGAGTATTGCAATGCCAGCCATTCCATAATGAATGGTCACATGCTTTGCATTACTCCTTCATGAAATGTGTTCCTTGACCTTATCAAGGTTGCACTTCCATACGTCAACTGATTCCATTTCATAGTATGAAAGTGCAACGATGGGGGTGAGTTTACTCCACTCATGAAAACACTTCTAGACACCGAAACAGACATATGGTGACTACATACATCCATAACCAACATTCAATCGATATTTAGATCTAAGGGTACAAACATAGACAATTCATACCAAAAGACAATATGTAACACAAGTTGATGATCAAGCAACTAGTATTCATTAAGCGATTGAAGTCAAACTGAAAAGAAGAGTATCTTTATTACAAGTTATTGAATTACATCGCATGAAATGAAAACATGGGTAGCGGGGCTACTCCCCGCACCCTAGTGAATGAAACTACCCGCTCATGGCAAAGAAGGAGGTGAGAAGAGAGAGAAAGAACGTCATCTCCACGGAGGAGGGAAGGTTGAACCCTTGGTGAAGAGAGCAACAATCTTCGCACGTCGTGGTTGCTTTGATGAAGGATTTTCTCTTCCCACCTTCTTTGTTGAAGAGATAGAAAGAAGAGAGAGAAGGAAGCTTGATGATGAGCACGGATCTCAAAACTGGCAGCCTTGGGGCAGTGGACGGAAGACCAGAGTGCTCTGGATCTGGAGAGGCAGCCTTTGGGCCTCTTGGAATTCGATCCTTTTGAAGTGGCCCTTGAGGTCCTATTTATAAGCTCAAGTTGAGCCCAAACGGTCTTGAGACCGTTTGGTCTCAAACGGTCTTGAGACCGTGAGGCTTCTCGCGGTCTTGGGACCGTGAGGCTTCTCGCGGTCTTGGGACCGTGAGGCTTCTCGTGGTCTTGGGACCATGAGGCTTGTCGCGGTCTTAGGACCGTGAGGCTTCTCGCGGTCTTGGGACCGTGAGGCTTGTCGCGGTCTTGGGACCGTGAGGCTTCTCGCGGTCTTGGGACCATGAGGAGTCTTTGTAATTTTTTTTGTGTTTTCTGTAATGAAAAAGAGGAAAAATTGGTTTATTGACGTATCTGCAATAAAGTAAGAAGGTTTAATGATTCTATTTAGGTAATCTAAGAAAGAGTATGGAAAACTAAAGATAACTAATAAGATAACGTCACAAAATGAGAGGTTATCACCGGGAAGCTACTTCAGGAGGAAGGCTGCTTCAAGGTTGGTGCAATTACTTCTAGGTGAAGGCTGCTTCAAGGTTGGTGCAATTACTTCAAGGTGAAGGCTGCTTGAAGGGTTTAGGGAAAGAATTGTAATTTTATGTAAAGTCCTTGCGAGGTAATAAAATTAAATTCTTTCCAAATCCCGGTTGGGTAAGCAACCGGGTAGTGGACTGACTACCTTAGTATTTGCTAAGGTAGGAACCACTCTAAATCTTTGTCCCCTTGTCCAATATTCTTGTGGTTGGTTGTTTGAGTTAAATAATTGTTAAATTAATTCTAAAACCCTATTCACCCCCCCTCTAGTGTTTTTCAGGAAGCGCCACAGTATGTGCTTGGACCGCTGATGTGATCTGGGCTCCTTAGTTTGAGCAATAGCTCCATTATTGTCACAAGAAAGCTCAATTGCATCACAACTACTGGAAACTACACCAAGTTCAGTGATGAACTTCCTGATCCACACAACCTCCTTCGCTGCATGTGAAGCAGCAATATAATCAGCCTCTGTAGTAGAATCGGCAACTGTTTCTTGCTTGGAACTCTTCCAGCACACATCTCCATTATTTAGGCAAAATACAAATCCTGATTGTGATCTGTAATCATCTTTGTCGGTTTGGAAGCTTTCATCTGTGTAACCTCTTACAACCAGTTCTTCCTCGCCACCGTATATAAGGAACTGATCCTTAGTCCTTTGCAAGTACTTGAGGATGTTCTTTATGGCTGTCCAGTGAGCATCCCCGGGATATGACCCGTACCTGCTCGTCATGTTGAGAGCATATGAGACATCTGGGCATGTGCACAACATAGCGTACATGATGGATCCGATGACTGATGCATATGGGATCCCATTCATACACTCCCTCTCTTCACAAGATTGGGGACATTCAGCTCTAGATATGGTGACTCCATGTAGCATGGGGATGTTGCCTCTCTTTGAGTTCTCCATGTTGAACCACTTCAGCACTTTGTCAATGTATGTGATTTGACTTAGTCCGAGAAGCCTTTTAGATCTATCTCTATAGATCTTAATACCTAAAATGTAGGATGCTTCTCCTAAGTCCTTCATTGAGAAAGTATTCCCAAGCCAAATCTTTACCTTCCCTAAGGCTGTGACATCATTCCCCATCAATAGTATGTCATCCACATACAATATGAGGAATGTGGTCGTTCTCCCACTAACCTTCTTGTACACACAAGGTTCATCTTCATTTTGAATAAATCCAAACACTTTGACTTCGTCATCAAATCAAAGATTCCAACTCTGAGATGCTTGCTTTAATCCATAGATTGACCTTTGTAGTTTACAGACTTTATTGGCATTCTTTGGATCTACAAAACCTTCAGGTTGTGTCATGTACACATCGTCATTTATATTCCCATTAAGGAATGCAATTTTAACATCCATTTTCCAAATCTCATAGTCATGATAAGCCGCAATAGCAAGCATGATCATGATGGACTTAATCATGGCAACTGGAGAAAAAGTTTTGTCATAGTCAACACCTTGAACTTGTCGGAAACCCTTTGCAACCAATCTACCTTTATAAGTTTGCACATTGCCATCCATGTCGGTCTTCTTCTTGAAGACCCACTTGAACCCTATGGGTTTTACCCCTTTGGGTGGTTCCACCAAAGTCCATACTTTGTTGAAATACATGGATTCCATCTCGGATTTCATGGCCTCAAGCCACTTCTCAGAATCTGGTCCCTCCATAGCCTCTAGATAGGTAGTTGGATCATCATCTATGATCAACTCACCGCCTTCCTGAGTCACAAGGTATCCAAACCTCTCAGGTTCAAGGTGTGTCCTACTAGATCTATGAGGTCCTTATATTACTTGAGGAGACTGAGATTCCACAACACTCTGTGAATCTCTATGTTCCTCTTGTACATCTAATGGTTCATTGTCTTCATGTTGGGCTTGAACCTCTTCAAGCTCTATTTTCCTCCCACTACTTCCTTTGGAAATAAATTCCTTTTCTAGAAACACAACATCCTTGGCAACAAACACTTTGTTTTCAGTTGGGTGGTATAAGTAATATCCCTTGGTTTCCTTAGGATATCCAACAAAATAATATTTATCAGATCTAGGACCTAGCTTGTTAGGAAACATTTTCTTGACATATGCCTCACATCCCCAAATCCTCATAAAAGACATATTGGGATGCTTCCCAGTCCATATCTCATACGGTGTCTTTTGAACCGATTTAGATGGTACTCGGTTAAGTGTAAACACGACGGTTTCAAGAGCATGGCCCCAGAAGGAAATCGAAAGATCAACAAAACTCATCATTGATCGCACCATATCTAGTAAAGTGTGATTCCTTCTTTCAGACACACTGTTATGTTGTGGTGTTCCAGGCGGAGTCCATTGTGATACAATACCACGGGCTCGCAAAAGGTCCTCAAACTCCTGGCTTAAGTATTCTCCACCTCGATCGGATCGAAGTGCTTTAATACTTTTTCCAAGTTGTATCTGTACTTCATTCATGAAATCCTTGAACCTTTCAAGGGTTTTTGACTTATGTTTCATCAGGTACACATAGCCATACCTACTGAAGTCATCAGTAAAGGTAATGAAGTACTGATACCCATTTCTGGCATTAGTTCTAAAAGGCCCACATACATCAGTATGTATGAGTCCTAATAGATCACTAGCTCTCTCACCTTTACCTGAAAAGGGAGTCTTGGTCATCTTGCCCAACAAACAAGATTCACATGTCTCTATTGATTCATAATCAAAAGAGTCTAGATAACCATCCTTATGGAGTCTAGAAATGTGTTTCTCATTTATGTGCCCTAGACGACAATGCCAAAGATACATTTTGTTTGAGTTGTTGATTTTTTGCCTTTTGGTGTTTACGTTGTAAACACTTGTCTCTAGATCTATCAAGTATAGACCATAAGACATTGGGGCACTTCCATAAAAGATCTCATCTTTTGAAATGGAACACTTTCCGTTCATAATAAGAAATTCAAAACCATCCTTGTCTAAACAAGAAACGGAAATGATATTCCTATTTATGGTAGGTACATAATAGCAGTTCTTCAGCTATATTATTAGCCCACTAGGTAGAGTTAACTCATAGGTTCCTATGGCACTGGTGACACCCTTGCCCCATTGGAAACACGTAGTTCAACCTCGCCTTTCCCCAAAGGCCTACTTCTCTTAAGATCCTTCATATTTGAACAAATGTGAGATCCACATCCAGTATCAAGTACCCATGACAAAGAAGTAGTAAAGTCAATCTCTATCATGTATACACTAGAAGTAGAGATCTCTATCTCTCTCTTCTTCTTCCATCGTTCCTTCCATCCTCTCCATGTTTTGAGTGCAGAAGAATTTGGTTTGGCGAGAGAACCCTTCTCTCCCTTACCTATGTCATTGATATCTATCAATGAACTATCCTTATTCTCACTTGTCTCAAACAACGCCTTAAGTGTACATAGAGTGGACTCAAAGACTACCGGTATATCTGGATTGTGCAGAACACTTCTCACAATCCTCAACCAGTTATGGAATTTATTCTCAATTAATTTGCCCATTTTAAAAGATGATTGTTTTGCCATTCTACAAGAGAAAATTGCATTTGTCAAAACTCCTTTTTTATTTGATTTGATTTGAATAAAATTTGATGATAGATAATTAAGCCTTTAATTAATTACCGCTCCCACTATTTTTTTATTCAAATTGAAATCCCTCACCATCAATTCGGAAGATTGCAGCGCACAATCTTCTAGTGGGAAAGATCCATATTTCATGAAGTCATGAGTCAGCTTTGGCTGATCGCCCACAACTTGACTATTTAGGTAGGCCATCATGCCAATTGCATCATATGCAACTCTTGATGAATGAACATGTGCAACACCTTGCCATGAACATTCCGTGCCTCTGGGCCTAGACGCTCTAAGAATCACCAGTTAAGTCTATCCCAAAAGACGACACAGTAAACATGTGCCCTGCTTTGGCAGAACCTACATGTTTACGCTTCACACTTCCGCGAGATAGATGGCGCACCACACTTTGGCGTAACCTACGCTTGGTCAATCAGGTGTTTCATGTGTGTCGCTAATGGAAGGTGTGAAAGACTTAATATTTAGGGGAGGGATTTGGTTTTTATAGGTACATATACATATCCAATCACCACAATATAGTAAGTATCATATACATGCTATATCCCACAGAAAACATGCAAAACGATAAAAGCAATGATTATGGCCATCCTAATGTGATTCCTCGAGCCAAGAAGAATCACAGTCATCTAGGTCCACATCACATGCAACATGTACAAGATGAACTCTGTGCTTTGCCTTTCTAGGTTTGATCAACTCATCTCCATGATTGATCGGATCACCATCAGACCGGTCAGTTGAGTGCCACCAGCCGATCGAATGGTGTCTCCAGCTGATTGGTTCACTGGTCATCGTGCATCTCCTCAGGTCACCACCCGCTCATCTTGCTCCTCGAAATGGTCATCTGTATCGCCAACTGATCGGTTCACACCTTGAACCGATCGTCTCAGTTGTCGTCAGATTGTCCTCATAACAGGAAATAAAAATCTATCCTAATTGACATTTGAAAAAGGAAACCCCGAGTTATATTTGGGGGGAGCAACGGTAGGAACGAAATCTCGAGTTAAATCAGGAATAGGAGATAGGGAATCAGTGCGCAGACTGAGATGCAAGCAACCACATTCAACCAAGCACACATACATAGGGTTTATTGGCTATAACCACACTATACATCCACCACAAAACTCATTTAAGGGTGACGTGTATCGAGTGCATTCATATTACATATCATATATGTATATTGGAATTTGTGGATTTAAGATTTGACACGCATAAAGCCAATTTTATTCGCATTGTATGCAATAAATAAAGTTGACAAACCAAAATCGATCACATCGACAATCCTAAAGTATAAAGCAGTTGACGTGGCTCTGATACCACTATTGGGTTTTAGGGGAGACATAGAAGGCAGTGGAAACAAAAATTTCTTCTCCACAAACCCATAATAAAGGAATCACGTCAACGTCTATACATTAGGAAGGATGGTTTACAGAGACATATCTTTTCCCGAGGTGTGCTCGGTGATGTTACCTCACGGCTTGCACGGTCTTCACCTCTGGTCTTATACGGTGTCTGTGCATCTCCTGGTCTCACCGGGACTATCGGGATTGACAACTTTCCTTCGAGCAGCAAAAGTATCCCGCCTCTGAAGTAGTCCACACGGACCACCTGGAACTCCGATCCCTTGTCGCATAAGGCACCGGAAGGAGTCGCACCCTCCTACCGGCGTACTAGTCACCGACACACTCTCCTGCAACCAGTCACTTTTCTACAGTTATCTTTCCCTTGATGTGCCTCCCTTATCGGGTAGCACTTGCTCGAGCTCTCCTGGTTACCACAACTAGAGAGAACGACAACTTTGTAGAACAACTGGTGTTCTGAGTTGTACTTAAAGAAGCCCCCAATACCCCTATATATATAGGAGGGTCATGGGACAAGGTTCTCTACCCCAGGTAATGCGGGATTAAAGCAGGAGTAGAAGAGTTCGAGATTTTTCACAAAACAACTAACTGCGTCAACTGAACCGATCATTTCAAGCATGAACCGATCGGTTGGGGACCTGATCCGATCAGTTGGGGAACCTGAGCCGATCGGTTCACTTCTGAAATGATTGGTTCACTGCCCTGGTCAGTTCTCGATTGAATTTTCCTCTTTTGTATCAAATTGATCCAAATACCAATCCTTGTTCCAATCAAATTGGACAAGTGAAACGAAAAGAAATTTCTTGCCAACCTGAATTTCCCAACCCGCTCATTTGGACCAGTTGAGCTGATCAGTTCAACCCTTGAACCGGCCGTCTCAACCTATCCTGAGCTGATCAGTTCATCACATGAGCCGATCGGTTCACCAAGATGAGCTGATCGGTTCATCATATGAGCTGATCGGTTGGGAGTGCAGACTGTGCAAAATCAGTCAATTGTAGTTTCAATCAATCTGATACTCTAATCAATCGGTCCAACACCTTGAACACTATGATAATGAGCTATCAATTGATTGAGTGTTTAATTGAACTACTAAACTCCTTAAGTAATCAATCTAAACATCATTTGTGGATAAACTCCTCTTCCAAGTAAAATCCTATGTTTGTGACCCTGCAGGTCCATTTCACGTTGGCAGTGAAAGTCCATAACACTTATGACTTCACAAGCAAAGAGCAGTGCCTAGTCGCACATCAGTGCTACCCAAGTGAAAAGGAAAGTTGGAGAAAAACTTTCAGTCCTACAATCCATGAATGGTGTTACGGCGAATGTATAATTCCTTTGTCACTAATGTCCTGAATGAACTCAAGGCATGGTGCAGTCATCCTTTCAACATTCATTCATTTCCTTGATCTCAGAGCAGACTGGATGAGATGTGTGTGGCATCAATATCACATATTGATTCACACATGCATGTGCATGCCTTTCTCAATCCTACTCATTAAGTGACCATGGAGATCAAACTCCCCTAAGAGGGGAAAATCCCATCTCTATCACTCAACCCTCAAAAGCCCCATGTGTCAAAGTCACCCAATCATCACCTTTATAACAACCCATGTTTCAGGACTGTGTTTGATGATGTCAAAGTGTACCCAACAACATGTGTTGAGTGTTGTGATTTTAGATCGAAGAATCACACTCACCACAATCACTGTGAGAGCTGACTGTGACTACCAAATCATGGTTCCATGTGTCACTCTCACGGTGGGTCTGTCCGATACACTTGTTCTCTAACAAGTACCTATGTGCTTGGTTTGATATCACTATATCATGACTAATGAGATTCTGTCATTAACCAACACACAATCTAGCCTTTAGTGTTATTGATGTCTATGGTTATTTCCACAATAACAACCGACTAGGGACTAAACAAGAATGTATACTCTTAACATCCGTATGATCTCATCGTTTAGGTCCTTAACCTAAAAGCATATGTCATTGAGTAAATACAATTCTCTAGACATCTATCATGTTACACTATCATCTCAGAAATAGTTAAAACATATAGATTGGAAATTTTCTTTATTATTCAAATCATTTACAAAGTATCCCATTACAATCATCACATGACTTGCTCTATGGACATACATACCAACACAATGATCAGACATCTTGACTCGTTGGCCCTTGTCGCTGCCAACTCACGAATGGTCTTCCCTTCCTCATCTTCCTCGCTATCACTAATCCTATAGTTGTGCTCATGGTTATTATGGTTTCTTTTGTGCCTGTGGTGATGACGATGTTCCTCGTAGTGACGGTCTTCCTCATGACGATAATCTTCATGTTGCTCTTCTCACTCTTCTTCTCATCCTTCATACCGACGACTGTCCTCGTAACGGCAATCTCTATCTTCATCCATTCTTGGTGGAGTTGGGTGGTGTGCATTCCTTGCGTTCCGCTCGTCTCCTGAGAGGGTAAAGTCCACACGAGGAGGCATGGAAAAAAAGAGTAAAGTCGAATGAGTTGCTTCTTCCTGGGTGCCTGAATAGACCGTACAATCAAGTTAGAAAACTGAACTGGTCCAAACGAACTATTCTGCACAAACTCAGGTTAGCAAACTTAAGGTAACTGTGTTGTCAAGCTTATTGCTAATCTTGGGGCACGGGAGTATAGTAAGCAGACTCGGGTTCTTAACAGTGTCATTTTGGCCTTGTCCCCGGCAACGGCGCCAAAAAGTTGACCGGCCTAAATCGCACGTCTAAAAGGAGTGGATTCAGAGTAGTCCGACTTTTAAAGAGATAACACGACTCTCAGGCCCCCGCAATGATAAACGGGGTCTGATGTAGTGATCGGGATCGAACACAGGGACAAGGTTGGGAGTGTTAAGAACGTAGAGTCTAGCACTCATATACTCCAACGGAAGGGGGAATGTAAATGGTGTTCCCTAAGGAACAGTGGCACGCAAACTAAAGTAGTTCAAAAGAAACAAGAACAACAAGAACAAAAGAAATAAGATGAAATAAGTATGTGGGAGGAAACTCGGATTGGGGTTCACCTATCAAAGCATCTCACCAACATGCAACAACATCTCCCTCTCTCACATACTCTTACCAAGATTACAAGCAACCATCAAAAGCGTACATTCCACTCTCTCTCAAGATAAGGAAGGATCTTAGTCTAAGTGTAGCCTCTCTCTCGAGATGACCACACATAAACTTTTCAACATAACATATGGTTTTAAAGCCTTAGCATTCCAACACTCTCGTGTATTTATACTACTCCATGACACGTGATAAAAGTGATATTATACTCTCGAGATATTAACAATCAAACATCACAAGATGGTAGCTAAGCATACAAGCGAAGCATTAAAATAGGTGCATAGAGATAATCTTGATAAGAATATATATATTTAACAGACAGAGACAATGTACATGTTGGGAGGGCCTTAGTGGCTACTCCCAACCCAATTTAAGGTGTTTAGCCGCTCATACTTGCGGACAACATAACGACGTTACAGAAAGATAGATCCATGAGATGCCCATGAAGAGAGAAGGGAAGTGTAGTATGATGGAATGATAGATCTTGAAAAGAAGAGACATGATACGACACAATACTTCTTCAGATCCGGATCTATCATGTAGATGGTGTGGACGGTCTTCTTCTCTCAAAGAAGGGGTTTTCAATATTCTCTCTCCTCAACTTCCGGCTTTGGAAATCCAAGACTGATGGATGGGATGGTCTGGGATGAATCTGGAACGCAGCAGCACTTCGTGGTCCTCGGGATCCGATCTATGATCTCCTCATTTGACAAGACATGTGGGTGTGCTATTTATAGGCACATTCCACTGACTTAAGCCTGGACCGCGGTCGCGGTCTTGGTTGAGTGAGGGTGAGACCACGGTCACAGTTTGTGTTTTATTCATCCTTCACCGTGGTTGAGCTTGGTCGTGGCCTGGTGATGACCGTGGTTGAGGTTTACTTGTGGGTTGTATCCAGGCGGTCGAGGACGAGGTCTTTCCGCTTGGTCGCAGTTTGCAAAAGAAAGTCAATGACCGCAGTTTCCAAGCTGACCATGGTCCTTCTTGATCAAGGTCTGTATCCACACCGCGATCACTGGTCTATCTTTGAGGCACATGTTCTGATCGCGACCATCCATGAGGTCGCAGTTGAGCGATGACTGCTGTCTATAAACTAGACGCGATCCTTCCTTGACGCCTGGTGATCGCAATCTCTAGAGTGCTCTAGAACCACGATCGCGATTGAGGTATAAGTGGGCCACGGTCACGGTCTTAATCCGCGTTGTGGATTGTGAATATACCTGGAACCATGTAAGTGAGGCTTTAGTCAAAAAGATAGAAAAATTATGTGAAAAGCTAACAAAAGATATACTAAAAGTGGTGCAAAATATATATAGAAAGTAAGTAAAATAGAGTGTTATCAACTCTTCCTCTAAAGTAGGGTACTGAGGTAAAGAATCAAAACACTTTGTATTAAATTGTATCAATGGTTCCACAAGGGCTGACCAACTGACCAGTAACATGGGTACCACCAGCATCTCTGGTAATTATTGGGTACCATCATATAATAAGGAGTATGTCCTCACTGACCTGGACCCCCCCACCAAGATATAGCTACCTTGATATGGTCTTATCCTCTAGTCCAAGCATGTTTCCTCCTCACAGCACAGACCTTCTGTGAGGTATTCTATTTTGTTTAGGACATCTAACATCTATTGAATACTAGTGATTGAACGTCCAAAGCATGTAATACTTGTATAGTGTGCGGTTTGGAAGGACATATAAGTTCTATAAATCTAAATTCTATGTAAATAATATATCATTGTAAAAATGGAAAACCTCGATCCACATGTATTTTCTCATTTTGTAACCACTTTTCATATCCAAGTTTATGCTTGGTATATTTTTATCATCATAATTTGGTTGTTGGAAGAAGGTATCATCCTAGTCTATGTTTTTATATCTACTTAGATGATGAGTTTTAGTGACCTTAATTACTTTTAAATCATCGTATGGTGATGAAATCCATTTGACAATTTATTTTAAATTGACATTAATTTCTTCAATGATGACTTTTAGATGGTTTGAGTTTATAATGATATTTTTTGTTTATCCATGTTCATTTAACTATAAACTAAGTTGCTATTCGGAAAATTATAAACCAAATATAATAATACATTTATTTTATCATCAACTATCTCAACTCAAAACAATATATCTATAGGGACACTGAGTCAAAACAATTAAATACATTAAGACAAGAAATATTTGAATAAAAATTATATTAGATACTATATTTTTTGTTTGAACAACCTTTAACTATAGATAGAATTACAATTTAGATGTCTCATCCATATTTTCTAATGCAATGAGAGCATGGAAACATCAATGAGAGCATGGAACATCAACTCTCTTGTTTTTCTCCTAGTCACAACAATACTTTCTTATGCACGGTTTGGGAAAGCGACTGAAACCGTCGTGCACACTGCCTCAAAAGGATGTGATAACTTTGACATCCGTCTGCCGCTCAGTTTGTATAGAAAACCAAATTTTCATGGGATCTTATTATGGTGAAGTTCAGTCGTGTTAGAGAAGCTAGTGTTTCATCTTCCCATACCATGTTGTTGCCTACCCTCATTTATTGGTCTTTATTGCCCGCTTTGTTATGCTTTGTTGAACAAAGCCTTTGTATTATAAAGATCATTCATATATAAGTTCTATCATACTTGACAAGGATATATGCATTTATAGTTGTCTAAAATATATGAATAAATTACTTTATTTTATTAAAATCAAAATAGATAATGAAAATGAAACTTCATCTCTATATTATTGCATTTTAGAAAATAAGGAAATTTCATATCAGCAAAAAGAGTTCCTTACCGAACGCTACCATAGATTTGGTATATTTCATATTTTATAGATTTAAATAAAATTAGAGACCCATTTGGAGAGATACTAATATACTTGCTAAAGATTATTTGAGTTGAATCACTAGTCTAAGCATAATGCAATAGATAATATTTAGAGCTAAGACGTCATTATATTTTCTTAAACCTCTTCAAGAAATTATTCATCTATTAGATTTATTGTTGAATTATATATATATATCTAAATATATAAATATATATATATATATATATATATATCACAGATAAATATGTAGTGATACAAAATTGTGTTAATTTTCTTTATTTTATTTTTATTATAAATAGTTTGCATTGGACCTGATATATATTCACCATGCCTTGTCACTTTTTCCTCAAATAAATAAAAAACCATCTACTAACTTTATTTGAAAGGTAAAGAAAATAGTTAGTTACGTATTTAGGTATGTCTATGGAACATTATAAAAGATTTTTGCTTGTTGCATACTTTTATTGTTTGTCCTATATAAGTTTTTTTTATTAATTAGGCAACAAAAAATATACCTTCTTCAATGGTAATAGGTGATTGATTCCTTATCATGTAAGAATCACATATTCTTATCATACCTTAGTAATATTACACTGTAGAAAACAAATACAAAGTTATGAAAGCGAATTACATAACCTTTTTAAATAAAAATGTTGTGGTTGTATTTATTTTGTTATTTTTGTTGTATTTCAAAATTATATTATGTTTGTTGAATGTCTTATTCTGAGTCCAAATTATCGCATGTTCCTGCCTTGAATAAATTATAACAATAAGTGAATACTAATAAGAAAAAGATCCTAGATTTTGTAAACTTCATAAAACTTGCATACAATTCTAGAGAAAATGATAAACATTTTAGTATTTTACTTCTATTTAATTGGAATATATACATAAATTGTAAGTGATGTCATATAGTATGAAAGAACTCCTTTTTGGATTTTTTTATGAACACGTCTAATTTATTAACACCGTTTTATTCTTTTGTTATTTATGGTGTGGAAGTAAAATGTTAGTATTAAAAATAATTATGGTCATTTGGATAATATCTATTATCAATAAATGTAAAATATGGACACCAAATTTTTTACAAATTTTAGTCATATAATTCTTCTTTCCTTTAATTATTCAGAAATATCATTATATCAATATTTTTTCATATACCAACTATATCTTATCATGAATAATGTTCATGTTACATATTCCTCTAATGAAATAAAAAGTTACAAACAACTCATTGATGCACATATGTTGAGTGCGTAAGAATCTAGATTGTTACACTTTTTTTAGTTTTTTACTACTTTCTTATTAAAACTCTCAATTTCTTCAATAGACTATTTTCAGTTTCATTATTTTTTTTGGGGGGGTTGAAATTTCTGTCAAGCATATGATAAATGTTTATATCTCCATAATATAATATTTTTATAATAAATATATTTTTTATTAATCTTGTGAAACCCTTGAAAAATTCCAAATACTATTCAAGGTTTGGTTGCATATGCGCAGATAATGAAATCTAGCCCAATTTTATAAACTCAATAAGAAAAAAAACATAATAAATTGGAAAAATAGTATGATTTGCATCACACCAAAAAAATTGATCAAAATTTATTTATCAAATATTATGAAGCCTTATGTATAAGGCTCCAATTAGTGCATCATTCGTATCCAAACTCCCATAAGGCTCAAGGATTGATTTTTTTTTGTAAGCAAGGTCAAACTAATAGTATATTATCTTTTGTAAATATGAAAATATTGTATGATTGTTCATTTATGTTATACTTTTTACTTCGAAGAATATAAATTACATAGCTTCTGTATTACAATATGACGGCAAAAATGTTTGTGATCGGTCTATTCCAAAGTATTTCTTACTATCTTATGGGAAAAAACAAATTAATACAAGCATGCTTCCTTTCCTTTTATTGTAAGAAGGTTTTTCTTCTCATTTTCCACATTAGTTTTCACATTAAAAAAATATTGTGTGAGGATCTATATTGTTTGGTTTTTAATCTATTTGAATATATTACATTGATCTTACATTACCACAATCCAAGTTTATGCAAGAACCCAAACTTTATATACAAGAAAATCAAGTGTTTTTATGTTTTCTCTCTTTATTACTCAAACTCTACACATATATTTTAGATATTCTCTAGAATGTAAAGTTCATTGTGGTACATTCTAGTTAGGACATTCAAAAAAAGTTGCATCATCGTATTATGACTTCTTAATCAAATGCCAATTAATTTCACAAACATAATTGGTCACACACATTAAATTCAGAATTTCAATCTCCCATTGACGTACTCCTCAATATCATTAAGAACATAATCAAAAGTATACATAAGAAATCCATAATTTGTGTGGTTGTGGCAAGAAATATATGTGTTTATCTTGTCATATAGATGTATTAGTTTTTACTTCAGATTGGTTGGTTAAGGAATAAAATATCACATCACGACACTAAATGTGTCTATTTATTGCATTATCCAAAATTCCAGACCAATTATCATTTATACTCCCTTTGAGAGATCCAGTAATATTTCCATGATTTTTAAAATTTATTCAAATATGTTCAAAATTTGAAATGTAGTAAAAATAATGTGCAAAAGATAGATAGTAAAGATTTCGCAATGATCCAACCTACATAACACTAAATATAAATCTAATAAAGAATATACATCAAAATAGTCATCTAATTAGGTTCTTAACTGATAACATAGCAACCAACAATGTAAAGTAACATGCCTAATAAATTTTCTAGTACATTTATAAACAACTAAAGTGTCTAGGAGTCACAATCCATCAGCAACGTCTCCACATATTGTTTTTTCAAGGTCTTGTTGCATATCTTTAGTAACACCTTCAGTACGATAGTCAGGCTTGATATCTAGGTATTAGCGGCTCGCCAATGAAGGGACATCAAAGAGAAAAATTTCTAACCTTTTGAATTGCATACCCATAGTAACATGTTCTGTCATGCTTGATTTCTAGTTATTAATAGCATGCCAACACCAGGACAGCAAAGGGAAATATTTCTAACCTTTTCAGCTTGATAGACAGATCTTGTTGCGTACTGATAGTAACATGTATAGTCAACTCAGGCTTGGTATCTCGGTGTTAGCAGCCATGCCCATGTAAGGACAACAACGGGTAATATTTCTAACCTTATGAGCTTGATAGCAAATAACAAGTTTGAATGCAGATACTATAACAAAATGCTAAATAAAAAAGGTTTTTCAAAGCATCCTATATCTTATTTTTATTTTTAGAAATAATACTACTCTTTTTAATATCAAGTTAAAAGTTGGATGATAAGAAAAGGTGTAAGAATTTACAATAGAATCTTACCAAAATTGTTAAAATTGGAAAATGTGGAAGTCTCCTCAATATAATCACCGTCCAAGAAACTTTCAACTCTAGAGGACGTACTAGAGTACCCAGCAAATATGAAAATCACACATACGTTTCCATTCATGTAAAAGTCAGCAATGTCTAGTAATTTCCATTACAAACCACTGAGTTGGGATCTTTTAACTTAAATACATTATCAATATTCTCCTTAGTCAAATCAAACCTAAGATGCATTGGAAGAAGATGAGATATCCTTGGGTCCTTCATCAGTGACTCTTTGGAGCCTCATAATATTTTCATTCATCAAAACTGATTTTGTGTTGGGTTTACCAAACTTAATGATGTTCCAACGCCTAGATTACCTATTACTCTTACACTGGTCTTTCTTTCCCCTTGTAACTATGTATCCATCTCTGACACATGCATGGCTTTGGGCCCGAATATTAAGAAATGCCAATATTTGTGTGAGTTGTACTACAAATCAGACTTACAAAAATCAAAGGTATGTATTTATTTTGTGTCCAGTTGACGATATCGTCAGAGATTCAATTTGTGTTTTCCCAGCCATACTCCACTATCTTCGACAATTGATGTGGCTTCTATTGGGGATGTTGTACTGATACAGTTCCGGACGTGACGAAAAGTTGTTACGGAAGCGTTACCGACAAACGTATAAACCTAAAGAAGAAACATCAGATTTAACGTAGAAAACTCTCCCCAAGATAAGGAGAGAAAAACCACGGGACAATCCCGCTAATAAGTACTATGTAATAAAGATTACAATTCACACCTCCCAGATTTAATTACCCCTAAATCCGGATAGCAACCGCCAACCACTACTTTGCTTCAAGGCAAAGTCGCTGGCCCTCTCTTATCAACCAAGAGAGCTGCTCTATCAGTACACCCAATGTGTCACCGACTGTCAGCCACTACTTCACTTCAAGGCGAAGTCTCTGACCCTCTCTTATTTACCAAAAGAGCTCCTCCAGTTGTTCTTGTTCTCTAGCACCCTCTACCACAGAAGGCACCAACAAACAACTGGAGGGATCACACCTCAACCGATGGATGGCAGGATGATCACAATGGCCTCCCCCAAGACCTCTATTTATAGGCCTCCATGTATGTGGTTGCAACCAGGAATCCTTGTCCAAATCCTAGACCCAAATCTAGTCCAAATCCATGATGCACATAGGGAACCATCCTTTTTCCTTCTTAGATTTGACTCTTATTAGGATTGGTAGCACAAACCAACCATCTCTCAAGTCCAAATACCACTAGGCCATGGGCTAGATTATATTCCTAATCCCAACAATCTCCCCCTCCAGCCCATGAGGGAGATGTGGTCTTCAGTGATCATCTGGAGTAGTGTGTGGATCCCATCATCATAAGTGATGGGTCCATTCTCTTCACATGTTGCAGCATCCTATTATTTTCATCCATCTTCTTGAAGTCCAATCCTGACTTCACTCTATTCCTAAGCAACTGAAAAGAAGTATCCTGACAGTGTCGCTTCTCTCTCTATGCCCACACTTAGAACTTTACTGGCTCCCCCAGAATAGTCAGTCGAGCCCTCCTGGATGAAAACCATGTTTCTGACCTTCTGTACCAAGGTTTAAAAACTCTTTGATGATGCTCCTCCTGTCGATGTAACTTGACATCAAGATCATCCAGTCTGGGTGTAGCAACTACATGTCCAATGTATTGTCCTTCTTCTTCACATGTGCGTTGTCTCAAAGAAGTCTTTGGAGCGACCTTCTCTAACTGGGAGTCATTGTGTTGCACATCTCTCTTCATCTTGTAGACTCACTTATTCTTTAGTGGTCCCCGACCCTTGGGAAGCGCCACAATCTCATAGGTGTCATTCTTATGAAAAGAATTTATCTCCTCCTACATCGCCCGATGCCACTGTACTTTGTCTCTATGAGTTTGTGCCTCCTGAAAAGTCTCTGGCTCCTCCTGATCAGTAAGCAAGATATACTGAGATGCCAGATATCTGGATGAAGGATGACGAACTCTATCAGACCTCCTCAACTACTGCTTTGAGGCTTCTCTGCCTGATCCTGATCATGCTCCCCCTGCCTAGAAGTCTCTGCCTGTGAAGTTCAATCACTCATATGTGCATCTGGAACTAGACCACTCGATGTGCTATCACTCTACTACTCAAGATGATTATGTTGCTCTTTTTCGTCATCGGAAGACTGCACCTGTGAAGAAGCTGAAGCATCCTCATACTCATTGTCTAAAGAAATGTCACCTGATCTCGCAGCCTCTGCATCATCAACCTCAGGCTCTGTCATTGTCTGACTCTCACAGAAAGTCACATCTCTTTGTCTGGTCATGGTCTTTTTCATAGGATCCCATAACCTCTATCCAAACTACTGATCTCCATAGCCAAGAAAGATACATGACACTACTTTATCATCCAGTTTTTGCCTCTTTTCTTTTGGATCATGTGCATAAGCCTTGCACCCAAATACTCACAGATGAGCATAAGAGGCATCCTTGCTTGTCCATACCTTCTCAGTTATATCAACCCCAAAGGAACTGATGGAGATCTATTTATCAGATAGCAGCAGTACTCACGGCCTCACCCCAGAATGTCTTTGGCATCTGTGCAATCTTGAACATACATCTGACTTTCTCTACAGTAGTACGGTTCATCCTTTCAGCTGTACCATTGTGTTGTGGTGTTGTCGGGCTTTGCGCTCTCATGTCATATGCCACACTACATGCAGTACACCTGGAACTCCCTGGAGTTGTACTCTGCTCCATTGTCCATCTAGAGACACTTTAACTTTTCACTAGTCTCCCGCTCTACCATGGCATGGAACTTCTGGAAGAACTAAAAAACCTGATCCTTGATCTTCAGTAAGTAGACCCACACCTTCCTAGACGCATCATCAATGAATGTGACAAAATACTTATTGCCACCCAGTGAAGCCACCTCAAACGGACCGTAGACATCTGAATGAACCAACTGTAGAAGCTTTGATTTCACCGCAGACCTTGTCTTGAAAGAAACTCGTCGATGTTTTCCTATCTAACATGTGTCACATGAACTGAGACCATTGTCCTTGCCACAAGGAATCAACCTCTTCTTGGATAGAAGATTCAAGTCCTTCTCACTCATGTGTCCTAACCGTCTGTGCCATAGATCTGTGTGGTTATCCTCAACTGCATGTATACTGCCACCTCTGGGCACTTTAAGCTTGGTCTTATACAATGTGCGAGACAGTTTGCCCCGTACAATAACCAAAGCCCCCTTGGTGATCTTGCATTTGCCACCACCAAAATCAAGATGACAACCTTTTCTATCAAAGAAAGAACCAGAAATCAAACCCAATTGCAGATCTGGAACGCGATGAACATTCTTCAGTGTGAGCGTGCAACCGACACTTGTCTGAACACAAATGTCTCTAATCCCGACGATTCTAGAGAAGCTGGAATTTCTTATGTTCACTCTGTCGAAGTCCCGCTTCCTGTATGAAGTAAAGAACTCCTCACATGGTAAAGCATGGTAAGAAGCTGCAGTATCCACCACCCACTCTGAATCGTTCTCATCAGCATGCAAACACTACTCCTGGACTGTTAAGACCACATCGTTCTCATTGTTCCTGTCATCTGATATTGTCGCTACGGTGTTCTTGTCATCATCTTTCTTGTCTTTGGCTTAAGACCTGTGTTTCTTTTTCCAAACCTTGCAATCCCTTTTGAAATGACCTGGCTTGCTACAATGGAAGCACCCTCTACTACTCTTTGACTTGGATCTACCATGAGACTTCTCGTGGTCCTGGGACTCATCGCAACTCTGAGATCTGCCATGGTCTCCTGCTCTGTCAACTCTCCTGCCCTCTGTGAAGTGTAACTCTGATCCCTTGTCACCTGAGGCTCGTCGTCGAGTCTCTTCATTCAACAGACTACTCTTCACCTGGTCAAGTGTTAACTTTAAAAGCATTCCTGTGCAGAATTGCTGACTGTCACTACGAGTGTCTCTCAGCTGTCTGGTAGCGATCCTAGAAGAAGTAGAGCATGGAGTTCAACATCAAGAACCATCTTCATAGACCCCAACTGATTTACATGGTTTTGAAATTCATTCATATGCTTGGTGATGCTTATACCATCCCGGTACTTGAGGTTCACCAACTTTCGGATCAAGAAAGCTTTATTTGTGGCAGTCTTCCGCTCATATAATTTCTTGAGCTTCTCCCATAGATCTTTGGCATTGGTCTCTTTTGAGACGTGATGGAACACAGAGATGTCGAGCCACTTTCGTACTATTTTGACGGTTTTCCTATTTAGCTTCTTCCAATCTGCATCAGACGTAGTCTCTGGCTTTTGTCCCTCTATTAGATCGTACATATCTTTGCAATAGAGAATGTCCTCCATCTTGGGTTTCCATATCTGCTAATTTGAGCTTGTCAACTTTATCATCGTCGCATCTTCATCCTTCCCCATCAGGACTTGTATCTGCAACCTGCGCTCTAATACCACTTGTTGGGGATGTTGTACTGATATAGTCTCGGACGTGACAAAAAGTTGTTACGGAAGCGTTACCGACAAGCTTATAAACCCAAGAAGAAACACCAGATTTAACGTGGAAAAATCTCCCCAAGACAAGGAGAGAAAAACCACGGGGCAATCCCACCAATAAGTACTATGTAATAAAGATTACAACTCACACATCTCAGATTTAATTACCCCTAAATCCAGGTAGCAACCGCCAACTGCTACTTTACTTCAAGGCAAAGTTGCTGGCTCTCTCTTATCAACCAAGAGAGCTGCTCTGTCAGTACACCCAATGTGTCACTGACTGTCAGTCGCTACTTCGCTTCAAGGTGAAGTCGTTGACCCTCTCTTATTTACTAAGAGAGCTCCTCCCGTTGTTCTTGTTCTCTGACACCCTCTACCATAGAAGACACCAACAAACAACTGGAGGGATCACACCTCAATCGGTGGATGGTGGTTGGTTGCAACCAGGAATCCTTGTCTAAATACTAGACCCACTCCTAGTCCAACTCCATGATGCACGTAGGGAACCATCCTCTTTCGTTCTTGAATTTGACTCTTATTAGGATTGGTAGCACAAACCAACCTTCTCTCAAGTCCAAATACCACTAGGACATGGGCTGGATTATATCTAATCCCAACATCTTCTTTCACTAGGGGTTAAATGTTCGTAAAACATGGTCATAATCTGATAGAGGGTGTAAGCTAGTCCGTATAATTCGAATGGTGTGGCAGTCTTGTGATACCAATTTAACTAATTGGTCATCTGGTATATAACATAATAAATGGTTTGGATGTCATGCGCCAAATAAAGTACAGTTTGTGTCGGATTTCCTAGACATGCTGATTGATTACAGGGCTTGGTTTTATAGTGACTCATAGTGCAGGCTAATCCATCAGTTGAGGCTAAAGTCATGGAGGAACCATCATCCAGTGCAATGGTACCACTGCAATCTCCTAGAGCAGGTTGAGACAGTCTATACGCTGGTGTGGCACATGAGGACGGAAAGTCTCTATTTCTACATGTTCCTCATACTTGACTTTTTTCACAATCCTTCTTCACTGTTTACAACTTGGCTTGGACAGACGACCCCTTATCTATGAGACACAACAACGATGCACACCACCTGCTACCGGAAGCCCCGCCGCTCAACCGTTACGAATCTCCATCGTGATGCAAGTTTGATGGTGACGGCGGCCATCCGTGATCCTCTGTAGCAGAGCTGAGTGAATGCGCGAGAGGTAGCGCTCTGTCTCCAGCAACATCGTGCCTGCATTGGTTCCTCCAACACAGATGTCTCCCGCATGTGGAAAATCCAGATGCATGGTCAATCAGGCACACGATGTTCCTTAAAGATCAAAGGAAAAAAATCCCAAATAGTATACTTTTGTAAAAATATTTACCGAAATAGTACAATTCTCAACTTATTTTCCGAATTAGCACACTTTCAGCATAAGCGTCACATTATTTGACGTTTAACTGATGCAGAGACTGAAAACGCCACATAACTTAGCGTTTTATAATATTGCGAAGCTAAAACCCCACATAATTTAGCGTTTTAAAGTTTTGCAAAGATACTATGGCGTGTCTGCCAAAAGCGTCAGGCATCTGTTATCAATTCAAGGGTCAGCTTGCCTCGCTTTACCAAAAGAGCCATGTTAAGTGGCGTTTTTTGCTGCTCATTCGATCGACATCGTCCATATCAGGTTTTGAGAAGTTGATATCAATAGCTAGGGGATGTGGACGACAATGTTTGGAAGTACTGAATCAGTTAGCGAACTAGCTCTCTCTCATTTAATAGCTAGACTATCATCTCCTGCAGCTACCGTAGGCTGCTGCAGAGCTGATGGCGTCCATCCCGGACCCTATGGATGCGAGCCGTGTGAGCTCCTCCGCTGAGAATGGCCGGCCTGCCTGCGCCAGTTGGTGGTGATGTGAGGTCTGCTCCTCCTCCAAACAGCCCGTCACCTGTTGTTGCCCCATAAGAGGTTGCCGTACTTGGCCTCCAGGCTCCATCGCAGCTGCTTGCGATGGCGCTGGCGCAGTTGTCTTACTAGCAGTAAGATGTTGGATGGAGTGATCAGGAACAACGCCCGCATGCGCCTTGTTCATCGCCATATTTTCCTCCATCTCGTTCCTTCCGCTGTTCAGCTGCTGCTGGGGTAGCATGCCTTTTGTTCTCGACAGCATGAGGCCGCCGAACCCGGCGAATGTCGAGGTGGGAGGACTGCTCATGGTGGATAGAGGAGCATGCAAATCGGGAGGTGCCGGAGCCATCTACTCCTGTCTGCATGACGTCCGCTACAGATGGGAGACACAATGATGTACTGCAGGGCGGTAGCAGGAAGCTCGAGCCAGTGGGCATGTCCATGGAGTTGCCCAGCAGCGCATTTGTTGCCACCGCGGCCTGATGGTCGAGCCATGCAAGGGAGACGCCGTCTTGCTTCTATGACAACCGTCCGTCCGGGGCAGTCATCTGGGCCATGTCGTGCGGACTGAGCAGGCTGAGCAGCGTTGCATGTCCGGCACCGTATGCTGAGAGGAGCTGTTGTTTCCGGCGACGAAAGAGGCGATAACTGCATTTCCCGAGGGTGTGGCGGAGGCGCCGGAGTACTTGGTGGTCTCCTCCATGAGCGCGTCGCAGAAGGCTCTGTGGGTGATGAAGCTGTCTTTCCTGTAAATAACAATCCACGTCCGGCAATTGGTTAATACGTGAGCGTGGTCGATCCGAGAGTGAATTGATAACATAGCAAGCAGAAGTGACGTTTGTGGCGGACACGCCACAATATGTGGCATTTAGCTTCGTAAAATTGTAAAACGCCAAATCATGTGGCAATTTAGCTCCGCAATATCATAAAACGTCAAGTTATGTGACACTTTCAGTCCCTGCATAATAAGTTAGAAAAAATGATATTTCGGTAAATATTTTTGCAAAAGTTGGGTTTTTTTTAGTTACTCGAACACCGTTTTCTCTTTGATATGGCCTGCCAACCCCTAGATCATCTTGGAGAGACACAACAACAATGAATTATGATGCACTCGGCCTACCACGGGAAGCCCCGCCGTTCAACCGGCGTCGACATGCTAATCAGATGGTGATTACGGCAAGAGTAATAGAGCCACAACTGGTGAACACGCCAGGAGGGCACAATCTCTCCAGCAACATCGCGTTGGCTGCTCCGTTGCAAATGTCACCCAAGTTCGGATGCATAAATAGTCACACGCTCGCAATGTATTGCTTCCTCAAGTTCCGATCGCTTGCCCAAGTCCGTGATGCCATCTAGCTATTCATCCAAATCAAAGAGCATATGATATTAATGGAGGATGCGGTTACATGAAGATGGTAAATAGGCAAGCACGGGACTATTTTTAGAGAGTCCAACTGGTTCCGGTAATCGAGAGGACGACATGGGATTGTTTTGGAAAGAGTCCGAAGTCGTTGAGAATAGTAAGGGGGATGGAAACGAATCGTGACATTTAGAAAAGTAGAATAGTAGATTAATATGTCCTGATAGCATATTTATTGTTTTCTAACATTACGTTACTTTCAACAACTGAGCATTTGACATTTATTATTGAAATCATGTGGCTAAAATCAACTATTAGAATTTTCTTTGATTCTTAGTTCAATCTCTTGGATTCAAAATAAAGACAAGATCGGAGTTTTCGGTGCCCTCAAATCTACCATTGTACGTTATATTTCACACAACATCAGAACTTACCAACATCATAAAACATGGCATACCGAGAAAGTTTATTTGTTCTACAGATGACAACTATGTAAATTTTATCTTAGGCATACTAGTCAGTAATATAAGATTCAGCATATAGTTACTTCTTTACAAGCTCATCAATTTCTAGTCTGGAAATTATGTATCTGTAAAGTTGATGTTTCATCCAAATTTTATCTTCAGTGGGCTACTTTAATTATGTCTTCTTCGAGTTGCATCTATTGACGTGGCTCTTTTGTTGATCTACTTGAGGTTCTTCTTGATGGTACCCTTCATCCTATCAAGCCCCCAAGGTTCATGCACCCGATTTATGGAACTAATATGGAAGTCATTAGCACATAGTCAAGTTCATGCTCGTGCCACATTATGTACGTTTGTAGTTTTAAGCACTAATTCCAGTTGACTATATCAGACAATCTGAAGATACCTCTACTTCTACATTGACATTGTGCCTCCCCGTTCGTGTCGCATTTTGTATGTGAAATGTGTTGATTGCGCTTGTATTACTCACACATTCCTCTCCAGTGAAGATGGTATAGTCATTGTGTTTTTTATTTTCTTGCTCCAGTTTGATTGTGGCAATTTTTTGTTGTGGCATTTAGATTTTATTTATCAGATTTTTTTATTTTAGATGCACTTCAAAAGACCTTCTTTAAAGCTTGAATATTTTCATCATGTAGAGCAATACTCAAAGGTGGTGTGATCAAATATTTTATTCGTTGGAGATTCATATATAGGAGAAATGAAAATCTTTCATGGGGAGTGATATTTTTATTTTCAATTTGTCATCCGAACAAGATATGGTTTCACCCATAATCCAATTTGAGCGGAAGTGTTAGAATTATTATTACTTAGTTTATTATGTCATATAGACCTAATTGTCTTGGCCTATTAGGGTTAAATTTTCTTCCCTTGTAGTTGTCTCCTCTTATGTATATAGGGTAATTTGCCTTCTATAAATAAAAAAATCTCATCATCCTCCCATCTTATCTTTCACAACCACGACACAATCAAAATTAAAATGTGGAAAATATCAAACAAACTGACAACTTGTTTGAAAAGTCATTTATCTAGTCAGACAAGGTGAACCAACTAATTTGGTAAATACTTTTACATTTTCACACATATTAAGTTTGGAAGTAAATAGGTATGTGTGTGTATTCAAACATACATAAATTAATATATAATTATGTATAAACACAATCACATGTACCTCTAGAACATATATGAATAGACATACAAACACACATGTATAAACATGTATGGTACAAGAATTTCAAGAATGCAACATTGATCTAACGCAACTTGTCATAAACATGAAAATCCATCTATAACAAGATCATATAAGGGTATATGCACATTTCACTTTAACAATCATGCACACACTGTATATATATTACACCTTCTATAAACCTCATACAAAATCAAGCAAATAACCATATATTAATTTTATACAATTAGAATTATGCTATACTAGTTAAACTATAATTTTCACTTCATCATTCGATATTATTTATTATCAATTGATAGGTCATTTGTTCATTTATATATTTGATATGGCTATTAAGCTATGTTGCCAAATCTAATATATAGGTAATAATTTCAAGTATAAGTGTGAATCTTAAATATATAATATAAATGATTGCATGATAAAAATAACATTTATAGTGACAGAAAAGAACAAAACATATTTGTAATATTAAGATTGCTCAGTGTCAAGTAAGTTGGTCTACAACGAATTCATATGAAATATGAAATAGATAAGCATGCACTTATATTTATTATACTCAATATAAGTAACTATTGTGGCCAAAAGTCAAAAGTTTTTGGAAGATCAAGCACATACAATGTAAGTGATTATCCTTTGCTTATATCTTTGTCCATCAAGTATTATTGTTTAAAGTGATATTTAACTTATTATAATCTGCAGACCGATATAAATTAAGATCATATCGAACAAGAACAAACAATTTTGAGCCAAGATCACTTCCATTTAATTAGTAAATATGGCCAAAAGCGAAAAGTTAAAACATTTATCGATGTTAGTTATGTTACACGATATATTAGTAACTAACAAGGCCAAATGCGAAAAGTAGTTGTCGCCATCCACGGGTGCCCAATATTTGTTTCAAGCTATATAATTCGCCATATTTTAGATGCATGGGATGGACGGATTAGTTAGGTTACGCAGGAAGAAATAAAAAGACCCATCAGTTTTCATATGATTGGTTCCTTTTATCTATTCGGCCGGTTCAGCCGGTTCGAGACGGTAGGATTTCTCCGTCTAAGAAGTATGTCTGCTCTGCTCATATGTACTTGTGCAATAAGGTTAAAGGGAAGTTTAGGGCACGTTTGTTTTACAGTATTAGGCTGTATTGGATTGATATTTTAGATCCAGCGGCAAAAAGTTTAACTTTGTTTTTCTGGAGTCGTATGACGGACGGAACCCTGCAGTTGCGGGCGTGTACGCCAAAATACATCGACCGGAAGCATTGTCTGCGGCAGTTAATGCCCGCCGCTCTACGCCTTTTGACCCTCCGTTACCCCCAATTTTGACACCCCTCACCGAGTAACCCACACATAAAGTTTTGAATTGCTGCAGTTCGCAAAACCAGCAAATGGCAAAATCGGGATCGACCAAGTTCGGTATTCGGCATTATCCAGGCTAATCCTGAGAAGCAAACGTGCCCTTAATGGAAACTAATATAATATTGTTTCATTTACCTTACTAGGATTTTATTAGGATCCAAATTGCTTTGACGAAAAACTATACACCGTGGTAAATGTCCTTGTATGTTCCTCCAATTAAATGCCTTGTAATATTCATGTTGTTATTTTCACTCTAACTCTCTCTACCTTCGTTGCAAACAGTATGCTTAACTAATATAGTATTCAAAACACAAATTATGACAGTTTATCTCCTATCTAATATGTCTGCCTTAAGAAAGCACAAAAAGTGTTGTGTTCATATTTCCACAGGCAATCTTCTGAACAGAATTTCTGTGGCTCTCTTGTTTCCCAATTCGAGCCTCCAGTCCTGATCGACTCACATATAGGGTGGGCACACAGGGGACCTTCAACTGGGGCAAGAATCGGATTTGGCCATCTGTTTTGGAGGACATTCTTGACGTTCTCTCGCAACATTCGTATCTTCAACAGCCCTGTTTGTACGTTGGAACAGTTATTCAAGAGGCAGTGGCTCAGGTATGCGATGGCCTCACGTCTTGTGTTATTGTCGCTGAAGGCAATCATTCCTAAAGCGTAACTGGCCTCAGTGATGCCAGCCTCTGCTGCTTTCATTAGGTAGTAGATTCCGGAGCCTGTCTCCTTCGAGTTGAAGTAATTGACCTGCACAAATAGGGATACATATTTGTATCAGGATCGCTCCTTTAATATGCAATACAGAAATGACTACTGAAGTAGTCAACTTTTAAATGGAAATGTAAACTTTTTTTACAAAACAGCAAATTTTCCTTGCGACTTCCCTCCCGCTCGCCCCCCCCCCCCCCCCCCAACCTACCACATCTAATGTTTATGACTCGATTAAATGGAAAACATTAGATACTACACCGAAGTACCCAACTTCAGACATCATAATCCGCAAGCAAAAAACAATGCTGGACTTCAGAAATGGGGGTTGCTAGCTACTACCTCCACCGACCGTGTTATGACACCCCCTACAGCCACCACATATTTGTACATCTGATAACGAGTAGCAACATTTCAAAAGCTGTAGAGGGGGCATCAGTAACAGCTACAGAAGGCAAAGCAACTAGACACAACAATGCCTCCGCTCAATATGTCCACTACGTAACTCAATGGTGTGTCGCCTCTGTCACTTAATCTGCCACGCATGCACTATTATGTATTAGAAGAACAAGAGGGAGAATGGTCACGGTGCTAGTGGTAGAGTCGCTGATGGTGGAGACGCTTCATCGAGGGACATGGTTCGGAGCCCAAACTGAAACGTGATCAGATTTGAAGATGACGGTGTCTAGCTTTTGGCGGTGATGGGCTGTGCTAGTTACATGTGTTGTTATGGTAACTCGGTGAGGCACGTCCCTGTTTTACTTGTAATTTAACTATAGATTAGATTGACCACTGATTTGATTACAGTAGAAATAGTATAGTATGTACTTTGATTACAATATGGATTTTATTTTATAGGGTCCAAGGCTGGCAGTCAATTTTGGAATTGACTTGGATTTCTGCCATTCTTTATTGTTCAAGAACCGACGAAAATTGTTACACAGAACCGAAGTTGATCTAGGACTGGATTTTTATCACTTTACATAGTTTGGAAGTGACTCAAATTCGTCAAAATTAGAACATATAATCGTGAAATTCAAGTTCGGCATGATCAGAGTCTTTTAGTATAATATAGAGTTGAATCGGAACTGGAGTTATATAAGTCTGGACAAGACCGGTTATGAAAACTAGGACCTGACTAACTAGACTGAAACTCTGGTCGGTTGATTTAAATCAAAAGTGGTTCATATTGTCAAAATTAGAACTCAAAATCAATCGGTCGGATGGGATCAAGTTCACATGTTTGAAAATATATTGGCAAACCTACCAATTTAAAGAAAACATGCTCTTTACAAAACATAGCATTTTCAACTAGTGCTTCACCTATCTGAAATCATGATTCGGCTAGTAGTGTTTGTTTGCAATCATTAGTGTATCATTGGACTCCTGAGAATAACACGGGTGTGAAAACACATCATAAGCTTGGTATGAGGATACGGAGAAACTAGAAAGAAAGTAGAATAACTCATATTGGCCCTCAGAATAGCTATTATACTATCTTATACTATCTTACTGTTGATGGTAGAGGAGAGACACATACCAAAGTAGCGACTATTAGAAATGAATAAATAAACATTGGTGAATAAAAAGGAAGTAGTTAATTGTCATGTTGGTTGAGGGGGTAGTTTAGGAGTTACGCTACTCACAGTCACTTACATACCTGTTGATCCATCTGATTTCTCGGGAGCCTGTAAAAGTCTGGTTGCAGCCGTTTTTTCTAATATGAATTAACTCCACGCCAACTAACTCTGAGTTTTGAAATTCTCTCTCCATTCCTTTCTCTGATCCTAATTTTTGCTCATCCGTTATTCTCTTGCAACTCCTCTCTCCAGCTCCATTCCACCCCACCAACATTCCCGCGGTAGTACCGTATGTTTGTTTTCCAACTCTCACCAATCTTGCTCTCTCGGATGTACAGTACTCCGATTCTAGCTTCCTCTGCCATTCACCTTCTCCGCCATTGAGCTCTTCTGCAGCAACCTCACCGAGCTCTAGGTATTATATGTGGTTATCGATATTATTTTATACATGACATGTCTCGTACTGTACTAACAAGATTATCAAATCATGTATTGTTGTTACGTCTCGTACTGTACGTATAATATTGTACATCTATTACTGTACGTCTATTATTGTACTTTGTATTACAAAATGTAATTGTTAGTATTGTACTTCTTGTAGAATGTGTGTGTATCCTTGTATATAATTTTTGTCAAACTCTACATTTTGAATGTATGCAAAAATTAATAAAAATATTAAATTTTACAGTACTTACAAATTTGTGACAGAATATGGAGTGTAAAGAAATAAGGAGGCAATTAGTATTGTACGTTTGTACATTATGAATTTAAATACTCTAAAAAAATAGAATGAAAAAGCAATGACTGAAAATTTGAATTTTATTGTTTTTTTGTAATTTATGGTGGAATTATATATATGTGGCGGAGTAGATATATTATCTGCACTTTGCATGGGTTTTGTGTGGCTCTTGCATGAGCAGAAATGTAAAAAATGATTGTAGCTGAAGTGTCTCTCAGAAGGGTTGTTGATTGTGTTTTTTTCAAGATCCGAGTGTGTGGGGGGGGCAGTGGGTGGGTAACTGACTGTGTTAGAATTTTTCTTGTTTAGAGTGGAGTATTCGGTGTGCTCCATATATAGGGAAAGCAATTGCAACAGCCTAAGTTGTACCCAAAACTTTGGTTACACATTGTTTGTCTGGGTAAGTGTACAAAGTGGGGTATTTAAGAAGACTAGTAAACGCACACGTGCGCATGCACGTAACATATAAAATTTGTTGGAAATGTGCGGGGAGAAGACTCGTCCGTGAAAGGGTTCCTACGGTAAAAGATATTTGTGTTGGTTGTTTGAAAGGAGAGAATCAATGAACCATTTCCGTGGGATGGAGAGAGAAATACAGAATTAAAGATAATAAAAGTTAATAGGAGAGTGTGAGAATAAATATTTATAGGAGCAAAATTCCTTGAAAAAAGGAGACAAGAGAGTGAATCAAGTAGAGCGCAGCATCAAACTCGCTCTTTTTATATTAGTATAGATAAGTAATTAAGGAGAGGAAATGAGTGCATAAGAGGGATGGTTAATGTAAAAATAAAGTGAGAGAATTGACATAGTGGAGATAGTAGGGATACTTGAGGGAGAGAAAGTCCATAAAGCCAAGAGAGAGAAAAGTGAAGAAAGAGAAGTGTGTATTTTATTTGTTGTATGAGTATCGTTACTGTAATACTCATTATTAATGTACACAATATCATTTTTATTAAATACTCATTTTACTTAAACAAAGTATCATTTTTAATACATTGTTATCTTTCTACATTAAACATAAATATGATGCACAATACTTATTATATTGGCATTTAATACTATTTCCAACGATCACATTGTCTATGATTGTTATGCACGAATTCACTAATCAGTTTTATAGGTGTTCTAACATTAGAATAAATATTCATTTTTAATAAACACACTATGTACAGATTTATTCACACCCATTTTTCCTTTGATCTCGTCTTTTACCCTCTCTCATATGATTCAGTATGCTACTTCTCTCTCCCTCCCTCTACCCACTCTCTCAAATGGAGTCTTTCAATAATAAATGGCGTAGGTTTAATGTTACCGTCTATACATAATCAATCATTTCTAAAAGATAGGTACATAGAAGGGTGTATGTAGGGTAATGTGTGTGTCACATTTTCTTCATCCATGATTAACATAAAAATAAAATATGTAGTAGCAGACGAAGCCTCTAAAGAGCAAAATCCATACCAACTCAGTTCTTCACGTGATGGGTTTTGTCGTATGCTAGCTACAGTTATACCGGTATCATAGCCAATTAATTGGATATGGTGTCGCAAGTATGTTGCACTACAACTTTTTCGTGTCATTTGATGTTTTTTTTTATGTTAGCCAATCGTAATAACTCATATATATATATATATATATATATATATATATATATATATATATATATATATAGAGAGAGAGAGAGAGAGAGAGAGAGAGTTAGACTAGAATACACTCGAGTGTACAGATTACGCCGTACACATCAATGGTGTTTGCCTGTATAGACCTTGTCTTTCCAAAATCTAATTTATTGATCTTCATGCTTACAATAATAATAGGTCACATATAAAATTTGAGCTCATTTGGATGAGTGTAAGTCACTCATCCAAGGACAACAAAATCGACGCACACAACTAATTTGAAATGCATGATTCTTGCCTCCTTTAGATGCACGACCTATAAGTATCCAAATGAGCGAAAATTTATTATATACCACGTTCTTAAGATATTTAAGAATATCAACGGTTTAAAATTTTCAAAAAATACTGCATCTTTAAAAATGGTTGAGGTGTACGGTGCCTCCGGTACACTCGAGTGTACACTAGTCTGACTATATATATATATATATATATATATATATATATATATATATATATATATATATATATATATATATATATATATATATATATGTATATATATATATATGTGTGTGTGTGTGTGTGTGTGTGTGTGTGTTTGTGTGTGTGTGTGTGTATATACATACACTACTATAGAAATGGCTTATAACGTCACTTTTAAAGGTGTCGGTTGTATAAATACACCGACACCTAAACAATAAAGCGTCGATTCATAAAATAAACCGACATCTATCTGTGATAGATATAATGCTCACTAGGTAGTTTCATTTTATTTATAAATTAGTGTATTGTTTTGTAAATGGGTTGTTCTTTCTAATATTACAACTAGATAGTTCTTTCTTTTCTTTCCTCTTGTCCATTTGGAGTCATAAGCACCTATTCACACAATACTTCCTACCAATATAAAGTGTTGCTTTTATACCATTGAATATGACAGATAAGTATACCCACATATGCATAAAACAACATTCTCATACTCTTTATTCCCTAAATCAAGATAATATATCTCCCCCTCAATTAATTGATTGACCCCATCAATGCTTTATTCACATTTGCAAGCCATCTACTCAACTTGGAGGACCCCAAGGAAATAAAATGTGGGGAGCATTTCCTCAGACAAAGAAAGAGCTAATATGCAAACAAAGTTTGTTTTTCTTTCAAATGAAGGTTCCTCAATAGAAACCTAAAGAACTAGGTATTTGTTCACCCAAAATTCTTCAACACTCTCCCTAAAATATCATCTCCACCGCACATTTAATCAAACTTAAACAAAACTTTGTTACCCATGGCACCCCAACATTGACACTTATAACCAAGATCCTTCTACAACAACTTTGTCACTCACTAGCATATTCATAATGTGTTTCTCTTCCTAGGTCAATGGCACGACATGGTTCCCAATATGACCATCAGTCAGATTAGTCTCACATATCAAGGTATCACACGCATGAGGTTGACCATTTTTACGACATTGATAAATGTATTGATCTGATAGGGGGATTTCTATTCTAACATAAGTTCACCTTGTTCCTTTGATGGCTCAATGACAACCATCTTAGCCCCAAATCCCACTATGACAATGGTAATTTTGTCAACCCTTTATTCTTTCTACATTACATCAACACTACAACATCATTACCCTAGACATAGACAAAGAATACCTTGGATGTCAAGGACAATGGTCTTCATCTTGGAACCAAAGAAAATGCATGTGATACAAAAAAAAAACCTTGTGTGATCTTCACTGCAAAGAGCCTATCATCATATCCTCCTCCTTTGATTATGATAAAGTTGGCATGAGTGCAAGCTTGACACAACTTCTTTCCCATCTTTAGGTATCAAGCTCAACATAAAACTATGTATTCCACCAAATGACAATCTACCTCCTCCTTACACTCAAAGCATATGTTACATTCTAAGTTTTCCAAAGATGTTAACCAATAATATAAAGTTCACACACATCCAAAGACTATGCATAATTGAACATGAACAAACATGAACTGCCAAAAGACCAAAAAGTCACTTAATATTCAATGCTAGAATAAATCCATGTAGATTAATTTTCTTAAACTCATATTTTTAAAATATATCTCAAATGAAACAATTCGTCATTATTTTTTGATCCATCCACTAAAGATAATTTCATGTGACTATCTAAAAAATGTTATTTTCCACACTCTATTGTCTATTTAATCATGTATATTTCGTGACAAGGATCCATAAAGTCAAGGCATTAAATTCACCTCACCTTGAAAGGATCTTCATCCTTGAAATCTCAATGATCTAAACTTAGGGTGATTGCATGCTCTTCATTCCTACCGTATGTAAGCCACTTATACATGGTTCCACATGAAACATAACCTTAATTGTATCCACGGTTCAAAGAACTAGCTAAAGGTATAAACCCAAAAAATTTGAATTATCAACTGTTATACTTGCTTCCTTATCTTTCATAATAATTGAGTTTAAACATGTATATACATTATATCATGTAATCTATGATCCAAATATTTCCTCAAATCAAGACCATATATTAAATTGAAATATGCATTAGTGACATGTCTCTATATATTAAGTCAATCTTATCCAAGTGAAATATCACACATATATCATATTTTATAATTAGAGTGAGATTCTTCCTTAAATCATACATTATCCATGGAGAAGCATCAGTTTCAAAACTAGGGCATCATAATTATCTCATATGAAGCTAATGATGAGCTTCAAAATCTCTAGCCACTCAAGCCAAGGCCTATCTAGTTCAAAGCATGACTTTCTGACAACATGATCTTCTACACATATGATAACACCCAAATTTATGCATTTTATCTAAACATTTATTTATAGTTTTGTGTCACTATAGCCTTAATTTACCCAAAATAACCCATGTTTCTTATCTTCTCATAATTTATGTCCTTTCGTAGATAAAGATTGCTCAACTAGCCAATTTTGGGACTTGCAGATGCCGAACCTGAAAAGACATCTATTCTCCATGATTTCTCTCCAAATCCATATGTTTTTGCAGCAACTAAGTCTACATCGTGACCGCGGTCCTCAGGGTCTCGACCGCGACCATGGTATTTGACTCCACCACGACTGCGGTCTGGATATACACCTCAGCTGCTATCCAAGCCACCGCTTCCACTGATGAACTAACCGCGACCAAGGCCTACACCTCGACTGTGGGTTCGGCCTCGACCGAGGTGATTCATTGACCTTAACTGCGACCTCGGAAGCTACCTCGACCGTGACTGTGACCGTGGCCAAGAAGAAGTAACCTTGACCGCGACCGAGGTACATCTTCCGTGACCGTGATCTCGACCTCGACCGCGAACGTGATCGCAGGGTACACCTCGACCGCGACTGAGCCAGACCATGGTCTGGATCTGAACCTTGACCATTTCACCTATAAATACACACCCCCCGCAACCTGAAGAGGGGTTCCACACCTTGGGGGAGTTACATATGCCTATTCAGATCTGGGGAGTTTTCCAACTATTGGTATTGACCCGATGAGGTTCCCAGGGCCCCATGGGAGAGTTCAGATGTCTGAGAAGGCCGAAGTGCTCATTCTACACCCGCCTCTTCAACGTGCTTCCATCCCCCACCATCTTCCACCTCCGGTCTTAGATCTCTAAAGGCAGAAGCTGGAGAGAGAAGACTGAGGACCCATCTTTTTTAAGAGAAGGAGAACACCCACACTATCATCTTCCACCCCCATCCACCAACCAAGCTGTTATTCGGGGCAGATCTAGAGAGAAAGGAGGACGAGGAGTCCATAAGATCAAGGAGGATGACCCAAGGACGAGATCCGGCCTATACGGAGGCTAGGGAGTGAGAGTCACATCTCTCCTCTATGGGCTAAATCTCTTCTTCTTCTCCTTTCTTTTTCTATTCCCCTTGGTTTCTGTAAAAATGATGTTCTTCCATATTTGTTCGATGCCAACTATGCTTGTCCATGGCTAGTTGAGCTCCTTCTTGGCTATGTAGCCCATTTTGGGCATGTTTATGTACTTTTGCCTTAAGAAAGTAGATTTAATTCAGATCTAATATGTTAGTTGTTCTATCTTCTCTTTCTAGTTATGATTTCTAGTTTGGTTGATCTCTTTCTTGCTTGAACTGCTATTTCTACCTATATCGAGAGATTCATTGCAGAAATAGACAAGAGAAGATAGTTTGGATCGAATTTTGAAAGGAGGACAGTTCAAGGTCATCTATTCCTAACATCCCAGAATATTCTAGACCTGAGAGGGTATATAGAATATTCTAAGATGTTGGTTTGTCATCCTCGAGAGAGATTTCATATCATCGATGGGTTTTAGTCACGCTACGCGAGAGCGAGTGGGATGACCCCACAGGAACAAATACCACGATGCATGCTATGTTTGAATGTAGGTTGCTTGTTGAGGTGTTTGAGGGTTTTCTACGCTCGAGAATGGGTGTATAGACTGCCCAACTTGTGGTTACATAGCCAAAAACTACTTCTCTCTGATTAGTAGAATCCTACAGACTCTATTTTCTTTTCTTTTCTTTGTTTTGTTTTAATTCGTGACAACCCACTAGACTAGTTCTAGCCCCATACTTTTATCGACTATCATCTTGCCTTATATGACTCAAGAATGAAATCTCAAGCATCCTGAACGTCACTACGTCCCTGTGTTCGACCCCGTATATCTACTTTGACCCCGTAATAAAAGTTACGGGGGTCCTTGAAGGTTTCGGGTTATAAATTTAAAGGTTTGATTCCTTCTGAATCTGCCTCCGTATTCCGGATATCCGATTTAGGACGATCAACATATCATAAATATTTACCAAATACTCATTTGTGGGTGCATCCATTAGATTCATTCACATGGAACCACAAACCCAAGTATGAGGATCATCATTGATACCACACTTTCTACACTTTTTTCTAGGTTTTTGGGACTCACCATCACCCAAATGGAATTTCACATATATTGAAGAACCTTATCTCTCTAAGGTTTGGTCATTTCACATGAAGTCTAGGGTTAAATTCTATCACATAATCATAGACTAGGTTAGTAAATTGAAGTATTCATAAGTTTTCCGGCTTGGTACTCATTATCACATATCTCATATATTACATATCTCATGTTTTACATCTCTCATATATATTATGGGTTAGATCCTTTGAAGTTCTCCCATTGGGGAACCCTATCTAGAATTAACCCTATCACATGTACCATACTAGATATCCTCAATTGCAAAGAGCTTGTCTAATACTTGAGGTCCTCCTTTGTAAAGAGATTGAGGTCCATGATTGTTCCAGATCTTGTCTTATTTGCGTATATTCTCTAAGAGCTAATCATATGATGATTCTAATGGGATACTTTGTACTTGATTTGATTATTCATAAAGAAATATTTTATTATGTTAATTTCACTATCAGACAATGATTAAGCATATTAATGTCCTAGGAATGTATGAATCAATGACATGATTTATAGTAGAGGACCTTAAAATGAGATTGTGTGTATGATAAAAGTATTCATTCATGTGTAGTTCCTAGTCAGGATTTATTGTGAACATTAGGACAGAAATAATACATGACAACTAGTGTCTACGCTTCTCGATGAGTATCAATTTAACAACTTTGTGCTTCATCTAAATCCAAAATTAGGTGGCATAGGAAACACCAACAATGGTGGATATACAAGGAAGCCCCATAATTGACCAACCTTCAAAAAGGGAAGGAAAAATGTCTTATCAAAAATGAAACAAAAGAAACATTGATAAACAATTATAAGAACAAGGGAAAAACTAATCCAACCTACAATGACAACCCACATGGATAAACTAAGGAAAAATAGAAGGAAAGGTACAGATAGGGGAATCGACCTCTCAATCCAGTAAGGAAAGGCCCTAGCTCAATTAAAAGGATCCATCTGAACCCAAGGACTATAAACCACTACCCACTTTCCCTAGAAATTGGCACAGTGAATACCGAAATCCCCTCAAGGTTGATAAGTAAGATGCCAAAGATTATGTCCAAAACATTGTTTCACAATACTATGTCTAATAAAAGGCCCAGAGCCATCTCCAAAAAACCAGAGACAACACTCATCCTAAAGAAAAGACAGAAGCAACCCTAGGAGAGTGTTGACCTAAGTGTTACACATTGTCCATATTTTGATAATGACTCAAACATTCTATTCATATGTATCTAATATGTTTGTTTGAGATTGATTTTAGGTATTAGGTACATGAAAATGATCAAATTCATCAAGTCCTATCTTGATCTGAGTTCAAGTCAAAGAAATGCAATTGCACTTTTCTAGAAAACACCCTAAATCCCTTAGGATGATTTTTGTAATGTTTTGTATTAAGTTAATGACTTATAACTAGGATGAGAAAAAATCAGGAGCCCAACATTCAAAAGATAATCACATTAATGACATTTTCCAAAATTCATTACAGGTATTTTTTCGGTCGACTTTTTCACTCAATAAACGGGATCAATCCCCTTACTAGATTTTGAGAAAATTCAAATTCAATCAAGTTGCACACTCATAGAACTTGATGGATCCCTACATTGAGAAAAACTGATTTGATTAATCAATCAAGTTTCATCCAGAATAAAATTGACCGATGATTCAAATTGGCTTTGTCACAAAGTGAAATTAGTCGAGTTAAATTTCTTAAAACTCGACCGACTGCACTGTACGAAAAATGCAAAATACGTTATTCTAGCCATTAGAGTGTTGCAAAAGTCCAAATTATATCTGGTGCAACCCTCAAAATGGATAGAAATTGTCCCTTAGTGCTCCTACCCTCTAGTGGAAACCCCCAACTATAAATATGACCTCTTGGAGTTCATTCCATATTTTCTCCTTCATTCTATTCAAGTTACTACCTATAGTTGAGTGCATCTAGTCCACTTGAGCCCCTTTCTCTCTCTTATTTGCAAATCACAATGTCCATATGAATGAGATAGGATCTGTGTGAGAGATCTATTTCATTTTATACTTGTAAAGCTCTCAAAGCTTCTCCTTCCACAACCCAGTTCTTCAAGATCAAGTTGGTGAAAGATTCTCCAATTCAAGGATAAGGTGCAAGCTTCTTCAAGCTGTAGAGAAGATGTAATAAGCTTCTCTAAGTGAAGGAGGAGGACAAGGCTAAAGATTCAGGAGTAGAGTGGGTAAATCCTTAAAGGCAAAAGACTTGTTGCAAGAATGGGATCTCCTTGGAGAAGGTGTCCATCTTCTTGCAAGAGTGGGTAAGACCTTATAGAGGTTGAAGACTCTGGCTCATCTAGATAGGTAAGTCCTTGGTTGTAAGGTTGTTGGATCCCTTGACCTCAAAGGGAATTTTGGTATCCTCGACCTAGAAAAGGAAGGTCAAATTGTATGTCATAATAATGGAGTATAAGTATACATGGGTTGCAACATCCTAGAGTTTGACTTCTCTAGGTAGTGGGATGACTCTCTCCTAGTTTGGAGAGTGGAACCACTGTAAATGGCTTGTTCAAATGCTTATTTCAATCTATCTCATCCTTGCTATGCATCTTTAGATTTCCATCAAATTTTGCATTTGTAATTGTGCCTAGTTGAAGTAACTTGAAGGTCTAATGATTTTTGTGCAAATGTTTTAGCTCTATTCACCCCCTCTAAAGACCTTTGATCCAAGAAGTGGTATTGTAACAACGGTCTTCTCCGACACATATCCCATGAGATAAAAATATGGGTGACAAGTTACTTGGGTCCCTCAACCTAGAGGGAGGCTTCTCCATGAGACCCCCGGTCTTTGATGGGACCAATTTCCTCTATTGGAAATGATGGATGCAATTCTACCATGAAGGGATGAACTACGACATGTAGAAGGTGGTGATTCTTCTATACAAGGAGTCGACAGGGGATATATCCACTTAGGATGAAGTCACAGTCAAGAAAGCACAGTTGAATGCAAAGCCAATAAGCATCATCTATGCAACCCTCACCCCCTCTGAGTTCAACCGCATCTCTTCTTTGGACACAACCCATGAGATTTGGGACAAGTTGTGCATCACCTATGAAGGCACAAAGCAAGTCAAGGAGTCTAAGATCTACATGAATAAGTGTTTCCTTGAAAACTTCAAGATGAGAAAGAAGGAGAGAGTGGTGGAGATGTACACAAAGATCAACACCATCATCAATGGACTTTCTCAATTGGGCCACACCATGGATAGAGGGAGAATCAACTCCAATATCTTAAGGTCTCTCCCCAAGAGATGGGAATCCAAGTTGACATCAGTTGAAGAAGTTATAAGTCTTAGTGACATAGCCACCAAAGAACTCATTGGAAACCTTCAAGCCCATGATCCAAGATTAGACAAGCAATAAGAATATGACAAGCAAGGGGAGAAGGAATTAAAGAAGATCAAATATAGTGCATTCATAGCTCAAATGGAGGCAATAATTCTCCAAAAACAACTTGCTTGTTGGTCTTCTCCTCCCTCCTAAAGTGAAGATGAAGTCCTTACGGCCATGAATCAAACTACTCTAAGGGAAAGAACTTCCAAGAAAAGTCATCCTCCTCCTCCTCCACTCCAATGTGCTATAAATGTAGGAAAAAGGGGCACTACAAGAATAAATGCCCCAAGGCCAAGAAGTCCTATCGTAAGAGAAGCTCCAAGGAAAGAGAGGACTATAACAAGGATGGAAAGTACAAGAAGAATGACAAGAAGGAGAGAAGAAGCAAGGATGCCTCCCATGCCGCATGGGAAGAGTCTTCCTCAAGTGACTCAATCTCCAATGAGGTACAATGTCATCTTGCACTCATGGCCTCTACAAGTGAATACATTGGGGAGGTAAGTGAGGTAAGTTTGCTTGAGTTATCTAAGTAAACTCTCATTGGCATGCTTAATGCTACCCTCTCTTCTTATTCCAAATGCAAATCTAATAAGAAGAGGTTAGGGAAGATCATAGATGATTTGTATGCTAAAATTGATATTCTTGTTCAAAATGAAAAGTTGCATCTTGATAGCATTGATTCCTTGCAAGGGAATTTTCTTGATCTTGAGATCTAACACAATGGAGTTGAAGTAGAGAATGACATCTATATTAAGAGCATCAATAGTCTTAAGGAAGAAAACCAAGCCCGAGTAGATGAGCTTGTTTTACTTAGAATTGAAAATGATGATGTTAAGCTTGCTTATGATTCTATTAAGGATGAGAATAGAATTTATCTTGATGAGCTATTATGCTTATAACTAAAAATGCTAGATTTCTTACTCATGTAAATGATATTTCTTTTAGACCTTTATTGCCATGTCAGGAAGTTTCTAGTCTTATTTTAGAAAAAGATTATCCCATCTGTTTGGAGGCCGACTTACTTCATGTACAAGAAGATCTTGCTAGTTTATTTTCTACTTTCATTACTCTTAGTGATTATAATCACAAAATAAGAGCTTCCTTTTAGAAATTCCTTAAAGGGAAAAACTCCCTCAATAAAGTTCTAGATCACTCTACCAAACAAGTCAGAACTAGTGGTTTGGGATATGTAGGGGGAGCTCCAAAGAGAAAGATCAAGGACAAGGGTAAGAAAAAGAGCAAGTGACCTCCTATCTTCCATAGAGAGTCATCTAGATCTAAGAACAATATGATTTATGTGCATTGTAAGATTTATGACCATTACTCTACTTATTGTCTTTATAGAGAGAAGGGGACCAACCCAAAGATGAAATGGGTCCCAAAGCTAGCACCAAATCCCAAGGTTTGAAATGGTCACCAAGATCTTCCTTTCTTATAGATAAAAGGAAAATGGATTGTTGATAGTGGCTTCTCAAAGCATATGATAGGTGAAATCATCCACTTCAACCAATTCACAAAGAAGAAAGGTGGACCGGTAACATTTGGTGACAACAACAAGGGTAAAGTGACAGGTGAGGGTGATGTAGGTGATTCACTATGCATCAAGAATGATCTTCTTGTGGATGGCCTACATCACAATTTAATTAGTGGTAGTCAATTGTGTTCTTGACTCTATTAAGCCTGTTGTTGCTAGATATCTTATTGTCAATTCAAATGATATTTCTTTATGGCACCGTAGGCTTGATCATGTAAATATGAATCAATTGAAGAAGTTAAGCAAAAAGGATTTGGTAAAGGAACTTCCTAAATTGTATTTTGTAAAGGATGAGGAATGCCAACCGTGTACCCAAGGAAAGCAAACCAAGTCTTCCTTAAAATGCAAAGAAATCCTTAGTACCTAAAGAGCTCTTGAACTTCTTCACATTAAGGTATTTGGACCAATGCGTATGCAATCGCTTTGTGGTAGCAAGTATTATCTTGTGATTGTTGATGACCTTTTCCTCTATACTTGAACCTTTTTTCTTGTTTCAAAAAGAAATACTCTTGATATTTTCTCAAATTTTTGCAAACAAGTTGAAAATGAAGCTTCTTGTTTGATCATCTCTATCTGTAGTGGTCATGGGGGAGAATTTGAAAATGACTTGTTTGAATGGTTTTATGAGGAATCCGGGTATGCACATCAGTTTTCTTCACCTCGAATACCTCAACAAAATGGGGTTGTAGAGAGAAAGAATAGGTCACTAGAGGAAATGTCTAGGACTATGCTTCTAAAGTATGACACTCCAAATAATTTTGGGTTGAAGCCATTAGTACATCATATTTTGTGCAAAATTGGGTTTTCACTCATCCATATTTGAAGAAAATCCCCTATGAGCTATTGCGTTGTAGAAAACCTTCCACTAATTTCTTTTATGTTTTTGGTTGTCCATGTTTTGTTTTCAACACCAAGGATTCCCTCGACAAGTTTGATCCAAAATCTTACAAGGCTTTCTTTCTTGTCTATAGCACTACTAGCAAAGCTTATAGAGTATTTAACATTGAATTGTCTAAAGTAGAAGAATCTATCCATGTTAGATTTTTTGAGACTAACCCCTCTATTTCCAAGAATATTGTTAATGATAATGTTTCAGATGAGGTAATCCCTCACTTGAAAGAGCTCAACACTATTGATAAAGGAAAAGAGGTGTTAGTTGATGAAGAAGGTAAAGAAGAAGAAAAGAAGGATCCAACCCCCCAATTTGTAAAGCATAATATAAAAGATCTCATCATAGGTAATCCCTTTGAAAGGGTGAAGATGTGGGATGCCTACAACAAAGAACAAGCCGACAACGCCTTCATCTCTCAAATTGATCCAAAACATGTCAAAGAAGCTCTTAAGGATAATGAATGGACCCTAGCCATGCAAGAAGAGTTGGAGTAGTTTGAGAAGAATAAGGTGTGGATCTTAGTGCCAAGACCAAGTGATAGAAAGATCAATGGCACCAAATGGGTGTAATGCAACAAGCTTGATGAAAATCAAAAAGTGGTATGAAACAAAGTAAGGTTAGTAGCTCAAGGTTACAAGTAACAGGAAGGTATTAATTTTGATGAAACCTATGCACTTGTTGCTAGACTTGAATCTATTAGAATGATACTTGCTTTTGCTAGTTAAAGAATTTCCTACTTTATCAAATGGATATTAAAAGTGTGTTTTTAATGGTATAATTGAAGAGGAAGTCTATATGGCTCAATCTCCCAGCTTTACACATGATAAATTGCCTAACCATGTTTATTTCTTACAAAAAGCTCTCTATGGACACAAACAAGAACCTAGAGCTTGATATTAGAAACTAAAGAACTTTTTTCTAGACAATGGTTATATCATGGGAAAAGTCGATTCAACTTTATTTCTAAAACACACATCTAGCAATTTTTTTATTATTCAAATTTATGTTGATGACATTATCTTTGGTGGGACTGACCTTGATCTTTGCAAGAATTTTAGTTCTCTTATGCAGAGTGAATTTGAGATGAGAATGATGGTGGATATTACTTTCTTCCTTAGATTTCAAATCAAACAAACAAAATATGGGAACTTCATCAACCAACGCAATTACACCAGTGAACTACTTAAGCACTTTGGGATGGAGAATACCAAGCCAATGGACATCCCCATGTCAAACACTACCAAGCTTGACAGAGATGAGCAAGAAGATAAGGTAGAAAAGAACCTCTATAGATCCTCAATTTCATGATTCTCTACTACCCTCAAAGAAATATTGATCGCCCCCCAACTGAAGAAGTAGGCCCTGCAGAAGACGCTTCCTACAATCTATCCTCAAGCGTGATGTGGCACAGTCAACAAGAGCGAGATCCATTTGTATGCTTAAAGGTTTACTTTATTTAACTATCTCTAGACCTGATATAATATTTAGTGTTGGCTTGTGTGCTCACTTTCAATCAAGTCCAAGAAAATCACATCTCATAGTAGCTAAGAGGATTTTGAGGTATCTAGCCAAAACTCAAAACTTTGGACTATGGTATCCCAAGTCAAGGGACTTTACTCTTACTGCCTATAGTGATACTGATTATGCAGGTTGTTTGATTGATAGAAAGTGCACAAGTGTCACTTGCTTCTTCCTAGGACCATGCCTAGTTTATTGGTTCTTTAAGAAAAAAAGCATTATGACTCTTTCAACAAGTGAGGTTGAACACATTGCAGCTAGGAGTTTTTGTATCCAAGTCATATGGATGAAGCAAATGCTCTTAGACTTTAACATTCATTTTGATACTTCTCTTATCTATCGTGACAATACTAGTGCAGTTAACCTGTCTTACAATCCTATATTGCATAGTGGAGCTAAACATATAGAGGTCTACCATCACTTTCTTCATGAGCACATTGCCAATAAGGATATCTATATCACACATGTGGACACGGAGAATCAGCTTGCGGTCATTTTCACTAAATCTCTAGCCTGAGAGCAATTTCTTTTATTAGACCAAAACTACTTATAACTTATTTTGATGATATTAACATGCAATATAGCTAGATGTTATCATACCTATATGTTTCTTGCTTAAATTTAATCATCTCTTAACTAAAAGTGCTATAGTTGACATGTTTTCATGTCTTGTTTCACTTGTTTTTGGCTATTTTTCACAAATGAATGTTATACTGCAAAATAATAGCTAATGATGAGTAAAATGTGCCTCGATATGTTTAAATACATGGTAGGCTAGAAAAATAAATTTATATAGTACTCTAGAGGCTTATAATTGAATATCTTATGTTCTGGGTCAGACTACTTATCGGTTGAGTTTTTGTTGATATAACTCAACTGATCCCTTGGTTGAGGATTGAACACATTTGCATGTTCGGTCGAGTCTGTCTATCACAAGACTAGACTGATGGTGGAACTGGATCAAAATTGAAAAGGACATCGATCGACTTTTCTCCCTCTCAACTAGAGAAAGCTGACCGATTGCCCACCTACAGTGTTCCTCCTCAAACCCTAGACCTAAACCATACTCTCTCACACCTTCCTAGCCTCCGTCTATCCCTCCTTGCCCTCTGCATCCATGACCTAGGTGTTGTGGTGACCTTAGGCTTGTGTTTTCCATCCTCTTTTGTGGTCTTTTCTTCTCCTCTCATCCTATATGGCTTCCAACTGACAAAAATAGTCTGCCCCAGCTGGAGCTCCATCCTCCTCCTCAGTTGATCGCCATATCTCCCTTTGATGGTGCCTCTTTCATCTCCATGCAAGTCGTGATTAGGTATTAGTAACTCCTCCCTAGGACTATCTTTCCTTTATGAGCTTTTTTTAGCCTCATCTCACTATGACTGATGTAATCAAAGAGGTTGCTAGGGTGTTCAAAGCACATCATTTAAGTCCTTTGTGTGTAGAGCATCCACGCACCAATTCCATGTCAAGCACGAAGGTTGTCCAATAATTCTACGCCAATCTCACGTGAAACTACACCACCTATGTCCCACCATCCAATACCCAAGTCATCTTGAATTCAATGATTGTCAGAACCAAGATAACCATTTCTGAGGATTCTTTGAATACATATTTCTCTGGTTCTAACATTGTTGGTTCTTGGGTGGCTTCTTACCCTAAATACCGTGACTTGTTGGACCTTTAAGATTTTTGCAAGAGCTTTGAACCCGAGCTTACACTTCCCTATATCCATAATTTCTTGATGAAACATGGTGTCCCTTATCGAAGAATTCAACCCTACCCTCATCTTCCCTAGATCTCAAGACCAGACTGATAGCCTTAGTAGTCAACTACAATGTTCATCCCAAGAGGAATCAAATTAAAATTACAGAGAATATTGTCATGACCATATTTTATCTAGTGAAAGGTTTTGGATTTAAGTGGCCTCATTACGTTCTACATCATATGACCTACTTTGAATCTAGGAAGAACACCTCTGACACTCATCTCCCATACCCAAACTGATTTGTGGTGTGTTTTCTCACCATAATGGAAAATCACTATTTCACAATCTTGGATACAAGCCAAGTCACAGAGGAGTTTGCATTAGTGAAGCCACCATCAAGAAGACTCTACTTCCTACCTCTCTCACCACACTAGGTGCCTCCACCTACACCCAGGCCCCTCCACCTCCAGCACCACCTCACCCTAGCCAAGGCCTCGTTCAGTGTGTCCAATGAAGCCCTCATGGGTTACATGATGCATCAATAGGCGTACAACCTTTGGGATTAGGATCATATTCACTAGGACCTATGGAAGATCATGTCTCACATGAACCTGTCCTACATCCATCCCTACCCACCCTACTAGGAGTACCCTGGAGCTGACTATGCCTCTTATGCATATAGTCAGATCTACTCTGACCCTCCACCCATTGCTTCTCTAGTTACACCCCTTGTTGTTGTTGATGGTGGACCTACCCCTGCCCCTGGTTCTCTTCCTATTCTAGCTCTTCATGTTGGCCCTACTACCACTCTTCTTCTGGCTATGATGGAGTGTCCACCCCACCCTTCCACAAGAAAATTCATTACATACATGTGGCATGTCTTGGGCTGACTAAAATTCTAGATGGCCTAGTACTCATGCATTTGGATCTTCTACTAATGAGGATATGCTAGACCATGACATTGAGGATGAGGTTGATGATGCTAAGATGTTGAGGATGATGGTGATGGTTCTGATGATGGCTTTGCTAGTTCATTTGGTGATGATGGTGAGGCTACCATTGCTTCCACTACTGGACCATTTGATGACGATGAGGACTACCAGCCCGAGTACAATGACGATGAGGATATACTTGATGTCGTAGATTCCATATATGTTTAGTTATATATTCTATTAGAGTGCTCATATATATATATATATATATATATATATATATATATATATATATATATATATATATATATATATATATATGTGTGTGTGTGTGTGTGTGTGTGTGTGTGTGTGTTTGTGTGTGTATCTGTGTGTGTGTAGGATATCATGTATTAGACATTTAGGCAATGTGTATCTGAGGCATAATATTTCATCATCTTTTCGTTTCTCATTAGTTTGTAGTTTTATTCTAAGAGGACATAATTTGTGTTGTAATCTTAATCTCATGTACCAAAACTCTTTGGTTGATGATATATTATGATTCCTTGTATGTTATCCCATATTTTAATTATGACATTGGATTGCATGTCTCTCTCTATTTTTTCTCTTCTTGGTGTATGCTAGTTGTGGTTTCTTGTTTGGTTTATGCTTGTGGATAAGACATGTTCTTTATAGCTCTTCAACCCTCCCTACCTTTTTTATATGACAAAGGGGGAGAAATGACCTCATCATTATTGTTTTATTGCTTATGTGATCCTTTTCTTATTAATTATATAAAATATCATGTGACTTTATAAAGGATCATACATTGTTTATATGTGTGATGGTTATTTATGGAAAGACTAACCATGCAGGAATAGGTAAGCATGAGTTGAGGGGGGTGTAATTAACATTGTTCATCCATGTATCCCCTTGCAATTCACAAGATAAAGGTTCAACTTTCACATCCACTCTCAAAGGTAAAGGTTTAACTTTCATATCCCTTTCAATATATTGACGAATGGTTTGTCATTGTCAAAAAAGGGGAGAATGTTGTCCTAAGTGTTACACATTGTCCATATTTTGATAATGACCCAACAATTCATTCATATGTGTAACATCCCTGACCTGGGTTATGCCTTAACCCTAGATGTTTTTCTTAATATAGTTAATTATATGCTTGCTCTTATTTTTTGAAAAGTAATTAAGGTTCAAGAGGAACTTATGTTTCAATTTTAGTCCTTTTCGAATAATGTTGAAATAATGTTTTACTTGTTTTGGACTAAAGTGAAAATTACCCAAGTCGAGGGGTTAACTTGAAAATGTTACTTGATAAATGTTCCTCAAGTTTTTTTGCAACATTAGAATGAGGATGATGCTGAGGTATGGCTTGTGGAAGCCTGAGCACCAAGAAAGAGCTGATAAAGCAATGTCTGTGCAATAAAACCTAGTTTTGGTGTAATGTATAATTTACCCAAAACCTAGGGTTCAATATACAAAATACCACTTCTAGAGAGTCCCTAATGTTTATTGGCATCATATAGAGAAAATAAAATGAGAGGGGCGTCTCATTTGAATCACTTTAGAGAAGAGAGAATCTTGATATTAAAATAATCAAGATTTAAGCATAATTGGAACTTTACATCAATTTAATGTAAAAATAAATATATTAATTGAAGTGCTCTTCAACAAAAATTATGTTGGTTGAAATCCATATATGTGGACGTCCTTTTACCTTGAAAAGGCAACAAAAATATCTTAAGGAGGTGAAGAACCCACTCACATTATTATAAGAAAAAGAAATATCCACTCACTTATGGATATTATTATAATATGATTTAAGGTGCTTAATTTGATTTACTTTAAATCATGGATAATTGAGAGGAATAAGAGGCAAAGGAGATATCCTCGTAACCAAGGAAGGGAAGGGGGAAAGTGGCAAGGAAATGGAGGAGATAATCCCTACTTTCTCTCTCTTAAATGAAGTTTTAATAAAATACATATATGCTCCTTTATCCATAGCTTGGATGGGTAATTCCGAATCCACCTTCACTTCTTTCTTGCAAAAACGAACAAGGGATCTTGGAGCAATAGGAGGACGACCCCCAACCTATTGGTAAGCTTCTTGACCTCCTTTCACCTTGATTTCATGGTGGAAATCACAAATCAATGAATGATTTCTTCTTATCTCGATCCCATCTTCAATTCTAACCATTCCTTTTCACTCAAAGCTTGAGGACAATCCTTGGGATAGTGAAAAGAGTTGCATCCACCATTGTTGACGTGATCTTGAAGATTTGAAGCTCAAGTGGAGGTGGGTTGTATAACTTGAACCCTTACTATTGTTATTGCATTCAATTCCTTATTAATTGTTGATCATTTGTTCTTCTTGAAATTCACTTGATCAAACCAATAGAACCACCGTGAAATTTATAGAAAAATATGAAGGATCGTAGCTTGATGATGATGACATCATCATAAGCACACACCTCAAAAATATCCTAGGCAAATGGTTTTAAGACTTTGGTCCAAACGGTTTCACCAAACCGTTTGGAGGTTTGGATCCCAAACCATTTAGAAGGGTTGACCATTTGGATGGGTTGACCGTTTGAGGTTAGGACCCTAGTATATATTGGATGATGATCCAATGGATCCAATTGATTGATTCAATATATAGACAATCCTCCAATTGGAAACCCTAATCGGGTTGAGTGCTGAAATCCTAAATTGATTGATTTAATTTATGGGTTGACTAACCCAAACGGTCTCAAGACTATTTGGAGGTCACCCAAACGGTCTCAAGACCATTTGGAGGTCAACCAAGACCATTTGGAAGTCTATGATGAAGTATGATTAGTTGGTTGAAGATCCAGTGATATCAAATTGAAATACAATCAATAGCTCAATTGAATGATCGATTCTATGATACAAACCCTAACAGAACTTCACAAATTTCAATGATGGATTGGGCAAATGGTCTCAAGACCGTTTGGAGGTCATCCAAATGACCTCAAGACCGTTTGAGGTCAGTTCATGTCACGGTTTGATGATAATCCAATGATTTCAATTGAATTAGTTCCACAATGTCAACCATTGATGGTTCCTCGATTTCAAAACCCTAATTGATGGTTTCTTGACTATAAACCCTAGTTCAATTGGGTTCAAAACCCTAATTGAAGGTCCAATTGAAGGGTGATTCAATGGTTCAATTGAAGAATAAATCAGTAGTTCAATTGATAGATGATTTAATGATTGGAACCCTGAATTGATAAAGTGATGGAAGACCTTTTTGTTCCATTCGGTTTTGAGAGAGTTTGGACCAAACGGTCTTAAGACCGTTTGAGTCCAAATGGTCTCAAGACCATTTGGGATCAAACGGTCTCAAGACCATTTGAGACCAAACGGTCTCAAACCGTTTGGAGACCCAAGTCCAATCAGTTTCAACACACTTCTTGCCTAAACGGTTTCAAACCATTTGGAGAGAAAAGGGTCAAGATCGTTTGGTGACTCAATGTGATCAAATAAATTGATAACTTAATGTGATGAAGGATCAGTTGACCCAATAATTGTTACTGATCTATCTTAAAGATAATCACTAGGGTTGTACCTTTAAGATACTAAGTGATTGATAATCCTTATATGAGTTAATCCTTGAAGCTTAAGTAAGCAATGACACAGTACACTATGTTAATCATAGATGTATGTACTTGATTGAAGGGTTGATGTAAACCTAATCAAGTTGAAAGGATGATAGAAAGGAATTCATACATGAGTATTAATTATGTCATGATTAGGTTATGATCCTTAGTAAAGAGATCATGAAACCCTAATCCAGAAGGTTAATGAACCCTAACCCTAATTCAGGGCAACATAATGTAAAACCCCAATTATGGGAATGGAGAGTGAAACCCTAGTTGGGATGAATAGTAAATCCTAATTATGGATAGTTGAATAAGAAACCATAATTTTAGGATAAAGTGCATGAAACCCTAAACTAGGGTAATGTGATGTAAAACTCTGATGTATTGATATGAATGGAGAAACCCTAATTGAGGTTGATTCCATGAGAAACCCTAATTGAGGTTGTTTCAATGAGAAACCCTAATTGAGGTTGATTCCATGAGAAACCCTAATTGAGGGTGATGCCATGAGATACCTTAGTTGGGATGAATAGTAAACCCTAATTATGGGCAATGTGATGTGAAAGCTTAATGAAGGGTGATGCTATATGGAATCCTAACCCTAATGAAGGGAGATGGTATGTGAAATCCTAACCCTAATGAAGTATGATAGTATGTGAAGCCCTAAACCCTAATAAAGGGTGAGGGTATGGGAGACCCTAATCCTAATAATGGAACGATGATTAATACATTGATAAGGGAAATACCTAAAGTGATGGATTATATGTAACCTTATAGGAAGCAATGCCTTAATCTGAGATAAGTCCCTATCATTGAAGATAGTTGGACAATCCTTATGTGTGTTATATGACCTATGCACTTCACAATAAAGGTGATAGGTTAGTGTATGGAAGTATTAAGATGGGGAAATACCTTAATACAATATAAATTGATAAACTCAAGTAAGTTTAAAGTGTTGAGGGAAGTGATATATCAAGACATCATAGATATCACATCCAGCTCTTTAAGAATGATATTCCTTGATGCTTCTTAAATCCAACATATTTGGATGAGTAACATATAAAGAGTGCTATCCTAATTATCACATCAAGATGTAATGTGTTTTATGAACCATGAGAATGGTTGTTGCCTAGTGAAAGGTGACAAGATGTTAAATGTGCTTTATGAGCCATGAGAATTAGTTGTTACCTAGTGAGAGGTAACAAGATATTTTAATAGGCCTTGTGAACCACATGAGTAAGTTGATACCTAGTGAAAGGTACCAAGATAATTATAAAAGTCCCCTGTAAAAGATGATAATATTCTTAATAAACCAAGAAAATGGAAACTCAGTAACATAATAATTATAACAAAAGGATACAATAATAATGATGGAACCTTGATTATACAAGTGTGGAGAAGAGAGGGATACTTGTATTACATAAAGGATGTGATTGAGTATAATGGCATGGCCAAAGTTTAAATGTTAGTAGAAGAATGAGGTACCCAGTGCTATGTAAACAGACATGGGATGATATCACAGGATTGGCATAGTCCATTACCTGGAATAGATGCAGAGGATTGGCATAGTCCATTACCTGGAATAGATACACAGGATTGGCATAGTCCATTCCTGGAATAGATGCACAAGATTGGCATAGTCCATTACCTGGAATAATAACATAGGATTGGTCATAACCCAATACCTGGAATAATATCACAAGATTGGTTAAATCCCAATACCTGGAATAATATCACATGATTGGTTAAATCCCAATACCTGGAATAATAACACATGATTGGTTAAATCCCAATACTTGGAATAATAATACAAGATTGGTCATAACCCAATACCTGGAATAATATCACAAGATAGGTTAAATCCCAATACCTAGAATAATATCACAAGATTGGTTAAATCCCAATACCTGGAATAATAACACAGGATTGGTTAAATCCCAATACCTAGAATAATAACACAGGATTGGTCATAACCCAATACCTGGAATAATATCACATGATTGGTTAAATCCCAATACCTGGAATAATAATAGAGTATTGGTTAAATCCCAATACCTGGAATAATAACACAAGATTGGTCATAACCCAATACCTTGAATAATATCACATGATTGGTTAAATCCCAATACCTGGAATAATATCATAGGATTCGTTCAATCCCAATACCTGGAATAATATCACAGGATTGGCATAGTCCAATACATGGAATGTATGCACAGGTTTGACATAGTCCACTACCTGGAATGGATGCACAGGGTTGGCATAGACCAACACCTGAAATAGATGTACAAGTATTGTAACATCCCAGACCTGGGTTATGAACTAACCCTAGGTGTTTTGCTTAATTATGTAATTAGATAGTTGTGATTATCTTTTGGTATGTAATTAAATCTCCTAAGGAACATACATTTCCATTTCTGTCCCTTTTGAACAATGTTGTAATATTGTTTTGTAATACAAGGACCTATGTGCAAATTACCCAATTAAAAAGGGTTAACTTACAAATTGCACATGTTAAGATGTTCCTTTGGTGTTGAGACATCATAAGAATGAATATGATAAAGTATGATGGATTCTCCAAGCTTGGGCACCAAGATGCAGCTTGTGGAGCAATCCTTGTACTTAAAACTCTAGTTTTGGTGTAAAGTGCAATTTACCCAAAATATGGGGTGCAACTTGTAAAATAAACCTTCTAGAGTATCTTTTATGACTCTTGGCATCATTAAGATTAATAATTATGAAGAGGTCACTTCAATTGAATAATTAAATAAGAATGATAACCCGTATAAAATTAAATGATCAAGTTATAAGTCTAATAACCCTTCTATATGTGCAACTTAGTAAGAAGTTAGCTTTCTTCACCTTTAGACCTTGGGTTTAAGATGAGTTTTTCTTAAGTATGGAAGGGAGAAACGTGGTTTATAATAAGGGAAGGACCTAGAGGAGAAATGGAGAAACAAGTTGTCCTTATGTTGAAATTTCACCTAAAGTATATATACACCTTTTCTCACTTAGCAAGGATCGTTTCCTTCACTTCCTTTCTTATCCCCTTGCTTAGACCGACTTAGGACAGAGATCTGGAGAAGAGGAGAACGGCCAAGCAGTTCTAGGTAAGCTTTGATCATCATCTTGCTCGAATTCATGGAGGAATTCATGGTGCAAGGTTGGTTTTATGGTCTTCCTTACTTGTTTCTTCTTTCTAGCCATCTTTTCCCAACCTTTCCTTGGAGAAACACCCTTGGCCGACCTGTGGAGCTCAAGACACCATTAAAGAATTGAATCTTGGAAGCTTGGAGCTCAAGGAACGACCTTAAGGAGGGTTTTATAACTCTAAACCTTTTGCTTTCTTATGCATATCTTTGTACTTGCAAAAGTAGCTTGTTCCTCTTTCCCCCATCCTTCCTTACTTTCTTGCATCTAAAACCATGGGGAACAGACCTGGATCTGGAGGTAGAATAAGGGGGGCGTGAATACCTATGTCACTTTAGCAAATGGTCTTGCACCCTTGGCCAAACGGTTTGCAAAACCGTTTGGGGGTTTTGCAAAACCGTTTGAGGGGCAAACGGTTTCACAAGGTCGGTTGGATCAAACGGTCTCCAAGACCATTTGAGGGCGTTGACCAAGCACGGACCGTTTGTTATTTCTGTTCATAATTATGTAGGCTAATGACCCACCAAATTTGAGGGGTTAACTCCAAAGGAATCGTAGGTTAAAGGCCAATCAATTAGGCACATCAAATTGAATTAAGTGCTGATTTTCCAATCTGTTTAACTTGAACTTCTTGGGCAAACGGTCTCAAACCGTTTGAGTGCGTTGACCAAGCGTGGACCATTTGGGATTACTTTTCCTAATGATGTGGTCTAATAACACACCAAATTTTATAGGTTAACTCCCAAGGAATCATGAGTTAAAGGCTAAACAATTGGATAAACCTAATTGGATTAAGTGCTGATTTTCCAATTTGATTAATTGAACTTTTTGGGCAAACGGTCTCAAGACCATTTGAGGGCGTTGACCAAGAATTTACCTTTTGGGATTCCTGTTCATAATCATGTTAGTTAATAACCCTCCAAATTTGAGGGATTAACTCCAAAGGAATCGTGAGTTGAAGTCTAATCAATTATGTAAACCCTAATTGGATTAAGTGCTGCCTTTCAACTTGATTGATATGACTTTTTGGGTTTTCTTGCCCAAACGGTCTCAAGACCGTTTGGGGATCACCCAAATGGTCTCAAGACCGTTTTTAGGTCACCCAAGACCGTTTTTAGGTCTAGGGTTGGATATGGTGATGTTTTTGAAGGACAAAAGATATGGTGTTAACCCTAATCGACTAAGTGTTGGTTTTGCATTGAATTGAGTTGATTGTTTGGGGTTGATTGGCCCAAATGGTCTCAAGACCGTTTGGAGGTCACTCAAGACCGTTTGGAGGTCTGGGGTCAAGTATAGTTTACCAATTGAAGGTCCAAAGGTACACAATTACAAGGCAATCAATTGCTGATTTGACGATCAACTCAATAGCTCAAACCCTAATGATTTTTCACTAGAATCCAAGGGTGGGGTGAGCCAAACGGTCTCAAGACCGTTTAGAACTCATCCAAACGGTCTCAAGACCGTTTGGAGGTCACCCAAGACCGTTTGGAGGTCTAGGGGTGAGTATGGTTAAGCAATTGATGATCCAATGATACTAAGTTGGAATGTAATCAATTGTTGTTTTGGTGATCAATCCAATGATCCAAACCTTAATTGGTTGACTTGGATTTTGATGATATGATGGGCAAACGGTCTCAAGACCATTTGGAGGTCATCCAAACGACCTCAAGACCGTTTGGGGTCAGGTCATGTCCCAATGTAATGATGGTTCAATAGGTTCAAATCAATTAGTCCCACATTGAAATATGTTGAAGGGTTATTGATTCCAATCCCTAATTCAATTGAGTTAAACCCTAATTGATGGTCAATTGAGGGTCAAGTGAGGGACAAATCAGTTGAAGGTTGACCTATTAAACTCAATTAAGGTATGAGTATAGGTCCAATTGATGATTGGTTCCATGAATTCAAAGATTGAAGGAATCAACATTGGAAACCCTAATTCAATTGGATACCTTATGAAGTGGAGGTCCAATGTGATTGAATCCTTGAGAATTAAGATGATGAATGTTCTATTGATCCAATAATGATTAGTAATGATAATCAATGAAGGTGTGAAGGTTGAAACCCTAATAATACCTAAGTTATTAAGAACCAATTAAAGGGAGAATTCTTAATTGTTTATAGGATTAATAGCTTGATACACTATGTTAACCATAGTAGCATGTACTTGATTGAAGGGTTGATGTGACCTAATCAAGTTAAAAGAATGAAAGATTAGAATACATATTTATATATATATAAATATGAATCATGGAATGATCTTATGTAGCACGACCGTGCAAGGGAGCACGGCCGTGGTAGCCTTAGCTTGCATGACCGTGCAAGGGAGCACGGCCGTGGTAGTCTTACTTTGCACGACCGTGCAAGGTGGCACGGCCGTGGTGTCCTATTATGAAATTGAGAATTTTTGGTATTGTGTTGACATTGTTATATATGCATGTCCTTATTTGTATAAGTCATACAAGTTGATATTATGAGGAAATCATATCCAGGTATGAGTTATGATGTCATATTCCTTGAAAACAATTATAAGCTTTTAGAGTAATGATATGTGAAAAGTATATACATTGCTTCAATCAAGGTCATGCTAATAGATGACTTGATGCTGATATGGCACTTGATAGCAAGTGTTATGATGATATAAGGGTGTGAGCACCCATGTTCTTGAATCATAGTGATAAGATGATTAAGAATTGATATCCAGTTGATAACTGATATGAGTTATACTTGTACATTTAGTATTCTTTTGTTATAGCCATGTTTAGTACTTGAATGTTTGTAAACATGTATGATGCTAATATAATACTGATATGTACCTAATAATCAAGTATAATCATACCATGTAGAGCCCTGATCATAGATCCATCATTGTCAGAATTTAAATAATAGTGAAACAGGTTTTACAAAGGGAACTCCTGGATCACATACTTTAGAGTATGTGGGAGTATATGGAATAACTGATAAAAGTTAAGCTTGACAGGTTTCATATAGAGGTGATCAGATCCAGGTAAGATTTATAATGCTAATTGCATTAAGAACACTTGTTACCTATAATTCAAGAGTATAACTAAATGTCATGTTATCTGGTAAGTGATAACATATGAGCTTGATAGGTTGAATGAGCCACGAGTAATATGATTTGTTGATCTTCAAAGGTCATATTATTTAGCTAACCAGATAAAATTAGATGTTACTTGGTAACAAATGCTATGATTAGTCCAGGGGTTTGAACTCCCACATTCTGGATTTCATATTAATAAGATGGTTAGGGATTGATATCCCAATATTAAAAATATGAGGTATGACCTAAACCAAACTGTTTCTATGTGAAATTCTATTACGGAATAATCCTATGAAAAGCTTAACTACAGACTAATGGGTTATGAATGTAAATAACCCTTGTATTACATAAGTAATGTTAAGTTTGATGTCATATGTACAAGTTATGCAGATATGTTGTGGAGTTGGAATCCTAACACTTTGGGAGAAGGAGTATGGCTACATGCCATCCTTTCCCAAATAATAATGCCAGGCAATGGATATATGATCCAAGTCTGAAGGGAGTTAGTGATGTGATAAGTGACATGTGATTTTATCAATTTATAGTTGCATTGCTTTTTGTAGAAAGAATAGTTTAATCTGTTAAACATTGTTTTAACTACTCTCAAATATACATAACTTCTTTGTGTACATTTATTCTCTTATGCTGCAATAATTATGCTTCTGGCAAAGAGTTATATCTCTCGCTGGGACGATTTTTATAATTGTCTCACCCCGTAGATTTCAACCTTTAGGTGGATGTGGGCGAGGAGGCAGAAATCCTTCAATAGGTGAAGGGCAGCATCAGCAGTACCAAGGACAGCAGTGAAGCTTCAGGTGGAGGCATTGGCTGCTATGTCATGTGTAGATAGGGTTAGAGTCCTATATGTCGTCTCTGTACTCTCAGGTCCTCGGAGTAATAGTTAGTGCTTTCGAGTTTTTGGTACAGTCCTTAGAGACTTTTGTATCTTGCCTTACAGAGTTTTACTGATGGATCAGTTGTAAACAACTTATCATGTTGCTTTATGAGAAAGCTTTACCTTTAAAGGATCTCTTCGTAAAAAGTTTAAATTTTTTAGTGATTTCTGGTAATCCGATGCTTAGTGAACGCTTCCGCATTAGTTAATCTTGTTTTCTCGAAATAGACGTTTCAATTAGTGGTATCAGAGATCTAGGTTCGCTGAGTCTACAGAGACATAGGACTAAGATTGTAGAGTCTGTTCTAAGTGTTTTCCAGATTATCTGATAGTATCTTCTGCTCACATAGGAGGAGAAGAACTTGAAGATGTTTGGACCACGTGAAGAGCATGCCGATGAGGGCAGTTCTGCTGCACCAGGAGGAGGTGCAGGAGACCAGAATAGGGAAGGGCATGTACCTGAACAGCCCCAGTTTGACCCAGCTGAGATAGAAAATCCAGCTACTTATGTTTTATTTGATAAGTTTCTGGCAGCCATAACACACATAGCAGATAGGGTGCCACCATCTGCATCTAGGGCACCAGCCCATCAGGAAGGTTATGGAACCGGCAAGACTTTCGAGAGACTTCGCCGGGTGGGAGCCATAGACTATGCTGGTACATCTGATCCAGCAGATGCTGATCTATGGTTGACAGAGCTAGAAAAGGCTTTCAGGATCCTTGATATTCCTGAAGCTGAAAAGGTTAAGCATGCGGTATACCTCCTAAAAGGAAGTGCTGGTAATTGGTGGATGATAGAGGAAGATAAGAGACCATGTGAAGAAATAGGATGGGAGGTTTTCTGACGAGAATTCGTCAATAGATACTTCCCTAAGACGTATCTAGATGAGAAGATCTCTCAATTTGAGAAGATCACACAAGGACTGATGAACGTTAGCGAATATTAAGCTAAGTTCATGGAGTTACTACGGTTTTGTCCACAGATGGCAGTTAGTGATGAAGAAAGAATTTGGCGTTTTGAGAAAGGATTGAATGCTGAACTAGCCACTCCTGTGTCTGCCTTGGAGAACAGAGAAAGGTTTGCCACCTTTGTGGAGTCAGTAAGAAGGATAGAGAGGTCGGAAACCGTGAAACAACAGACAAGTAGTAAGAAGATGTACACCCAGCCTCAAGAACAAAGGCCTGAAAGTTTTAAGAAGCCAATATTTTCTACACCAACGACAATATTAGAATTCCCTACCCAGACACAATGGGTGTCAAGTGGAAATAGGGACCATAGTAGTATTCCAAGAAGACCCTCCGACATAGCCTCAGCATCGGTAACTGGATCGTATAGACACCTTGCACCCAGGATTTGTTACTTATGTAGACAACCGGGACATCTAGCAAGGGATTGTCCAGACAAGAATGCAATAATGACTCGACCTCAAGGACAGAGTCTGCAAGGCCCACAAGGGAGGCAATATAATAATAGAGGACGTGGACAAACATCCCATACAGGTCAGATGAAATAAGTATTGTTTTATTATTACATATTAGGATTCTATGTGTTAAAAATATGGAAGTTAGCTGCTTTTGAATTTCTTGACTAAGTCCTAGAAGGACACAAGAAAGATAAGAATTCATATCTTACTCAATACTCTTTAAAACAATTTATAATCTCCCTTAATTGTGTATTAAAAGGATGAGATATAGATGTGATACCTGAAGAATAACCTAGAGTGATAAATTCTGCGTGTATAATGATATGAAAAGCAAAGAATAGGATGATAAGTAAAATACATACTACCTAATCTCAATACTTATATACCCTGGCCAGGTATATGGTTATTGTAGATAAGGCAAGTATGAAACTCTTAGATTGTTATCTTTTGATTACTCTGATCAGGTAATTATTTTGAAACAATCTAAGGAGTATAAGAAAAATTAAATGAGAGGATCTTAGTGAATAGTTAGTGAACATACTTTGTGAACATACTTAGTGAATATACTTAGTGAATTTCCTCAGTGAATACTTAGTGATCATACTCAGTGAATTTCCTCAGTGAATACTTAGTGAACATACTTTGTGAACATACTTAGTGAATATACTTAGTGAATATACTTAGTGAATTTCCTCAGTGAATACTTAGTGATCATACTCAGTGAATTTCCTCAGTGAATATTTAGTGAACATACTTTGTAAACATACTTAGTGAATATACTTAGTGAACTTCCTCAGTGAATACTTAGTGATCATACTTAGTGAATATACTCAGTGAATACTCAGTGAACATACTCAGTGAATATACTCAGTGAATACTTAGTGAACATACTTAGTGAACATACTCAGTGAATATACTCAGTGAATACTTAGTGAACATACTTAGTGAATATACTCAGTGAATACTCAGTGAACATACTTAGTGAATATACTCAGTGAATATACTCAGTGAATACTCAGTGAACATACTTAGTGAATATACTCAGTGAATATACTCAGTGAATACTCAATGAACATACTCAATGAATATACTCAGTGAATACTCAGTGAACATACTTAGTGAACATACTCAGTGAATATACTCAGTGAATACTCAGTGAACATACTTAGTGAATATACTCAGTGAATACTCAGTGAACATACTTAGTGAATATACTCAGTGAACTTACTCAGTGAATACTTAGTGAGCAAACTTAGTGAATGTACTTAGTGAATATACTCAGTGAACTTACTCAGTGAATACTTAGTGAGCAAACTTAGTGAACATACTTAGTGAATATACTCAGTAAACTTACTCAGTGAATACTTAGTGAGCAAACTTAGTGAATATACTTAGTGAATATACTTAACGAACTCTTTTAGTAAAAGCCTTTGAAATAATACCCTTAGTAAATTTACTTAGTGAAATCCTCCAAGACAAATTGCTTAGTGAACCTTCTCAGTGAATGTTTCCAAATTAGTTGATTAGAAAGATATGATACTTAAATAATATATGCTTCCTTTTATCTGAGATTTCGAGGACGAAATCCTTGTTAGGGGGATATAATTTGTAACATCCCTGACCTGGGTTATGAACTAACCCTAGGTGTTTTGCTTAATTATGTAATTAGATACTTGTGATTATCTTTTGGTATGTAATTAAATCTCCTAAGGAACATACATTTCCATTTCTGTCCCTTTTGAAAAATGTTGTAATATTATTTTGTAATACAGGGACCTATGTGCAAATTACCCAATTAAAAGGGGTTAACTTAAAAATTGCACATGTTAAGATGTTCCTTTGGTGTTGAGACATCATAAGAATGAATATGATAAAGTATGATGGATTCTCCAAGCTTGGGCACCAAGATGCAGCTTGTGGAGCAATCATTGTACTTAAAACTCTAGTTTTGGTGTAAAGTGCAATTTACCCAAAATATGGGGTGCAACTTGTAAAATACACCTTCTAGAGTATCTTTTATGACTCTTGGCATCATTAAGAGTAAGAATGATGAAGAGGACACTTCAATTTAATAATTAAATAAGAATGATAACCCGTATAGAATTAAATGATCAAGTTATAAGTCTAATAACCATTCTATATGTGCAACTTAGTAAGAAGTTGGCTTTCTTCACCTTTAGACCTTGGGTTTAAGATGAGTTTTGCTTAAGTATGGAAGGGAGAAACGTGTTTTATAATAAGGGAAGGACCTAGAGGAGAAATGGAGAAACAAGTTGTCCTTATGTTGAAATTTCACCTAAAGTATATATACACCTTTTCTCACTTAGCAAGGATCATTTCCTTCACTTCCTTTCTTATCCCCTTGCTTATACCGACTTAGGACAGAGCTCTGGAGAAGAGGAGAATGGCCAAGCAGTTCTAGGTAAGCTTTGATCATCATCTTGCTGGAATTCATGGAGGAATTCATGGTGCAAGGTTGGTTTTATGGTCATCCTTACTTGTTTCTTCTTTCTAGCCATCTTTTCCCAACCTTTCCTTGGAGAAACACCCTTGGCCGACCTGTGGAGCTCAAGACACCATTAAAGAATTGAAGCTTGGAATCTTGGAGCTCAAGGAACGACCTTAAGGCGGGTTTTATAACTCTAAACCTTTTGCTTTCTTATGCATATCTTTGTACTTGCAAAAGTAGCTTGTTCTTCTTTCCCCCATCCTTCCTTGCTTTCTTGCATCTAAAACCATGGGGAACAGACCTGGATCTGGAGGTAGAATAAGGGGGGCATGAATACCTATGTCACTTTAGCAAACGGTCTTGCACCCTTGGCCAAACGGTTTGCAAAACCGTTTGAGGGGCAAACGGTTTCACAAGGTCGGTTGGATCAAACGGTCTCCAAGACCGTTTGAGGGCGTTGACCAAGCGTGGACCGTTTGGGATTTCTGTTCATAATTATGTAGGCTAATGAACCACCAAATTTGAGGGGTTAACTCCAAAGGAATCGTAGGTTAAAGGCCAATCAATTAGGCAAATCAAATTGAATTAAGTGCTGATTTTCCAATCTGTTTAACTTGAACTTCTTGGGCAAACGGTCTCAAACCGTTTGAGTGCGTTGACCAAGTGTGGACCGTTTGGGATTACTGTTCCTAATGATGTGTTCTAATAACACACCAAATTTTATAGGTTAACTCCCAAGGAATCATGAGTTAAAGGCTAAACAATTGGATAAACCTAATTGGATTAAGTGCTGATTTTCCAATTTGATTAATTGAACTTTTTGGGCAAACGGTCTCAAGACCATTTGAGGGCGTTGACCAAGCGTTGACCGTTTGGTATTCCTGTTCATAATCATGTTAGTTAATAACCCTCCAAATTTGAGGGATTAACTCCAAAGGAATCGTGAGTTGAAGTCTAATCAATTATGTAAACCCTAATTGGATTAAGTGCTGCCTTTCAACTTGATTGATATGACTTTTTGGGTTTTCTTGCCCAAACGGTCTCAAGACCGTTTGGAGGTCACCCAAGACCATTTGGAGGTCTAGGGTTGGATATGGTTAAGTGTTTTAAGGACAAAAGATATGGTGTTAACCCTAATCGACTAAGTGTTGGTTTTGCATTGAATTGAGTTGATTGTTTGGGGTTGATTGGCCCAAACGGTCTCAAGACCGTTTGGGGATCACCCAAACGGTCTCAAGACCGTTTGGAGGTCACTCAAGACCGTTTGGAGGTCTGGGGTCAAGTATAGTTGACCAATGGAAGGTCCAAAGGTACACAATTACAAGGCAATCAATTGCTGATTTGACGATCAACTCAATAGCTCAAACCCTAATGATTTTTCACTAGAATCCAAGGGTGGGGTGAGCCAAACGGTCTCAAGACCGTTTAGAACTCATCCAAACGGTATCAAGACCGTTTGGAGGTCACCCAAGACCGTTTGGAGGTCTAGGGGTGAGTATGGTTAAGCAATTGATGATCCAATGATACTAAGTTGGAATGTAATCAATTGTTGTTTTGGTGATCAATCCAATGATCCAAACCTTAATTGGTTGACTTGGATTTTGATGATATGATGGGCAAACGGTCTCAAAACCATTTGGAGGTCATCCAAACGACCTCAAGACCGTTTGGGGTCAGGTCATGTCCCAATGTAATGATGGTTCAATAGGTTCAAATCAATTAGTCCCACATTGAAATATGTTGAAGGGTTATTGATTCCAATCCCTAATTCAATTGAGTTAAACCCTAATTGATGGTCAATTGAGGGTCAAGTGAGGGACAAATCAGTCGAAGGTTGACCTATTAAACTCAATTAAGGTATGAGTATAGGTCCAATTGATGATTGGTTCCATGAATTCAAAGATTGAAGGAATCAACATTGGAAACCCTAATTCAATTGGATACCTTATGAAGTGGAGGTCCAATGTGATTGAATCCTTGAGAATTAAGATGATGAATGTTCTATTGATCCAATAATGATTAGTAATGATAATCAATGAAGGTGTGAAGGTTGAAACCCTAATAATACCTAAGTGATTAAGAACCAATTAAAGGGAGAATTCTTAATTGTTTATAGGATTAATAGCTTGATACACTATGTTAACCATAGTAGCATGTACTTGATTGAAGGGTTGATGTGACCTAATCAAGTTAAAAGAATGAAAGATTAGAATACATATATTTATATATATATATATATATATATATATATATATATATATATGAATCATGGAATGATCTTATGTAGCACGACCGTGCAAGGGAGCACGGCCGTGGTAGCCTTAGCTTGCATGACCGTGCAAGGGAGCACGGCCGTGGTAGTCTTACTTTGCACGACCGTGCAAGGTGGCACGGCCGTGGTGTCATATTATGAAATTGAGAAGTTTTGGTATTGTGCTGACATTGTTATATATGCATGTCCTTATTTGTATAAGTCATACAAGTTGATATTATGAGGAAATCATAGCCAGGTATGAGTTATGATGTCATATTCCTTGAAAACAATTATAAGCTTTTAGAGTAATGATATGTGAAAAGTATATACATTGCTTCAATCAAGGTCATGCTAATAGATGACTTGATGCTGATATGGCACTTGATAGCAAGTGTTATGATGATATAAGGGTGTGAGCACCCATGTTCTTGAATCATAGTGATAAGATGATTAAGAATTGATATCTAGTTGATAACTGATATGAGTTATACCTGTACATTTAGTATTCTTCTGTTATAGCCATGTTTAGTACTTGAATGTTTGGAAACATGTATGATGCTAAAATAATACTGATATGTACCTAATAATCAAGTATAATCATACCATGTAGAGCCCTGATCATAGATCCATCATTGTCAGAATTTAAATAATAGTGAAACAGGTTTTACAAAGGGAACTCCTGGATCACATACTTTAGAGTATGTGGGAGTATATGGAATAACTGATAAAAGTTAAGCTTGATAGGTTTCATATAGAGGTGATCAGATCCAGGTAAGATTTATAATGCTAATTGCATTAAGAACACTTGTTACCTATAATTCAAGAGTATAACTAAATGTCATGTTATCTGGTAAGTGATAACATATGAGCTTGATAGGTTGAATGAGCCACGAGTAATATGATTTGTTGATCTTCAAAGGTCATATTATTTAGCTAACCAGATAAAATGAGATGTTACTTGGTATCAAATGCTATGATTAGTCCAGGGGTTTGAACTCCCACATTCCGGATTTCATATTAATAAGATGGTTAGGGATTGATATCCCAATATTAAAAATATGAGGTATGACCTAAACCAAAGTGTTTCTATGTGAAATTCTATTACGGAATAATCCTATGAAAAGCTTAACTACAGACTAATGGGTTATGAATGTAAATAACCCTTGTATTACATAAGTAATGTTAAGTCTGATGTCATATGTACAAGTTATGCAGATATGTTGTGGAGTTGGAATCCTAACACTTTGGGAGAAGGAGTATGGCTATATGCCATCCTTTCCCAAATAATAATGCCAGGCAATGGATATATGATCCAAGTCTGAAGGGAGTTAGTGATGTGATAAGTGACATGTGATTTTATCAATTTATAGTTGCATTGCTTTTTGTAGAAAGAATAGTTTAATCTGTTAAACATTGTTTTAACTACTCTCAAATATACATAACTTCTTTGTGTACATTTATTCTCTTATTCTGCAATAATTATGCTTCTGGAGAAGAGTTATATCTCTCGCTGGGATGATTTTTATAATTGTCTCACCCCGTAGATTTCAACCTTTAGGTGGACGTGGGCGAGGAGGCAGAAATCCTTCAATAGGTGAAGGGCAGCATCAGCAGTACCAAGGACAACAGTTAAGCTTCAGGTGGAGGCATTGGCTGCTATGTCATGTGTAGATAGGGTTAGAGTCCTATATGTCGTCTCTGTACTCTCAGGTCCTCGGAGTAATAGTTAGTGCTTTCGAGTTTTTGGTACAGTCCTTAGAGACTTTTGTATCTTGGCTTATAGAGTTTTACTGATGGATCAGTTGTAAACAACTTATCATGTTGCTTTATGAGAAAGCTTTACCTTTAAAGGATCTCTTCATAAAAAGTTTAAAATTTTTAGTGATTTCTGGTAATCCGATGCTTAGTGAACGCTTCCGCATTAGTTAATCTTGTTTTCTCGAAATAGATGTTTTAGGTATGGCATAGTCTAATACCTAGAATGGTTGTATGAGATCGATAATGACTTAATCTGAAATGTTTATACAGGATTGGTTAAGTCCAATACCTAGCAAAGGCATGGAGTCTATAACTAAGGATTGGCATAGTCCGATACCTGAATAAGATATGATGATATATAATCACATGACTGGCATAATTGAATATCTATTTAGCAGATTGGCTAAGGCCAATGGATGGAAACAAGAATGAATCATGAGTGACCAATCAGAGTGATGAGTGTCATAAGCAAAGTTTGAGATGTTGAAAATGTATGATAGACAAATGATATACATATTCTTCCTATTCCTTATAAATAGAATAGATGATTTACTGCTCTATTATAGATAGTTGCAATACTTTAAAGATGAGAATGATTTAAATTGCTTATCCTCTGCTCAGTTTTATATTAATTAAACTGCAATAATGATGTTTCTGGCGGAGAGTTATATCTCTCGCTGGGACAATTTTCAATTGTCTCGCCCCCCGTGGGAACCAACATTTTTAGGTGGATGAGTACGAAGGAGACTGAGAACACCTTGCAGAGGAAGAACTTCAGCAGCAGCATGTACAATAATAACAACTCAGGTGGTGTGTGCTATCTGTCATGTTTGTAGATAGAAGTCCTATGTGTCGTCTTTGTACTCTTAGGTCCTCGAAGTCAGTAGTTACTACTTTTAACTAATCAGTTTGAGATTTTGGTTTAATGCCTCGAGGTCCTTATGATGTCTGTGTTTATCTTGTAACAAGGTAGTTGATGTCGTAACCCTCGAGAAGAGATGGTATAAGATATGTACTTATGAACCAGGATGTAAATGTAATACATTGGTTCTTGTTGAAATAGTTTTCCTAATATTGGATCTCTCTGAAAAAGGATTTAATTTTTAGTGATTTTCAGTAATCCGCTGTTAGTAATTGCTTCTGCTTAATTAATGATGTATGTTTTGAACGCTTCGTCTCAATATGTATCTAATGTGTTTGTTTTAGATTGATTTTAGGCATTAGGTACATGGAAAGGATCAAATCCATCAAGCCCTAGCATGATCTGAGTTCAAGTCAAAATAATGCAAATGGACTTTTCTAGAAAAAATTATAAATACCTTAGGATGATTTTTGTAATCATTTGTATAATTGTAATGACTTGTAACAAAGTTGAGAAAAAATCAGGTGCCCTAAATTCAAAAAATGAATCAATTTAATGACATTTTCCAAAATTTATTATAGGTATTTTTTAATCGAGGTTTTCACTCACAAAACTTCGCTGATCTCTTTACTAGATTTTAAGAAAATTTAGGTTCGGTTGATTTGCACACTCACAGAACTCAAAGATCCCTACATTGAGAAAAACTAATTTAATTGATCAGCCGAGTTTTATCCCAAATAAACTCGACCTATGTTCAAATTGGGTTCGTCACATAGTGCAATCGGTCGAGTTAACTTTATTGAAACTCGACCAAGTGCAATGTATAGAAAATGTAGGATAAGTGATTCTAACCATTAGAGTACTGTAAAACTTGAAACTACATCTGTTGCAACTTGCAAAATGGCTAGAAATTGTTCCTTAGTGCTCCTACCCTCTAGTGGACACCCCCAATTATAAATAGGACCTCTTAGAGTTCATTCTAAGGTTGCTCCTTCATGCTATTTAAAATCCTAGCTAGAGTTGAGTGCATCCAGTCCACTTGAGCCCCTTTCTCTCTCTTGTTTGTAAATCAAAATATCCTTATGAGTGAGATAGGATTTGTGTGAGAGAGCTACTTCATTGTATACTTGTAAAGCTCCCAAAGCTTCTCCTTCCCCAACCCCTTTCTTCAAGATCAAGTTGGTGAAAGCTTCTCCAAGTGAACGAGAAGGTGCAAGCTTCTTCAAGTTGTAGAAGAAGATGCAATAAGCTTCTTCGAGTGAAGGAGGAGGACAAGACTGAAGATCTGGGAGTAGAGTGGGTAAATACTTCAAGGCAAAAGACTTGTTTCTAGAAGGGGATCTCTTGGCAAAGGTGTCCAGCTGCTTGTAAGAGTGGGTAAGACCTTGTAGAGGTAGAACACTCTATCTCATCTAGATAGGTAGGTACTTGGTTGTAAGGTTGTCGGCTCCCTTAACCTCAAAGGGAAGTTGGGTATCCTTGTCCCAGAAAAGTAAGGTCAAATTGTATGTCTTATAATAGAGTATAAGTAAACATAGGTTGCCAAATCCTAGAGTTTGACCTCTCTAGGTAGTGGAATGACTCTCTCCTAGTTTGGAGAGAAGAACCACTCTAAATATCTTGTTCAAGTGCTTGTTTTAGTCCCTCTCATCCTTCTATGCATGTTTAGATTGCCATCAAATTCTCTATTTGCAATTATGCCTAGTTGAAGTAACTTAAAGGTCTGACGATTTTTGTGCAAGTTTTTTTATCTCTATTCACCCAGCCCCCTCTAGAGCCCTTTGATCCAACAGAGAGAATATGTGAGGTACTCTGGCACCTGCATCGCCTTCCCTGGGCTAGGAACATTTCCAAGGGAGAACCTGAGGCGGCACTTCTAGTTGCCACAACATGTTGATCCCATTTTACATTATACATACACTTATATGTCAAAATTTAACACATGTTATTCAAAATGATATAGCGGCACCTGATGATAGTGGATCTAAGGTAGAAGATGGAAAATTTTCTAAGTGGAAAATTGATGAGAAAAAGAAATGAAGCCTATTTATAGAGTTAATGAAGAATTGTATACTTTGAGACTTACGACACATCACAAAAATTATATAAGTATTTTAATGGAGTTGCATTATTTACATCCCCGATGTGCCTCATAGGATGATTGTATGAGCATATTCTATTTTTACAAATAAAAGTTTTTTTCACTTCATTTTATTAGTTATGGAAATGTTTTAAAGAACATGAAAGTGATCCTATGTAATTGTTTCATTGTTATAGGGGCATAATTTAGTTATTGAACATAAGATTTTTCAGATAGTAGAACCAAAATTCCATATCATCCATACACAAGTATAATTAAGAAGTGCAACAATAACAATACACATGAAACCAATATGTGTAGTGACAATGAATGTAATGATAAATTCTCTACATGAACATGATATTTATGACCCCTACCTAAGGTCACTACATAAATCATATGATGTATATCACACTTCAAACCTTATCCATTGTGACCTTGAAGAAGGTTTCCATAAATATTTTGATTGGGTGTTAAGTGACTCATATGGATTGTAAGCAAGTGATGGTGAACGGATACACTTTTCTCATTTATAACAAAAAATATATCCCAGACCTCTTAGTGAGGGAGATTGAGATGCATAGTCATGGTCATATGGAATTATTAAGAATCGTGTACCTTTTGTAGTTTACTCAAAATCTAGAACATGAATTCAATATTGCATAGGATGACATGTACATGCCTCTATTTCAATATGGATACCATGATATCACAAAGATACAAACATGATAACACTAATTGTGGTAAGTTTAAGGTTAATATTTAACTAATCTTATTATATGGGTAAAATGATGTATTTTTCGATGTCACACATTGTTTGTTAAGGTATAACAATGATTTATTTTTTCACTCACAAGATAATAAGTTCATGTAGAATCACACGCAAAGATGGACTTGATAGGAGGACATTTGATAGTTTGCACAAGAGATAGGTGAACCGATTGTCAATCATTAAAATTGGTAGAACAATTAAATTTAACCACATTGGTTCACATTAAAGATTCCCACTTCACTTATAGTTCAAAGCCATGACCCCAATTCATCTATATAACATATTTCCACCCCTCTCAATGTTATCACTTAATTTCTCAAATCCCTATCCATCATTGAAAGTGTGAGAGAGGATCATTATGTGAGGATATAACCTCTTGGGAATCGATACCCTCCATCTAAATTTGTAGTTTGGGTCCAACCACATGGATAACGCAGGGACAATTTTGTGGAGTGGTTGCATTAGAAAACAACTTATATTCAAAATTTTAGGATTTAGACAAAATGGCGACAAGTATTGCATCAATCTTTATTTGTTGTGGTAGTAAGTTGTTGGGGCAATGTTATGACAATGTACAACCTAATATACCCCTTCTGAGTATGCCATTATTGACAAGATTCTACTAGTAAGTATAGTGAGAGTTGCTTTTTCTATTGTACTTGTGTTGCCCCACAATCTAACTAGGAGAAGTATGAAAAATTCATTGAGACAAACATTGAGATTCTTCTTAAAAATTAAAAATCTTCTAAATGCAATAGGGACGAAGCATCAATGTGCTTATTAAAAATATGATTGTTAAGATTAAATTTGTGTATTGTAGGAACTCTTACTAGAAAATCTATAAATAGCAAATACAATCAATAGTTTATCATACAATTGTGACATGATTTATCATACAAAGTGTCAATGTACATAATAAAAATATGATTGTTAATATTGAAGATTTGTCTATCATAGAAACTCTTACTAGAAAAGCTATAAATAGCAATAATACTCAATAGTTTCTCATACAATTGTGATATGGTGACTATAGCCTTAAATTAAACCTTTTATATAACTTTTGAACGTCTAGCTTGGTTGGGTAATGAAAAAGAAACCATGACTAGTCACAAGAACCAATATGTGAATTTGATAATAGCAAACTTGCATCCAACATAGGCCAAAAAATGACTACTAGATAGGATAAAATAGGGAACCATTATAAAATCCAAAATTCAAAATTTAAGATGTAAATGGAAAGAAATGTGGATGCATGTATCATGCTTGTGATTGGTTTGGTCATTTAATATCAAGTTCTCTAGATAAGTTTGACATCAAGGGCAAAGTCTTAGAAAAGGAAAGATCAAGAAAGATGGTTATTTTAGATATGAGTGAATGTAACAATGTAATTTTGCCTGAACCCAATGCATGGTGGGTTGGTTATCTTGTAACTCATCACATCACAAACACAATATAGGGATTGTGATTTTTCAATGAATTAAATCATAGGGAACAAAATATTTGTATGGTGACAACACCCATCTAGATTTTGAAGGTGTTGATACTTATTATATAGACATCAAGAAAGAACTATGGTTCTCAAAGATGTTTTATGCCCTAAACTTGAAGAGTAAATTGTTATCTATTCATACACTAATGAAAAATGGTCTACAAGTTCATATTATATTTTTTGAACAGGAATATAAACTCTTTAATTCAAAGGGGATAAACTAATATGTTTTTCTTGCATATATGTAATAAGCAGTGAAATGAATAATATCAATCTTAATTTAAACTATTCTTTTATTCTTTATTTGAATGTAATCTACGTCATTATAGATTAGATCATCTTGGAAAATCCAAACATAACATAATAAAAATCTAATATTCCACTAACATGACAAATATCTTCTTGACTCCATGGGATCACTGATCAGTTGGGAAATTGATAAATAAACATTTTGAAGTTGGACGTAAATCAAAGGAATTGTTAGATAAAGTATGTTTAAAATGTGTTTACCATAATGTGTGGATAAAACAAGAGTAGGGAATGTTTCATTTCACTTACAGAGTATTATTCTATATTTTCCTACATCTACACAATTTCTATAAAGGAAGCACAAAAGAGAGGCACAACTACAACTTGGAAGGGGTATTAAGTTTATAAGAATAGATATAGTTGGGGACCACTAGTCAAATCAATATTAATCATATTGTAAATAATATGGGATTAAATGACATCTTACCACACCCTATATACAATAAAAATGTGTGGATGTAAATAACAATACAAACCTAATGAATGTTGTAAGATGCAACTATCACCTTCTCATATGAATCTTCATGGATAAGAATCACATATTGTAAACTACATATGGATTATAATTCCCATAAATCTTTATACATACATGATAAGAACTAAGGAATGAATCGAAACTATATTTGAGTGATCTCGGGAAAAGGGAGTGTATTCACTTTTAATACCGAATCAACTTAAAATAAAGTTTGAATATACAAAACTAAAATTTATATCCATGGGAGATTATAAAAGTAAATAACTTACTATTAATTTCATAAATAAAGGGGATCACTTAATATATGGGTGCAACAAACTTAGAAAACTTAGAAAACAAAAACATTATAATAAAGAGATGGAACATTTGAAAATAATAGATTATAATTACTATAATGAATATCAGAAAAAAGTAGGAAATGCTTTAGAACCTAAGGAATTCTTAAGAGCTTGGAAAATAGTAATATGCCTATGGCAATAAATTAAAAATCAACCATATATTGGATAAAACATGAAGATCATCTTATGCATAGATGAGTGACTATCATTTGTATCAGTGAGCCTTCCTATTTACTATTAAACATAAAAAAAAATTCAAATAGATCCAATAATAGATGAGGAATCATAAAAATTGAAGTATAAGGAGATCATCATATGAATCCATGAAGGAGAAACATATTTAATAAAAGTAACAGTATGTGTGGATTGCGTATTTTACCTAACAATACAGAGCCCAATAGATGAAAATGGATACAAACAAAAAAGCTTCAATCTGATGTGTCCATTGATAAATCCAAGGCCGGATTAGCTTCCAAGAAATGAAAAATGGAGTTAATTTTCAAGAAATATATTTTGTTGATGTACAATTTGCATCGATAAGAATGTATTTTTGCAATTGAAGTACATTTTGACTCATAGTTGTTTCAGATGGATGTAGAAGATATATTCCAATTTGGAGTTAAAGCAAGACATCTAATATATGAGTCAGCCTGAAGGATTTCATCTTCAAGAAAATGATAATAAAGTATGTAAGTTGAACATATCGATATTTGGATAAAAATAAACTTTCCAGTGAATGGTGTCTCAAATTTCTCATGTGATGGCTCATTTAGAATTTTTCTAAAATAAGTGAAGGTTATGTTTATTTCTTCAATAGTGGGATAATTTTAGTATTTTTACTTGTATGTGGATGTTAACTTTCTTATTGGTACTTGCATGAAAATCATATATCAACACTGAAATAAAACTCAATTGAAAGTTTGAGATGAAGGACATGGGTGACACTGACCTATGACCTTGGAATTCAGACGATTAGGAATCACAAGTATAGTTTAATTACTAAAAACTGAGAAAAGTACTTGATTACAATAATGAATAGGTTTTGAATATAAAACTATAGCTCAGACTGTAGAACATATGTGTATGGCAAATGGTTTTACAAGGAAGAATATCATGTTAAAAGATGATATCCTCTGCATATGCCATATGCTTAGCAGTCAAAAGTCAAATGTACAACATGTTATGTACAAGACCAAACCTAGCATATTTTTTGTATTGGTTGGTTTTTTAGTAATCATTATCCAATACATTTTGAAACTATCAATAGGATAATGAAATTTGCATAGGATACATTGCACCACAAGCTTGTATTTTGAGAAGAATTGCTTAATATGTTATGATGAAAACTTTGGAGTTAATAAAGATATTGAAAAATCGATATTTAGACATTTATATAGTGTTTCAGTGAAACCATCTCTTGGGGTAGTCAGAAGTAAGAATGTGTGCGTAGATACACACATGAAAGTGAATATATCTTTACAACTCAACCACTACTCATGTGGTATGAATTAGAACTTTTTTGAAAGATTGGAATCTTAATACAATTGGTTTCTCAATACAAATACATGGTGATAATCAAACATTAATTAGTTTATTCAAATAGTTTCACAGAAGGCACACTAAAGTACAATACCACATATTCTTGATATTGTACAAAAAGGTAAAATTGAGTAACTTATAACCTAGCTAGTGATATGAAATAAAAGGAACTTCAATGGAACTCTTTGTTAAGCAATTTTTACGGGATTACAAACTACACCATTGAATTATTTTGTTATGGATCTATTAGATAGTGAAGTATGAAAAGTAAAAAGTGGATGTATTCAATATATGTGAAAATGTAATGGAATGAGTATATCAAACACATAGTGGAATTAATGTTGCTTATTCATTTAACCAAGTGGGAGATGTTGGGATATAGTCAATGAGAAAATGACTCCACGAGATAGCAAGGGCATGGAATCACTTAATAAATTGGATACCAGAATATGGAAAATCCTCAATGGAAGTGGTTAATTATTATGATAAATCGATCAAATGGTTCAGGGTGAATTGGGCTTTTGGGAAGAATATATTTCCTACATGAACAGGGTTTCTCCACCCTTGGCTAACACATCAGTGAAATATATGTGATAGAAGAAGGCCCTAGAAGTTAGAATTTGTACCATCTCGTTGCTTCACCCGACATGTTCTTTATACACCTACCACCCTACATCAATGGTTCTGACACCAATATGAGTGGTTAGCGGGTATATTTCAGTAATATATGAAACGTCTTTACTTTTCCTATGGAATTTCAGTTGTTTGTGTTTTATTAGAAATGGGTAAAAACAGATAGAGGCAGAGATGTAGTAACTAACATGTGCTTCAGGTTCATCTGTGTATAAGGTTAACAGTTAGGATATATGTGACTCATGGTGGGATATTGAGATATAGATATGAAAAAAGACTACGCATTGTGAAAGAATGACATCCACGCATCAATTTCTTCAACGTACCATTCCTTTGACATAACTGGCGTGAGGGTTTCCGACAGCCAAACAACGGTTCAGGAGCTCTTCGTATCTGTATCTCAATAGGGACTTCCATTTCGTAGATCCTTCGAAGACCAAGGCCGGTATATGACGGAGTACCCAATCGCTTTGGGAGGCTGCTTTGAATCTCTTGCAGCTGCGTTTGAAACATTTTAAAATACCTTCTTCAGCTACAATTGCCATGGAAGAATAATCTTGAAAAAATGCTTGAGAAAGAATAAAGAAACGGATAGATACATACATTACTTGCATCTTGGCAAGTTCAAAGAAGGGTCTGCAAGAGGTAGAGACGACCCGTAGTACGATCTCGCCAAATATATCATCATTCAACTTTGCATCAAACTGATTCTCGGTTGCAACAGTTTCACCTTCGCTTTGCTTGCTAAGATCCATTGCTTCCTAGTGTGTTGCAGAATGAGAGAAGCCAGAGGAGAAGATGCGAATGCATGTGTTGGACGACTATGCAAGGAGGCACCATATAAGTTAATGCCGTGGATGACGATATCTTATACACGATGATCACATGCACCGCTCTCTGTTCCCGTCTTGGATCCGTGCGTGAGGTAATGGAAAAAAATTCGTTGCTTTTCGGCCAATTTGGTAATTAGATTAAGGCATGCACTTGTGCCATTTGCTAGGTCGTCAAGTTGGAATGATGTAAGATTGCAATACACTAGGTGCCTGAGGTAATGGAAAAATTTTGTTGCTCTGATTCCAAAGTCTTAGGTTCGCTTAGGTTCAGCTAGATTAGTGAATGCACAAGTATGGCAATAACATTTGACGTGTGGGGAAGAATGTATTTAAGGCCGCAAGTATATTCACACTAAACCATATGTGACAAGGAAGAAGGTTACTGTTGCCACACGAGTCCAATGGACACAATTAAGTAATAGAGTTGCATGGAGCGCTTAGAATTTGCCAATCTCATGTGAACGTGGAGTAGTCTACGCTTCCTACCAAATTAAAGTCATGTGTCACGACCATTGAATCTAAATCAACAAATTTAATTGTATTTACACATGTCTAAAGATAACTAGAGGTGTAGCGTACACTATGTTCATGCTGGGACTAGCAGATCTGAACTCTGTTAATGATTAATAAAAAAAGATTTGAACTCTGCATGGAGTCCAGCTTGATTAATCAAATGGGGAGAACATTTGCACCCGGAGTATAGACACCCTATGTGATGCCTTTCTCCTAAAAACAAGCGCTGACATGTGGGCAAGATTGCTTTAAGTTGTACGCTTTGTCTCACATTAATTACATAATATATGGCAGTCAATCATTGTCGTCCTACTTCCCAAAATGAGAGATTCCAAAGTGTTAACGGATTACCAATATACAGCAAATGGGTTACGAATATAGAATAAGATGGAATACGAAGAAGGCTAAGGTGTATCTGTGGAAAGACAAGAACTTATCATGTTTGAAATCTTTATATTTTGAGAGTGGCTTGTAATGTGGACATCTACAAGAGGATCGCCTTAAATGGGAAATGTGCAATAAAAGACCAGCCATGAACAGGTTCGGGATAATGTTTTTGAATCAAGAAAAGTTAATAAACGAAAACATATAATCAACTTAAATGGGGAGCGATAGTAAGGACTAAAGAGATATTTGAAGCCTTTACATCTTAATGGGAATATGAGCTAAAGCATAGTTGATAGGAAAGAAGAATAAAGGACTATGAATTATATGATGATGTGACATTTAATGTCCAATAATCATTATGTGACAAATATCAGAATGTAACTGACTTTCCATAGGTGGGCATGTTCTATAGGACGGGTCCTATATAAACCTGGTAGGATCCAATAGGATTTCATTATAGAGCATTTTTTGCATTTCTCTCTCCTTATTTTTTCAAGGGGGTGAGTTTTAAAGAGGAGTGAGGGGGTGAGTTTTAAAGAGGAGTGAGAAGGAAATATTGCATTGTGATTGGTTGTCCTATAAAATTTCTATAGGACGTGTCCTATTATACTCACTTGGGGAGGATATTGCAGACTCCAACTCAACTACTATCCACACATATTAATCATTTGAATATAATAAATGTTTTTCCAAAGTAAACATTTATGAATAAGGAACAATATTGATGTTCACACAATGACATTAAGCAGTTCAATGATCATCATAGTGTGATCCAATAAACATTTCAAATAAGTATTGATATACATTACTCCGCATCAGCACGGATACATTTATTCACAGGGGGGCGTGCTAATAGAGAGATATGATGTTTGAGCATTCGGTTCAGAAAGAGAGAAAAATAGAACTCCTGGTTCTAGGAGTGAAGACTGAGAGTTCCAGGTAAGAAAATGAACGTTCCATAAAAAAGGTAAATAATGCTTTGAGAAAGAGAGAACAGAGGAGTATGAAAGTGAGAATCGAGGAAATATTAAAAAGAACCAATATGAAGATAAGGAAAATGCTTAGAAATAACACTTGACCAAAAAGTGAATAGGGGTAAGGAGACCAAGAACTGGACAGGCTTAATCTCATTAGTCATTGCCTTGTTGCCGCAAAATTTTCAAATAAATAAATAAATAAATATATATATATATATATATATATATATGTGTGTGTGTGTGTGTGTGTGTGTGTGTGTGTGTGTGTGTTAAAGAGTGTGGTAAAAAATATATTTCTTAGTAAATTTTTATTACAATATGCATAAATGAACAACATAATACACATAAATACGATACATCCATCCACATTCTTAGCTGCACAAAAATAATACACAGCGTACAACAACACTTGTACAAAATATATAGTACTAATACCTCTTAAATATTTTCTTATAAAAACAAATAATGCAAATATAATACTTTGCAGGACTAAAATAATACAACACACTTATATTAAATACACATAAATATTTTGAATATACAAATTTATAAAACATTAGGCAAATATGTACATCAAACAAATTGGATCCTTAACACCGTGATACACAGTACTTCAAAAGCAACACATAGTACTTCATAATGCTTGTATAAAAAATATAATACTAGCAATACTATATGATATACATGTTAATAGTATCAAACACAAAATATGTTTTCCATCATAATGATATACACAAATATATTTTATAGTAGACATAAATTAATAATAAAATATTCATTTTTATAGATTAAATACATAAATAAATAACACAATATGTATAAGTACATAAAATAGTATGCGTTGTTAACCACAAGATGCACAATACATATTTATGCATGAGTAGTTGAATAATACAGAATGTTCAAGAACACTTTTATGAAATTATCATATTAATAAATATTAAAGTTAAAAGTTCATAAATAATTTAACACACATATATATTTCTATTAAAGTGAAATAGGACAACATGTTTAGAGTACACAACACTGAAAACTATACACATATATATTTTGAAAACATATAAATAAATATTACTATACACATAAATACATAAAACATTCCACACTATTAATCACGCAATACTCAATACGTATTTACTAATACATGAGTACTTAAATTAATGTTTGACACTTAGAAACACTTACATGAAATATCCAGTACTATGAAATAATTAAATGGTGTACATATAAAGAATTATTTCACAAAAAAATATTTTTACTTCTGCTCCTCCTCCACCCTTTCTCATTTTCTTCTATCATGATTATATCAAAACCATCATCTCTTCTTTGTTCTAGTTAAAAGAAAAAAATTATTTCTTATTCTTCAAAGCAATCTAAATTTGTAGCCATCTTTATCTATATATCTCTATGAATTCTCAAAACTTCTTTAAAACTCTCTCTCTCTCTCTCTCTCTCTCTCTCTCTATATATATATATATATATATATATATATATATATATATATATATATATATATATATATATATATATATATATATATATATATATATATATATATATATATATATATATATACACACACACACACACATACACACACATATATATACATTTATTATAACTCCCAAAACTTTATTTAAATTTTTTTGACATAAAATACCTTCTTCCATCATAAAATACCTTCTTCCATCCAAATTATTGAGGTATCCATTTGAGTGAAACATAGGGTATGTCTGTCGCACATAGTGACACTAAGTAGTACTTGTGTAGTGATCATCACAATTTGAGTGAGGCACCTTCCCAAAGTGGAAGCTTTAAATGGACTCTAATTGAATTTTGATATTTATGAATGCCCGAGAACCAATATTCCAACACAAATACTAGTGATAAGAAGTGAGTGTGAAATCTAACCATTTCTGTGCAAGTGTAGTCAACTTTCTTAAAAGGAATGTTTCTATTGATTCTTTTTTCTTGTTAAAAAGTTTGGGAAAATGTGTACAAAATAGCATGGTCATTATCTGAAATAAATAATTTCCTATACTAAACAATGAAATTTTGAGAAAGTGTCTTTAGATGCACATGCAATATCATATCGGTCGATAAGTGTGAGTTAATTATCCTTGTGCAATATAGTCACTATCTAAAGTAGGATTAGTTGCATAGAATCAAACTTGGCTCACTAGTTAACGAAGATACATGGTAGCTCATTATTATAATAACTTGGTACGAAGATTTGTTAAAAAATGATGTGCCGCATATAGTGTTTTAAAAAGCATGCATGATCTAAGCTTCATATCCATATTACATGTTAGGTCATCATTATTACTTGATCCTATTTGATTGTCCAAAGTGGATTGTTAGAAAGGAATTTGATTATGATAAAAGTTTACAAGATCTTTTTCTCAAGAACAATCATTTACATGTCAAACATGTGTTTGCATATATATCATCAATTATTCCTACAAAATTATGTGTGGCGTGACACTTATAAGAATCCATTAGTGATCTATGTAAATTCCAATGTAGCTGACTTTCCAAAGTTGAAGCTTTGTTGCACACCACTTTGATTGATCATGTTGAGTAAAAGCATTCACATGGTATGACCGTAAGATATTATTCAAGGAATGATGTTTTATTGTGAAAAAATATTTTCATATTAAATCATGAGTCATGAATAGTTTATCTAAATCTACAACATTATCATGGGGTCTGACTTAAATTCATAGATTAGGTTGAATATGTGCACATGGGAATTGTTAATTTTGTGAATTCTCTAAGTATACCATTAACAAATATCCTTTAAACAGGAGTTAGGTTGCATGGTGTAAGTGGGTATAAGGAAATACCCATATAAGATACACATGTTAAAGAAATAGATAAAAGTTATAGGGAAGGAAACTAATTAATATTAACAACCCCCTCCCACACACACCAAACTCAAGGTCGATCAAAGATGTAATTTTTGAATTAGCATGAAAACATTATCATTGTGAAGAGGTATGCAACTCGATCTACAATTCTTATGAAAGACTGTGTGATGATAAATCTTAGATATTTATCTCTCACAAAATGACATCCTATCTCTATGTGCTTAATCATGTCATGAAAAAGTAGATCACTTGTAATTTGTATAATGCTACTATTGTCACTGAACATGCATCTAATATATGAAATAGTAACTCTCATATCACTTAGAATCTAACAAAATGTACATTGTTTCTAGTGTGGTGTCATGCATTGCTATATATTCTACCTCGACAGAAGAAAGATATACAATTTTATGTTTATTTATCATCCATGAGAGTAGGTTATCACGAAGAAGAAGAGAACACCCAGTGGTTGGCCATATAGTTTTTGGGAATCCAGTCTAGTCAGCGTTAGTGTGTGTGTAGGATAAGGTTGTAGGAAGATCTCATGAGCAGATACCATTCGTATACAAAGTACAACATCATAGTATATTAATATAAGAGTAGAGAAGAACTGTGATACAATTATAACAAAATGTTGAATGTCAAGCAGTGGCTACCATCAATTGGGTCACAGGAAATTCAAGAGGTGTGTTTGTATCCTGTATGTGAGATATCTTGGCAAGCTCAATGATATATGTTGCATACTTGTGTTGAAATACTAGAATTCCTTTTTCCCATGAGCATTCTCTATAATTTAGAAGTAATGAAGTTTCCAAGGTCCTCATCTAAAATCATTTGACGAGGTGTTGTTATTCATAAATTAAGGTTATATCATCTTGTGTGATGATCATGTCATCCACATATAGGAGTAGAATGACACAACCATGAGGTGTATTTCAAAAAAAAACATTGATTAACCATATGAGCTTTGATTGTAACTTGCACAGGTGTTGGCTTGTCTCACGCATTCGAACAAAGACATGGGTGTCGGCCCAACAATTATACTGTAACATACCGAAATCTGGACATTTTGCCTTTTGGTCATCTTTTCCATCTTTTCCTTTCATTTCTATCCTCTTTGGCCTTTCTATTTAATTTGTGGACAATATGATGATTTAATAAATATTTGTTCACATTTTCTCTCAATATTTGGGTTTATGCACAAATACCTCAGTAAGACTTTAGATAATGGGCCTAAAGTGCAAATTGTACACTAAGCAATAAAAAGAATAAAATATTTTTGTCCTAGAACTTTCTAGCATTTCCTGGAATAAGAGAAATAAGAGAAAATCCGAATTTTATATAAGGGAGAAGATAAATGCAATAATTAAAGGTAATATGAGAATTAATGGGTAAAGAAGATAATTAGAAAGTTTTTGCACCAAATATTATAATTTGAAACCATCAGGATAATTTGACACTTAAATTCGTTTCCTTGAGCAAAAGGTAACTTAAGGGCCAAGTAACATTTAAAGTGGAACATAAATATAAATATTAATGACATTATCAAAAGAAAATAGGAAATATGCCAATAAAGTGAAATAAAATACTTAATGCCCTCAAATTAGAAAATTATTTCCAGATTCGTAATCTAAACATAAAAATAAGCCTTTGGGAAAATTTGCATATAATTTGGTCAATGTTTAATATTTTATTTTAATCTGGAGAGAGAAAACGATTTAAAGACCAAAAATATAAAATATATGTCGAAAAAAATTAATTAATACCAAAAACCTGTTCCTAACGTTTATTATTACTTATAGACCAAATTTATATTTTTAGGAAGTTTCTAGATGCCTTTAATAAATTAAAAGGTTAAATAAGTGATAAATTTTAAATGAATTAAATAAAATAATAAAAGTCTTCATAAAAATTTATTAATGCCAAATTCGTCTTCTACACGTATAAATATATCTTTGTATGAATTTTGATTCAATTTGGAAAATATTTTATAAGAAGGTGAATTTAGGAGAGAGAAAGTGTGTAAAATATTAAAATCATTAATTAAAATAATAAACGATATCAACAAATGGAAATAATACTAAATTAGTATCCAAAATATTAAATTTGACTTGTGAGTCAAGTTTTATAATTTTTGGATAATCCTAACATCATTAGTAAAGGAGGAAAGAGAAAATAGTAATTGGCTTAATTAAATAATCTAATTTTCTCAAAAGTCAAATCTAATTTTATATTCGGATTACTCACCCCAAAATCAGTAAAATTACCAAATTTGAGTTTATTTGGACTTTATTTGGACCTATAAATAATTATAGAAAGGTTTATACATTAAATGCACCTAAAGACCAAAGTTTAGATGTTGTATTAAACGATGTCGTTTCATCTCCTACCTTGAAACGGATGAACAGTAATTCCGAAAATTTTGATTTTTCGGATGGCCATATCTCACTCGTTTCTCAACAAAACTTCACGAAACAAGTTGCTTTGGATTGCAAATTCAATTCCGCATCCAACTAGCATAAGATCACATGTTTTAATCGAGTATTCGTGAAACGCCTAAAGCTTGGGCGCCGCCTCTCTCTACCCCCATCTAACTAAACCCTAGTCTAGGTTACCTTGCCTATATATAACCATGCCCCTAGGTGCTCCGGCACATTTGCAACTCAACGCACCATTCAATTTCAAAGTTCGCAGCCGTTTCGAACACCGTAGAGCAGTCGAAGATGCAAGGCTTGCGACACCCTTTGCTCCTAGTTTCCTCGATCATCGTCTCAATTGAAGGTAACACCAAGTTCTTCTTGCTCTGAGCTTTCTTTCGCATATCTAAACGTCCAGTTTGGTCTAGTATCCCGGTTTTCCCCAAGCTAGCTGCTCACGGCAGCAGCTATGGCATGCGGGTGAGAGGAAGGAGATAACCCAACCTCGTTTTACCGATTTGCCCTCAGTTCCTTTCTTCTTCGCTTTGATTTCGCGCAAGGGTATAACCGTCTTTCATCTGGTTTTGTTTTGTTAAGACGAGTCAAACCCGGACGTTGACCGCGTGACTTGGCTGCCCCTATTGGGCCAAGTCAGCAGGTGGGCCCGGGCTCTCGCTCTCTCTCTGTGTTTGATACAAAATGCATACGTGGCAGTTTTCGATTGGTCTATTTTTGAAAAATCGTAACTTTTTACTCGTTGCTCCAAAAATTAAAAATAAATATGTTTTGGAATCGGGAGAACGAGTTCTATCTAAAAAAAATACTTTCGTGGTTTAATTCTGAGTTTTTCGAATATGTATTTTTCGAAGGTGTTTTAATTAACTAATAAATATGGAAAATAGCCTAAAAGTCAATATCTCGAAAATATATATTATTATATATTATTTTGATCAGGAAAACCTAACTAAGATTATGATGATGTTTTTGGAGCCTAAATCGATGGTTTGCGCAAAAGTTAGTAATATTAGGGTTTTCAATCTTTAAAATGAATGCATATAACTCTAATTTATAAATCTAATGATGTGTTAGGGAAAGTGGGTTCTAATTTTGTGTGAAGGGTTGAAAAGATAAATTCTAGAACACCTGAGGCTAAGGTATGTGTTTTGATTGTGCATCTACCTTTCAGTTGGGAAATCATTAATCCATTACCCATACTTTCTTATGAGGTTTAACTTGATCTAAATCCTTGAACCCTGAAACCTAATTTGCTTATTGCCTCAAAAATTAGTTGTAGTATTATCTTGTTTGGGTATTCATACCCCACTGCCATGTTACATAATCTTTTGCTTAAATATTTCCATAACTCTTTTGTTAGCATGTAATTAAATGATCTATTTAATGTTTAAGTAGTGGTACTTATGTACAACCACCCATAGAGGGCATGTATAAAATCGCCCTAGGGGAATGTTTATAATTCTCCCCAATATAAATTGTAGGTGATTGGAAATGTTTTTATTCTTCCCTCACCTAAGGTTAGAGGTCCGGTAGGTGCCTCAACCCTACTTAGTTAGGTAGACATATTAATTTACATGCAAAATCCTTTATTAATATTTTGTTATTGGTAAGTTTCATTATAAAAAGCCTCATACTCTTTGATATCTCTTTTTACACCAAATATCTAGCCAAATTTACTTGTTACAACTTTCTTTGCCATTGTTAGAATATTTTTGTAACACATACTTCTCTTTGTTTCCCTTTTTGTTGGGTGCCTTCCCAACCACCCAGATGCGGAGCAAGGTGATGAATAGGACTTGAAGATCATAGCTTGGCTTGGACTTAGCTGATGGATGTGTTGCTTGGAGACAATAGTGGAGTAGTCTAGTTCCCTCTACTTAGGTCCTCTTTTTGTATAAAGCATGTACACCCATATTGGGAGAATTTCTATGTACACTTTATTAAAATTGAATATAGTCAAATTTTATCTTCCGCTGCTATTTCAATTGGATTTTGTTTACCATTGTTATTAGTAGAGAGGTTGATTGATTTCACTTCTTTACAGCATGGTATCGGAGCCAATGGTAGTCAGATCTTTGACTATTTTAGTTTGTCTCCCTAGTTAGAACCCTAGATTTGCATAGTTTCCCTTAAGTTACATAGTTTTCCCTAGATTTGATCTATGTAGAAGATAGGTTGATTTAGGACCCTATAGTTTCACCTTAGAGTCTTGATGAATAAAACTCTTATATACTCATAATTAAAATATGCATAACTTAATGTTGTTTAGGTTTGCCTTTAGGCAACTATTAAGGCATGCAGTTGAAGCAAGGGTGTCTAGAAAGGATCAGGGTTTCGGGGGCTGGCAAAATTTTCCTCCGCACCACTAGTTTGGTATACGAGAACTCCCATGCCCATATGATATCGGCCTGGCCTGCGCTGATACGAATTGTCTGAAATAGTTTGCTTTTAGGTAATAGTAACCTTAGCTTCTATGTTGTTTATCTTTGGGAACCCTAAGTTGACTTGTTTGAGGATATATACCCTATATAGTTCCTTATGTCCCTTAGGACTATATGCTTGAATAGTTTATCTGTAGAACCTAGACCTTGGAGTTTGGGTGTTTGGGAAGATATCAGAGTGCGCAGTGGAAGCATGATGGATCTTGATAATGGTTTAGTTAGATTTATCCTGTAACTCTGGTGTAGTAGGTCGAACCCTTTAAGGGGTGGAGTATGGTTAGATGATGATGTTTAAGTGGTTAGATTTCGAGGACGAAATCCACTTTAGGGGGATGGAACCCTATAACATCTTCAAGTCTATCTAATCTATCTTTAGAAACCCTAACCTCATACTTAGGTGGTTAGTGTGCTTGAATCCTTAGTTTTGACCAAACATGTAATAGTTGTAACCCTAATGTGCTTGTTTATATATTAATTAACACATAATTATCATCTAAGGATTAAATCATATGCTTGAACCCTAATGAATATTCAATGCACATAATATGAATATCAACGCTAATTGTCAATAAGTAATGAACCAATAAACCCTAATGATATGACGAGTAAGGTTATAATTCATAACTTAATGCATGCCAAGAAATGAATAAGTGCAATATAATAGTCATGTTGACCTAAACCCTAAGATGTAATATCTAACCCTAATATATGCATCCTTAATGCCTTTCTTGATACATTAATGATGTTAAGAGCCATAATCAATTAACATACTTTGATACACATAAATGATATATATGATCATCTAATCACATATTAATTAAGTCATCAATATGTAGGAGCTGAGTTCACCAAAAAAAAGTCATCAATATGAATGCATGTTACCTTGTTAACTAATATACATGTTATTAGTCACTTAATGTGAATCAATTCATTAATCTGCAATATGTCCCACCTTGATCATTTAAAATACATGTAAAGGCTTCAATGTGAATATGAAGTAATTAGATTCACATAAGTGTGCAAAATCAATAATATAAAGGAATAAATATGAATAATGATTAATGATGGCATTAATGTGAGTAATAAAGATAATGTGACATTGTGACAATGTTAATATGAATATAAGTAACTAATGTGACATTAATTGAAATAATTGTATGCTTAACGACAAATGGGATAGAATGTCTTATATTCATGTAAAATAATTTGTTACAATTAATAAAGTGATATATAAGATTAAGGAAGTATAAATCCGAATTATTAAGGACAATGATCAAATATAATAATGAATGTTGAGATAATTGAGTAACCTCTAATTGTACATAATAATGAAACATAATTCTTTTTGGCAACTAAGTGAATGTGACATGACATAATTAAAATAATGATGACAATGTGTTATCATAATGAATATAAATGTAATAAGTCAAAAATGTAAATAAAGTTAAATCTCTTAAAAAGAATATCTTAATAATGGACCCTAGGTGATCCTTAAGAACATGACCTATGTTGAGCTTATGTGAAGTTTAATAAACCCTTAGGTGTAGTTGAAGTATAAGTTTTGGTGGAAGTTGTATGGTTGAAGGAACAACTTGAAGTTTTGTGATGTGAGGTTGAACACTCACCCTTCCCTAATTGCTATTGATTTCGGGGACGAAATCCTCTTTAAGGGGTGGAGTGCTGTAACATACCGAAATCTGGACATTTTGCCTTTTGGTCCTCTTTTCCATCTTTTCCTTTCATTTCTATCCTCTTTGGCCTTTCTATTTAATTTGTGGACAATTTGATGATTTAATAAATATTTGTTCACCTTTTCTCTCAATATTTGGGTTTATGCACAAATACCTCAGTAAGACTTTAGATAATGGGCCTAAAGTGCAAATTGTACACTAAGCAATAAAAAGAATAAATATTTTTGTCCTTGAACTTTCTAGCACTTTCTGGAATAAGAGAAATAAGAGAAAATCCGAATTTTATATAAGGGAGAAGATAAATGCAATAATTAAAGGTAATATGAGAATTAATGGGTAAAGAAGATAGTTAGAAAGTTTTTGCACCAAATATTATAATTTGAAACCATCAGGATAATTTGACACTTAAATTCGTTTCCTTGAGCAAAAGGTAACTTAAGGGCCAAGTAACATTTAAAGTGGAACATAAATATAAATATTAATGACATTATCAAAAGAAAATAGGAAATATGCCAATAAAGTGAAATAAAATACTTAATGCCCTCAAATCAGAAAAATAATTCCAGATTCGTTATCTAAACATAAAAATAAGCCTTGGGCAAATTTGCATATAATTTGGTCAATGTTTAATATTTTATTTTAATCTGGAGAGAGAAAATGATTTAAAGACCACAAATATAAAATATATGTCGAAAAAAAATAATTAATACCAAAAACCTGTTCCTAACATTTATTATTACTTATAGACCAAGTTTTATATTTTTAGGAAGTTTCTAGATGCCTTTAATAAATTAAAAGGTTAAATAAGTGATAAAATTTAAATGAATTAAATAAAATAATAAAAGTCTTCATAAAAATATATTAATTTTAAATTCGTCTTCTACACGTATAAATATATCTTTGTATGAATTTTGATTCAATATGGAAAATATTTTATAAGAAGGTGAATTTAGGAGAGAGAAAGTGTGTAAAATATTAAAATCATTAATTAAAATAATAAACGATATCAACAAATGGAAATAATACTAAATTAGTATTCAAAATATTAAATGTGACTTGTGAGTCAAGTTTTATAATTTTTGGATAATCCTAACATCATTAGTAAAGGAGGAAAGAGAAAATAATAATTGGCTTAATTAAATAATCTAATTTTCTCAAAAGTCAAATCTAATGTTATATTCGGATTCCTCACCCCAAAATCAGTAAACCTACCAAATTGGAGTTTATTTGGACTTTATTTGCACCTTTAAATAAATATAGAAAGGTTTATACATTAAATGCACCTAAAGAACAAAGTTTAGATGTTGTATTAAACGATGTCATTTCATATCCTACCTTGGAAACGGATGAATAGTAATTCCGAAAATTTTAATTTTTCGGATGACCATATCTCCCTCGTTTCTCAACGAAACTTCGCGAAACAAGTTGCTTTAGATTGCAAATTTAATTCCGCATCCAACGATCACATGTTTTAATCGAGTATTCGTGAAACGCCTAAAGCTTGGGCGCCGCCTCTCTCTACCCCCATCTAACTAAACCCTAGTCTAGGTTACCTTGCCTATATATAACCATGCCCCTAGGTCCTCCGGTACATTTGCAACTCAACGCACCGTCTAATTTCAAAGTTCGCAGCCGTTTCGAACACCGTAGAGCAGTCGAAGATGCAAGGCTTGCGGCACCCTTTGCTCCTAGTTTCCTCGATCATCGTCTCAATTGAAGGTAACACCAAGTTCTTCTTGCTCTGAGCTTTCTTTCGCATATCTAAACGTCCAGTTTGGTCTAGTATCCCAGTTTTCCCCAAGCTAGCTGCTCACGGCAGCAGCTATGGCGTGCGGGTGAGAGGAAGGGGATAACCCAACCTCGTTTTACCGATTTACCCTCAGTTCCTTTCTTCTTCGCTTTGATTTCGCGCAAGGGTATAACCGTCTTTCATCTGGTTTTGTTTTGTTAAGACGAGTCAAACCCGGACGTTGACCGCGTGACTTGGCTGCCCCTTATTGGGCCAAGTCAGCAGGTGGGCACGGGCTCTCGTCTCTCTCTGTGTTTGATACAAAATGCCTACGTGGCAGTTTTCGATTGGTCTGTTTTTGAAAAATCGTAACTTTTTACTCGTTGCTCCAAAAATTAAAAATAAATATGTTTTGGAATCGGGAGAACGAGTTCTATCTAACAAAAATACTTTCGTGGTTTGATTCTGAGTTTTTCGAATATGTATTTTTCGAAGTTGTTTTAATTAACTAATAAATATGGAAAATAGCCTAAAAGTCAATATCTCGAAAATATATATTATTATATGTTATTTTAATCAGGAAAACCTAACTAAGATTATGATGATGTTTTTGGAGCCTAAATCGATGGTTTGCGCAAAAGTTAGTAATATTAGGGTTTTCAATCTTTAAAATGAATGCATATAATTCTAATTTATCAATCTAATGATGTGTTAGGGAAAGTGGGTTCTAATTTCGTGTGATGGGTTGAAAAGATAAATTCTAGAACACCTGAGGCTAAGGTATGTGTTTTGATTATGCATCTACCTTTCAGTTGGGAAATCATTAATCCATTACCCATACTTTCTTATGAGGTTTAACTTGATCTAAATCCTTGAACCCTGAAACCTAATTTGCTTATTGCCTCAAAAATTAGTTGTAGTATTATCTTATTTGGGTATTCATACCCCACTGCCATGTTACATAATCTTTTTCTTAAATCTTTCCATAACTCTTTTGTTAGCATGTAATTAAATGATCTATTTAATGTTTAAGTAGTGGTACTTATGTACAACCACCCATAGAGGGCATGTATAAAATCGCCCTAGGGGAATGTTTATAATTCTCCCCAATATAAATTGTAGGTGATTGGAAATGTTTTTATTCTTCCCTCACCTAAGGTTAGAGGTCCGGTAGGTGCCTCAACCCTACTTAGTTAGGTAGACATATTAATTTACATGCAAAATCCTTTATTAATATTTTGTTATTGGCAAGTTTCATTATAAAAAGCCTCATACTCTTTGATATCTCTTTTTACACCAAATATCTAGCCAAATTTACTTGTTACAGCTTTCTTTGCCATTGTTAGAATATTTTTGTAACACATACTTCTCTTTGTTTCCCTTTTTGCTGGGTGCCTTCCCAACCACCCAGATTCAGAGCAAGGTGATGAATAGGACTTGAAGATCATAGCTTGGCTTGGACTTAGCTGATGGATGTGTTGCTTGGAGACAATAGTGGAGTAGTCTAGTTCCCTCTACTTAGGTCCTCTTTTTGTATAAAGCATGTACACCCATATTGGGAGAATTTCTATGTACACTTTATTAAAATTGAATATAGTCAAATTTTATCTTCCGCTGCTATTTCAATTGGATTTTGTTTACCATTGTTATTAGTAGAGAGGTTGATTGATTTCACTTCTTTACAGCATGGTATCAAAGCCAATGGTAGTCGGATCTTTGACTATTTTAGTTTGTCTCCCTAGTTAGAACCCTAGATTTGCATAGTTTCCCTTAAGATACATAGTTTGCCCTAGATTTGATCTATGTAGAAGATAGGTTGATTTAGGACCCTATAGTTTCACCTTAGAGTCTTGATGAATAAAACTCTTATATACTCATAATTAAAATATGCATAACTCACTACTACAGAAATAGCATTCAGTGTCGCTTTTCTGGGCGTCGGTTTTTAAGGAACACGGACGCCTTATATTAAAGGCGTCGGTTATTTCGAAGAACCGACGTCTATATTCAAAGACCAGCCAAACACGGGTACCGCTTTGTATACAGCGTCGGTTGTTTATACCAAACCGACGCATTATTTCATCCAATTTTCGAGCGAAAAAATAATGTCACTTTCGGCGTCGGTTATTTAGTTAAAACACCGACGCTTATGTGCGATGGAAATTTGCGCGAAAAGTGTCCTTTTCCGCGTCGGTCGTCCTTTACTAACCGACGCTGAATGGGGTTCCCGCCAAACATTTTCACGAAAATATCGTCCAAATGGACGTCGGATGTTGCCAACGACCGACGGTAAATATGTTTAGGCGTCGGTTGTTGTCAACAACCGACGCTATTGGGGAACTTCATAACCTTCGATCGCCCGACTCTTCCCCTCATTGCTACCCTATTTCCCTATTGCGGCGATTTCTCTGGCGATTTCTCTGTAATTTTTCTCCGGCGCTTCTCTCCGGTGCCCCATCTCCGGCGTCCCCTCTCCGGCGCCCCTCTCCGACGCGTTTCTTCTCTGGCACCCTTGCGCCGCCGCCACGCCTGACAACCGGCGCCCCTGCTCCAACCGCCTGCGCCGCCACCACGCCTGACAACCGGCGCCGCCGCAACGCCTGGTGCCCACCTGCCTGCCACGCCTGAGAACCGGCGCCGCCGTACCCCCTTCTCCTTCTCCTTCGCCTGGCCGCTGCCTGCCTGCCGCCGCCTGGCCGCCTGCCTGCCTGCTGCGGCTGACGCTCCTGCTCGTCGGAGTCACTGCCGCTGGTTCTGGAGCTCGTCGGCCGCCACCCACGTACTCAACCAGCTCGACCTCACCCTACTCTTCTTGCCCAGGTACCTGCAGACCTACCCAGGCGCGAAATTGGTTCTTTATGTGCTGACCTAATCTGTTGCCTAATCTGTTTGCACGAAATTGGCTCCCTACTCTGCTTGCTTAATGTGCCTAATCTGCTTTAAGTGGTCCTAATATCATAACATGATAGTTTTATTATATGATTTGTGGCACTTTAGGGTGTATATACATGCAAATTATATAAGTGATAGATGTTGGATGTTTGTCAAGGTTTTTTGAAGATTGAATAAGTGATAGATGCTGGATGTTTATTTATTTCATCTATCCATGTTGCCTATAGTTTATAACATTGCATTGTGAATTATTGCATGTTTGAAACTATGAAATTCTTGATTTATTAGATGATATTCAAGAAAACCCTAGTTTGATGAGCATGTTGTTAATCATGTTAATTATGATTCTTCTATATATTCTGATGTCATTATATAATTATGTGATCCCAACATATTAAATTGAATTAGAATGATTTCATGAATTATAGGGTTTATATAAGAATGACAACACATGTATTTGTTGGCCTAGAAACCCGTCCAAGATTTACTCAGTAGGAGTAAATCTTGGATAGTCCCCAGTTTGGGACTGTTCTTGAACACCTAATCTCACTTAGGATGTAAGTTTATAATGTGTATTGGGTTTTTGAGAAAATTTCGGTAGCATTTCCCCGTTTGTTCTCTAAGTACATATGTACTTAGAGAACAACGGGGAAATGCTGCCGAAATTTTCTTGAAAACCAAATACACATTATACACTTACATCGTAAGTGAGATTAGGTGTTCAAGGATGGGATAGGTGGTACACATTTATTATATATAAGATTGACATCAAATGTGTTTGTTGGCCTAGAAACCCGTCCAAGATTGACTAATATATACTTGTTTCCTAATATATACTTGTTTAAAAGGTTAACTGATGTTATACAACTTTTTCTGAAAATATATAACATCGTTATATGTACTTACACTTTGTTAATACTAATATTGTGCAGTCTCTGTCTTCCCATAACAATGACTATGAATTGGGCCTCTATGTCAATGTTAACGTTCCCTATTGAAGAACAATTGGACATCATCCTAGATGATCGTTCCTTAAACCAATTGGTCATACCCAAACATTGGCGTTTTCTAAAAGGAAGACACTACATGCCGGGTAAAGTGACCCTAACTTTTGGAAATTATTCACATGTAATCGAGGTTGAGTATGATTTGGCGGGAAATCTTGTATCAAAATCCGGTTGGCATGATTGGATTGGAGAGCTGTATCTGGTCCGTTGGAATAGGCTTTTTCTCCGTCCAGTTGGCGATAATTCCATCAAAGTTTGGATAACCAACAACAACTGCGACACCCTCGATCATCTTCTGTGGTATGAGCGCACGGCGTCGCATATCAGCTCAGACAAATCAGAATCTGAGGCCCCTATCAGTTCAGATTCGTCTAAATACAGTGAGGAGCTTCGTGACACAGCTTCATCATCAAAAAGAAGTTACTGATGCATGCGGGACCATGTTGGTGTAGTATTTAGTTGTCTATCTATCTAGACTTGTCTGTAGTAATAGTTTTTTTAATTATGCGCATGTTTAGGGGTACACCAACCCCTTTGTTTAGTTATTGTTATAACTAAAGTGTTTGTTCCCATGAATGGAAATGTAAGTTGCTACATGAATGCTTATAACTGAAGTGTGTGTTCCCATGAATGTTCCCATTTACATGATTACACTACTATTTTCTCATATTGTCTTGCCTCAAAAAAAATTCTTTTATTGTTTAGTCTATTTTAATACGACATACTTGCTTATATCTTTCTTAATGATAAACTGTAATACGACATACTTGCTTATATACTTGTTTCCTAATATATACTTGCTTTCCTAATATATACTTGCTTTCTATGATCATAGAATGGATAGATCATGGATGTCCATTCGTAATCGTTGCACCCCAGAGTTTATATCTGGTCTTGATCAGTTTATTAGATTTGCCGAGGAACATAGGAAAAAACCTACAGATAGGTTCTACTGTCCATGTAGGCATTGCGGTAACAACTTGAAACTCAACACTGGTGAGGAAATCAAAAGTCATGTCATGTGCAACGGGATTGTACAAGGCTATACAGAATGGCACTAGCATGGAGAGATTTCAAAATCGAATCCAGTAGATGTCAATAGCAGTGCTTGGGTGGAAGAAGAAATTGCCTCCGATGACGTAAATGTGAACGAACCAGTTCCAGCAGACATTGTTGATGCGATGCTGGATAGTTGTAGGGTAGAGCACACCGATCCACCTCCTATCTTTACAAACATTGTGCATGATGCTGAGATACCGTTATACACAGGTTGTGCTAAGTTTACGAAGCTTAGCGCTGTGCTGAGATTGTATAAGTTGAAAGCTAACAATAGATGGAGCGACAAAAGCTTCACTGAATTGTTGACTTTGTTGAAAGAAATTCTTCCTGAAGGAAACGAGCTGCCAATCTCAACATACCAGGTAAAGAAAATGTTGTGCCCAATGGGAATGGAGGCCAAAAAGATACACGCATGCCCGAATGATTGTGTATTATTTCAAAAGGACTATGTAGATTTGAAAGATTGTCCAAAATGTGGTGCGTCACGATATAAATTGACGACTTCGGGGGAGTCCAGAACTGGTTCTCCTGCCAAGGTGTTGTGGTATCTACCTATAACATCACGGTTTCAACGCTTGTTTGCAAATCCGAAAGATGCGAAAAATTTGAGGTGGCATGCAGATGTTAAGAAAAATAATGATGGGATCCTACGACATGCGTCTGATTCCCCACAGTGGAAGAAGATTGATGTATTGTTCCCTGAATTTGGTGAAGAAGTCAGGAATCTAAGACTTGGGCTTTGTACAGACGGGATGAATCCGTACGGGACATTGAGCAGCCAACATAGCACTTGGCCAGTCATGCTTGTTATATACAATCTTCCTCCCTGGCTGTGTATGAAAAATAAGTACGTTATGTTGTCATTGTTGATATCGGGCCCTAAACAACCCGGAAATGATATCGATGTTTATCTTGAACCTTTGATTGATGACTTAAAGAAACTTTGGGCTGAAGGTGTGATGACCTATGATGCTTCTGCAAGAGAGACATTTCGTTTGCATGCTATGTTGTTTTGCACTATTAATGACTTTCCGGCATATGGGAATTTGTCTGGATATAGTGTCAAAGGAGCTAAAGCGTGTCCTATATGTGAAGAAAACACTGATTCAATAAGACTAAAATATGGCGGCAAGACTGTATATCTTGGTCATCGAAGGTTTCTTTCAAAATTCCATCCGTATCGTAGGAAGCGCAAAGCATTCAATGGATTGAATGATGAACGGAGTGGACCTAAACCTATACCAGGGGATGTTGTTTATGAAAGAGTAAAAGACATTGTCAATGAATTTGGTAAGAAATCACAATGTAGTATGGCCACACGGAGTGACAATTCTTCATTCAAAAAGAAGTCAATATTTTGGGATCTTCCTTATTGGAGTTCTTTGTCAGTCAGGCATTGTATCGATGTAATGCACGTTGAGAAAAATGTCTGTGATAGCATCATTGGTACTCTATTAAATATACCAGGTAAGACTAAAGATGGGATAAAATCCAGACTGGACCTACGTGAAATGGGAATAAGGTCAGAATTAACAGAATTACGTGAAATGGGTAATAAAAGAACATACTTACCTCCCGCTTGTTACACGTTGTCTAGAAAGGAGAAGAAAACTTTTTGTGAATGCTTGGTAAATGTTAAGGTGCCACATGGTTACTCATCCAACATCCGTAGATTGGTATCAATGAAAGATCTGAAGTTGATAGGTCTTAAATCTCATGATTGTCACACTCTAATGCAACAAATATTGCCCGTGGCAATTCGATCTATATTGCCGAAGCATGTAAGGTTTGCAATTACCAGACTTTGTTTCTTTTTCAACAGTCTATGCAGCAAAGTTATTGACCCTGATACTCTCGATAATTTGCAAAGAGAAGTGGTTGTTACCCTATGTCAGCTTGAGATGTATTTCCCTCCTTCGTTCTTTGATATCATGGTACATCTTGTTGTCCACTTGACTAGGGAAGTGAAAATCTTGGGACCGGTTTTCTTGCATTGGATGTATCCCTTTGAACGATACATGAGCGTTTTTAAAGGTGATGTTCGAAACCGTTATCGTCCTGAAGGGAGTATTATTGAAGGTTATGTGGCGAGAGAGGTTATGGATTTCTGCAATGACTTTCTCAGTGGTAATGACACTCCTGATAATGACACGAATATTGAGGAGGGCAAAGGAATTTTGGGATCACGGGTGAAAGTAATCAGCCGTGAGCAGTTGGAACAAGCTCACTTGTATATTTTACATAATATGGACGAAGTGAGTGTTTATATCGAGGAACATACCAATTTCATAAAGAGACAACATCCTCGAGCAAGTTCAATGTGGCTTGCTAGAGAGCATAATAAGACTTTTACTAAGTGGTTTGAAGATAAAGTCTTACATCAACTATCTCACACACCAAATGATATTACAGAAACTATCAAATGTCTCGCCTTTAAACCAAAACCGAATGTTATGTCTTATGAAGGGTTTGACATTAATGGATTCACATATTACACAAAGCGCCAAGATGATAAGAGTGTCGTCCAAAATAGTGGGGTCACTCTTCAAGCGTCAACTATGTACTTTGCAAGTGCAAAGGATAAGAGTCCACGTGAAGCTAAAATGTCATATTACGGTGTCATTGAAGACATTTGGGAGTTTGACTACATAGATTTCAATATTCCGCTCTTTAAATGTAATTGGGTTGATAACACCAAAGGAGTTATAGTGGATGAATTGGGTTTCACTTTGGTGAACTTTGAAATGATTGGCGAGAAGGCTGAACCATTCATATTGGCATCACAGGCAAAACAAATATTCTATATCGATGATCCTGCAAATGATAAATGGTCGGTTGTTCTTCATGGTAAAAGACAGTTCATTGAAGATCCTATAGATGAAGAAGAGTACTATGATAAGTATGATGACTCCAGTCCATTCTCAGTTGGGTTGCCAACTCCACAAAATATTGAAGCTAATGATGACTTATATGTGCGCGGAGATCACAATGAAGGATTGTTAATTGATAAAAGATCACAATTTTAGAGACATGTATGTTTATACAAATGGTAAATGTTTTCCTTTTTCTAGTTTATACAAATGCTAAATGTTTTCCTTTTTCTAGTTAATACAAATGCTAAATGTTTGCCTTTTTAATGACATTTTCAGATGCGCGGAGGCGGCTGGAGCAACTTGATGTGCGGAGAGGGACATTCCAACTCAAGATATCGTCTACCGTTTCCTCCTCCTCCGCAGTAATATCCTCATCTCTAAACGTTTCTCGTAGGATTCTGAACCCCTTCCTTCCCTCTACTGCATCGAAGCCATGCTGCAGTTGAACCCTTTCGCCGAGCCCTACCCGGCCAAGTAGGCGTCGCCTGAAGTACCACCGTCGTCGTCGTCTCCACCTCCATCGCAACTTGCTGTGCTAGTCCTGGCAGTTTATCACCCCACATGCCTTCCTCCCCAGTTCCTGCCGCTAGACGACCACACAATGGATCCAAGAGGATATGCAGGAGTTCGCCAAAGACTATAAGCTGAGTATACTCATCCTATAGTCTGTGGCGAACGCCTGCATATCCTCTTGGATTCCATTGTGTGGTCGTCTAGCGGCAGGAACTGGTGAGGAAAGCATGTGGGGTGATAAACTGCCAGGACTAGCACAGCAAGTTGCGATGGAGGTGGAGACGACGACGACGGTGGTACTTCAGGCGACGTCTGTTTGGCCGGGTAGGGCTCGGTGAAAGGGTTCAACTGTGGCATGGCTTCGATGTAGTAGAGGGAAGGAGGGGTTCAGAATCCTACGAGAAACGTTCAGAGATAAGGATATTGCTGCGGAGGAGGCAACGGAAGATGATATCTCGAGTTGGAATGTCCCTCTCCGCACAGGAGTCTGTGAGGGAGATACTGGAGGAGAGTTCTATACCATACACAGGCGAAGAAAGACATCGATACCATACATGAGGTATTATATATAGTCTCATTAGTTAGTATAAAATATATCAATCTTATTTTTATATTATTACTTATATACATCATTCTCTTTGTAGGTGTTTAAAACTGACCACACTATAGGCAAACACTTAAAAAATGTACATGCTCCATATACGAGGGAAGCATTAGATGAAGTAAGAGAAGAATGGGCAATAGTTGTACAAACAGTGGCAACTCTAAGATATAATTGGGATGTTGATAGTGATGATGAATGATACTTTGTAAATGAATGTTTCTGAATGTTAAAACATGTATTTGAATGATTCTATATGTGTGAACGTGACAATTGAATTGATGTCTGAATGTATCTACTTGTGTGAATCTTTTTATGTTAATTTTGCAGGTTTGTGGCCTGTTTGTAGGTTGATATCAATGGATGTCGTAAACCTGCAGTTTAGAAAACTGAACTGCAGGTTCTCATCCTGCTGACCAGCCACAGCAGGCCTGCAAACAGATTTATATAAAAAAAAATAGATATAGGCGTCGGTTATTTACCGATAACCGTCAGCACAGACTTACAGCGTCGGTTTTTTGTTGAACACCGACGCCAAAAGTGTTCGCGCTACAGGAAATGGGAGTCATCTAGGACACTTTTTTGCGTCGGTTGTTTAGTATATAACCGACGCAGAAAGCGTCCTAGATGACGCCGTTTTCTGTGGCACGAACCCTTTTGGCGTCGGTGTTTTATAAATAACCGACGCCTTTATATTAAATAGGCGTCGGTTTTTTAACCGACGCTGAAGTGTCCAACCTTTTAGCGGCGCCCACATAGGCGTCGTTCCGAAACCGACGCCAAAGGGGGTTAAACAACCGACACTAAAAGGCACTTCTGTAGTAGTGACTTAATGTTGTTTAGGTTTGCCTTTAGGCAACTATTAAGGCATGCAGCTGAAGCAAGGGTGTCTAGTAAGGATCAGGGTTTCAGGGGCTGGCAAAATTTTCCTCCGCACCACTAGTTTGGTATACGAGGACTCACGTGCCCATATGATACCGGCCTGGCCTGCGCTGATACGAATTGTCTGAAATAGTTTGCTTTTAGGTAATAGTAACCTTAGCTTCTATGTTGTTTATCTTTGGGAACCCTAAGTTGACTTGTTTGAGGATATATACCCTATATAGTTCCTTATGTCCCTTAGGACTATATGCTTGAATAGTTTATCCGTAGAACCTAGACCTTGGAGTTTGGGTGTTTGGGAAGATATTAGAGTGCGCAGTGGAAGCATGATGGATCTTGATAATGGTTTAGTTAGATTTATCCTGTAACTCTAGTGTAGTAGGTCGAACCCTTTAAGGGGTGGAGTATGGTTAGATGATGATGTTTAAGTGGTCAGATTTCGAGGATGAAATCCACTTTAGGGGGATGGAACCCTATAACATCTTCAAGTCTATCTAATCTATCTTTAGAAACCCTAACCTCATACTTAGGTGGTTAGTGTGCTTGAATCCTTAGTTTTGACCAAACATGTAATAGTTGTAACCCTAACGTGCTTGTTTATATATTAATGAACACATAATTATCATCTAAGGATTAAATCATATGCTTGAACCCTAATGAATATTCAATGCACATAATATGAATATCAACGCTAATTGTCAATAAGTAATGAACCAATAAACCCTAATGATATGATGAGTAAGGTTATAATTCATAACTTAATGCATGCCAAGAAATGAATAAGTGCAATATAATGGTCATATTGACCTAAACCCTAAGATGTAATATCTAACCCTAATCTATGCATCCTTAATGCCTTTCTTGATACATTAATGATGTTAAGAGCCATAATCAATTAACATACTTTGATACACATAAATGATATATATGATCATCTAATCACATATTAATTAAGTCATCAATATGAATGCATGTTACCTTGTTAACTAATATACATGTTATTAGTCACTTAATGTGAATCAATTCATTAATTTGTAATATGTCCCACCTTGATCATTTAAAATACATGTAAAGGCTTCAATGTGAATATGAAGTAATTAGATTCACATAAGTGTGCAAAATCAATAATATAAAGGAATAAATATGAATAATGATTAATGATGGCATTAATGTGAGTAATAAAGATAATGTGACATTGTGACAACGTTAATATGAATATAAGTAACTAATGTGACATTAATTGAAATAATTGTATGCTTAACGACAAATGGGATAGAATGTCTTATATTCATGTAAAATAATTTGTTACAATTAATAAAGTGATATATAAGGATAAGGAAGTATAAATCCGAATTATTAAGGACAATGATCAAATATAATAATGAATGTTGAGATAATTGAGTAACCTCTAATTGTACATAATAATGAAACATAATTCTTTTTGGCAACTAAGTGAATGTGACATGACATAATTAAAATAATGATGACAATGTGTTATCATAATGAATATAATGTTAATAAGTCAAAAATGTAAATAAAGTCAAATCTCTTAAAAAGAATATCTTAATAATGGACCCTAGGTGATCCTTAAGAACATGACCTATGTTGAGCTTATGTGAAGTTTACGAACCCTTAGGTGTAGTTGAAGTATAAGTTTTGGTGGAAGTTGTATGGTTGAAGGAACAACTTGACGTTTTGTGATGTGAGGTTGAACACTCACCCTTCCCTAATTGCTATTGATGTCGGGGACGAAATCCTCTTTAAGGGGTGGAGTGATGTAACATACCGAAATCTGGACATTTTGCCTTTTGGTCCTCTTTTCCATCTTTTCCTTTCATTTCTATCCTCTTTGGCCTTTCTATTTAATTTGTGGACAATATGATGATTTAATAAATATTTGTTCACCTTTTCTCTCAATATTTGGGTTTATGCACAAATACCTCAGTAAGACTTTAGATAATGGGCCTAAAGTGCAAATTGTACACTAAGCAATAAAAAGAATAAAATATTTTTGTCCTAGAACTTTCTAGCACTTCCTGGAATAAGAGAAATAAGAGAAAATCCGAATTTTATATAAGGGAGAAGATAAATGCAATAATTAAAGGTAATATGAGAATTAATGGGTAAAGAAGATAATTAGAAAGTTTTTGCACCAAATATTATAATTTGAAACCATCAGGATAATTTGACACTTAAATTCGTTTCCTTGAGCAAAAGGTAACTTAAGGGCCAAGTAACATTTAAAGTGGAACATAAATATAAATATTAATGACATTATCAAAAGAAAATAGGAAATATGCCAATAAAGTGAAATAAAATACTTAATGCCCTCAAATTAGAAAAATAATTCCAGATTCGTAATCTAAACATAAAAATAAGCCTTTGGGAAAATTTGCATATAATTTGGTCAATGTTTAATATTTTATTTTAATCTGGAGAGAGAAAATGATTTAAAGACCAAAAATATAAAATATATGTTGAAAAAACTTAATTAATACCAAAAACCTGTTCCTAACGTTTATTATTACTTATAGACCAATTTTTATATTTTTAGGAAGTTTCTAGATGCCTTTAATAAATTAAAAGGTTAAATAAGTGATAAAATTTAAATGAATTAAATAAAATAATAAAAGTCTTCATAAAAATATATTAATGTCAAATTCGTGTTCTACACGTATAAATATATCTTTGTATGAATTTTGATTCAATTTGGAAAATATTTTATAAGAAGGTGAATTTAGGAGAGAGAAAGTGTGTAAAATATTAAAATCATTAATTAAAATAATAAACGATATCAACAAATGGAAATAATACAAAATTAGTATCCAAAATATTAAATGTGACTTGTGAGTCAAGTTTTATAATTTTTGGATAATCCTAACATCATTAGTAAAGGAGGAAAGAGAAAATAGTAATTGGCTTAATTAAATAATCTAATTTTCTCAAAAGTCAAATCTAATTTTATATTCGGATTACTCACCCCCAAAATCAGTAAAATTACCAAATTTAAGTTTATTTGGACTTTATTTTCACCTATAAATAATTATAGAAAGGTTTATACATTAAATGCACCTAAAGACCAAAGTTTAGATGTTGTATTAAACGATGTCGTTTCATCTCCTACCTTGAAACGGATGAACAGTAATTCCGAAAATTTTGATTTTTCGGATGGCCATATCTCACTCGTTTCTCAACAAAACTTCACGAAACAAGTTGCTTTGGATTGTAAATTCAATTCCGCATCCAACTAGCATAAGATCACATGTTTCAATCGAGTATTCGTGAAACGCCTAAAGCTTGGGCTCCGCCTCTCTCTACCCCCATCTAACTAAACCCTAGTCTAGGTTACCTTGCCTATATATAACCATGCCCCTAGGTCCTCCGACACATTTGCAACTCAACGCACCATTCAATTTCAAAGTTCGCAGCCGTTTCGAACACCGTAGAGCAGTCGAAGACGCAAGGCTTGCGGCACCCTTTGCTCCTAGTTTCCTCGATCATCGTCTCAATTGAAGGTAACACCAAGTTCTTCTTGCTCTGAGCTTTCTTTCGCATATCTAAACGTCCAGTTTGGTCTAGTATCCCGGTTTTCCCCAAGCTAGCTGCTCACGGCAGCAGCTATGGCGTGCGGGTGAGAGGAAGGAGATAACCCAACCTCGTTTTACCGATTTGCCCTCAGTTCCTTTCTTCTTCGCTTTGATTTCGCGCAAGGGTATAACCGTCTTTCATCTGGTTTTGTTTTGTTAAGACGAGTCAAACCCGGACGTTGACCGCGTGACTTGGCTGCCCCTTATTGGGCCAAGTCAGCAGGTGGGCCCGGGCTCTCGCTCTCTCTCTGTGTTTGATACAAAATGCATACGTGGCAGTTTTCGATTGGTCTGTTTTTGAAAAATCGTAACTTTTTACTCGTTGCTCCAAAAATTAAAAATAAATATGTTTTGGAATCGGGAGAACGAGTTCTATCTAAAAAAAATACTTTCGTGGTTTGATTCTGAGTTTTTCGAATATGTATTTTTCGAAGTTGTTTTAATTAACTAATAAATATGGAAAATAGCCTAAAAGTCAATATCTCGAAAATATATATTATTATATGTTATTTTGATCAGGAAAACCTAACTAAGATTATGATGATGTTTTTGGAGCCTAAATCGATGGTTTGCGCAAAAGTTAGTAATATTAGGGTTTTCAATCTTTAAAATGAATGCATATAACTCTAATTTATAAATCTAATGATGTGTTAGGGAAAGTGGGTTCTAATTTTGTGTGAAGGGTTGAAAAGATAAATTCTAGAACACCTGAGGCTAAGGTATGTGTTTTGATTGTGCATCTACCTTTCAGTTGGGAAATCACTAATCCATTACCCATACTTTCTTATGAGGTTTAACTTGATCTAAATCCTTGAACCCTGAAACCTAATTTGCTTATTGCCTCAAAAATTAGTTGTAGTATTATCTTGTTTGGGTATTCATACCCCACTGCCATGTTACATAATCTTTTACTTAAATCTTTCCATAACTCTTTTGTTAGCATGTAATTAAATGATCTATTTAATGTTTAAGTAGTGGTACTTATGTACAACCACCCATAGAGGGCATGTATAAAATCGCCCTAGGGGAATGTTTATAATTCTCCCCAATATAAATTGTAGGTGATTGGAAATGTTTTTATTCTTCCCTCACCTAAGGTTAGAGGTCCGGTAGGTGCCTCAACCCTACTTAGTTAGGTAGACATATTAATTTACATGCAAAATCCTTTATTAATATTTTGTTATTGGCAAGTTTCATTATAAAAAGCCTCATACTCTTTGATATCTCTTTTTACACCAAATATCTAGCCAAATTTACTTGTTACAACTTTCTTTGCCATTGTTAGAATATTTTTGTAACACATACTTCTCTTTGTTTCCCTTTTTGTTGGGTGCCTTCCCAACCACCCAGATGCGGAGTAAGGTGATGAATAGGACTTGAAGATCATAGCTTGGCTTGGACTTAGCTGATGGATGTGTTGCTTGGAGACAATAGTGGAGTAGTCTAGTTCTCTCTACTTAGGTCCTCTTTTTGTATAAAGCATGTACACCCATATTGGGAGAATTTCTATGTACACTTTATTAAAATTGAATATAGTCAAATTTTATCTTCCGCTGCTATTTCAATTGGATTTTGTTTACCATTGTTATTAGTAGAGAGGTTGATTGATTTCACTTCTTTACAGCATGGTATCGGAGCCAATGGTAGTCAGATCTTTGACTATTTTAGTTTGTCTCCCTAGTTAGAACCCTAGATTTGCATAGTTTCCCTTAAGTTACATAGTTTGCCCTAGAATTGATCTATGTAGAAGATAGGTTGATTTAGGACCCTATAGTTTCACCTTAGAGTCTTGATGAATAAAACTCTTATATACTCATAATTAAAATATGCATAACTTAATGTTGTTTAGGTTTGCCTTTAGGCAACTATTAAGGCATGCAGTTGAAGCAAGGGTGTCTAGAAAGGATCAGGGTTTCGGGGGCTGGCAAAATTTTCCTCTGCACCACTAGTTTGGTATACGAGAACTCCCGTGCCCATATGATATCGGCCTGGCCTGCGCTGATACGAATTGTCTGAAATAGTTTGCTTTTAGGTAATAGTAACCTTAGCTTCTATGTTGTTTATCTTTGGGAACCCTAAGTTGACTTGTTTGAGGATATATACCCTATATAGTTCCTTATGTCCCTTAGGACTATATGCTTGAATAGTTTATCTGTAGAACCTAGACCTTGGAGTTTGGGTGTTTGGGAAGATATCAGAGTGCGCAGTGGAAGCATGATGGATCTTGATAATGGTTTAGTTAGATTTATCCTATAACTCTGGTGTAGTAGGTCGAACCCTTTAAGGGGTGGAGTATGGTTAGATGATGATGTTTAAGTGGTTAGATTTCGAGGACGAAATCCACTTTAGGGGGATGGAACCCTATAACATCTTCAAGTCTATCTAATCTATCTTTAGAAACCCTAACCTCATACTTAGGTGGTTAGTGTGCTTGAATCCTTAGTTTTGACCAAACATGTAATAGTTGTAACCCTAATGTGCTTGTTTATATATTAATTAACACATAATTATCATCTAAGGATTAAATCATATGCTTGAACCCTAATGAATATTCAATGCACATAATATGAATATCAACGCTAATTTTCAATAAGTAATGAACCAATAAACCCTAATGATATGATGAGTAAGGTTATAATTCATAACTTAATGCATGCCAAGAAATGAATAAGTGCAATATAATGGTCATGTTGACCTAAACCCTAAGATGTAATATCTAACCCTAATATATGCATCCTTAATGCCTTTCTTGATACATTAATGATGTTAAGAGCCATAATCAATTAACATACTTTGATACACATAAATGATATATATGATCATCTAATCACATATTAATTAAGTCATCAATATGTAGGAGCTGAGTTCACCAAAAAAAAAAGTCATCAAAATGAATGCATGTTACCTTGTTAACTAATATACATGTTATTAGTCACTTAATGTGAATCAATTCATTAATCTGCAATATGTCCCACCTTGATCATTTAAAATACATGTAAAGGCTTCAATGTGAATATGAAGTAATTAGATTCACATAAGTGTGCAAAATCATTAATATAAAGGAATAAATATGAATAATGATTAATGATGGCATTAATGTGAGTAATAAAGATAATGTGACATTGTGACAATGTTAATATGAATATAAGTAACTAATGTGACATTAATTGAAATAATTGTATGCTTAACGACAAATGGGATAGAATGTCTTATATTCATGTAAAATAATTTGTTACAATTAATAAAGTGATATATAAGATTAAGGAAGTATAAATCCGAATTATTAAGGACAATGATCAAATATAATAATGAATGTTGAGATAATTGAGTAACCTCTAATTGTACATAATAATGAAACATAATTCTTTTTGGCAACTAAGTGAATGTGACATGACATAATTAAAATAATGATGACAATGTGTTATCATAATGAATATAAATGTAATAAGTCAAAAATGTAAATAAAGTTAAATCTCTTAAAAAGAATATCTTAATAATGGACCCTAGGTGATCCTTAAGAACATGACCTATGTTGAGCTTATGTGAAGTTTAATAAACCCTTAGGTGTAGTTGAAGTATAAGTTTTGGTGGAAGTTGTATGGTTGAAGGAACAACTTGAAGTTTTGTGATGTGAGGTTGAACACTCACCCTTCCCTAATTGCTATTGATTTCGGGGACGAAATCCTCTTTAAGGGGTGGAGTGCTGTAACATACCGAAATCTGGACATTTTGCCTTTTGGTCCTCTTTTCCATCTTTTCCTTTCATTTCTATCCTATTTGGCCTTTCTATTTAATTTGTGGACAATATGATGATTTAATAAATATTTGTTCACCTTTTCTCTCAATATTTGGGTTTATGCACAAATACCTCAGTAAGACTTTAGATAATGGGCCTAAAGTGTAAATTGTACACTAAGCAATAAAAAGAATAAATATTTTTGTCCTTGAACTTTCTAGCACTTCCTGGAATAAGAGAAATAAGAGAAAATCCGAATTTTATATAAGGGAGAAGATAAATGCAATAATTAAAGGTAATATGAGAATTAATGGGTAAAGAAGATAATTAGAAAGTTTTTGCACCAAATATTATAATTTGAAACCATCAGGATAATTTGACACTTAAATTCGTTTCCTTGAGCAAAAGGTAACTTAAGGGCCAAGTAACATAAAAAGTGGAACATAAATATAAATATTAATGACATTATCAAAAGAAAATAGGAAATATGCCAATAAAGTGAAATAAAATACTTAATGCCCTCAAATCAGAAAAATAATTCCAGATTCGTTATCTAAACATAAAAATAAGCCTTTCGGCAAATTTTCATATAATTTGGTCAATGTTTAATATTTTATTTTAATCTGGAGAGAGAAAATGATTTAAAGACCAAAAATATAAAATATATGTCGAAAAAAAATAATTAATACCAAAAACCTGTTCCTAACGATTATTATTACTTATAGACCAAGTTTTATATTTTTAGGAAGTTTCTAGATGCCTTTAATAAATTAAAAGGTTAAATAAGTGATAAAATTTAAATGAATTAAATAAAATAATAAAAGTCTTCATAAAAATATATTAATGTCAAATTCGTGTTCTACACGTATAAATATATCTTTGTATGAATTTTGATTCAATTTGGAAAATATTTTATAAGAAGGTGAATTTAGGAGAGAGAAAGTGTGTAAAATATTAAAATCATTAATTAAAATAATAAACGATATCAAAAAATGGAAATAATACTAAATTAGCATTCAAAATATTAAATGTGACTTGTGAGTCAAGTTTTATAATTTTTGGATAATCCTAACATCATTAGTAAAGGAGGAAAGAGAAAATAGTAATTGGCTTAATTAAATAATCTAATTTTCTCAAAAGTAAAATCTAATGTTATATTCGGATTCCTCACCCCAAAATCAGTAAACCTACCAAATTTGAGTTTATTTGGACTTTATTTGCACCTTTAAATAATTATAGAAAGGTTTATACATTAAATGCACCTAAAGAACAAAGTTTAGATGTTGTATTAAACGATGTCATTTCATCTCCTACCTTGGAAACGGATGAATAGTAATTCTGAAAATTTTGATTTTTCGGATGGCCATATCTCCCTCGTTTCTCAATGAAACTTCGCGAAACAAGTTGCTTTGGATTGCAAATTCAATTCCGCATCCAACGATCACATGTTTTAATCGAGTATTCGTGAAACGCCTAAAGCTTGGGCGCCGCCTCTCTCTACCCCCATCTAACTAAACCCTAGTCTAGGTTACCTTGCCTATATATAACCATGCCCCTAGGTCCTCCGGCACATTTGCAACTCAACGCACCGTCCAATTTCAAAGTTCGCAGCCGTTTCGAACATCGTAGAGCAGTCGAAGACGCAAGGCTTGCGGCACCCTTTGCTCCTAGTTTCCTCGATCATCGTCTCAATTGAAGGTAACACCAAGTTCTTCTTGCTCTGGGCTTTCTTTCGCATATCTAAACGTCCAGTTTGGTCTAGTATCCCGGTTTTGCCCAAGTTTTTCCCAAGCTAGCTGCTCACGGCAGCAGCTATGGCGTGCGGGTGAGAGGAAGGAGATAACCCAACCTCGTTTTACCGGTTTGCCCTCAGTTCCTTTCTTCTTCGCTTTGATTTCGCGCAAGGGTATAACCGTCTTTCATCTGGTTTTATTTTGTTAAGACGAGTCAAACCCAGACGTTGACCGCGTGACTTGGCTGCCCCTTATTGGGCCAAGTCAGCAGGTGGGCCCGGGCTCTCGCTCTCTCTCTGTGTTTGATACAAAATGCCTACGTGGCAGTTTTCGATTGGTCTGTTTTTGAAAAATCGTAACTTTTTACTCGTTGCTCCAAAAATTAAAAATAAATATGTTTTGGAATCGGGAGAACGAGTTCTATCTAACAAAAATACTTTCGTGGTTTGATTCTGAGTTTTTCGAATATGTATTTTTCGAAGTTGTTTTAATTAATTAATAAATATGGAAAATAGCCTAAAAGTCAATATCTCGAAAATATATATTATTATATGTTATTTTGATCAGGAAAACCTAACTATGATGATGATGATTTTTTTGGAGCCTAAATCGATGGTTTGCGCAAAAGTTAGTAATATTAGGGTTTTCAATCTTTAAAATGAATGCATATAACTCTATTTTATAAATCTAATGATGTGTTAGGGAAAGTGGGTTCTAATTTTGTGTGAAGGGTTGAAAAGATAAATTCTAGAACACATGAGGCTAAGGTATGTGTTTTGATTGTGCATCTACCTTTCAGTTGGGAAATCATTAATCCATTACCCATACTTTCTTATGAGGTTAACTTGATCTAAATCCTTGAACCCTGAAACCTTATTTGCTTATTGCCTCAAAAATTAGTTGTAGTATTATCTTGTTTGGGTATTCGTACCCCACTGCTATGTTACATAATCTTTTGCTTAAATCTTGCCATAACTCTTTTGTTAGCATGTAATTAAATGATCTATTTAATGTTTAAGTAGTGGTACTTATGTACAACCACCCATAGAGGGCATGTATAAAATCGCCCTAGGGGAATGTTTATAATTCTCCCCAATATAAATTGTAGGTGATTGGAAATATTTTTATTCTTCCCTCGCCTAAGGTTAGAGGTCCGGTAGGTGCCTCAACCCTACTTAGTTAGGTAGACATATTAATTTACATGCAAAATCCTTTATTAATATTTTGTTATTGGCAAGTTTCATTATAAAAAGCCTCATACTCTTTGATATCTCTTTTTACACCAAATATCTAGCCAAATTTACTTGTTACAACTTTCTTTGCCATTGTTAAAATATTTTTGTAACACATACTTCTCTTTGTTTCCCTTTTTGCTGGGTGCCTTCCCAACCACCCAGATGCGGAGCAAGGTGATGAATATGACTTGAAGATCATAGCTTGGCTTGGACTTAGCTGATGGATGTGTTGCTTGGAGACAATAGTGGAGTAGTCTAGTTCCCTCTACTTAGGTCCTCTTTTTGTATAAAGCATGTACACCCATATTGGGAGAATTTCTATGTACACTTTATTAAAATTGAATATAGTCAAATTTTATCTTCCGCTGCTATTTCAATTGGATTTTATTTACCATTGTTATTAGTAGAGAGGTGGATTGATTATCCCATTCTTTACATATACATTGTTCATATTTGATGATGACTTAACCATTTCGATCATGTGTATCTAATATGTCTATTTGAGATTAATTTTAGTTATTAGGTAAATGAAGAGGATGAATTTAGCAAACCCTATTTTGTCGAAAATCAAGTCAAATTCAACACAAATGGTAGACTTGTCGTGAAAATGGGGTCCGCCGAGTTTTTTCTAGTACTAACTCAATCGATAACCATCAATGATAAGACTAATACATCCGTCGATCGAGTTCCTACTAGTTAGAAACTTGACCGACAATTTTCATTGGTGGGACATCCATCCTTTCCGTCTGAGTTGTCCAAAAGGTAACTCAACCGACAACACTTTTTTGGAAAGTGCTAAAAAGAGTGTCTAGTCATTCAGAGTGTTGAAAACTTCAAAAGTAGACTTGTCACGAACCCCAAAAATGGCTAAAATTCAATCCAAGTGTCTCTATTTTCTATTAGGCAACCTCAAATATAAAAAGAGGCCCTTAGACTTCATTCCAAGTTTGCCTTTATGCTCCCTTACTATAGTTGAGTGATTGTGCCTCCAAGAGCCCTTAGTCTCCCTATAGATTGATTACTTCTCTACATCCAATATGAGTGAGTTAGGATCTTTGTTAGAGAGATGCTCTATTGTACTATTGTCAAATATTTCTATTATCCTTCCCAATCTCTCTCTCAACATAGTGATTTGAAGGTGAATTCCTTGAAGGAGGTGGTGAATTAAAGGTTGAAGATCTTCTATAAGAATGGGTAACTCCTTAAATAAGGTCAAAGATTCTTGGTAGGTAGTTAGGTAAGACCTTTGTAATGGTTATTGGATCCCTGATCCAAAAAGGAATGCTAGTCTAGCCCTTGTTCTTGAAAAGGGTGGTTTCTTGTTGTAATGCTCCCTTAGGAATATAAAGAGTGTGACAAGGTTCAAAATCCTAGAGATTGACCCTCTAGGTAGTAGATGTACATCTCCTAATTTGGAGGTTGGAACCACTATATATCTTAGTCTTCTCTCTCTTACTTCCTTTTCACATTAGAATTATCTTTTAAATAACATTTTTAAGGTCTAATGAATTTTGTTTAAGGGGTTTTAGTCCTATTCACCCCCCCCACATCTAGATCCCATCGATCCAACAAGTGGTATCAGAGCTTGATCTTCTCCAACAATGTACTCCCACGAGTAAGAGAAGATGGGTGAAAATTTGCAAGGATCTCTCAACATATAGGGTGGCTTCTCCATATGTTCACCTATATTTGACGACACCAACTTCCTCTATTGGAAAAAGAGGATGTAATTCTACATTAAAGGCATGAGCTTTGATATGTGGAAGGTGGTTGGATTTTCCTACATCTTGATGTAAATCTATGTTAAAGGAATGAGATTTGATATGTGGAAGGTGGTTGGCTTTCCCTACATCGAGTCGGAAGGAGAAATAGCTACTTGGAATGAGGCAAGCTTGAAGAAGGCACAACTAAATGCTAGAGCTATTAGCATTATCTACTCTACCATCACTTTAACTGATTTAAACCAAATTTCAACTTGGGACAAAGCTCATTAGATTTGGGACAAGATTTTATCACCTATCAATTCTCAAACCAAGTCAAAGAAAAAAGGTATATATGCTAAATTGTCTCCATGAGAACCTCAAGATGGGAAAGAAGGAAAGTGTGGTTGAAATGTACTCAAGACTCAACACCATTATCAATGGTCTTTCTTCCATGGGTCATGTTATGGATAGAGGAAAGATGATGAATGCATATTCATCTTACTTTTATTCACCATTTTTGGCCCAATTTTGCACTAAAAGCTCTCATATGCCCCCTACATGTGCTCATATATAATTTTCCTTAGTTTTAGATGATCATTTAGAATTTTGATCAAATCCATTCATCTCCATTACATGATTAAGCATCACACTATGTGCACAAATGTAGGGGGTGGTGGTCTCATGAGGGTGGGTTTGGTACACAACTGCAACCACGACACGCAACCTCAACTGCGGCTCATTGCCTTGACTGAGGCCCACACTAGCTCGACCGTGACTGCGACCTTGACCGCGACACACAACCTCAATTGTGACTACGACTGCGACTGCGACCTCGACCAGTGTCTCAATCGCAATGTTAAGTCGGTGCTCCCCAGATATGCACCTATAAATAGATGACCCCCTCCATCATTTGAGGCATCTCTTCCTCTCCACGATGTTGACACGATGTTGCTCTATGTCCAGCCTAGGAAGACAATCTCTGCCACCAAAGACTACCTCTGTGGTGTCCTTGCTACTCTGCCATCTCTACTCCATCAAGATCTATCTTCTAGCCATGAAAGTGGTGGGATTTTAGATCTGTAGCACCTTCATCCATCAGCCATCTACCACTCCATCTCATGCAATCAAGAGCACAAAAAGATATGGAAGAAGGAGAGAGAAGATCATTCTCATCCATCTTGGTGTTCTTCCCCTCCTCATCCAGATATGCCCTGCCATCATGTAAAAGACCCTCTCTCTCCACTAAGTTGTGATCATCTTCTTCACCATGACCATGGAAGAATCTTCCCTCTCTCTTGTTCTTTTTGTTTCTATCATGAGAAGCGAGTTGTCTTTTTTGTTGGGGTGTGGGGACTAGCCCCACTGCCCGTGCTTACATGTTCATCTTATAACATTGCATGGCTTGTATATAAATTTCGATTTCATTGTTAATCGTTTAATGCATGCTTTGTGGATTCATCACCTGCCTTGCATGATCTATTATATTCCTTTGTTGCGAGAACTTCAATACTTAAGATTTGAATATCAATTAACATGGTTTATGCCCGGATGAGAACTTTCGAAGGTATATCTTCGAAGTAGTAAATATGTGACCCGTGGGTAATGAGACGTCGAGCCCATAGAGATGCTTACACACTCTATTTCCTAACGGATAGTTTCTACTCCATTTGGATAGTTGTATCTTGCCTGGATGAGTTTTGGATGTGTTTGCATGTGTAGCTGTGGTGAAACCCAATTCCACCCCAATGATTCCCAACATTAATCTAAACTTAGTTTCAATCCACTCTTTTACTTTCCTTGCAATTAGTCTAACTAAACCCAAATTAACTCTTGTTCTAAATTTTAGTCTTATTCGATCAAGATTCAACTAGCAAGATTCTTAAAAAAGTTGTCCCTTGGGATTCGATCCTTAATTATACTATGATAAGACTCATCCTCTTGCGGGTGGTACTATTGCACAAGGTTTTGGTAAAAAATTAGGGATTTCATCCCTAGGTGAGTTTGTTAGTGCAGTAAAACCCACGTCAAATTGTGGGACCTGGACAAATTGTGTTTGATGGAGTGGAGGGATCTCTTCCTCTCCATGATGCCGATAGGCTTATGCTTTGTGCCTAGCCAAGGAAGATGATCTCCATCGCCAAAGACTACCTTCGTGGTATCCTTGCTATTCCACCATATCTGCTCCATCAAGATCTATCTCCTAGCCATGAAAGTGGTGGGATTTCATATTTGTAGCACCTTCATCCATCATCCATCTACCGCTCCATCTCCTATGAGCAAGAGTACGAGAAGAGAAGGAAGAAGGAGAGAGAAGATCATCCTCGTCCATCTTGGTGTTCTTCCCCTCCTTGTCCAGATCTACCCCGACATCGTGTAGAAGACTGTCTCTCCATCGAGCTGTGATCATCTTCTTCACCATGACCATGGCAGAATCTTCCCTCTCTCTTGTTCTTTTTATTTCTATCATGAGGTGCGAGTAGTCTTTTTCACTGGGGTGCGGGGACTAGTCCCGCTTCCTGTGCTTACATGTTCATCTTATAACATTCCATGACTTATATATAACTTTCCATTCATTGTTAATTGTTTAATGCATGCTTTGTGGATTGATCACCTGCCTTTCATGATCTATTATATTCCTTTGTTGCAAGCACTCCAATACTTTAGATTTGAATATCGATTAACATGGTTGATGACTGGATAAGAACTTCCGAAGGGATATTGACAAATTACTAAGTATGTGACCCATGGATAACGATACTTCGAGCCCATGGAGATGCTTATGCAAACTCTATATCCTAATAGATGGTTTGCTACTCTATTCAGATAGTTGTATCTTGCATGGATGTGTTTTGGATGCATTTGCATGTGTAGTGGTGGTGAAACCCGATTCCACCCAAGTGATTCCCATCGTTAATCTAAACTCAGTTTTAACCCTTCTCTTTCACTTTACTTGTAATTATTTTAACTAAACCCAAATCAACTCTTTGTTCTAAATATTAGTCTTAGTTGATCTACATTTGACTAGTAAGATTCTTAAAAAAGTTGACCCTTTGGATTCGATCCTTAACTATATTGTGATAAGACCTGTCTGCTTGCTGGTGGTATTATTGCAAAAGGTTTTGATAAAAACTTAGGGATTTCAGCCCTAGGTGGATTTGTTAGTGCAGTAAAAAGCCATGTCAAAAGATCAACTCAAAGATTCTTAGATCACTTCCTTGTCGGTGGAAAATAAAGGTGGCTACAATTGAAGAAACAAAGACCCTATCTAACATTCATATTGAGGAGATCATAGGAAATCTCCAAGCTTATGAAGTAAGACTTGACAAGCAAGAGGAAGAAGAAAGAGAAGAAGAGAAACAGTCTAAGAGAAATAAGGAGGTTGCATTTAAAGCTCAAGTTGAAGCTATTGTACAACAACAAGTCATTAGCCAAGGTCCTCCATCCTCAACTGAAGATGACTCCCCTAGTGATCTTGAAGCTTACTACTTAAAGGGAAAACACTTCAAGGTTAAACCCTTCTCCTCCTCTATTCTTAGATGCTATGGGTGTGGTCAAAAGGGGCAATAAAAGAATTAATGCCTGAAAGCCATGAAGCCTCACTATAAGAGAAGCCATAAGAAGGAGCACAACCACAATGAGGGTAGATTCAAGAAGATGGGAAAGTAAAAAGAAAAAGAAGGAAGAGGCAAAGATGTTGCCCATGTCGCTAGAGAAGAGATCTCCTCAAGTGATTATAGCTCAAATGAAGATGAATACCACATGGACCTTGTGTCTAGCACAAGTGAGGAAGTAAGTGAGGTAAATCTCAATCAACTCCTTAAAAATGCTCTTATTGATATGATTCATGATTCCCACTTTTCTTATTCAAAATGCAAAACTAAAAATAGGAGATTAGGAAACATCATTAATGACTTGTATGCTAGACTAGAAGTTCTTGAACAAAATGAGAAATCTACAATGCTAGCATAGAGTCTTTGCTAGAGCAATTTCTTGATCTTCAACTCTAATATAATGGTGTAGAAATTGAAAATGGTATTTATCTTAAGAAAATTAAGGTCTTAAAGATGAAAACCAAATGTATCTTGATGATCTTGTATTTCTTAGAGATGAAAATGCTAGACTCCTAGATAAAGTAAATGATCTAGAATCTAGACCTATTTTTCCTAGTAAAGTAGCTAGTATTACTCTGGAAAATTCCTATCGAACTAAAGTATTCTATTTAGAGGATGACTTACTACATGCTCAAGATGATCTTGCTAGTCTCTCCTCTACATTTATTACTGTTAGGGATGATAACCACATGCTTAGAGCTTCCTTGCAAAAATTCCTCAAAGGAAAGAATCCCTAAATGAAGTCCTTGAACACTCTACTCAAAAAGTGGGTAGTAGTGGTTTGGTATATGAGGGAGGTCCAAAGAGCCAAGGAAAGGGTAAGAAAAAGAAAATGAACCTACAATATACCATGGAGAGACTTACATCTTTAAGGCATCAATGGTTTGTACTCATTGTACATGTGGTTATCACTACTCTAATTTTTGTCCTTATAAGAAGAAGGGTACCAACCCAAACATGAAATGGGTCCCCAAGATAACCCAGATCCCAAAGTTTGAGTTGGGCCATGGTGTCTCCTTTTCATGTAGGAAAAATAAAAATAGATTGTTGATAGTGGTTTCTCCTAGCACATGACTGGTATAATGAGCCCTTCAACACCTTTATAAGAATAAAAGGAGGTTTAATGACTTTTGTGGATAACAAGAAATGTAAAGTGATAGGTGAGTGTTATTTAAGTGATTCACTATGCATAAAGAATATTTTTCTTGTGGATGGCCTACATCACAATTTAATTAGTGTTAGTAAATTTTGTGATAATGGTTATCTTGTTCTTTTTATGACTCTAGAATGCTTGCTTCTAGATTCCCTCACTTACAATGTCATATATAAGGGAACTAGAATTGGAAATCTTTATACTATTTCTCTTAGCTCTCTTAATTCTATTATTGGTAAATGCCTAGTTTTAGATAAAAATGATATATCTTTGTGGCACCTTAGAATTGACCATTTAACTATGCATCAATTGAAGAAGTTGAGAAAAAAGGAATTGGTCAACGGACTTAAAAATTTGGACTTTCTGAAGGATGAGGAAATCCAACCTTGCACACATGGGAAGCAAACCAAATCCTCCTTTAAATCAAATGGAGTAATTAGAACCAAAAGATCTCTTGAGATTCTACACATTGATCTATTTGGACCCATGAGAACTCAAATGCTTCGTTGTAGAAAGTATTACTTAGTGATTGTTGATGATTTATCCCACTTTACTTGGAATTTATTTTTTAACAAAAAGAGAGATACTCTTGACGTTTTCTCTACCTTTTGCAAATTATTTGAAAATTAAGCTTCTTGCCAAATTTGTGTGACCACGGAGAGAGTTTGAAAATGATGTGTTTGAAAGATTTTGTGAAGAATGTGGTTACATGCACAATTTTTCTTCTTCCCATAAACCTAAATAAAATAGGGTTCTAGCGAGGAATAATAGGTCCTTGCAGGAAATATCTAGCACAATGCTCTTAGAGTATCATACTCCTGAGAAATTTTGGGCCAAAGCCATAAGAACTAATTGTTTTTGAAAAACTGGGTTCTCACACATCATTTGCTTAAGAAAACCCACTATGAGTTATGGTGTGGTAGAAATCCTTTAATTGACTTTTTTCATGTTTTTGGTTGTCCATGCTTTGTTTTGAACACCAAAGATACTCTTCAAAAGTTTGATGCTAAATCTTGTAAGGCTTTATTTCTTGGCTATATTACTACTAGTAGACCGTATAGAATCTTTAGCATTGAATTGTCTAAAATAAAAGAATCTATTAATGTTAAATTTGTTGAAACTAACACCTATATTTCCAAGAATGCTATTTATGATGAATTTCTAGATGATGTGATTCCCAAATTAAAAGAACTAGACATCATCAACAAAGGTAAAGAGGTGGCTGAATCTAAATGGTCAAAAGTAGATGAAAAGAAGGATCCTACTCCCTGCTTTGCAAAAGATCATCCAAAAGAGATCATCATAGAAAATACCAGTGAAATAATGAAGATACAAGTTGCCTTCAACAAAGAACAAGCCAATAGTGCCTTCATATCACAACTTGAGCGAAAGAATGTCAAATAAGCTCTTGAGGATGATGAGTGGATCATATCTATGCAAATAATAACTAGATAAATTAAAAAAACAAGGTGTCGACTCTAGTGCTAAGACCAAATGATAGGAAGATCATCAACACAAAGTGGGTCTATAGGAACAAGATTGATGAAAATAGCAATGTGGTAAGAAACCAAGTGAGGTTAGTATCTCAAGGTTACAACCGAGAAGAAGGTATGGATTTTGATGAAACTTATCTTCTGATACTAGACTTGAATCTATTAGAATGCTACTTGCCTTTGCTAGTCATAAAAATTCCATGCTTTATCATATTGTAATATAAGTGATTTTTGGAATGGATATTTAGAGGAGGAAGTCTATGTGGCTCAAATTCCTTGCTTTAGACATGACAAGCATGTTAATCATGTATATCTATTACAAAAGGCCCTTTATGGACTCAAACAAGCCCCTAGAGCTTGGTATGAGAAATTAAGGAACCTTTTAATTGAAAATGACTATGTCATGGGAAAGGTGGATTCTACTTTCTTTTTGAAACACACTTATAACATTTTTTTAATAATTCAAGTTTATGTTGATGATATAATCTTTAGCGATACTTATAGTGATCTTTTCAAGGAGGTTAGTTCCCTCATTTAGATTTAATTTCAAATGAGCATCATGGGGGAGCCTACTTTCTTCCTTGGATTCCAAATCAAGGAAACACAAGATGGAAACTTTGTCAACCAAAGTAAGAATGCAAGTAAACTTTTGAAATGCTTTGGGATGGAGAACATAAAGCCAGTTGACACTCCCATGTACAACACCACCAAACTTGACAAGGATGGAGAAGGTGAAAAGGTCAATGAGAAGATCCATAAAGGTATGATTGGTAGCTTACTATATCTAACTACCTCTAGATTGGATATCATGTTTAGTGTTTGCTTGTGTGGTGGATTTCAATCAAGTCCTAGAATATCTCATTTGGTATCTATAAAGAGGATTTTAAGGTACCTAGTTAAAACTCCAAATCTTGGAATATGGTATCACAAGTCAAGGGACTTTACTCCTACATTCTATAGTGATGTGGATTATGATGGGTGCTTAGTTGATATAAAGTGCACAAGTGAAACTTGATTCCTCCTAGGACCATGTTTAGTTCTTAATTTTCTAAGAAGAAAAACACGGTGGCTCTTTCAACTATCGAAGTTTAATACATAGTTACTAGTAGTTGTTGTACCCAAGTCCTATGGATGAAGAAAATGCACCAAGACTTTAATGTTTTATATGATGATTCTCCTATATTCTGTGATAATACTAGTGCAATCAACATGTCATATAATCTTATATTGCATAGTTGAGAAATATATATTAAGGTATACCATCATTTTTTCCATGACCACATTGCTAAGAAAGACATCTTAATCACTCATGGGGATACGAAAGACAACTTGCAGATATTTTTGGTAAACCCCTAGCTAGAGAGAAATCAATTTTATTAGATCAAAATTTCTTATCATTACGATTGGAGGTACTTCCATGTATTGTAGATAGAGTATTCCCATATGCCTCTACTTGATCTTCTTTGAAAATCATCTTCTCATGTTTTTCTTAAAATTCCATGTTTGGATTACCTTGTTATGCTTGTTTTTAAATTCAATTGACAAATGTGTTTCTCTCTCTTGTTTAACACCAAATAGTAGCCCATGATGATAAAAATATCCCCTATTTGTTCTTATATACTTGCTAGGCTCTATAGTGCATTTACATAGGTCTCTAGGTATTGGGTCTGAGACAACACATGTTGTCAGCTGAGTTTGCACTGGGGTAACTTGACTGACAAGCTTTTCAGAGAACTGAACAGCAGCTGGTGTCAGCCAAGTTACACAACCAGCAAACTCGATTGACAAAACTCTAGAACAATTTTTGAAGGGGTTCAATCGTCTGAGTTTCTCCCTCTCAACTAGAGAAACTCATCTGACAACCCTTCCCTCTCATTCGTTCACTAACCCTATCCCTTCTCGAAGCCTAACCCTAGCTTCTCCAATCCAAGTTCTCTCCCTTTTCCCAACCCCAAATCTTTGTGCAACCTCACTACAACTCTCTCTCCATGTTTTGCATCCGAAAGTCCTCCTTTCATAAGTTACAACCTCCATGGTATCCAATAGGAGGAAAAGAGGTGCCACAACTGCTTCCTCATCCAATCCCTCTACTCCTTCCAGGTGTTTTGTCCATGACATCATTCAGTTTAGCAACCCTCAAGCCATTAATAGGAACAAAATACTTCTTCCCCAATCTCTGTTTCCTTTTTTATTATTTGTAGACAACAAGATTGAGTACCCTAGCATCAAACACTTTCTTGATCAATGTCTTGGACCACTATGTATTGAACTACTTCCCTTCTTCAATGTTTACTCTAGAGTGAAAATAGATCATGAGTTCTATGTGAATCTCACATGGAGGTACAAAACACTAGTGCCTCCATCGTACACTATGATCACCCTTTCCTCCATGATCACTAGAATTAGGATCCTAATCAGTGAGGATACTCCCAATTCCTATACCATTGGATCCCTTCCATCTGGTCATTGGGAAAACACCTATGCCAATTATGTGGACTTGTATTACCCTAAAAAAACTACAAAATATTTGATCTTGAACTATCACTTTCCAACATTTAGAAGATTTTGAAGAAACCTGACATCCCATGTAGGAAGAAGGCAATCCTATCATCCAAAGCACTTGATAAAAAGACATGCATTATAGATCTAATTGTGAATTGCAATGTCCATCCCTAAAAGAACCAAATCAGGATTGCAGAGAACACAATTGTGATGGTGTCTTGCATTCTCAACAAGATGAAATTCAAGTGGGCTCATTATATCCTCCACCACATGACCTATTTTGAATCAAAAAATTACATCAAGGAATCTCACCCTCCATACCCTAACTTGATCTATAGTCTTTTTCATGTGCTTACTAATAAATCCCTTATTAATGATCTTGGCTATCCTATTAGTAGTAAAGGTTTCTCTATTAGTGAAACCTTTATGAAATAAAGTCCTTCTTTAGTTCTTGTACTCCTAGTTCTTCCTTTGGACGGTTAGCCTATCCATCCCCTCCTGCTCCACCTAGACCTAATAGGTCTTCTTTCTCTGTATCCAGTGAATCTCTCATGGGGTACATGATGTGCTAGAACTCCTATGATCTGTAGGTTCAAGAACATCTTCACCTAGACTTGTATCGCATAATTTCCAACATGAACCTCTCTCTTTATCATATCCTTATCCGCTATACTAGCCATCCTGCTTTGCCATTGACTATGCTACCTATGCATATGATTTGTTTCATCTAGCACATCAGTACACTTCTTCCGCTACCCACTTTACTCTTCCTACTAGGGCTCCACTTGTATCATCTCACCTTATTCGAGCTTGACATAGCTTCTAGGTCTTCCTATTGGTCTGCTCTCTACTACTCGTACTAACTTTGACGGAGTTTCTACTCCCATCTTTCCTCAAGAAAATGTGTTGGTCTCCATTGAATAGATGAATTGGGATGAGCTTACATGAGATGACCAACAACTTGCTCTTTTTCTCGTTATGAGGATGCTATTATGCATGAGGAAGAATAAGTTGAGGATGATGATGAAGATGATGATGGTGATGACAATGAGGATGAAAATGACGATGGTGAGGTTGTTGTTAAAATTGCTTCCCTAGACTAGAGCCAGTTAGCTATGAGGATTATATCCCTACCCAAGACAGCCTACATATGGATGATCTGGATGTTTAGTCCATAGAGTTCCCATGTACTTATTGGTTTTGCAAGCTTAGCACGAATCTCATAGGGCACATGTCTATGGCTATTATTTACTTATTTATGTTGTTCTTTGCTATTATGGTTTCTATTATGGACTTGATTTCTTTTTGTCGTAATCACCATATCATGTACACTTAACTCTACTTTTCCTACTTATTCGGTGAGCATCAGTGCATGAACTCTTATACTTTGATTATGACTTGATGATATCAGTTATCTATCTCTAGTTTTTTTTGTCTTGGTGTGGTGATGATGGTTGGAAAAGACCTATATTATCTCTTCTATCCCCCCTATTTTTCATATGACAAAAGGGGATAAATATATTGGCTATATATTGAAATTGATCCATATTTGCATATCTTTTTCATTATGGGAAATTTATTTTCAAATAGAATATATACGGTTTGGTTGGTTTTGGGAGGAACTAACCATACAGGTAAAAGTAAGCATGAATTCAGGGGGAGAAATTGTGATCATACAGTCATGTATCCCCCTACGATTCAAAGGTTAAAATTTTAAAATTTTAGTCTTGTTCAATATGTTTAGGAATGTTTTGTCATCTTCAAAGAGGGGGAGAGTGTTGATCTAATAGTTATACAGTGTCCATATTGATGATGACTTAACCATTCCATTCATGTGTATCTAATATTGTTGGTATGTATGCCCAGAGAGCCGACCATATGATGATTGTAATGACATAACATGTAAATGATTTGATTAATAATAAAGGCAATCTTCCAGTTTTTTCTGCTTCATTCAATTATGAGACAATGATGTAACATAATATATGACTAAAGAATGACATTACTTAGTGATGTATGTCTTTGAGCTGATGACCTGAACAATGACATCGTATGAATGTCAAGAGTATATACATTCTTCCTATGTCCCTATTCAGATGTTATTGTGAAAGGTTGGTAGACAACAATAACACATACGACTAGAGTGTGTTTTAGTTGATGACATAATCTCATCAGTCATGATATGTGATATCAAACCAAACACATAGATACTTATTAGAGAATAGTGTATCAGATAGACCCGCCATGATAATGAAACATGGAAACCATTACATGGTAGTCATAATCATCTCTCATAGTGTTATTGGTGATTCTCATTCTTAAACCTAAAATCACTACACTCATCACATGTCACTATTTGTACTTTGACATCATCCACTGTGACCTTGAATAAGGGTTGTCGTAAAGGTGATGATCAAATATGCTATGACACATTGAGATAACTATGAGTGATGTAGATGGGATTTTTCCCTCCTATAGGAGTATGATATCATGGCCACTTGATTAACGGAAGTAAGAAATGCATGGTGATTCACATGTGAGTCAATATGTGATATCAAGCTTACATATATCTCAGGCAGTCTACTCTAGTTCAAGGAAAAGAGATTAAATGTTGAAGAGGATGATGATTCCATGCCTTGAATTCAATCTGGATATCAGTGATAAAGGAAATATACAAACACTATAAAACCAATCACATATGGTAGTTTGAAGTTGTTCTTCAACTTTCCATTTACTTGTGTAGCAATGATGTGTTACTAGAGACCACTCTTTTCTTATAATGTCATAAATTATTTATGGACATTCACTGCCAACATAAATTGGAACCTATAGGGTCACACGTTTAGGATACACTTGGAATAGGAGTTTTTTCATGAATGATGTTTAGCTTGATTATGAAAGTGTTTAGGAGTCAATTTTGAACAAAAATTGACTGACTGGACTCTGAACCAATTAGTTCAACTATTGAACATTTCGGTTGGAGTGTCAGGTTGATTGGAAATTACATTGATCGAATTATGGATGAACCAGTGCATGAACCGACTGGTTCACTGAGGGAACTGATAGGCTCAAGATTGTCAAATGACAGGTTCATGTGATGATACACCTGGGTTCATTGATCAATTCGATTGCATCAAGGATTAGTGTTGACATCATGTTGTGCATTAAGCAAATTATAATTTCCAATGCAATTGTGATTGGGAAACATGATGAAACAACTAGTAAGTGTTGAACTAGACATCTCACATTCCATTCGATCGGTTCAGTTGTGAACCAACTATTTTTCCATTTGCATGTTGCAAAAATTTTTCAAATTCTTGTCTCTTCTGCTCCCACTTAAATTGGGAACCCTGACCCTAACCCTCCTATAAATATAGGGGTGTTGGGGGCTTCCTAGAGACACAACTAATTTTATATATCAATTATTTATTTCTCTAGTTGTGGTAATAGAGAGAATCTGAGCAAGTCCTACCCGATAAAGGGAGAGATGGCAAGTGAGAACAATTGTGGGCAAGCAAGTTGGTGTTAATACAATAAGGTGGAGGGACAACTCCTCCCTATCAGTTGTTCTAGAATGACAAGAGATCTAGGTGGTCTGCGTGAAGTACTCTTAAGGTAAGGATCTTTTTCACCTAGGAGGACAACGTCAAGCTTCCATCTATGGTGATCAATCAGGAGCTACTGCAGACATTATTTGAGTGTGACTAGAAGAAAGGTCTATACTATAACCATGACATTATCGTTGGACTTGCTCCATGACCAGCTATATCTTCAAAACCATCCCTTCCATTATATAGTTGTTGATACGATCTACTGTTATAAGGGGAATGTGGCAGTTAAATTTTTCTTTCAACAACCTGCTCTGTGGCCATATTTTCCTACAGTTGTATCAGAGATACGTCAACTTACTATGTTTTGGGATAATTGATATGATTGGATTTTTGTTTTTTTTTTTATTGCATATGATGTGAATACTTAACTAATTAATCTACATATTAAGATAAATACTATGTACAATCCCAAACTAATATATAAGATATATATGTGCAATTTACATGTGTTTTCCTAAAATATGGTTTTGATGGTAGACGTGTAGAGTGGTTAGGGAAAATAATCCTAAATATTTTTGCATTGGTGGTTGTGTCTGTTTATTGTTATTTTATCTCATTTTTCATACAGAGCCTTTTCCTTATCTTCAAATTATAAAAGTATTATTATTTCCTACCGTTGATCCCCTTGAATGTAACCTGAGGTTTCTCTATTATCATGTATTAGCATTAGGATAGTTTAATTCTTGTTATGTTGAAGAAGACGAGCTGACCGGATGGAGGACCATGGAGGACATACAATAGGAGAAGTTGAATTGATCAAATGGAGGCCCAGCCGATCAATTGGAGGATCCAGAAGATGGTGGACCGGAGACCAGGAGATCAGGGAGACGACCAACCGACCGGCCATGAGGTAGGTCGATCGATTCAAGGGTTGAATTGATCAAACTAGATTGGAAAGAACAGATTTTCATCAACAATAGGTTTGTGTATGAGATGTAGACCCTAGGTGGTGGTAATTCCTTGTGGCTCCAAGGAATTACAATAGAATGTCCATAACTGTCGCTTTTGTTTTATTGCATGTTTTGGTTTGTGGGATATAGCATGTATATAATATGCACTATAAGTATGTGGTGATTGGATATGTATATGTATTTATAAATACAAACTCCCTCGATAACATATTAAGTCTAAGATGCTTTCCATTAGAAACACATATGAAAAACTTGATCCACTATGCATGAGCACGCCAAGCGTGGTGCGTTGTCCATCTCCTGGAAGTGTGATGTTAGTTATGTGGGCCTTCCAAGCGGGGTGCATTTCTATCGTGTTGAATTTAAGTCAAGTTTAACTAGGTGTCCATAATGAGGTTAAGCACCTAGAAGCATGCAAATGACTATGGAAAAGAGTTGTGCATATCATCTATCCAAAAATTGCATAAGATGTAATTGGCAAAAAACTCCTACCTTAATAATTGATTATAGATGTTGGTGTTGGCCAGGTAATAATTGAATTGTTTTGGATCTTGGCTCACTATAAGGTTGTACGCTACAATCTTCCAAATTGATATGTGAGGGCTATCAATTTGAATAAAATAGTAGTGAGTGATAATTAATTTAAGGCCTACTTAGATATCATCAAATATTATTCAAATCCAATCAAATAAAAAGTGTTATGACAAAATGCAATTCTTCTCTTCTAGAATCAAATGACAATCAAATCGTCATTGTGATCAGTCCTTAGGAAGGACAAATTTAATGAGACAAATTTCCATGACCAGTTTTGGACTTTGAGAAGGGTTCCTAATGATGAGCATAAGATCTATGTCCTAGAAACACCAATGCCAGAAATACCTGAACCTAATGTGCCTAGGGTTGAGGTGGATGCTTACCGGAAGCATGCAAATGATGCCTTGGACATAAAACATCTTATGATAAGCTCCATGAACTATGAGTTGCATCAGCAGTGTGAAGACATGGAGATACTTGAGATGGTAACACATCTTGAAGACGTGAACGATAATCATACAAAGCAAGAAAGGTACAATGTCTTAAAGGTACTCTTTGAGTGTAAGATGATAGATGGAGACTTAGTTAGACCCATGTGATCAGTATGATTGGACATGTGGAACATCTAGAAGAACTAGAATTCTCTTTGAGCCAAGAGTTTTCCATGGATATGATTCTGCAATCATTGACTAAATCATATATCCATTTTATCAAGTGTTATCACTTGAATAATATAGCCAGACCATTGTGAGGTTTTCTTGGCATGCTAATAATTTTTGAAGCAGGAATGAAGAAAGAAAAATTCATGATGATGATCAACATAGTGAAGTTCAAGGATGAAAGAAAGGCCATGAAGATTTCTGAGGCTGAGTGTAAATCTAGATCTTCAACACTCAAGATAAAGAGAAAGAAAAGTACAAGAGGAATTTGTCCTTTGTACTTGAAGTCATTCAGGAATAAGAATATGGGGATACAGATCTCCACTTTAGGTATATATGTTATTGAAATAAACTTATGTACTTATTCATCTTGGGTACTAGATACCATATGTGGATCTTACATATGCTTGAATAATGTTGGATATGAAAAGAAGCAGACCTTTTAGAAAGGGAGAGGTCAAAATGTGAGTTGCAAATGGAGCAAGAGTTGTTTCCAGTGTAGTTGGAACCTATAATTTATCTCTGCTGATTTGTCTTGTAATAGAGTTAATGAACTACTATTATATACCCAACATTAGTATAAACATAATTTCTATATCTCATATGGACAAGAATGAATATGAATTTCATATTAAAATTGGTCGATGTTCTATTTCATAAGATGGGATCTTTTATGGTAGTGCCTCAATGTCTTATGGTCTTTATTTTCTAGATCTAAAGATAGATATTTATAACATAGATACTAAAAGACTAAAACTCAACAAGTCAAACCAAACATATGTTATGCATTGTTGTCTAGGGCACATAAATGAGAATCACATATCTAGACTCCATAAAGATGATTATTTGGACTCTTTTGATTTTGAATCAATAGAGACATGTGAATCTTGTTTGTTGGGCAATATAACCAAGACTCCCTCGATATGTACTATAAGTATGTGGTGATTGGATATGTATAAGTATTTATAAATACAAACTCCCTCGATAACATATTAAGTCTAAGATGCTTTCCATTAGAAACACATATGAAAAACTTGATCCACTATGCATGAGCACGCCAAGCGTGGTGCGTTGTCCATCTCCTGGAAGTGTGATGTTAGTTATGTGGGCCTGCCAAGCGGGGTGCATTTCTATCGTGTTGAATTTAAGTCAAGTTTAACTAGGTGTCCATAATGAGGTTAAGCACCTAGAAGCATGCAAATGACTATGGAAAAGAGTTTTGCATATCATCTATCCAAAAATTGCATAAGATGTAATTGGCAAAAAATTCCTACCTTAATAATTGATTATAGATGTTGGTGTTGGCCAGGTAATAATTGAATTGTTTTGGATCTTGGCTCACTATAAGGTTGTACGCTACAATCTTCCAAATTGATATGTGAGGGCTATCAGTTTGAATAAAATAGTAGGAGTGATAATTAATTTAAGGCCTACTTAGATATCATCAAATATTATTCAAATCCAATCAAATCAAAAGTGTTATGACAAAATGCAATTCTTCTCTTGTAGAATCAAATGACAATCAAATCGTCATTGTGATCAGTCCTTAGGAAGGACAAATTTAATGAGACAAATTTCCATGACCAGTTTTGGACTTTGAGAAGGGTTCCCAATGATGAGCATAAGCTCTATGTCCTAGAAACACCAATGCCAGAAATACATGAACCTAATGTGCCTAGGGTTGAGGTGGATGCTTACCGGAAGCATGCAAATGATGCCTTGGACATAAAACATCTTATGCTAAGCTCCATGAACTATGAGTTGCATCAGCAGTGTGAAGACATGGAGATACTTGAGATGGTAACACATCTTGAAGACGTGAACGATAATCATACAAAGCAAGAAAGGTACAATGTCTTAAAGGTACTCTTTGAGTGTAAGATGATAGATGGAGACTTAGTTAGACCCATGTGATCAGTATGATTGGACATGTGGAACATCTAGAAGAACTAGAATTCTCTTTGAGCCAAGAGTTTTCCATGGATATGATTCTGCAATCATTGACTAAATCATATAGCCATTTTATCAAGTGTTATCACTTGAATAATATAGCCAGACCATTGTGAGGTTTTCTTGGCATGCTAATAATTTTTGAAGCAGGAATGAAGAAAGAAAAATTCATGATGATGATCAACATAGTGAAGTTCAAGGATGAAAGAAAGGCCATGAAGATTTCTGAGGCTGAGTGTAAATCTAGATCTTCAACACTCAAGATAAAGAGAAAGAAAAGTACAAGAGGAATTTGTCCTTTGTACTTGAAGTCATTCAGGAATAAGAATATGGGGATACAGATCTCCACTTTAGGTATATATGTTATTGAAATAAACTTATGTACTTATTCATCTTGGGTACTAGATACCGTATGTGGATCTTACATATGCTTGAATAATGTTGGATATGAAAAGAAGCAGACCTTTTAGAAAGGGAGAGGTCAAAATGTGAGTTGCAAATGGAGCAAGAGTTGTTTCCAGTGTAGTTGGAACCTATAATTTTTCTCTGCTGATTTGTCTTGTAATAGAGTTAATGAACTACTATTATATACCCAACATTAGTAGAAACATAATTTCTATATCTCATATGGACAAGAATGAATATGAATTTCATAGTAAAATTGGTTGATGTTCTATTTCATAAGATGGGATCTTTTATGGTAGTGCCTCAATGTCTTATGGTCTTTATTTTCTAGATCTAAAGATAGATATTTATAACATAAATACTAAAAGACTAAAACTCAACAAGTCAAACCAAACATATGTTTGGCATTGTTGTCTAGGGCACATAAATGAGAATCGCATATCTAGACTCCATAAAGATGATTATTTGGACTCTTTTGATTTTGAATCAATAGAGACATGTGAATCTTGTTTGTTGGGCAATATGACCAAGACTCCTTCTACTGGTAACAATGAAGGAGCTAGTGATCTATTAGGACTTATACATACTAATGTATGTGGCCCTTTTAGAAGAACTTTTAGAGGAGGGTATCAATACTTCATTACCTTGTCTAATGACTTTAATAGGTATGGTTACATTACCTAATGAATCATAAGTCAGAAACCCTTGAAAAGTTCAAGGATTTCATGAATGACGTACATAACCAACGTGGAAAAAGTTTGAGGCACTTCATTTTGGTCGAGGTGGAGACTACTTAATACAAGAGTTTGAGGACCTTCTATGAGACCATGGTATTGTATCACAATGGACTTCACCTTAAACATCATAGAATAATGGCGTATAAAAAAGAAGAAGTGGCACATTGCTAGATATGATGCGATCAATTATGGGTTTAGATGAGCTTCTGAATACCTTCTGGGGTTTTTCTCTTGAAACCGCCACATTTGCACTAAACTAAATACCATCCAAATTGGTTCAAAAGACACCATATGAGATACAGTATGAGAAGTGTCCCAATGTGTCTTTTATGAAGATTTGTGGTTTTGAAGCTTATGTGAGTAAGAAGTTTTCCAAAAAGCTTGGACCCAAATCTAATAAATATTATTTTGTTGGATATGCTAAGGAAGCCAAAGGATTTTACTTTTACTGCCTATCTGAAAACAAAGTATTTGTTGCCAGAGATGTTGCATTCTAAAAAAGGAATTTATTTCCAAAGGAATCGATGAGAGGAAAGTAGAACTAGAGGAGATTTGAGACTAATAAGAAAACATTGTACCAGTAGATGTAAAAGAGGAACAAGGAGAATCACAAGTCATTATGGAATCTCAAATTCCTCAAGTAACATAGGAACCTCGTAGATCTAGTAGGACACACCTTGAACCTGAAAGATTTGGTTATCTTGTGACTCAGGAAGGCGGCGATTTGGTCATAGACAATGAGCTAAAAACCTATATAGAAGATACTAAGGGACCATAGTCTGAGAAATGGCTTGCGGCTATGAGATCTGAGATGGAAAATATGTACACCAACCAGGTATGGACCTTGGTGGATCCACCTGAAGGGGTAAAACCCATAGGGTGCAAATAGGTCTTTAAGAAGAAGACTGACATGGATGGTAAAGTACAAACCTATAAGGGAAAATTGGTTGCAAAGGCTTACAGACAAGTTCTAGGTGTTGACTATGATGAAACCTTTTCTCCATTTATCATGGTTAAATCCATCAGGATCATGTTTGCCATAGCAACTTATCTTGACAATGAGATCTAGAAAACGGATGTTAAAACTACATTCTTAACAGCAATCTCCTTGAGGATGTGTATACAAAACAAACCTAAGGGTTTTATAAATTCAAAGGATGCAAATAAAGTATGTAAGCTACAAAGGTCAATTTGTGGATTGAAGTAAGCATCTCAGAGCTAGAATCTTTGATTTGGAAAAACAATCAAAGAGTTTGTCTATAGTGAAAATGAAGATGAACCTTGTGTGTACAAGAATGTTAGTTGGAGCATGATAGTATTCCTCATATTGTATATAGATGGCATACTATTGATGGGGAATGACATCCCAACTTTACATATGGTAAAGACCTGGATTGGAAATACATTCTCTATGAGGGACTTAGGCGAAGCATCCTACATCTTAGGAATCAAGATCTATAAAGATAGATCTAGAAGGCTTCTTGGACTAAGTCAGAGCACATGCATTGACAAAGTGTTGAAGAGGTTCAACATGTAGGACTCAAAGAATGTCCATGTCTCATGGAGTTTGCATTTATAGAGCCCAATGTCCCAGTTCCTGTAAAAAAAGCATATGCATGAATTGGACTCCATATGCATATGCAATTGGATCCATAATGTACACAATGTTATGTACTCATTTCGATGTATTAGATTTGAGCATGAAGAGCATATATCAGTCAAATCCAGGTGATGCTCACTAGACAGCCATGAAAAATATCCTTAAGTACTTGAGAAGAACTAAGGATTAGTTCCTTGTCTAAGGCAGAGAGGAAGAGATGGTGGTATAGGGTTACACTGATGTAATCTTCCAAACTGAAAAAGATGATTATCAATCACAACCATGATTTGGGTTTTGCCTCAATAATGGACCTATGATCTAGAAGAGTTCCAAACAAGAGATGGTTGGAGATTTTATAGCAGAGGTCGAGTATATTGCTGCATTGAATGTAGAAAATGAGTCTATCTGGATCAAGAAGTTTGTCTTAGAACTCGGGGTGGTTCCAAGCATTAGCAATGTAATTGAGCTATATTGTGACAACAATGGAGATATTGCACAAGCTAAATCGCATAAGTATTCCTTGCATATACAAAGGTGTTTCCATCTCATACTGGAGATTACACAACAAGGAAATGTGAATATTTGTAGAGTACCAACGGAGAACAATGTAGTTGACCCCTTGATAAAAGCACTTTCACATCAGATTCATGATGGTCATGTTAGATCACTTGGAATTAAGTTCATGGGTGATTGGCTAAAAGTGCAAGTAGGAGTCCATTGGTATGTATACCTAGAGAGCCAATCATATGATGTTTGTAATGGAATAACTTGGAATGATTTGATTAATAATAAAGGCAATTAATTTGTTTTATTCAGTTAGTAACATAATAAAGTTCTAAAGTATGATATTACTCAATGATGTATGTCTTCAGTTTGATGACATGAATAATGAGATCATATGAATGTCAAGAGTATATACATTCTTTCTATGTCCCTAGTCTGATGTTATTATGGAAGGCTGATAGACAACAATAACACATAAGACTAGAGTGTGTGTTGGTTGATGATAGAATCTCATCGGTCATGATATGTGATATCAAACCAAATACATAGATACTTGTTAGAGAACATTGTATCGAAGAAACCCGCCATGAGAGTGACACATGGAAACCATTACATGGTAGTCAAAATCATATCCCATAGTGTTGGTGGTGATTGTGGTTCTTAGATCTAAAATCACAACACTTATGACATATTGTTCAGTGTACTTTGACATCATCCATCATGACCTTGAATAAGGGTCACAATAAAGGTGATGATCGAATATGCTGTGACACATGGGGATGATGTGAGTGATGTAGATGGGATTTGTTCCTCCTATAGGAGTATGATATCTTGGCCACTTTATTAGTCAGACTGAGAAATGCATGTCAATGCACATGTGAGTCAATATGTGATATTAAGCTTACATATATCTCATACAATATGCTCTAGTTCAAGTAACAGAGATTCAATGTTGAAGAGGATGACAATTCCATGTATAGAGTTCAATTTGGATATGATTGATAAAGGAACTATACAAACACTGTAACACCAACCACAAATTTGTAGGTTGAAGTTGTTCTCTAACTTTCCATTTATTTGAGTAGCAATGATGTGTTTCTAGATACTTCTCTTTGTTTATGATGTCATAAATTAGTTCTGGACATTCGCTGCCAACATAAATTGGAACCTATAGGGTCACACACTTAAGATACACTTGGAATAGGAGTTTGTTCATGAATGATGTTTAGCTTGATTACTAAAGTGTTTTGGTACTCAATTTAAACAACAATTGATTGAATGGACTCTGAACCGACCGGTTCAAGTGTTGAATTCATCGGTGGAGTCAGGTTAATTGGAAATTGCATTGGATGAACTATGGATGAACCAGGGCATGAACCGACCAGTTCATTGAATGACCAATCGGCACAAGGTCGTCAAATGACCGGTTCAAGTGATGAGATGCTCAGTTCATTGATCAATTCGATTGCATTAAGGATTATTGTTGATGTCATATTATGCATCAATCAAATTATATATGCCGATAAAATTGTGATTGGGAAACATGATGAAATGACCAATTCAATTGTTGAACTGTTCAGATCGCATGCCAACCTATCGGTTCAGCTATGAACTAACCATTTTTACATACATAGGTTGTGAAATTTTGTGAAATTCTGGTCCCTTACACTGTCACTCAAACTGGGAACCCTAACCCTAACCCTCCTATAAATAGAGGGGTATTGGGGGCTTCCTAGAGACACAACTCAGTTTCTCTAACAATTGTTGTCTTCTCTAGTTGTGGTAACTGAGAGGACTCGAGCAAGTCCTACCCAATAAAGGGAGGGATAGAAAGGGAGAACAATTATGGGAGAGCAAGTTGGTGCTAGTACACCAATGAGGAGGGACAAGTCCTCCCTATCAGTTCTTCTAGAAGGGTAGGAGTTTGAGGTGGTCCATGTAGACTACTCTAGAGGCAAGGAGCTTTTCCCACTAGGAGGACAACATCACATTGTCGTATGTGGTGATCAACCAGGAGCTGCTACAGATGTTGTTCAAGTGTGACTTGAAGAAAGGAACATACAAAAATGAGGAGATTTTCGTTGGACTTTCTCTAGGACTAGATATATCCTCAAAACCATATTTTCCATTATGTAGTTGTTTACGTGATCTATTGTTATAAGGGGAATATGGCAATTAAAGTTTTGTTATAGCTTCCTGCTCTGCTGCCCTATTTCCGTACAAATATGTCTATTTGAGATTAATTTTAGGTATTAAGTGCATGAATAGGATCAATTTAGCAAACCCTAGTTTGCTAAAAATCAAGTCATTTTCAACACAAATGCATGAATTGAATAATAGATAGTATCTCTATTATAATCATGATGTAAATCATTTATGTTGAATGTATGACTTGCAACTAAGCTTATTAGAAATTTAGGACACTTAAATTGAATATTTATACACTTTTGAGTTATATGTAATAAGACATTACAGGAAGTTGAGGTCCTCTCTTAGTAATTTTACCAACAACCTTTTTTTTTACTTTTGATAGAGTCCCTTGTTGATCGAGTTTGTCTTGGTACTAACTCAACCAAAAACTAGAACTAGAAAGACAAATACAATTATTTACTGAGTTCCTACTAGTTAGAAACTCGACTGACAACTGTCATTCGAGAGACAGTGAGCCTTGTCAGACAAATTGTCCAAAAGGTAACTTGACCAACATTACTTTTCTAGAAAGTACTAAAAAGTGTATCTAGTTGTTTAAAGTGTTGCAAGCTTCAAACATTGATTCGTTGCAAACCCCAAAAATGGCTAGAATTCAATCCAAGTTTCTTAACTGGCTAGTAGGAAACCTCAACTATAAAAAAGGGCCCTTAGACTTCATTCCAAGTTTGCTTTCTATGCTCCCTTGCTATAGTTGAATGATTATGCCTCTAAGAGCCCCTAATTTTCCTCAATCGTTATTACTTCTCTACGTCCAATCTGAGTGACTTAGGATCTTTGTTATAGAGTTTCTCAATTATACTATTGTCAAAGCTCTCCATTCTCCTTCCCATTCTCCCTTTCTAAACTTGGTGATTTAAAGGTGACTTCCTTATAGAATGACGTAGTGAATCAAAAGTTGAAGATCTTCTATAAGAATGGGTAAGTCCTTAAAAAGGTACAAGATTCTTGGTAGGTATATAGGTAAGACCTTTGTAATGCTTATTGGCTCCTTAATCCAAAAAGGAATGCTAGATTAGACCTTGTTCTTGAAAAGTGTGGTCTCTTGTTGTGACTCCCCCTTTGGAATATAAAGAGTGTGACAAGGTTCAAAATCCTAGAGATTGACCCCTCTAGGTAGTAGATGTAAATCTCCTAGTTTGGAGGTTGGAACCACTATATATCTTAGTCTTATTTGGTGTTTTATCAATCTCTCTCTTCATTGCTTTTCATGCTAGCATTATCTTTTGGAAAATATCTTAAAGGTCTAATGAATTTTGTTTAAGTGGTTTTAGATCTATTTACCCCCCCCCCTATTGTAGAGCCCATAAATCCAACAATGGGTTCATCTTTTAGTATACAAAGGTTTTTTACTCAAAGACAAACATGAGCATCATATACCAAAGTTTGAGTGGAGTGGCCAATCTCATTTTGAACATCAATTTGGTATAAAGGTCATTTACATGCTACGATAGTATCTAGAAGAGTTCTTATAGTTGTCAAGTGGCCAACTAGAGCAAACATTTCTTCATCATCAATGTCATACTCCTGAGTGAATCGAGTAGAAACTAAATATGATTTTATCAATTGTTCCATTAGTCTTGTGCTTGATCTTGTAAACCCATTACAGCTAATGGGTAAAGTGTCTTCTAATAGAGGAAAATATCCCAAATCTTGGTGCGCACAAAGGTTTGGTGTTCTTCATGCATATACCCTTGAAGCATCCTGATATGAAGATGGAATAGAATATATATGAAGATCGGTTAGGAAACTTGCATATTTTGAAGAGTACCAAGTGACTATTGAAATCATGGTGTGTAAATGGTTCATGTTTGCATTGGGATCTTCTTGGTTAATTGTTTGTATCAGCCCAAGAAAAGTTTGTACATTGTTGGGTCCACAATCATGTGGCATTCCATATAATTATATAAGAGTCTCAATATGGGTAACCTCAATCCCTACTAAAGGTAGTGTTGTAGAAGGGTCAACATGGGTAGCCTCAACCCCTATGCTAGACTCAACAAGGGGAGTCTCCATCCCAGTGGTAGCCTCAACCCCTATGCTAGACTCAATAAGGGGAGTCTCCATCTCAGTGGTATCCTCAACCCCTATGCTAGACTCAACAAGGGGAGTCTCCATCCCAGTAGAAAATGCAACAAGGGTAGATTCAATCATGTGGTTAGTGGTTGAAGTTTTTTGGTAGTTGATTATTCATGAGCAATGGTCATGAACTTATGAATAAAGGTGTAATCTATGAGGGCGTAAGTGTAGCAACATGAATCCTCCCAGATGTAACATGTCTTACAATGTGCAAGAGATGAGAAATTTGGGTTAAAAGATGGTATGCTTTGTATTAATCATTGTATCCTAGAAGTACAAAATGTGATTAAAGTGTATCACATTTGTTTCATTCATGTCTAGGAAGAAGGACAGAGCAACTGAGGCTAGAAACATATAGGTGGGTGCAAGATGGTGGTTTGTTGTAGAGTTCTCCATATGGTGATAACCTCCCCCCTAGACTCCATGTGTGCATGGCATGGATAAAATATGTGTATATTAGGATGGATTATACCCAGAAGTGCTGAGGAATTCAAACATAATGATCAAGGAATGAGTTGCTTGAAGAATGTGTATGTCATTCTTCCTGCAAAATTATTCTATTCATGGGTGTAAGGGTAACCTTTTTGGGATATAGTATTTTGTAATTGAGGATCTCACAACGTAGTGAATATGTACTCCGTTGTTTAATCTACATGGTACATTTGAATGATGTTATTTAGTTGGGCTTTGATTTTGTTGGTGTATGATTAGTATATGTGTGGAACTTTAGACTTGTTTCTTATAAGGTGAATCCAAGTATACTTTTCAAAACCATCAATAAAAGTAACACATATTGAAATTCACTTTCAGAAGTGGTAGGAGAAGGTTCCCAAATATTAAAACAAACAACATAAAATATATTGTGCCTTTTTATTGGTTTGGTTAAAAAAGGAAGAGAAAAATTTTATGTAGTTTGTAACTTGTGCATTTTTTAAATTGAGTGGAAGTAAAAATTAAAAAAAAAAAGTGAAAAACTTAAAAAGACTAGTAAGCGAACATGGAGAACATATCCTAATCTATAATGCTATAATATAGTTGAGAGAATGAATTCAATGAAAACAACGTGAGTGGTGTATGGAATGAAGATTGGATATGTGTTATTGACCAACAACTTTGGTTGCAATCAACAACAACTCTACTTGCAATTAATAACAACTCTAGTTGCAATCAAGATCTTGGCCTGAATGTTGGTCCTGCATTAAACACAAAGATTGATAAAAAAAATGACTTGAAATCGAGAATCCAAAATGTGCACAAGAAAATATAAGATTCATCTTCATGTTAGGAGCATGCAAAACTTTGGTCAATATGGTAGATCAACTAATTGTGGGTTGAAGTTTGTTGTATCCAATTTGAGATATTTCAATAAGTTAAGAATTTATGGTTTGTATTACTGGTTGTTGTATAGAGTAGCAGATCCTCAAAATAATGAATTGGGATTCATATGATGTGTGGCACCTACATCCATGATCCTTGTATCATAGGATGTACTCCTATCCATGGAAGAAGAAGATATAGTTGTCACTTTAATGCTTAATTACATAGTTGTGCAAGACTACCCATATACATCACTTGATGTACTATATCAGAGGATGTACTCCTATCTATGAAAGATGAAAATATAGTTGTAAATTCAGTGCTTGAAGACATGGATGTGTAGCACTATCCATATACCTCACTTACTTTAGTATGGTTGTTATCTCATTATAAGAAAGTGCCTCTTTATCACTACCACCTGTCACAGAAGCATTGTTTGGTTTAGACAAAGTAGTAGTGTGCTTGGTTCTTTGCTTTTATTCTTGGTAAACTATAGGATGAAGCTTAAAATATCCTTCTACCATATGATATTTTTTGTTATCACGTGTACATAAAGCTTGGTTTTCGAATTTTGTTCTTGTTACAAAAACACTAGAAAGATCTATTTATGTTTTCGATGTGAATGGAGGTAGGAGGTGTGTTGGTGTTGAAGATTAAACAAGCCAGATTCAAGTTCCATCTACCATGAGTTAAGGGATTTTGGATTCCATAGAATTTGGACTTGTCCATTATATGGCGTGGCCTACACATTAATGAGATGATAGGCACAGTTCCATGAGGAATTAATACATTTTAAATTCATTATTGTGTGGCACATAGGTGTAGGTAGGTCTACTAGTGTTGCCTAGACACCTATAGCCACACATGTGATCTTAGATTACAGATATGAAGATATCACCTTGTATTGTTTGTGATGCCCCTATTGCAAGTTTGAATTTTTAGCACTATGTTATTGGGTGAACCAACTCTCAAGGATGTCACATATGGAAGCAGTCCTCAAGTCACTTTTTGCAAGGCCAATGTTGTTGATCCCCCATTTTGCAATGCTCTAGAAGACCCCTCCATTAAAAGTAAGCAAAAGCATAATCTTTACATTTTTTGACATTTTTGGACAAGTGAAGGTAAACATCCCATTGCTTGATGCACTCAAGAAAATGCCATCCCATGCCAAATTACTAAAGGATGCTTGTAACTTCAATAGGAAGACTACATGGAGAAGACTAACCAAGAATATCAAATTTACATAGCAAGTGAGATCCATATTTGATAGTCCTTTCCCTTAAAAGAAGGGTTATGTGAGGATTCCTCTTATGTCTTGTTTTATTGGTCACCACTTCATTGACCATTTCTTGCTTGATCTTGGGTCTAGTGTCAATATTATCCCCTACAATGTTTATGTGGAATTGGGGTTGGGCAAGTGAAGCTAGATAATTGCATTTTACAACTCTCCCATTGATCCACCAAGATACCATCGGGTATGTGTCTCACCCTACAAAAAAAAGATATTCTGTGATTCCTATCCTTTTGGTAGTGAAACTTAGTTTGGTAGTTGCTTGGAAAATATGATACGTGTTTTGAGTTTCCACCATGTTTTATATGGAAAACAATGAAAACATAAGAAAGCATTAAAGTGAATGTGCAAAGTTGAGTCATCATCTCAGTCAGATAAATAAGAAAATAAAAGAACAAAACAAACTTAGAGAAATCAGGTTCACTGATCTTGTTATGAGTGGGAAAGGACTAGCACTCCCATCTCTCCCAGTAAATCAGTATCAAGCCATTTTTATGCGATTGCAAAGAAAATAGTGATTTGAGGATGATAATAGAAATAAAAACAAGATGGTTTTAATAAAATAAACATTATTTGTATTGTGTGGAGTTTTATGATTGGAGATGTCTACGTCCTTTCCATCATTTCCCTAAAAGTCTTAGTTTTAGGCATATGGGGCTCTAACCACCTCAGAACCTCCTATAGTGGAGATGGATGATTAGGATAAATGTATAGGATTAGAGGATGATCAGCAGATGTGGGCTAAGAACAAGATCTGATCTAAGGAAAATATAAGCAATTGAAGCAGAATAATAGACAACATGGCAGAATAACATAGTAGTTATGGCAGAAAAAAGAGTAGATTATCATTTTAATGGACTATTGATGATAACAAGGTAGGCGGATTCAAAGGAAGGATCCTCAAATAATGAATAATGTGGAAATAAAATAGAGAGGTAGTTTGATCCTTTGGCTTCAGGAAGTCCAGAAAAAGCCTAGAATATGGAGGATATAGGGGGTATTTATAGGTAGATATTAGGATTCAGGTTATGGACAAAACATTCTAGAAGTGGTGGGGGATCACCCTAATGCTCCATGTTTGTTGCATGTGCATATCATGGAAGTGCACTTTGTGGCATGTGGTGCATGGCTCAGATTAGTCGGGTGTCCCAAAAGCATTTTTCTCAATTTTCTAGTAATTTTAAGAATATTTTAGAGAAAATTAAAGAAAATTGTAGAGAGAGATTAATCGGGATTATCCCTCAAATTTATCATGGAAAACCAATTAGTTATGGATGGGCAAAATGAATATTTATCCTGAATAATTGAATTAAAAAATTTATGAAGAAGACCTTTTTCAAAAGCATAATTGAAGAGTAAATTGCACTTTTGGTCTAAAAAGATGGTTTTTTTACATAAAGCCCCAAGTGGGTGAAATATGCATATTGAATGTGTAAAAAAATGAGGAAATGTATAAAAGGATCAGTTTGGAAAATCTGTAGAATGTGGTACAGACTCCATCATTATCCATAATATTATAATTAACTATGAATTTCTGCTAAGTGAGCAAAACAGGTGTCAATAATTTTCCCCTCTGAAGGAAAGGTTCAAAATAAGAATAAAATTTGCATTCTAGAGCCAAGAATGACCCCCATTTTTGTTACAAAAGGTCAAAAATGTTAGATACATCAAAGATGTTCTGAAAAACCTTATGGAGGGTGGAAAGTGTAAGTGATGTGTTTTTCTTCTAAGGATGAACTAATGAAATAGCCATTCATAAAAAACATAAGAGTGGGCATAAAAAATTCCTCCAGAATAAGGGTAGTCTCTAGTTGAGGCACTTACCTTTATCAGACCGACCATTTATTCCATTACAATTTTGATGATTCATTTGAAATTTATTGGCTGCAAAGTGACTCTCATTATCACTTCCAGTTCTTAAACATGCTTGATTCTCTCATTAACACCCTAGTGAGAAAATATGTATGTAAAAAACAGATAAGTTTGGTGATTTGTTAAAATAACTAAGATCAAGAGTCAATGATCATTAGATATAGTTGCAATTGGTCATCTACAAAAAGATCTTCAAAAAAGATTTATCATCCCTTTTCCTATGCACATTTAGTTTCCATTTTAGTTTTTTTTATAGTAGGCCAGTTTAGAGTCAGGACCACAACTCTTAGAAAGGTACAATATGGAGATTTTTCCTATCTAGGATGGGATTTGATCATTGAGATATGTAGTTGAGTATTAGACATGCTCACTATTTTAAGGTGGCCTTTTTTCCAATAATTATAGCAGTCAACTATTTGTCCTCTCAGAGTATTGAAACAAGTTGAGATTGGGCATCATGTCATTATTTAATGAAAGGTAGACTTCAAGATGTGTTACTCCATTGGTTCATCATCTATCCCTTAGACTGTCAATGAGTGATTCTTCACAATTCTCTAGTTCTTTTGTTAGAGATTGGAGATTAGCCACGATTATAAAAAGAGTTTAAGTAATCAGGTTCATTTTCAAGTTATGATAGGAGATTTTCAAAAGATAAACACGTCAAAACAAGGTTGATGTCTCGATTATAGTCTGGGATTGTCGAAGGTTTTAATTTGATATTGAAGTTAGTTTAGTTTTAGGTCATGAGATAGGAACTTAAAAAGATTCAAAAATATGAATATGGGATTGGTTTAGTTTTAGGTTGTGATCAAGGACCCTAAAAAGATATGGAAATGAAGAAAATTATTCATTGAGTTTTAGGTCATGGTCTAGGATCCTAAAAAGATTAGGAAAATGAAGAAAATTATTGGTATAGACATAGTTCACGATCTAGACCCTAAATGTTTTAGAAAATGAAGAAAATTCTTGGTTCAATTTTAGGTCATGATCTAGGACCCTAAAATGATTTGTAAAATGAATAATGTTTGGTTCAATTTTACGTCATGGTCCAGACACTAGCGATCATAGTTAGATCAAAGAATTATTTGTCTTTTTAAATATGAGAATCTCATCTTTTTAAGCCATAATTTGGAACCTTCATATTTTTACAAAAAAATGGTATTTCATTTCTATTTTCTTAATTTGTTTATACTTAGAAGGTTCTGGAATTTTTTCCAAAATCTAGGGACTTTGATATTTTTGTAGAATTTTTTTATTTTCAAAGAGGGGAAATGAGAGGGGTGATCGAGAACCATTTATGTTTCTCCTTCATTTGAGTTGCGGAGGCGTGTAGAGAAGTGACTCAAGAAAACCATGGTACTAATTGCAGTGAGGAGAGAGAGAACTATGCCAGTAGATTATAATGATCTGCCACCTATGTCCCAATAATTTATGGTGTTCTGCCAGCCAATATTGGCAGTTCGGCAGGCAGCATACCTTTGGCAGAGGCATGGCTTTATACCACCTATTTTGGAGTTGTTTTGTGTGGATTTCAGCTAAATTCATCTCCAGGAAGATATAGATTTCATATTTGCATGTTAGTGTGCCCATTTTGGATATTTATGGTGAAATCTAGTTTTGTCCTCCTGGTTTTCTTCATGGTCTAAAGTTTGAAGATAATCCAGATTTGATTTAGTTAATTTCATTGTTTTGACATTTTATTGGTCGTTTATCATTTGATTGAGATGATTCTAGTTGCTATGAAAAGCTCATCTTGTTGTTATCATACTTCTGTAGATGGCGGCTCGTGACTGGCATGAGGAGGACCTTGTCGTGGATGAACAAGATATAGGCTATGACTCAAGGATAGAGGTGTACCCATTGTATGCATTTTTTCTTCTTTTATTGAGTTCATATATGATTTATAAAATCTTTGTTTAGTGTTTGCTCTAGGCAAGTGTCATGAGGTGGGAGAAGGATCATGGGGAAGTTCCTCTTGGGTGAGTGATTTGTGTTGCATCCAGACATGTTGTAAATGAGCATGCATCACTAAGGTTGTCGAGTGGGCAATGAGATATAACTTGGTAATTCTCCTCTGTGTTATCTTCTTTGCACTTTGTGAAGCTTGAATTGGGATTTTCCTCCTATTGTGATAGTTTTGACTTTGTCTTCTGCCTTGTCTCTTCAGGATCGTGAATTGTCAAATGTATACTTGTGGGCCCATTAGACTGATCTAGGTATGTGATATGATAGTTTAGTAACTAAGGAGTTAAATTTGTTTAAAGGAACCAACTTTGTTAGAATATTTCAATGTGGGATAGTTGATAGGAACCACTTCCTTCCTCTAATTTTGCACTATCTCTTAAAGACTAGCACATTTCACTTTTCTATTAGTGAGTTGGACATAATTGTTGAATGTATGTACTCTAGGGGGTGCAACGTCCTAGGATTCGAGACCTTAGATAAAATGATTGTAAAGGGAATGATTGGGCTACCCATATCACCAAGGTGCACCTCCTATTTAGGGATCCCATTACTAAAGAACATTTTGGTTAAGCATTCTCATCCCAGTATAGTACTAGGATAGGTGATCGGTCAGGAAGTTGATCCCAGCTTGCTTTTGAGTGAGGATGAATCATGCAGTTAAGGTTAGTGGTGGTCTGTGGGACCAGTCGTCATTCTTGAAACTCTATTGGATCCTTGAGCGGTGGGTCTTGATGTTACAACTGGCAGTAGAGTCAAAACCCCTCCATTAGGTGGACTCCACATGGGCATGTGGCATGCTAGTCTTGAGTTGTGTAGTCCAGGCGTGTTGGAAAGGGTTGTCTATGGTGATTTAGCCACCCTTGCACTGGTATTTTGTGATCGAGAGTTTGTGTCCATGGGATATTGTGGGTTTGCACTAAAATGGGGAAATATAATGCGGCCATGTAGTTGATCCTTAATGAGGACGTCAAGTGTATAAGTGGGGGAGATCGTAACGTCCCAGGATTTGAGGCCTCAGATAAAATTATCTTAAAAGGAATGATTGGACTACCCATATCACCAAGGTACGCCTCCTTTTCAAAGAGCCCATTACTAATGAACTATGTAGTTAAGTGTGCTCATCCTAAAGTAGTACTAGGATGGGTGACCAGTAGGGAAGATGATCCTGACTTGCATGTGAGTGAGGACAAAGCATGCAGTTAATGTTGGTGGTGGTTTGTGAGGCCAGTCATCATTCCTGAAACTCTACTACAGCCTCGGGTATTGGGCATGCATATTACAAGGTGAATAGAGGCAAAACTACTTATATGAAATTTATTAGACCTTCAAGATAATTGTTAAAAAGATATTACGAGTATGAAAAGCAAGGAAGATAAAGATTGAGAAAGCACCAAGGAAGACTAATATATATAATGCTTCCAACCTCCAAACTAGGAGATGTACATCCACTACCTAGAGGGGTCAATATCTAGGATTTTGAACCTTGTTACACTCTTTATATTCCATAAGAAGAGTTACAACAAATGACCACCATTTTCAAGAATAAAGTCTAAACTAGCGGTCCTTTTTCGAATCAAGGAGCCAATAACCATTACAAAGGTCTTACCTATTTTCCTACCAAGTATATTCTACTTTCTTCAAGAAATTACAAATTCTTGTGGAATATATTCATCCTTTCATACAGCACTTCCCTCTTCAAGGAATTTGCCTTCAAATCACCAAGTTACTATAAAGAGATGGGAAGTAAAGTGGAGATCTTTGACAAGTGTACAATAGAGTATCTCTCTTACAATGATCCTAACTCTGTCAGATTGGATGTAGTTAAGTAATGAATCTTGAGGGATATTAGGGGCTCTTGGAGGCACAAATACTCAACTACATAAAGGGAGCATAGAAGTCAAACTTGGAATGAAGTCCAAGGGACCCTTTTATAGTTGAGGTTGCCTACTAGCCACCTACAGACACTTATATTTAGCCATTTTGGGGGGTTGCAATGGGTCTCTTTTTGAAGTTCACAACACGCTAAATGGCTAGAAACACCTTTTAGCTCTTTATAGTACAGTATTGTCTGATGAGTTACCTTTTGGGAAACTTGACTGATGGTGATAACTTTCAAGCCAAGTGCAGTTGTCAGTCGAGTTTCAAACTGATAAGAAACTTGGTCAATGGCTACATTTGTCTCACCAGTGTTGGTTTTTGGTCAAATTGTACTAGTAAGAACTTGGTCGACATGGTTACATTCAAAAGTCCTAAAATGTCTATGATGGAGTTACCTTGGGGTACACTTGGCCAACACGCCAATCTATCATGGCTTATGACAATTACAAAAAAAGTGCATATACATTCAAATTAAGTGCTCTAAATTTTCATTAAGATTCATAATAATTCATACATTTAACATAAATGATTTACAACATGATTCTAATAGAGATACTATCTATTCTTTGGTTCTTGCATTTTTTTGAATTTGACTTCTTTCTCAGACAAGTAGGGTTTGCTAATTCAATCTTCTTGATGTAAGTAATACGTAAAATTGATCTCAAAAAAGACAGATTAGATATACATGAACGGAATGGTTTATTCATCATAAAAATATGGACAATGAATAACTATTAGGTCAAAAATAACCGCTAGTGAGTTCGATGGGATCACTGAGTTAGGGTTTTGTGGGATCCCCATACATTCTCTATCTGACCAATAGGAGTGGGGTGTCACTGGTTTGCTGGGATTTTAGTGGTGACCGATGATGATATTAGGATGACCTCTAGATATGAGGTCAAGTTTACTTGGCTATAATCCTTTCTGTGCATCCCTAAGGGTCAGGTCTTTTTGTTTGTGTTGAACACTAGTTTCCTATTTAACAATAATGTATGAAATATGGGAGATATTGGTTGGTTTTCCTCCCTTCTTCATTTTTACACGATCCCTTGTTTTGATTAGGGTGGAGGCATGTATGCCCACTTGCTGATAAACCTGAGGAGGTGTCTTGTAAGTGACTTTTCCACGATGAAGATGGTTCATGCCACAAAGGGTTGTAGTAGCTTCACAGGTCTGATCTTGGTAAGTCTTCATATTTTGCCCTATCTTTTTATGTTTGAATACATGTTGAACTTTTAATCTTTTCCTTTTAGTTTATGGGTTATGAGCACTTCTGGCTTCACATTCTTGTCACTTTGAGTAGTCTAAAAGGTTATTTGCATGGATCCCTACATACATGTCATCACTAAGTCGGGTGCAGTAGTAGGGTGTAGTACGTGAAATGGAGAGGTGAACTCAAGATATTGATAGTTTCTTAGGTATGTGTATCACTTTAACACTATGTTATCTTGTGTGTGTACTTTAGCTGACTCCAATTTGTTGTTATTTCTTAGGTCCAATTCAGGATCTTATTCATGTTCTAGTATTGTGAGAGGACCACATCATATGCAGTGTACTTTGAGGTGTTGTCTCTAGATACTTGTCAGATCTAGTTTGAATCACCCTCTATGAGCCTTTTGTACATGGATGAGCATGCTTCTCATCAATGGGTTGGTGAGTGGCATATTCCCTTTGAATCTGTGCCTAGTTTTGTTCATCCTCATCTTGTAATTTGTCAAGCTGCTCATGAGTTGATGTGGGGTCAAGTGATGCATGACGAGTACCGAGTGGTACTATGACCATGGCTAGCCTTTACTTTGATCCAGAGGTCATATGATTTCCTTTCAACATCCTTCGATGGTGAGTATTTGTATATTGGTTTGTCTTTGTTTGTTTGCATTGTCATGGCATGTGTCTTCTACATGTGATTGATTATGATTTTGATGACTAAGCTCCTCCCAAAGCACCATCTTCTTTGTCTGTTAGCTTATTTTCTTGGGTTGACGTCACACCAAGACTTTTGTGTTTGAATCTCATGCCACTTCCCGACCCAATTTTGGTTGGACCTGGCCCTTCCAGGAAATAGATGCAGGTTTAGCGAGTGGACTCTCTGGCTCGATCATACCACCTAGATATGTGCATAGTTAGATCTTTGAGGGATCCACTGGCATGTGTGACTTTTTTTGTAGGCCCCAGTTCATGTTGTATATCTGCCATCAACTGGCATTGGAGAAGGTTCTTCTCATCATCGGGTTACTTCTTATGTTGTGGAGGTGCCTTTCAGTAGTTGTTATTTGGATCATTGGTGGTCCACCAGTGCTATTCACCTGGATGCGAGCGGGGAGCAACGATCCTTTGAGTCTTCTTCCACTAATAATTTTCCTTTCGGACAAATGTTTGATAGGTGGCTAAAGAAGTAGTAGTCTTATTATCACTTATATCATTTGATGTATTTTCCTTTCATTCAAGAAAAATCATATATTAGGCAAGTTGGTATTTGTAAGACTTTTTTGAATTTTAAAATAAAAGTATAAGTTTGAGTTAACTCAGAGTGTGAGGATTTTTATCTTTTATTTGGAGTTGGATTTCAATAATTTGATCTTAGGAAGATCTCTAGTAGACGTAGTGGATGGCTTTGATCCTCATACCATCTATGTGTGGTGGTTTGCTACAATCCAGTAGTTAGTGGGATAGAGAGTCATGTTACACATCTAGATTTTTGTGATTTGGATCCATTGGAGAGAAGTTGGTAAGCAAATCATGTTCTATGGCGTCCTCCCATGAATCTATATCTAATGTTTTGTTGCATTATTGATCTCTCTGAGATTGAGTAAGTTGAGTTGGTGATCTTTGTCATGGCTCATCATCTTCATCGTCTGGCTTACATCCTTGTTGTAAGAGAGCTAATGTTGGTGGTGATTCCCTTTTAGAATCCTCTAAGTTTCTCCTTCTACTTTGGAAATGTCATTTTTACACCTTTCTTATCTTGGCAGAGCTGTTCTTCAAAGAGATTACTGGGAAAGTGATGGATGTTGCCTTTGGAGTTTTTACCACCCTTTGGAGGAAGGAGACTATTCTCCCTTTGATATTGGTTGAATTAAATGAATGCTTGAATGAGGCCCCGTTGACCGTGAGAATGAGAGGACCTTCAAGTTCCTATAGATTGATTTTGTAATGTGCATCTGACCTACCAGGGTAGTGGAGTCTTCAAATGCTTATAATAGCAGGGTGAAGGAATTTGTAAGACCCTTGACCTAGTTTTTAGGTTGATCTTGCTTTCTTAGCATAATTAGATGCTTAAAACCTTGATCTAATAATATAATGTTCTTTGATAACATGTGACATGCTTATGTTTCAAGTTAGACCCAATTTGGATGTTGTTTGAGCTAGTTATATTTATCTATGCTTGTTTCCAAATTGCAAATTACCCATGTTTATGGTTTATCTTGCAATTTGTCACATGCTTTGTGTACTCCACATGTTTTGGCATCATGTTGGAGAGAGTGGCACCCTATAGCCTTGTTAGATCTTGGTTTGATGTGATATCACATGGTGTTGAGATCTAGCATTTTCTTAGATGTCCTAGGGTTTGATCTTTAGTGGTTGGATGACATTTTAACCCTTTGGTCGTTGAAGATTTTCAATGATCACCTAGTTTGTGGTTCTTAATCGGTCATGTTCGTTGGTCGTTGAAGTTCTAGTCGCTCATGCATTTTTCCTGGAAGTTGAGGTCATGTGTTTTTCTTGGTTTTAATGACCCTTGTTGCATGCATGTGTTTTGTGCTTGCATGGTTGATATATGGTGGAAACATGGAAGATATTTGCATGAAACCAAACCTCCATTCTCTCTCTAACCCTTGGATATATACCTCCATTTTGCATGCTAGTGATCTTTTTACCCCCTTCCTACCTCTCCTCCTGCTTGGAGCTCAACACTTGTGTTCTTATTGGTGAAGGTGGAGCTCTAGTGGCTGATCCATCTTTCTTATGAGCTAGGGTTTGGAGCAACCCTTCCTTGGAGATTTTTTGGTGATCCTTTGAACTCTTCTTGACCTTGGTAAGTGATCCACCTCTCAAAATATTTGTTTTCTTGCAACCCTACTCCCCCTTCTTTCTCTTGGCTAAACCATGGGTCTCCATGGTGGTGCTTCTTGAGGAAGTTCTCTATTCTTGGTCGAACCCATGGTTCTCCATGGTAGTGCTCAAGTGAAGTTGGATATATTCTCTCTTTCTTGTCTTTTTAGCCTAGGGTTTTGCTCTCCATCTTGTGCTCCTTTACCGTTGGTTTTGCTTCTCCCTTTGAGGTGGTGCTAGCTTGGTCATGAGGTGGTGATCAACATAGGTTTCCTCTCTTCTCTTGGAGCATCCTTGTTGTTGGAGTTGTTTCTTCACATCCAAATCGAGTTATATAACACTCTCCTCAATTATTGTTACACTTCAACTTTGCATGCAAATAACCTATCACCAAAACATAGTTCCAAGTAGATTGATGATGACATCTTGAACTAGAGCTTATGATCCATGGTGATCTTAAATAGTTAAACCCTTCTTTGTTGAACCCTAATCTAGTGCATGTTTATATTGTCTATGATGAGAGTGTTGATCCTTGCATGCATGCACTAAAAGCAATGGTTACTCTGTCATAACATGGTTTTTCCTTGACTTGATGATGATAGGAATTAGGGTCTTGGTATTGCTTTCCTTCTTGCGTTAATTGTTGGTTTTCTATCCCTAAGTCATGGTTTTCGTCTTCCCCATGTTGATGGTCAGATTTAGGGTTTTGAGGTTGATTCTCTTTCATGTGCTTTACTCCTTGTTGGTTTTAGTTTCATGGTGATGACCAACTTGTTTGATCATGTGGTGAATGATTTTCTCTCTCATGAGGATCGCCAAGTTTTCCATAGTGGTAGATGAATCTTTCACCTTCTTGAGGTCGTTGAGTTTATCTGGTTGATGGTCGCTTAAGATGGTGATTTTCTCTTTGGCCGATGTTGTTTTTATGTGCCTTTGGTCTCCAAAGATGGACCCATGCTGGTCACTAAACTTTTGATTTCTACGTGGTCATTGAAGTGGGTCAAACCTCGGTTTTCATCGGTTATGGAACTATGTTTTCACTGATCATTTTTGTGGTTGACCCTCAGCAATCGATGAGAATATGTGGCCTAGTTTTCATCGACCTATGGTGTGTGTGATGTTATGTGGTTGATGATGTTGTTAGGTTACTAGTTCATCATGCATTCTTGACTTGATGATGATTGTGTTTGACCAATATCCTTCCAAGAATGTTGGAGATGGTGGTAATTAGGGTTTACTTCTCCTTGCTATTTTGAATCCCTAGTTCAGTTTACCATGTTGAAATCTAATCCTAATTGAAAGTACATAATGTTATTGCTTAGCTTGCATGAGAAATAAGCATGATGACTGAGTACTTCCTCTCTCCTAAACTATTGTAACCTTAACTTTTTATCTTGTAAGCATCATAAGTTCTAATTTGCATGGATATGCCAAACCTATGAAAGACATGCATGGTGGTAGTGATGAGCCTTGTTGAGGCATGGAGAGATAATGATATTCTTGTAGGGAACAGTATGAATGGTCTTATGATCTGGGAAGTGGCTTTGTGCCCTAATTAAGGTGAGATCCTCTGGTAATGTGATGAGGGACTAAAATCCCATGATGATGTAATGATGAGTTTGGAATCATGAGTATGATAGTGAATAATAGAATGTGATGATGTGACAAGTTTATACCTTATATGTTTTATATCTTTTGAAGTTGCAACCTACCTTATCTTTTGTGGAATCCTTCTAGGATTTTTATGTAACGTGATTGATGCAGTTAAAAGACACCCAATTGGCATTAACTATCAAATGAAATCCTAATCACGTATCTACCTTGGCCATAGATCTGATCCAGCATTACAACTTGCTGGATGGTGAAATGAGTATTCCTAAGTGAAACTCAGAGCACATACTATTGGGTATGTGAGGTGCACATGATTGAGTGTCCTTGTCATCTTGACCCTAAGGTTTTGAGGATGGTTGTAATCATGCCTCACCAAGAGAACTGATGCGGTTGTGTCTCAGTGTATATGACGTGATAGAGGACAATTGCGGTGTACCTCAGATGATTGGGTTTGTTTTCCTTGTTCACTAGTGTTGTGACCTATATACAAGGCGGACTAGGTTGTTTTGCAATTGAACTTTATGTGTCACTACGGAAGACTCGTACTAACCGATGGAGGATGATATCATAGGAGTCCGACTCTCGTAGATTTTATATGGCATCGTTTTTTACTTCATAGTGGATAGTTGGAGTATGAGTGGTATACCTCATATCCTCAGGGCTTACAAGATGTAATGCAGCCGTGTAGTATACCTACTTAGGGTTAAAAACGATTCACATTAGATGTTTACCCTTGCCTTGTTTCTTATATTGCTCACTTGTTATGTAATGTAGTATCAGGAGTTAATTGTTATACATGTTTTTCATATTCCTTCTAAACATGTAAAATGCCATATTTATCTGTTGAAGAAACTTAGCATTCTTATCATGTGTAATTAGTTTAAATTATTCATTTAGCTAAATCTTCTCATCCTACTTTATAATGATATATATTGCTATGTTTTAATAATCATTGGTAAAGATATATATCTATCGCTGGGACATGGATCTCACCCTCATGGTTTACCACATATTTTTAGGTGGTCATCAGTGGTGTGGCAGGATCGTGTTGTTGAGTAAGAGAAGCTTGTAGATCAGTAGGTGTAGAAGGTTGGATAGCTCCTAGTGTTGTGTAGTAGAGTCCTAATGTCATCCTTGTACTCTCAGGTCTGGGAAGGGATGTGTTTTGTAGATGATATGTACCTCGATACATGTTTTGGTAGTATACCTTTGATGTATATAAGTGGCTTGTAAATGTGAATAGATCTTTTATATAGGTGTGTAGAAGATGGCCACGGTAGAGATGTAAATACCTGGTATGGTAGGTGATATGTTATAGGTTGTGAACCTGGATGCAACATGTTTCTGTATAGTGATGATTATATGAGATGGATTTTATTTTACCTGATGTAATGTTTATGTGGTTGTTTAACTGTTGACCATGTGCATTGTTATGAGTAATATCATTTTTGTGGCATCGGGGTGTCACAGAATTCTTGTCAAAGCACATTCAAGTCAGTGAGCCTCATCAATTGTGTGGTGACCTATCTTGGTGTCTTAAGGGTTTGAAATCCATAGATGTGCATTTGGGGTGGATGGAGATCTGTCTTTACAACTAGATTTGTAGATTTTCCATGCCTGGATTTAGGTGGTTGATCATAGTATCAAGTCTATAGAGTTTTACTACATACTAACCCGTATCACTATTGAGTTTGATGATGTGTGTAACTGTGTATTAGTCTGAATTGTTTCCTCCTTTTTCAACAAATGGATGATAGATTCTTAAATATTCATAATTAGGTGGTGTAGATGTGACATAACCAGAAGAAGTTGGCTTGTGATTCTTTCCTTGTAGGTCGGGACTGCTCTCTTAAGTACCTACAGTTTCTTGCATCAATGCCTTTGATGGTAGTAACATGTGATTCTCTTGGAGAACTAAAATGATATCTAATTTTTCATTCTTTATTATATAATATTGTTTGTTGGCAATAGGAGACAAAATGTATGATAACTATATATATTTAAATAATATCTTTTTGTTAATGACATGAGGCACCAGACATTACTCCCTCCATGATGTTTAAATATGTGTACTTGGACTAGGTCCTTATTTATCTTTTGATGTGAATATCACTACCAATTTGACAAATCTGGCGATCAAGATCCATTGAGACCTCATGCTTATTCTTTCATCACATCGTGGATGGCAATAAATTTTCCTAACATATGTGAATATCACCTCCTTCTTGTCCACTTACCTTAATGAGTCATAAGGTTGAAACCCCAAGTATTTTTAAGTCGTCTCTTGTCTCAATCTCCTTATAGTAGGTGTTTCTCCCCCTCAAAAGTTCATGGCATGTTCTTCCATGAGGGGGGACTCATTCTAAGTGAGGAGATTGATTAAAGTTTTGATGGTCTAGGTGTCACACTAAGTGCTTAATTCATGTCATGTACTGGGTGCATTAGGGGAAACTCCCTACCTAGTTGGGCCAAGGCCCTAGGGGGCATCTAGATGGAATAGTTTTGAATCCGTGCATTTTGTTATATAGTAGGCATTCTAATTTAGCATCAGTGGAAGTCACATGGACGAGATACAGTTGTAAAAGGGTATACAATCTTGTATGGGCATCACATAAAATGGGAATCTAAATCTAATCAGAATAGGCATGATTTTGAATCATGTATTCATGCCTTTCATATGGCTCGTTATTGTGTCTTATTTCCACCTAAATTTGTATGGTGCAATCAGAAATGTTGCCTTCTCATTACATTTTTTGGTATTTAAGAAGTTTCCATCCAAACTAGGCCTAGGTGTCAGAAACACCCAGGTAGGCTTCACTCTCGACATGCTCTAGTGTAGTGATCCACCACAAGCATGTGTCTATCTAATTAAAGGGAATTTCATAATTTCCAGTGAGATGACCACAAGTTGTGGATATTTTCAATGAAGATTTTGATTGATCACATTGATGCTCAGGGTTCTGCATGGGAGTTGTGGACTATGTGGGGAATGAATCGGGTTTTCCAAGAAAAGGTTTCCCACCTCATTGATCTCAGGTTAGTCCATGTGTAGGTTGGTATAACCTCCTTTTGAGAGATGAGGTGGGGATATCTGCAAGGAGTTTCAACTTTTGGTTTCTCCCTATGGACCTTGACTTTTAGGTTGACCTTGATTTATATGTTAGTGTTATGGTATATGCCTAGATATAGGCATCATGATGTTGATTGTGAGGGTTGGATCTAACTTGCTTGTGCAGACAGTCTACTCTAGACCAAAAAATAGATTGAATGTTGAATAGGGTGACTACTCTGTGCCTCGAGTTCAATCTAGATATCATTGATAAAAGGAATTATACAAACCCTATAACACCAAGCACAGATTGTAGGTTGAAGTTGTTCCCCAACTTTCCATTCACTTGGGTAGCACTTATGTGTGACTAGGCACCACTCTTTTCTTATGATGTCATAAGCTAGTTATGGACATTCACTTCTAACGTGATATGGGACCTATATGGTCACACACATAGGTCTCGATCTAGAAGAGGAGTTTAACCTTGAATGATGATTGAATTGATTTCTAAAGTGTTTAGGTATTCAATTCACACAAAAAATCAATTGGATACACTACCACATGCTCAGATCACTGAGTGAGATGGCCGTCTAGAGTGCCAAACGGTCATCTCAAGAGTTGAGATGGGCGTTTGGAGCATTAGGGGTGATTAAAATTGAAATTGGCTAAGTTCTTCTCAAACTAAGGAGTGAACTGACTGGTTCATATCGGCTCACCAGATGACTGTCTAGGTGAGTGAGATGGCTGTCTTGCATGGGAAAGATTGCTGAGTTAGGCCAAGAAAGGTTCTAGATACTTTCACAAATTTGATCGTTTCAATTTCACATTACTTGTGGTGCAAGGAATTAATGTTTATCATTAATTGGAAATGAATTGCCACTTTCATATGCCACTGAGAAACTACAAAATGACCATCTCATAGTGTGAGATGACCATATCACTTTCCATATGACCATCTGGGTCACCAGACAGCCATTTGGGTGGTTGCAGGTTGTGAAAAATCAAGATCTTATGGTCCCTTCCACTCCAGCTTCATCTGGGAAACCTGACCCAAACCCCACCTATAGATATATGGGTACTGGGGGCTTCCTAGAGCACAACACGGACAATAGAGAATCAATTGCTCTGAAAATTGTTGTCCTCTCTGGTTGTGGTAACCAAGAGAGCCCAAGCAAGTTCTACCCGACAAGGGAGGGATAGCTACGGGAGAGAACAACTATGGGTCATTGTTGTGGGAGAGAAAGTCAGTGACTAGTACTCCAACGGTAGGGACAACTCCTTCATGTTTATTCTAGTAGGACGATAGTAGTTCTAGGCGGTCCATGTGGACTATTCTAGAGGCCGGAGTTCATTGGTTGCTTCTAGGAGGACAACATCAACCTACAGTTCATAGTGAGACCACAGGAGTCGCAGTAGAAGCTGTCCAATCTGCCGATTTTGGTGAAGGTTATGAGTTTCTTAGACACCATCCAAGAGAAACTAAATCAACAGTTGCACATCAAGAACAATGAGAAGATGTCACTGGACTTGCTCCAGGACCAAGTATATCCTCGAAACCATCCTTCTCATCTTATAGTTGTTGACAGATATGCTGGTTTATGGGTAATATGGTAGATAAAAATTTTGTTTCCGCTACCTATTATGTAGCCAAATTTCCCTACATCCTTCCCATTTAGGTTGAACTTGCCCCTAGAATTTTCATTTTGTACCAGCATGGTACTAGGTCACCCTTATGGAAATGGTGGGGCCAAACTTTCTTGTTGAATTCTCAAGCCATCTATTCTTGATAACATTGTGCATGATACAAAGCTTTTATTTGCCATTATTTAAGGGTGTTGATGGAGTATATTTGATGTTGAAACCATTCTACCTCACCAATATCTGCTTCTCATAGTATGTGAACTAAAGGGATATGAAACTCAATTAGAAAAATGGTCTCCCTTACGTACACTAAGGAATATGGCATAGCTTCCTCAGAGGTTCTAATGAAATTATGATATGCCTAGAGAGTCAATAGAAAGTGTTAATGTCAGTTGGCATGAGATCCAATTGTCTTCTTCAAAATATTTATCAGGTTCTTGTTGGCATCTTTTATCAATCCATCCATCTGGGACCTTGTAAGGTGACGTTTGGTGGTCTTTGATCCTCAAAGAGCTCAGATACTCTTTGGTGATCCTAGAGACAAAGTTTGTTTTGTTGTCAGAGACAATCTCATGCAGTATCACATATTAGCTTGTTATGGTGTTCTTGAGGAACTTGATGACTTGCCCAGTTGATGTGTTGGTGATAGACATTGCCTCCACCCACTTTGTGAAGTAGTATATTGCAACTAGAATGAAGAAATTCTCATTCGACGCCTTAGAATTTGATTTTCTGGTTGATGTCAGTTCCCCAATACGAGAATGGACAAGGCATATCTATGTTGTATAGTTGATTGGTGATTGAATGAATGTAAATACCATGGATTTGGCCAGTTCAACACCTTCAAACATATTGGAAACACTCTATTTCCATGGTATTCCAGGAGTACTCTAAGAGATGTATTTTCTTGGCAAGCATGACTCCATCATAAATGTGTCACTTGATCATACATGGACTTCCTAAGTAAGAGTTTGTACTTTTTATTTTTAACACATAGGAGAAGAGTCTCGATGTAGATGTAACATTTCAAGTTTTGTCTATCTTGACTCTAAAAACCTTAATCCAATTATTAGGAGGTTAGTATGCTTGGTTCTTTAGATTTTAACAAGCAAGGATAGAGTCATACCCTTATATAGTTATTTTTAACCTTAATCAATATTGTTAATACATGTAACATGAATAACTCAAAGGTAATACTAAACTATATAGGCTTGAAAATATATAATGACATTAGGATCTATAATTAACATCACATATCATGATGCACTCATATTAACCTAATAGCCTAAATATGTGCTAACATGTAAGTGAGTTATTAAATATGTCACATATATTTTATTTTCTCATTAATACACATGTAAGCATTTAAGGTGCCTAAAATACATAATGGAAATATCATTAGACCTCAGATGTGAATAGTAATATCTAATGGTTTGTGAATTTTAAATTGAGGGACCTAATTAAATTGACTAATCTAGTGCAAGAAAATATCATGAAACTTGGTTTGTAGTATAATAATGATAATAGGACCCTAAATCCTATATATTTACTTAATGGTGTTATATTATATAATATATTTAGGTACTTAATTTCAACCTTGATTGTATTGAAACTCATATAAGTAAGCCTGAAAGTTAAATCTAAGTTTTGAATCATGATTCTTGGGTTTCATTATCTTAAATAATAAATTACAAGTTAATTCCATATAACCATAGATATTTTAATTGAAGTATGAAGGATAATGTCAAATCATTTAACCTTAATGTTCAAATATATCTAGGACTTTGGTCTAAATTGAATTTTATCTGTAATTCCACAATCAAGTGTTTTTTTAGTTTACACGGAGTCCTTGTGACTATTAGATTTGTATCTAACATACTGAGGATCATCTTATTTCTTGAGTCCAAAATTCCCTGGACTCTGCATAATACCGCAATTTTCCTCTTACCCCAATCTTTCCTCTCTTCTTCCTCATTCCATGAGAACCTCTCCAATGGCTGAAAATATAATTCCACACCTAGTAAACCTAAACTGGTCTCCAAACCCTATTCTAATTGGTAATACACAAATCCTTTGATCTTCAAATCTTTTACAATCACCCGGCTTTGTTCTATAAGCCTTCCTATGAATACTGAATTGTGAGAACAAGACCCTCATAGATCCATATTACCTTCTTAGCACCCAATTTTGGTAAACAGTAGTGTTTTGACAAGGGTCAGGATCATCTTCAAACTTGGAAACAACTTTATGGGGTAAGAACATGTGACTACCTTAAGTAAATAGCTTGTTTCCACATGACCCTTGCACCTTCACGATATTTTCTGCATCATTTCTCCATGTTATGGGTTTTTTATTTCTTCTCTCCAACTTTTATTTTCTCTAGAGTGTTGTACAGCTTATGATTGGAGTTGTAGTGATTGACAAATCTCTATAAAAGCTTTGGATCTATGCATGGCATTCCATCAAAACTGTTGAGGACTCTCTTCATGGGCTTAAGCTAGTGTTTCCTAGATTCTTGAATCCTTCAACTCTATGAATCATTAGTGATTTCTTCACGCTTTTGAAGTTTCACCAGGTTTGTGGTGGGTTTTTTGGCATCTATGAATCCATGTGGTTGTATAGGGCAGACAGTGCTCATTTTTGTAAGGATTGTTGATCCCAGTTTTGCCAATTTGTTGGGGATTAAGTGGCAGCTTGTAGCAATCGACTTTCCTAGTATCCAAGTGGTCTCATTCCCTATTCTTGCATTCTCTAGGATATATAAGGGTTGAGATAAATGAATGAGGCCTTCATCTTCATTGGTATGCATCTCAGATATAGATTGGTTACTGGACATTGGTAGATGTTGCATGTTTTACTCTTGTGAGCAGAACAGATGAAGAAGAATATTATCTATTCTTTTACATTTCTACCCAATAATTTGATTTGATTTTGATCCCATATGTATGGGCTTTGAGTTTTTTTTTTGTTATGGTATTGGTTTATTTGCACGAGGGTTGATCCTTGATTAATAAGTAATATTCTTTACCCTGCTTCTTGAAAGCTACATGTGTTCTAGGCGAATTTTGGTAATTTCAAAATGGTTTACTAAAATAAATTAGTAAAGTGAATCATCATAGATAATTTGGTAGTAATTCATTGGTAGGTCATATAGAGAGAGACAGAGAATTAGAAAAACTAAGGACTACCCAGTGGCATATCTTTTATCACCTAAATCAAATTTGATTAAAAGTCAAAATTTTAGTGTTCACAATATACACCTTAGTTAATGAGATATATACATACATGTTCTTAGGTAAAAGTGCCTGGTTTGAATCTAAGGTTTGGACCTTGACATTTTTATACACATCTTTGAGTTATGTTGCATCCCTTTTGGAATCTATATTGAGAAATAGTTACGTGTTCCTCTCTTTTGACTTAATAGAAAGATATATGTTAAATTTAACCTTTGATGTCTATTTGAATTCTTTTGTATCTTACAATACTAAAATTGGTTATATATTGACACTTCTCATTTGATATTCCACATCTAAGATTTGTAATCTTGCTCATTCTACTTCCATTTTAACCCTAATAGGTGGATTTTAACTATATTATGCTACTTGTAAATTGAAACCCTGTTTTATTGTTTGATGTTCCCCTTTTGGTTGGACAATAGTACTTAATCAACACCATGACTAAATTTTACTTGTATCTAAATTACATGCTTGTTGATTCAGTAGTACAAGAATCTATAACATGATTTGGCTTTTGGGGTTAAGTTCCCTACTATGTTTTGTCATGTAAGTCATTTGCCCCATACCTATGTTATATGCCTGCCTTTATATATTTGGGAGTTTGTTCATGTGGCAATCACTATTGGGTTTTGGGTTATGTGATTTTGGTGCCAGTGTTTTATGTTTCACTTGTACTATGTTTATCTCACTTGCATGTTGATTATTCATTGTTGTTGATGGGCCATGTGCCCTAAATTGCTTTATGTATGCTTTTGAAGCAACTTTATTATGACTCATGCCAAGTAAATCTATTTATTTTTTATCTTATTGAAATGTTTTCTTTTTACATCCACTTTGACTATAATTTTCTCTTGTTTAGGAAGCCTTGTTTGATTATTTGTTGTCCCTTAATCCCTAGTATTGCTCAATCTCTATTAATATGTGCATACCTGATATCTAACAACAACCACTTTCTTTGGTTCCAACCCCTTAGTTAGAGAGCAAGGAGGTGCGGACCAAAGTTGACCAGGACTTATCCAAGTGTAGCTGATCTTTCTTTGGAAGTAAATTGAAGTAGTTGGTTTACCCACTGCATCATATTGCGTCATTTTCCTATAGTTTCCTTTTATGTACACCTTGCATGGTGAAGAACAATGTCATACATAAATATCCTAATATTTTGATCTTTTAGCTTCTGCTACTACATTTTTGGTGAATGATACAATACATACTTGAATTTTAGTTTATCATCCTCTGTGAAAAAGTATTATCGATTTGGGCATTGGATGATTTTTCACTATTCACTCGAGTAAGAGAGTGGATTCCCTACCAGGTCCTACTTCTTACAAGTATGGTATCATATCATGGTTGTTGGTTAATCTGATTGTATTTCAATATTACCTACCTTGGGTTTGTACCTTTCCCATAGGTTGCTTACACCTTAACCCCTTTCCTTGTCTAGGAACACATATGGCTCGAGATAACTCATCTCTCAATAACATAGCTAGTTCTTAGACATCCTAGAACCCCAAGTACGGAAAGCCAAGGATGGATCCCTCTTTTACACCTATGGTGTCTCAAGATCCCTTGATCATTGGTAGTTAACATCTAGTGAACCAACCTACCCCACCACCAACTATGACCAGCTCAGTTTTGGGTATCTCCGTAGAGAAAGGTTGCCTTTTCTATGGTAGTTGCTTTCCAAAACCCTGTGGGGAAGGTTAACTCAGTTTATATCCTAGAGAAACTCAAGAAGTATTCCCTTATAGAATTCATAAAGATGCAACCCACATACTTCAAGGGCAAGAGCATGCTCAATATGGAGAACAGGGATGATGAGTGGGTGCTTTCCATGAAGCATTCTTTCCCGGGTATGGCGTGACTTGAATATAGTCTTGCCACTTATGTACTTGATGGACCTTCTCTCCATTGCTGGAAAAGTGCTTCAAGGACTTAAGACATATACTCTATGTCAATTTTTGGTGATCTTCCATAATAAGTATATCTCATCTACAGAACTATGGAGAAGGAAGCAGAGTTATATAACCTAAAACAAAACTCTATGTCTTTGGTGGAATATGTGTAGAAGTTTCTCCTGTTGGAAAGGTACACCAAATGTTTGGTTGAAGGCAGGCATGCTAACATGTTCCTTAATGAAGTTGACTATAATATCGGTCATGCCATGGTGCCTCAACTTCCTCTAACATTTTAGCAATTGGTGGATCAAGATGTGGATGTTGAGGTTGGACATATCTGACTGAGATACCCTCAACTTTGTGATGGACGTGCATCAGCTCAACAACATCAACCTTAAGATCCTTCATGAAACCTGATGAGAAGCGTTCAGGACATGCCTTTACTTTATATGGACATAAAGTATATGTAAAAGAACATGTTGATGGTAACCTTTATTTCCTTAGTTAGCTTGACTACATGGTTGTTTTATCCTTTCCCATGATATTATTTTTATAGATTAGTCATTGCGCCTTTACTCTTATATGAATTATCAGGCAACACCTTTTAAGGGGTGGAGTGTAGTAGCTTGACAGTTTATAGAGTGTTGATTTCAAGGTCGAAATCATTTAAAGATTTGGAGTCCTAACATATTGAGTTGTATCTATCCTAAATCTAGAATCCCTAATTAATCTGATGATTAGGAGGTTAGGATGCTTGGCTCTTTAGAGTTGACCAAACAAGGATAGAGTTATACCCTAATACAATTGTTTGTAACCATGATGAATACAATTAATGCATGTAATGAATAACTCAAAGGTAATCTGAAACTTTATATGCTTGAAAACATATAGTGAATTAGGTTTTACGATCAATATCAAAAATCATGATGCACTCACATTAACCTAATAGCCCAATGTAAGTGAGTTCATGAAATATGTCACATATGCTTCATTTGCTTATTAATACACATTTAATGTATTTAAGGTGATGAATATACATAAAGGACAAATAATTGTACCTCATTTGTGAATATGGATATTGTTTGTGAATTTTGAATTGAGAGACATAATTAATTAATTGACTAATCTAATGCAAGATGATATAATGAAACTCGGTTTATAGTAACATAATGATAATAGGACCCTAAATCCTAAAATATTGAGAATAATTGTGTAATATTATATGATGCATTTAGGTATTTCATTTAAACCCTAATTGTGTTGAAACTCCTATAAGATAATCCTAAAATATATCTAAGCTTTAAATATGTGCTTGGGTCCCAATTAGCTTGGATGCCAAATTACAGTTAAGTTGGATAGTCATGTCTATTCTAATTTAAGTAGGAAGGATAATGTTAAATCATTTAACCTTAATTTTCATGATATATCTAGGACTTAGATCTAAATCATGTTTGATCTATAGTTCCCCAATAATGAATTTTCCTTTGTTTACATAGACTCCTTATGAGTTGTCAGATTTGTAATTGACACACCAAGGATCATCTTCTTCTTTGAGTCAGTAGATCCCTAGACTTTACACATTATAGTGACTTTTCTCTTTCTCAGATCATTCCCCTTTCTCTTCCTCACACTACGAGAACCACTCCAATAGTTTCCAAATAGTATTCTCACATAGTAGACCTACATTGGACTCCAGCCTCAAATGTAATCAAGAATCCCCAAATCCTTTAAACTCCAAGTTTTTTCCAATCACTCAACTTTGTTATGTAAGTCTTTCTATAAATACTAATTTGTGAGAATAGAACCCTCATAGCTAGACATAACCTTCTTAACACCCAATTTTAGGATATCATAGCGTCTTGACCAAGGTCAAGATCATCTTCAACCTTATAAGAAATTATGTGGAGTAAGTTCATGTCACTACCTTAAGTCAATCACTTGTTTCTACATGACCCTTTCACCTTCACAATATTTTCCACATCATTTTCCCTAAATTTGATTTCCAATTTCTTCTCCCTAACTTGGGTTTTCTCTCGGGTATTTGGTAGTTTTCCATTGGAGCTGCAGTCATTGACCAAGCATTATAAAGCTTTGGATCTACTCAAGGCCTTCTGTCAAAAGTGATGAGGACTCTCTTTATGGGCTCTTGCTAGTGTTTTCGGGTTTCATGAATCCTTTGACTTCTCTGACTCATCGTCGATTCTCTTCACACTTTTAGAGTTCCACCAAGTTTGTGGTGGTTTTTCTAGCATTTGTGACTTTGTGTGGTTGTATAGGGCCAATAGTTCTTACTTTTTGCAAGGATTGTTGATCTTTGTTTCCCCAAATGGTTGGGGATCGAGTAGTAGCTTTTTATCATTGATTATATTAGTACCCAGGTGGTCTCACAACATGTTTTTGGGCTCTCCAGGATTGGCAATGGTTAAGGCAGATGAATGTGGCCTTCATCTTTGCAAGCATGCATCAGAGATGAAGATTGGATTTTGGATGTTGGTAGACATTATAGTGTTATTCTTATGTGAGAAGAACAGATAAAGAAGATGATCATATGTTATTTTACATTTATGACCATTGGTATGATTGGATTTCTATGGTACATGTATGTGATTCATGGTCTTTATGTGCTATTATATTGGATTAATTGCATAGTGACTGATCCTATATTAATGAGAAATATTCCCTATCACACTTCTAGAAATGTACATGTGTTCTGGGGGCATTTTGGTAATTATAAAATGGTTTATTTATATAAATTAGTAGAGTGAATCGTCTTAGAAAATTTATAGTAGTCCATTGGTAAGTCAGAAATATATCCATACATACATACACACACATATATATATTAGAAACACAACATCTACCCAATGGTGTAGTTTTCATCACCTAAATCAAATCTGATTAAAATTTGATATTTTAGGGTTCATAATATACACCTTAATTAATGATTTATATATCTAATGTTCTACTAGGTGAAAGTGCCTAATCTAGATCTACGATTCGAACCTTGACCTTTTTAATGACATATTTGTGGTATGTTGCATCCCTTTTGAGTCTATGTTGAGAAATTGAACTATGTTATCTCTCTTTTGACCAAAAAGTAAGATATATGTGGAATTTATTCTTTAATATATGTTTGACTTTTTTGAGTCTCAAAATATTGAAATCGATTATATATTGACATAGCTTAATCGATATTGCATTTTGACAGATCAGATTTGTAATGGTGTTCATTCTAATTCTAGTTGTACCCTAATAGGTAGATTTGAACAATATTGTGCTATTTGCAAATTGAAGCCCTAATTTTCACATGATAGACTCTTATGGTTTGGTATTCTATTTTTGGTTGGAGAATATTACTTAATCAACACCAGACTTAACTTTACTTGTGTCTACATTGCATGCTTGTTGATTCAGTAGTACTAGGGATTTATAAGATGCTTTGGTTTTTGGGGTTATGTGCCATGTTATGATTTGGTATGGAGGTCATGTGCCCCATCCTAGGTCATTTTCCCACCTTTATATAATTGGGAGTTTGGTCTTGTGCCAATCCCTATCATGTTTTAAGGTAATATGATCTAACAACCATAGTTTACTAAGTTTCACTAGTATTGCGTTTATCTCACTTCCATGATAATTATTCATTACTGTTGACGGGTCATGTTCCCTAAATTTCTGTGTATGCTTTTGAGCATAAAATATTTTAATTCATGGCAAGTTTTATATTTTTTTCATCTTATTGAAATGTTTTCTTTTGATATCCACTTGGATGGTACTTTTCTCTTATTTGGGAAGCCTTGTTATACTATTTGTTGTCCCTTTTCCCCTAGTTTTTCTCAACCACTATTAATATGAACATACCTAAACTTTATGCTAACAACATCCACTTTGTATTTTCTTGTGGGGTATGCTTCCAACCCCTTCGGTAGAGAGCAATGAGATATGGACAAAAGTTGAGCAAGACTTATCCAAGTGTAGTTGATATTTCTTGGGAGGTTGATTGAAGTAGTTGGTTTACTCTCTTCTACATATTTCTTGTAGTTTCCTATTATGTACACCTTACATGGTGAGGAACGACGCTACATATATATTGTAATATTTAGTTCTTTCTATCCCCCTCTACTACATTTTGGTGAATGATACAACATATACATGAATTTATTTTATCACCCTTTATGAAAAATTGTTATCATTTTGGGCATTTGATGGTTTTCTATTATTAACTTGTGCAAGAGAGTGGCTCCCATATAGGGTCCCACTCTGACATAGGATTTGTGATATAGTAGTTCTTCCCTAGGACATATTGTGTGGCTTGTCATTTGAGCACCTATTTCTCCCTCTGTGAGAGGCTTTTAGATATGGCTTGATTTGCTATATACCCCTTGATGTCGTGGAACCAAACCTTTTCTTGTCATTAGTGTGTTGTCATATGACCATGTAATAGGTGGGATGAGAGAGTATTTGGAGCTCAAAGAGATGGTATGGTCTCCTTGAATGTCGATCTAGGAAGTGAGGCTTTCCAGAGCATCAATAAATGTGTTATTCTCTTTTCTTATGATACGAAAGGAGATGTACTTGATGTCATAAGGTAGAGAGCAAATGTATTCTTGATACATAACCAAGTTCTCATGATGTGTCTTCCATTGTTCTGGACTTGCGATGTCCCAAGAAGCTCCTTGTTTCTTGGTGAGTTGGATTCCAAGGAGATAAGCTTCATACTCGACCACATTGTTAGTGGAACTAAACTCCAACTATATTGCTACAGGTACTCCTTGGGGGTTCTGAATGATTATTACTATTTTGGCTCCTTTGCGATTGATAGCTCCATCCAAGATGATCGCCACATCTTATAAGACTCCTGTCCTATCTTGGTGCTTGATCTTGCTTTCTTTTCTTAATAAGATTCTTAAACCTCAATCTAATCATGTGATGCATCGTATTAACATGTGACACATTTATGTTTCCAGTTTGGTCCAGTTTGCATTATGTTTGCACTAGTTATGCAATATGTGTGCTTGTTTTGAACCAAGTTGCAATTTACCCATGTTGAGGGTTTATCATGCAAAATGTCACCTATTTAATGTGTGACGCCCCACTCCACAAAAGCAAGATTACTCAAAACAAAAAACCACGAAATAAGGATTAAACAAATAGATTACTAGAAAATAAAGAAAATCAAAACCATTTCCATAAAACTGCCAAACATCAAAAGCCTTTACATATGAGTTCTTTCATGCCTCAAAGCACTTACCCTGTGTGCCATATAAGGCCCATTCAATCATACCATAAACACCATATCTCTTACCTGGCTATGCTTATCAATGATGTTACATGCATGGTTAGAGATTTGTATCAAGAAGGATAATACTTCGTTACTACTACCATTTCATAAGGATTCATGTCATTCACACTACATCATTAGGGTTAGGGTTATCTTTAACTGATTAGGGTTTACAAAATTGGATCAACAACCAACTTAGATCATCACTTCTTTTATCACTATAAGGCATGCTATGAAATTATAGATCATAGAAAACAACACTCCTTTATTGTTTATACAACCACCCCATAGGGTATCACATCATACCATGTAACCCTATCATCAACATGATATATCATAACCACCATCAAAAGGTATCAGTTTAGACTATCATATAGTGTATCAGTTTGTCACTAGTCCAAGCATGTTGGTTTACTACACATGAGGTGTGACAGGTTAGCTACACTTGTAGTATTGGATTAACCACATAAGGGGTGTATCAATTTGGCACTCATTATGTCTGGTTAACCTCAAAGGGTGTATCGGTTTAGCCCTTCTTGAAAGTGTGATGGGAAACACCACCTGAAGGTGTGACAGGAAACACCACCTGAAGGTGTGATGGGTAACACCACCTGAACGTGTGATGGGTAACACTAAGGGTGTCGGGCAACCCCAGGTGTGTCAAGTTGTTAGGGTTTGGGTTTTAGTAAGGCATCATGGTTCACCACTTCAAGATGTATTAGGAAACCCTACAAGGAAGGGTGTTGGTCGCTTGGTCAACCAAGGGTGTCATGCCTTAGCACCCCAAGTAGACCAGCTCACATGACACCATCCAAGTCATGACAGGCTAGCAAGACACAATAGTTTAACCCCGTCTAGGGCATGATGGGTCAGCACCCTGCAAAAGCATAACGGTTAGCAAACATATCAGTTAAGGAACTTATAGGGCATTATGAGCTAACTCCAATAAAGCATGTCGGCCTAAGTAAACATATCAGTTTAGCATCCCCTAAGTCATGACGAATTGTCAGTTGGTGTGTCGGTATATGCACCACAAGTCATTATGACCACTTACCACTTAGAGCATGTGTGTCAACTTAGTCATCTTCAACCTTAGAAATATTTTCCACTAATCCATCTACTACCATGGCAAGAAGGTGCAAAACATGGACAACAACTTAAATGAAATTCCTCCATCAAAATAGTTCTCAAAACCACCAAAACCTAGTAGCATGCATGATATAAATAATCTAGAGATAAAGAGAAACATAAGCATATGAAGAGTGAAAATAACAAAGGAGGTTAAGAGTTATATAACCCACCTCAAAGATCACCACTAAGATCCAATCTCCAAGGTCAAGCTTCAAGCTCACAAGCTTAAGGTAGAAGATGATCCACCACTTGATCAGCACTACACCTCCAAGGAAGAAGACAAGACCGAGGTTAAGATGGATCAAAATGGAAAAAAATGTATCCAAGATCCATGGCCGAGAAGAAGAAAAAGAAGAAGAAAGCTAGGAAACATAGCTTACCAAGGTAGAAGATGGAAGATGATCAAATAACTCCACAACTTGGGACTCATCCTCCAAGATCCAAGAGAAACCTCTATAGCTCCTTAAGCTCTCAAGGTCATCCACCAAGAAGGAGAGAAAGCAAGGATGACCAAAAGGATCATCTTGCATGGAGGGAAAGAAGATTACATACTAGGGGAATGAGAGAGAGATCATGGAATAGGTGTCATCACCTTAGGAGCTTAGGTGACACTTTTCCACGAGAAAAGAGACATATGCAACAGCATGCAAGATGTGGTGATAAGGTCAAGGATAGATCTCACCCTCTTGGTCTCCTTCCAAGGTAATGCCTGATACCATATCTCCACACACCCACAAACTGATAGGACATAACCCTACACACTCACAAACTAATAGGACACGACCCTACACACTTAAAAACTGATAGGGCACAACCCTACACACTCACAAACTGATAGACAAACTCTCTAGGGCTCTCTAACCCGAGATAACACATCTAGGTGCAAGACACACCTGACTCATGTGTTCTAAACATCACCAAGGATGTCACGACACAACCAAGACCTAGACAAGGTGCCCATCTCTATCTCCTCTAGATGATTCCAAGAGAGAGAAGGAACATTCTAGAGGTGGAAAATTTGCACATCAACCCCTACTTTGGGTGAATTGCAATTTGCACCAAAACCTCATCACAAAACAAAAGCATCATCCAAACAAGCTCAAACAAGAAACTTAAGCTTTCTACAAGCCTAATTACATCTTAGATTATTACAGTAAGGTTCTAAGCAACATACTTAGGCAAAAAATAGGGTTATCCCAAAACGTGGGTCAGTGTCCTTACAAGCCATAAACCCCTAATAGGGATTTTGCCCCCAAAATCCTAAGAGAAAAGGGAGGGGCACTTCCTCCTCATCTCTTCCTCGAGCTCCCACGTGGCTTCCTCAACAACACAATGATTCCAAAGAACCATCACAAGCACGAAGTCCTTCCTCTTCAACTTCTTCACTCTCCGGTCAAGGATCAATAGTGGGCCTTCCACATAGGTCATATCCTCGTCAAGCTCTACCTCCACGGGCTGTAACACTAACTATGTATGTGGATGGCACTTCCTCAACATACTCACACGAAATACTAGATGGAACTTGTGAAACTCAGGTTGCAACTCCAACCTATAGGCAACCTTCCCAACACGTGCCACAATTGGGTAAGGTCCCATAAACCTTGGAGACAGCTTACCCTTCTTCCCAAACCTTAGAACTCCCTTCCAAGGAGAGACTTTCAAAAATACCTTGTCTCCCACTTGGACGTCCAAAGGTCTACAATGGTTATCTACATATGAATTTTGTCTGTCTTGTGCTGCCTTCAACTATTGTTGTATTACCTTGATCTTTTCTATCATCTAATGTACAAGCTCAGGACCAATAAGTTGATACTCACATGTCTCGTGCCAACACAACAAAGATCTGCAATGCCTCCCATACAACGACTCATAAGGTGACATGTCAATGCTACTCTGATAGCTGTTGTAGTAGGTGAACTCTATCAAACTAAGATGTCTATCCCAACTTCCTGAAAACTGAAGAACACAGGCTCTCAATAGATCCTCCAAGGTCTGAATGGTCCTCTCAGATTGACCATTTTTCTGATGGTGGAAAACAGTTCTAAACTTTAACTGTGTACCCAAATTGGTGTGAAGTCACTCCCAAAAGTGACTTGTAAACTGGGGACCTCTAACAGACACGATAGTTACTGGAACACCGTGCAAATGCACTATCTCATCTACATAGATCTAGACAAGCTTCTCTTCCATGAACATCGTGTTCACGGGAAGGAAATGCACTAACTTAGTCAACCTGACAATGATCACCCAGATAAAATCATGACCTTTGGTTGTCCTAGGCAAACCAACAACAAAGTCCACAGTCACATGATCCCGCTTCCACTATGGTTGTAAAGAAGTGAAACCACCTCTCTACTAAAAATTTGAACAATAGAACCTCCAGTCCAAACACACTCAGAATATATGATGGATGGGTGTAAAATTTTCAAATCTTTGTATAATGGTAACAAAAGAACAAAGTATAGCAGAAGAATAAAAACATGACTATATTCAATTAAAAAAACAAGGGAACATATTAAACTTACATCATAAGGATCCATGTAGAGGAAATCTAAACCACCTCAAGATTGTCTCCAAGCTTCATCATCTCAAGCTAAGTCCAGATCAACAAGCCTTATCATCTAAGTCCTCCACCTAGGGTTGGAAGCATACCCCATCAAAAGAGAAACAATAGGAGACATCAACAAAGGCTGGTATGTGCATACTAAATAGGAAATTGAGCAACATTATGAAATAAAGGACATCAAGTATAAAGTAAGGCTTCCCATGTAAGAGATAAGTACCACCCAAATGGGTATCAAGAGAAAAGAATCATAAAAAAAGGGATACTTGCCATAAAACAACATATAAAAGTGGTGCCACATAAGCATTTATGAAATTAGGGCACATAATCCTTCAAGATTTTTGGGCACATAACCCATCATCAAGTTGGGCACATAACCCATCATAAACATCATCAACCTACATGCATGTGAGATAAGCATAGCCCTAGAACAATATAAAAACAATTGGCGGCCAACCCTCATAAAGTTGATACCTGATAGAGAAAGGAATACTGCCAATCTCCCATATATATATATATATATATAAACATGGGCCAAGAATCACACATCTTGCCCTGGGTATTAGATTCCTTGCCATCCCAAAACAGCAGGAAATATCACATCTTATATAAACAAAACCAATGCAATTACACTACTCTAGTGCTACTGAATCACATAGCATGATTAATGTAGAGGCAAGTAAAAAGTATCGTCAGAATATACCAAAGTAGTCACCACATAAGTGACCAACATATACATCTACCTTACAAGTGGGAAAAATATATCACATAAACATCCACATCATAGTGGGAATATCCAATCATGCACCAAGGCAACAAGATCAGAGTCAAGAGAATATCCAAGAGTACCACAAACAAGATAGTTCATAAGAACCATGATATCACAAGAATAGACATATGTGTAGGCCAAAGTCAAAAGAAAGATAAGATAGGTGAATTGCTCAACATAGAGGAATAGGGGATACAACATACCTCAACTTCAGAGTCCAAAGTTCAAAGTCCAAAGTCACTTCTAGGTCCAAGCCTAGGCTCCCAAAGAACCTATTATGCATATATGTGGAATTAGGGTTAGGTCTCCATTAATTATCAAAATCCTAAAAATCACCTTTTTATTATTAATGAAATAGGTTATCAAAACTAGGCCATGTTTTTTATTATATTTTCCCAAATTCAAAACATATTTTATTATATTTTTCTGACTTATAAATATTTAGTTATGAATTACACAAATTATTAACTTATTAATTAGATCCATTAAAATCACCTCTTCAAAACATTAGATTCAGGCAACAAAACCAATACTATTAGAAAGCTTGCATTTTTCTGAATCCAGCAACTATTTATTTGTAATTTTTGGATACACAGCCAAATAGTTATGCATTTTAGAAAGTTGACCAATCACAAAATTAGGAAATTCCAAATAAGTAAAGATAAAATCATGAGAGAGGCCCGGACCCGCTGATATGGCCAAATAACATGCATCCATGTCACTAATTCAACAACTAGCTCAGCTCGTTCAAAGCAACAAATGATAGGGTGAAAGACGATTTTGCCCTCCACAGAAAAACAAAACAAAAGAGAAAAGTAGGAGGGTAAAATAGGGAAATCAGGTGGGGAATTCATCTCCTTCCCAGGCCAAGCCATGGCCATCACCCCTGCAAACTGTAGGCTGTGAGGAATTAGGAAAAACTAGAATCATAGCTAAAACTCCAAATTAGAAGCACGAGTACCTTCGGTTGAACTCCACGGACCTAACCGAGCTCTCAACAAATCTGTCAGCCTCTTCCATGAGCAAAAGCGGGATCACAGAGCTGTTGTCAGAGGTTGAGTTTTAGGGGAAAGGTTCTTGGGCCCGTTGAGACCAAACTGTCACTTGCGGATGAGCAGGAGTACTATGTGGAGATCTGGGCGCACAAATACAATGGTATGAAGACCCACACTAGCGGGGAGATGGGTCTGAAGCGGTGAACAGGGGAAGGGAGAGACCCTCTTGTCGACCGGGAACACCCAATGAAAAAAAAACCCATATATAGGGGTCACAAAGAGTAGAATCGTGTGGAGATGGTAAAAATGAAGTCAAACATAACTAAAAAGGAAAGAGGGGGAAAGCAAATTGCGATTGAAAAAGAGAAACAATCTAGCCAGAGAAAAGGACTCTGATTGGAGGTAGGAGAAAACTCCTTCTCCATTAGATCCACATCCAACGGCCAGGGAAAAAGTGCACATAAGAGAAATTTGGGAATAAAAAAACCATAGGGTGACAGCGTGACAAAATACCTATTTTGAATCCAATTTTAATAAAGTGTGAATGCATTATTTCCTTATTCTCTCTCTCATGGTTTGGGGGTTCAAACATTATCAAAATTAAGTAGAATTTTGCATAGAGGCCAATAAAGGTATGTAGATTTCGATTATGCACTTAGTTTTTCCTTTTGAAAGCTTTTATGGGTTAAATAAATCAAATTATATTTTCTCTTTCCTCCTTCATTAATGGAATTAGGATTATCCAAATATGATGAAACTTCAATCATAAGTCTTATTTAATATGTTGGATATGAGTTTTTCATCAATTTTACATTTTGGAGTTGTTTGAGCATTTATTCAATATTTTGAAGGTTCTACACACTTTCCCTCTCCTGATTTCACCTTTTAAGCAAACTTTCTCCAAATTGGATGAAAATTCACCCAAAGACTATATTTATTATGCAGATTACAAATCTAAGATTATTTTCCCCTTTTGGAGTCATATATTATTTTATTTGATATTTTTAGGGAAAACTCACATCTTCATTTCCAATTTGATTTAAATGAATTATTATTATGTGAATAATGTGAAACTTGACTCCCAAGGTAATTGGGACCCAAGGAACATAGTTTTAAACTTAAATTTTACTTTTGGAACTTCTTTTTATGAGATATGTCATATGGCCCATTAGTGGCCCATTAGCCCATTATTTACCCAATTAAGTTCTTTAATTTCTTATCGTCATCCAAATGAGTCATTATTAAGAACAAATTAATATGTATTCCCTTATATACTTGAGATGTCACATTTTATGTTCCATTATTGGCTTAATTACATGTATAAGATTATCCTTGTTTGGCTAAGTTAAAAGTGTAAAACTAGTAGGGTAGGGTTCTAGTTCTGGTATGTTACAACACACCACCCCTTAAAGGGATTTTGTCCTCAAAATCTATAGATCCAAACATCAACTATCATCTATTCTCCACCCCTTAAAAGGATCAACCTAACAAGTCAAACTAAAAAACTTTTTAGAGCTACCCACATCTCTTAGTTATGAAAGTTTTTAGAGATTAATATTTCTCATGTATCCAACTAAAGTCACCATCTAGGGTCGAGTTTTTAGGTCCTCGCGTCTCTAACTTATCAACCCTACATGGACATCCAAAAGTCATAGGGTAGGTCAACTACACCATTATGTCATTCCTAGTCATAAAACTGGGGTTAGATTCTACCCAATTAGAGTTTCTCATCATTGTGACTTAGTTCAAGAAAACATCGACAAACCAAAGAAAATTTGTGTACATATAGTAGTATAATGAAAATATTTTTTTATGAAATACTTTGCGATGTAAATCCAACATGTGCACTAAAAATCAATACGAGAACCAAGTCACAATATTTCCATATTTGGGTCTTCTCATAACCTAATCTCATCCTCAAAACAAGCCTTATTGTATAAAAAGATCATCATAGATCAAATCTAGGGTGAACATCTCACTTAGAGATAACTATCTAAGTCAAGGGTCTAACTAGGGAGACAAAATTGAAATAGTCAGATTATGATTACCATGGGCTCTGATACCGTGTTGTAAAGAAGTGAAACCACCTCTCTACTAAAAATTTGAAAAATAGAACCTCCAGTCCAAACACACTCAGAAGGTATGATGGAGTGGGTGTAAAATTTTCAAATCTTTATATAATGGTAACAAAAGACCAAAGTATAGCAGCGGAATAAAAACATGACTATATTCAATTAAAAAAACAAGGGAACATCTTAAACTTACATCATAAGGATCCATGTAGAGGAAATCTAAACCACCTCAAGATTATCTCCAAGCTTCATCATCTCAAGCTAAGTCCAGGTCGACAAGCCTTGTCATCCAAGTCCTCCACCTAGGGTTGGAAGCATACCCCAGCAAAAAAGAAACAACATGAGACATCAGCAAATGCTGGTATGTGCATACTAAATAGGAAATTGAGCAACATTATGAAATAAAGGACATCAAGTATAAAGTAAGGTTTCCCATGCAAGAGATAAGTACCACCCAAATGGGTATCAAGAGAAAAGAATCATAACAAAAGGGATACTTGCCATAAAACAACATATAAAAGTGGTACCACATAAGCACTTATGAAATTAGGGCACATAACCCATCATAAACATCATCAACCTACATGCATGTGAGATAAGCATAGCCCTAGAACAATATAAACATAATTGGCGGCCAACCCTCATAAAGTTGAAACCTGATAGAGAAAGGAATACTTCCATGGCCTATTATGCATATATGTGGAATCAGAGTTAGGTTTCCATTAATTATCAAACCCCTAAAAATTGCATTTTTTATTAATAATGAATTAGGTTATCAAAACAACGCCATGTTTTTGGTTATATTTTCCTGAATTAAAAGCATATTTTATTATATTTTTCTGACTTATAAATATTTAGTTATGAATTACACAAATTATTAACTTATTAATTAGATCCATTAAAATCACTTCTTCAAAACATCAAATTCAGGTAACAAAACCAATACCATAAGAAATTTCACTACTACAGAAATAGCTTATAACGTCACATTTAGAGGTGTCGGTTATTAACGAAAACTGACGCCTAAAACCTACAATGTCAGCTAATTACAGAGACTGACATCTATATTTGAAGACCGGCCAGACACGGGTATCGCTTTCTATTTAGAGTTGGTTTCCTATAATGAACTGACGCCAAAAATAGCCCACCAAATCTAATTTTTCGAGTGAAAAAAATTACCTCCAAAGGTCGTCGGTTTTTGTGTAAAAACCAACGCTAATAAGGTTTCACGCGCCATCCCCGCGAAAATTTTTAGGATTAAGATTGTCCAATGGACGTTGGTTTATTATGGCAACCGACGTTGATGGATGTTAGGTGTCAGTTTCTTAGATAACTGGAGCCTTTGTTAACTTAATAACCCCTGTGAGAAACAGACTCTCGCTCGATCCCCCTCTGTTACATGGATCACACGCTAGTTGTTCCCCTTCTCAATGCCGCCACAGCTAACTCCTATGGTCGACGCCGCTACCGCCGCCGAAGCTCCTGTGGTTGATGTTATGCCGCCGAAGCTCCTATGGTTGACGTTGCTCCTGCACCTGCTCCTTGCGATCGCCTGCTCGCACCTGCTCGATCCTCGCCTGCTCTGCACCTACTGGTCACCACCGACGCTCTCTGGAGCTCCTCGCCTGCTCGCTTCTCGTTGCTTGCACTTGCTGGTCGTCGCTACCACTCGAGGTACCCTCTTCCTCCTCTTCTACCTCCTCTACTTGCACATGTGGTTGAGGTAGCTGGTCAGGAACTATGTTGGCCAACCACGGCCGTGCTGGCCAGCACAGCCATGGTCATGTCCATCCCACAGTTCGTGCCTTGCTTTTATCCATTTGGAAAGGAGGGAGCAAGAAGAAGAAGATACCTTTGCAATTGAATACTAATGCTTGACCTAATTCTGTAAATTTTGATGCATGTTGAATTAAAATATTAGAACCCTAATACACATTTCACCATAATCTTGAATTAACTATATTATTGAAATCTTGTGATCAATCTATCTAAAATATTAAAACTCTAATGATAAATCTATGATTTTGTAGTGATGTGTCGCCCTAACATCTACATGAATCCATATTGTATGATGTAGATTGATGATAATGCATGAGCTAGTTTGAAATTTTGAAATCAATTATGAATCTCTCCATCCCTAGGTCATAATAATTTTATGTGTAATCTTTATCTTGATGATGAATATGCATGGACACTCGAAATGTTGAAATCAATGTTATAGAATGACAGCACATGTATTTGTTGGCCTAGAAACCTGTCCAAGATTTACTTAGGATGTAAGTGTATAATGTGTATAATGTGTATTAGGTTTTTAAGAAAATTTTGGTAGCATTTCCCTGTTTGTTCTCTAAGTACATATGTACTTAGAGAACATCGGGGAAATGTTGTTGAAATTTTCTTGAAAACCCAATACACATTATACACTTACTAGTGAGATTAAGTGTTCAAGAATGGGATAGGTGGTACACATTTATTATAAATAAGAATTACAGCACATGTATTTGTTGGCCTAGAAACTCATCCAAGATTTACTGATTAGGAATACATCTTGGATAGTCCCATGTTTGGGACTGTTCTTGAACACCTAATCTCACTTAGGATGTTTTAACCATTAATTATATATAAGACCTTAAACCCTAAAGTTTTAACCATAAACCCTAATCTTTTAACCCTAGACCCTAATCTTGTTCTAATATATACTAGTTTTCTCTTTGATCATAGAATTGATAGATCATGGATGTCCATTCCAAATTGCTACACCCCTGAGTTTATTTCTGGTCTTGACCAGTTTATTAGGTTTGCCGAGGAACATAGGAAACAACCTGGAGATAGGTTCTACTGTCCATGTAGGCATTGTGGTAACAACTTGAAAGTCAGCACTAGTGACAAAATCAAAAGTCATGTCATGTGCAATGGGATTGTACAAAGCTATATAGAATGGCACTGGCATGGAGAGATTTCAAACCTAAAATCAGTGGATGTCGATAGTAGTACTTGTGTGGAAGAAGAAATTGCCTTCAATGACGTAGATGTGAACGAACCAGTTCCAGTAGACATCATTGATGCGATGTTGGATAGTTGTGGGGTAGAGCAAACCAATCCACCTCCCAAGTTTAGAAACATTGTGCATGATGTTGAGATACCGTTATACACAGGTTGTAAGTTTATGAAGCTTAGAGTTGTGTTGAAATTGTATAAACTGAAAGCTAACAATAGATGGAGAGACAAAAGCTTCATGTCATTGTTGTCTTTGTTGAACGAAATTCTTCCTGAAGGAAATGAGCTACCAATCTCAACATACCAGTTAAAGAAATTGTTGTGCCCAATGGGAATGGAGGCCAAGAAGATACACACATGCCCGAATGATTGTGTGTTATTTCAAAAGGACTATGTGGATTTGAAAGATTGTCTGAAATGTGGTGTGTAAAGGTATAAATTGACAACTTCGGGGAAGTCCAAAATAGGTTCTCCTACAAAGGTGATGTGGTATCTACCTATAATACCACGGTTTCAATGCTTGTTTGCCAATCCTATAGATGCGAAGAATTTCAGGTGGCATGCAGATGTTAAGAAAAATAATGATGGGATCCTACGGCATGCGTCTGATTCCCCATAGTGGAAGAAGATTGATTTATTGTACCCTGAATTCGGTGAAGAAGACAGGAATCTAAGACTTGGGCTTTATATAGATGGGATGAATCTATATGGGACATTGAGCATCCAACATAGCACTCAGCCAGTTATGCTTGTTATATACAATCTTCCTCCCTAGTTGTGTATGAAAAATAAGTATGTTATGTTGTCATCTTTGATATCAGGCCCTAAACAATCTGGAAATGACATCGGCATTTATCTTGAACCTATGATTGATGACTTGAAGAAGCTCTGGGGTGAAGGTGTGATGACCTATGATGCTTCACGAAGAGAGACATTTTGTTTGCACGCTATGTTGTTTTGCACTGTGAATGACTTTCCAGCATATGGGAATTTGTCTGGATATAGTGTCAAAGGATCTAAAGCATGTCCTATATGTGAAGAGAACACTGATTCAATATGACTAAAACAAGGCGGCAAGACTGTATATCTTGGTCATCGAATGTTTCTTCCAAAATTTCATATGTATCGTAGGTTGCGCAAAGCATTCAATGGATAGACTGAGGAACAGAGTGCACCTAAACCTATATCAGGGGAGGATGTTTATGAAAGAGTAAAACACATTGCCAATGAATTTGGTAAGAGATCACAATGTACAATGGCCACATGGAGTGATAAGTCTTTATTCAAGAAGAAGTCAATATTTTGGGATCTTCCTTATTGGAGTTCTTTGACAGTCAAGCATTGTATCGATGTCATGCACATTAAGAAAAATGTATGTGATAGCATCATCGATACTCTGTTGAATATACCAGGTAAGACTAAAGATCAGATAAAATCTAGAATGGACCTACGTGAAATGGGAACAAGGTCAGAATTAACAGAATTATGTGAAATGGGAAATCGGAGAACATACTTACCTCCCACTTGTTATACGTTGTCTAGAAAGGAGAAGAAAGATTTTTGTGAATGCTTAGTAAATGTTAAGGTGCCACAAGGTTACTCATCCAACATTTGTACATTGGTATCAATGAAAGAGCTGAAGTTGATAGGTCTTAAATCTCATGATTGTCACACTCTAATGCAACAATATTGCCCATGGCAATTCGATCTATATTGCCGAAGCATGTACGGTTTGCAATCACCAGACTTTGTTTCTTTTTCAATAGTCTATGCAGCAAAGTTATTGACCCTGATACTCTCGATAAATTGCAAAGAGAAGTGGTTGTTACCTTATGTCAGCTTGAGATGTATTTTCCTCCTTCGTTCTTTGATATCATGGTACATCTTGTTGTCCACTTGACTAGGGAAGTGAAAATGATGGGACCAGTTTTCTTGCATTTGATGTATCCCTTTGAACGATACATTAGCATTTTTAAAGGTGATGTTCGAAACCGTTATCGGCCTGAAGGGAGTATTATTGAGGGTTATGTGGCGAGAGAGGTTATGGATTTTTGCAATGACTTTCTGCGTGCTAATGACGCTCTTGTGAATGACAAGAATACTGAGGAGCATTTTGGCAAATGAATTTTGGGATCACTGGTGAAAGTAATCAGTCGTGAGCAGTTGGAGCAAGGTCACTTGTATATTTTACACAACATCGACGAAGTGAGTGTTTATATCAAGGAACATACCAATTTCATCAAGAGATAATTTCCTCGATCCAATTCAATGTGGCTTGCTAGAGAGCATAACAAGACATTTATTAAGTGGTTTGAAGTTAAAGTCTTACATCAACTATCTCAAACACCAGATTATCTTACTGAAACCATCAAATGCCTCGCCTTTAAACCAAAATTGAATGTTATGTCTTATGAAGGGTTTGACATAAATGGATTCTCGTATTACACAAAGCGTCAAGATGATAAGAGTATCATCCAAAATAGTGGGGTCACCCTTCAAGCGTCTTCATTGTTTTTTGCAAGTGCAAAGGATAAGAGTCCACGTGAAGCTAAAATGTCATATTACGGTGTCATTGAAGACATATGGGAGTTTGACTATGTAGTTTCAGAATTCTACTCTTTAAATGTAATTGGGTTGACAACAACAAAGGAGTTATAGTGGATGAATTGGGTTTCACATTAGTGAACTTTGAAAAGATTGGCGTGCAGGGTGAACCATTCATATTGGCATCACAGGGAAAACAAGTATTTTATATCGATGATCCTACAAATGATAAATGGTCGGTTGTTCTTCATGGTAAAAGATAGTTCATTGAAGATCTTATAGATGAAGAAGAGTACTATGATAAGTATGATGACTCCAATCCATTCTCAGTTGGGTTGCCAACACCACAAAACATTGAAGTTGGGGATCACAATGACTTGTATGTTCACAGGGATCACAATGAAGGATTGTTAATTGATAAAAGATCACAATATTAGAGACATGAATGTTTATATTTTTTATATGTTTTATTTTTCTGAATGTGAACTTTACAAAGTGAACTTTATAATGTGAATGTGTTCTTTACAATGTGAATTACTTTACAATGTGAATGTGAACTTTATATTGTGAATGTGAACTTTACAATGTGGATTACTTTACAATGTGAATTACTTTACAATGTGAATTACTTTACAATGTGAATTACTTTACAATGTGAATGTGAACTTTACAATGTGAATTACTTTACAATGTGAACTTTACAATTAGTGTTACTTAATTTTAAATGTGAAATTTATAATTTGAATTTGAACTTTTAGATGGCTGAGCATTCCCATGATGATCATGTTGATGATCACCGTGAGGGTGAGGACGTGCTTGCGCCGCCTGACAATGTAAGTTTTAAGAATATATCCCTGAGGTTTCTATCTATATGTTCATTTATAATTATATCATGTAAGTGTGTTTTTTATCAAAATTTTAGGTTGTTGATGTACCCCCTGAAGAAATTACAGCACTTGATGAGCAGAAAAAGAAAATTGAGAAAGTGAGGGGTATCACAATGATGAACAAGTTAATACAGCAAAGGGGCAATGGACCCAAATTGGTTGTGGATTTTAATCATGTAGGAAATCCATATGGAGTGAACATCAACTCATTTGTTTCATATCTTGGGGTTCTTACTCGTAGCCATTGCAGTCCTATCCTAGAATCCTGGCATAAAGTTCCTAAGGGGAAGAAAGACCACATATGGAAGGAACTATGCATGACTTATTATTATTTGTAATTCTATTTGTGTAGATTACTAATTTTTAGGATACTAGTGAATAGCAATTCTATTTAATTTGCAGAGCATATTTGATCTGGATGAAAAGTTGCATTGTAAATGTGTGATGCAACTCTATGGTAGGGTCCTAAAGAACTATAGGATCAATCTCACCTGAGATTACATACACGATGTTGATAAGAGGTTCTTGATTGATTTCCAATTCTAGACATTGATCGCTATTTCACTAACTCTACACTAATATTTTTTATTTGTATTCTCTTAAAAAAATAAATTTAGGTAGAAGGAAGCCACATAACAATGGAACTACCTAGACCCCAAAGACTGGGAGGCATTTGTTACCCAAAGAAAAACAGATCAATTCAAGGTATTAAGCACCACTCCCAATTTAATTAATACACATTTTTATGTATTCACCTATTCAAGATTAACCTTTAGTGTTACTAACCAAATCAATGTGCTAACTAACTAGGCCCTCAGTGAGCCGGCGCAAAGAGAAAGGTGTGCATTGAATGTGCACGACCACACAATGGGTCCAAGAGGATATGCAGGCGTTCACCAAAGACTACCGGCTGAGTCTTCTCAGCCTACTGCTACTCAGGAGACTGTAGAGTCCTCTACTACTGCTCCTGCACCTTTGCCTCGCCATGTATGTGGATAGTTGGGAGGAAAAACAAGAAGGGAGACATACCGAAGCCCGCAACTGCTGAAGTGGCTACAAAATGGTAAAAATAAACTCTTAGCAACCGATCGATATTGATTATTGTTATGTTTACTTACTAATTTTTGTTGATGGTGATTAGCGGGAGCTGCACGAGCAGAGGAAGGAAGGCAAGTTCATCCCTCAGGGCACAATGGATGAACTGACAGTTGCTCTGGGTAACCCAGAGCATCCTGGACGTGTTTGGGGTGCAGGCGCTGGTGTGGGCATCAAAGCATTCTTTGGGCCATCCCAGTGCAAACCTGTCCCAAAAGAGGGATTTTCACAAGTTAAGGTAACCTATTCTTATTTTAGAATGTTATTGCAAAAGGGAATTCAATAATCAGAAGCTAGCATTTCTTTTATCCATGTATAGGTAGATTCGTTAATTGAGAAGAGAATCCAAGAAGCAATGGTGAAGTGGCAGGCATCTCAGCCTGCCACTCAGACAGTACTTGTGGCGGGCCGCTCTTCTCCTATTGTAGAAGTGGTTGGGAGTAATCATGTAGACCCACCACCTTGCACGTCCTCTGTAAGTATTTGTATGACATAAAAGCTAGTCTGTTCAAGATGATATGTTTGTGTATATATGCATATAACATTCTTTACGTAAATTTATAGGGGTTGAAGCCATGTCGACTAAAAAGTCAAGAATATATCATTGCAGAGGCGTCGGCTTACCCACCCCTTAAAGGGTGCATGTTTCATGGGTATCCAGTACCAGATGGTGTGGTACATGTGAGCCCGATACATGTATTCCCCAACTGGATGGATCTTGCACTTCCTCATGCACACCCAGATGTTGAAACACTTGGTGAGGCAGTAGGTGGAGTGATATTGTGGCCCGAAGCGGATGTCCTCTATACTGATATTGTATGATAAATTTCCATTACTTTAATTTTTTAGTGTGTATATATGAGTCAATTGATCTGAAATTATATATACAGGTTAAAAAGATGAGACCCGCTGCATCTCGACCTCCACCTCCTCGACTACCAAGTTGGCTTCCAAGGGACCTACACGCCTCGATAGGTCCTAATTGTAGGGGTTTGGTTGTATGGATCAGCGAACATGATACAAATTGCCCTATAATTGTTACTATCCCGGAGGATGCTACAGGTAAATCATATGATAACAATCTATTTATACAAGTTTAGCATACGTATTAATGCATATGTAATACAAGTTCTGGATACGTACATATTAATGCATAGGTATTAATGCAGGTCAATCATACGAAAACAAGATATTTATACAAGATATTTTGGAGTTGTTTAGTTATCAATGGTTGAACACATCTATGATAGAGTTGTGGATATGGTGAGATCTTGTTTATACATCCATATACCTTGTTTTATATATAGTGATCTGGTTTCTTATATATTAATGCATATGTAATACATGTTTTGCAGCCACTTACACAAGATATGTAGAGATTTTGGGTTTTCCCATGTGGGATTTTTGGTTCCATCTTTGAATAGTCTTGTAGATACAGACCCTTCTTCAGTTACTTCATACTGCCGTGATGCTTTTCAATATTTTGGTAAAAATAATATGACGGTGATAATAGCTCCATTCAACGTCGAGTAAGTTTACTTTGCTTATAATTTGGACTTAAGAAAATTACATTTTTATTGTGGATTTTGAGTTATTAATTTTTAAATTTCTTACCTGTATTGGTAGGCATTGGGAGTTACTAGTTATTGTCCCCAAGACATTCACTGTCTATTATCTAGATCCTACGGGGAATGAGTTGGAATTATATGGACATGCAATTAAAAGGACATTATTCTCGTGAGAAATATTTCATGTTTTTATATCTATTAACATCTATTACTACATTACTATTTAATTATGCAAATTAATGGGTTACATTAACATATGTAGGGCTTTACAAGAGTACAAAAAAGCTGGAGGAAAGGTCCCCAGGAAAAAGGATTTGTCACTAATTTGGGATAATGTGAAAGTAATTTCCTGACTCTAATGTATATATTATTTATGTGAATTGTGCTTATTTGTATTTTTGAATATTTTTTATGTTTCAATTTATAGTGTGCTACACAAGACAACGACTGGGCATGTGCCTACTATATCATGCTATTTATGGACCTAATCATCAAACATGTCATAATGGAAATCGATAAGATACCGCAGGTATTATACATATTCTCATTAGATAATATGAAATATATCAATCTTATTATATATTATTAATTATATATATACGTCATTCTCTTTGCAGGTCTTTAAAACTACTAACTTCAGCACAGGTGGGAAGCATTTCTATGTACATGCTCCCTATACGAGAGATGAATTAGATATTGTAAGTGAATAATGGGCGAAATCCCTACAAAGAGTGGGAATTTTTAGATTTAATTTTATTGACAATGATGACAATGATGAATAAAGAATAACTTTGTTCTCATAATTATTTTTGTGTGAATGTGAATGAATTTTTATGAATTGTCATATGTGTGTGAAGATGATCAATACATAAATGCTTCTACATGTGTCTCAATGTGAAAAGAGATGAAATGAATGGAACTACAGGTTGCTACTGGTTTCAACATGTCTGTGATGAAAAAATAATATGAATTAAATGTGCTTATACATGTGTGTGAATCACATATATATAATATTGTCCATCTTGTTAATTTTGTAGGTTTGTGGCATGTTATTGGTTGATATCAATGGATGTCGGAAACTTGCAGTTCAGAACTGAACTGCAGGTTCTCATCCTGCTGACCAGCCATACAGCAGGACTGCAAACTGATTAAAAAAAATCTTAACATAAGAGTCGATTATTTGAACAAAACCGACACCAAAGACATACGACGGCGGTTTTTGACAAAAAAATGGCGTCTATGTGGCCAGGAACCACGGTCGTGCAGGGAAGCACGACCGTGGTGGTAGACATGGGATATGGCGTTGTTATTAGCACAAAACTGACATCGTTTTAGCTGATATTGCCAAGAAACACAGCTGTGTTGGGAAGCACGGACGTGGTGGCAGGGGTGATGGCATCGGGTATCTTACAAAACCGACGCCTATAGGCCCTTTGCTGGCACGTTTTCGGTGGAGGGAAGCGTTGTGACGTCGGTTCTTTTAAAAACCGACATCTGTAACAATTCTATAGTGTCATTTATCTTACACAACTGACGCCTATAGTCCCTTTGTTGGCGCATTTTTGGTGGCATGAAGCTTTTTGGCATTGGTTGCGAAATGACGCCGAAGGGGTCCACCTTTAGCAGTGCCCACTTGGGTGTCGCTTGGAAACAGGTACTAAATCCCTTAATTAACCGACGCTAAAGGCATGTTCTGTAGTTGAAAAAAAAAAGACTATGCCTTCGCCATATTGAATATGAATAATAAGTAATAATAGCATGGCACTTTAAGTTCGATATGAACAAACATTTTTTGTTTTTTCATAACACAAGATTACATATCGAAATAGTAGTATGAAACAAAGATGATTTCCATGAAAGCTTGCATTTTTCTGAATCCAATGGCTATTTATTTGTAATTTTTGGATACACTGACAAATAGTTATGCATTTTAGAAAGTTGACCAATCATAAAATCAAGAAATTCCAAATAAGTAAAGATAAAATCACGAGAGAGGCCTGGACCCACTGACATGGCCCAATAACACGCGGCCATGTCACTTAGTCAATAGCTAGCTCAGCTCGTTCAAAGCAACACATGATAGGGCAAAAAGATTATTTTGCCCTCCACGTAAAAACAAAATGAAAGAGAAAAGTAGTAGGGTAAAATAGGGAAACCAAGCGAGGGATTCATCTCCTTCCCAGTCCATGTCATGGTCGTCACCCCTGCGAACTGTAGGTTGCGAGGAATTGGGTGAAACTAGAATCATAGCCAAAATTCCAAATTAGAAGCACGAGTACCTTTGGTTGAACTCCATGGACCGAACTGAGCTCTCAACGAAGCTGTCAGCCTCTTCCGTGAGCAAAAGTGGGATCGTAGAGCTATTGTTTGAGGCTGAGTTTTAGGGGAAAGGTTCTCGGGCCTATTGAGGCCAAACTATTGTGGATGAGCAGGAGTATTGTTGTAGAGATATGGGCGCACAAATATAGAGGTATGATGAACCACACTAGTGGGAAGATGGGTCTGAAGTGGTGAACAGGGGAAGGGAGAGACCCTCTTGTCGACCGAGAACACCCAACGACCAAACCCCCCATATAAAGGGGTCACAAAGAGCAAAATCGTGCGGCGATGGTAAAAACGAAGTCAAACAGAACCGAAAAGGAAAGAGGGGGAAAGCAAATCACGATTGAAAAAGAGAAACGCTGTAGCCGGAGAAAAGGAGTCTGAATGGAGGTAGGAGACAACTCCTCCTCCATTAGATCCACATCCAACGGCCAGGGAAAAAGTGCACATAAGAGAAATTTGAGAATCAGGAAACCATAGGGTGACAGCATGACAAAATACCAATTTCGAATCTGATTTTAATAAAGTGTGAATGCATTATTTCCTTATTCTATCTCTCATGATTTGGGGGGTCAAACATTTTCCATATTAAGTGAAATTTTGTACAGAGGCGAATAAAGGTATATAGATTCTGATTATGCACTTAGTTTTGCCTTTTGGAAACTTTTTATAGGTTAAATAAATCAAATCATATTTTCTCTTTCCTCCTTCATTAATAGCATTAGGATTATCCAAATATGATGAAACTTCAACCATAAGTCTTATTTAATGTTGGATATGAATTTTCCATCAATTTTACATTTTGGAGTTGTTTGAGCATTTATTTAATATTTTGAAGGTTCTATACACTTTCTCTCTCCTAATTTCACCTTTTAAGCAAAATTTCTCCAAATTGGATGAAAATTCACCCAAAGACTATATTTATTATGTAGATTATGAATCTAATATTATTTTCCCCTTTTAGAGTCATATATTATTTTATTTGATATTTTTAGTGAAAACTCACATCTTCTTTTCCAATTTGAATTATATGAATTATTATTATGTGAATATTGTGAAACTTGACTCCCAAGGTAATTGGGACCCAAGGAACACTATTTTAAAGTTAGATTTTACTTTTGGAACATATTTTTATGAGATATGTCATATGGCCCATTAGTGGCCCATTAGCCCATTATTTACCCAATTAAGTTCTTTAATTTCTTATTGTCATCCAAATGAGTCATTATTAAGCACAAAGTATTATTATGTATTCCCTTATATACTTGAGGTGTCACATTTTATGTTCCATTATTGGCTTAATTACATGTATTAGCTTATCCTTGTTTGGCTAAGTCAAAAGGGTAAAACTACTAGGGTAGCGTTCTAGTTCTGGTATGTTACTGTGGTATAGGCAATGGTTGCAACATTCCTACAAACTTTTGATGTTCAACTTTAACTTGATGACATACGACACATCTCACAACAAACCCAGCCATGTCCTTTTTCAAGCCTGGTCACCAATACATATTATTCAGATTATGATACATCTTGGTGCTACCTAGGTGCATAGCATACATGGATGAATGAGCCTCTTCCAACACCATCTCCCTTAGGTCATCAGCATCAGGAACCACTATTCTACCATGATAACAAACTGTCCCATCATCTGACTCATGGAAGCCATCATGTTTCTCGTTGCCAAATTCTGATCTAATCTAATGTATCACAATATTAGTCTATTGTGCCTCTTTAATCTATTGTCTCAACATGGGATGCACTTATAAATGTACCAACAGACCTGTTAGCAATAAAACTTCCAACTTAACATTCATCTGATGTAATGAGACCAACATGTCTAGTTTGTGGCACATCAAAGAACTCAATTAGGTTCTATCCATAGACAGAGAAGAAGACTTCCAACTCAATGCATCTACCACGACATTTGCCTTCCCTGGATGATAATCAATTATGTAGTTATAGTCATTGATTAACTCCATACAGCGATGTTATCTCATATTCAACTCTAGTTGTGAAAAGATGTACTTCATGTTATTGTGATCTGTGAAGATTTGACACTTCTCCCCATATTGGTAGTGCCTCCAAATCATCAAAGCATGAACTATAGCAGCTAGCTCCAGATCATGGGTCAGGTAGTTCTCCTTGTGTTTCTTAAGCTGTCAGGAAGCAAAAGAAACCATTTACTTGTCCTACATCAGCACACATCCCAAGCCCTTCTTGGATGCATCACAGAAGACTATGTATCCTCTTCACTGCTCAGGAAAGACTAGAATCGGTGCACTTGTCAACTTATCCTTCAATGTCTGAAAAGCACGTTGGGATCTGTCATCCCAGACGAATGTCATGTCCTTCCTCGTCAACTTTATTAGAGGTAAAGTGATAGCATTGAAGTCCTTGATGAACCTCCTATAATAGCCTACCAAACCTAGAAAATTGTGCACTTCTATAAACATCTTTGTCTGCTCCCACTCTGTCACTGACTCTACTTTCTTAGGATCCACACGTACTCCTTTGGCATATATAACATGCCCCAAGAAAGCTACCTACTTCATCCAGAACTAGCACTTGCTAAACTTGGCATAAAGTTGATGTTGTCTCAGCACGGTCACGCCTTTCGAATATGTTGTTCATGTTGTTGACTATCACGACTGTATATCAAGATGTCATCTATGAAGACCACCATAAATTGATCAAGAAATGGTTGGAGCACTATGTTCATCAAATCCATAAGTGTTGTGGGTGCATTGGTCAGCCCAAATAGCATAACCACAAACTCATAGTGACCGTATCTTGTCCTTAATAGCTGACTTAGGTATGTCATCCTCCTTGATCCTCAATCGATGATATCCTGACCTCATGTCTATCTTTGAGAATAGTTTTGCACCACACAACTGATCAAACATGTCATCTATCCTCGGAAAGGCATACTTATTCTTTATCGTCACCTTGTTCAGTTGTCTGTAGTCTATGAACAGCCTCATAGACCCATCCTTCTTCTTCACAAACAACATTGGATCACCCCATGGTGACATACTCGATTGATGAAACCTTTGTCAAGCAGTTCTTGCAATTACCTCTTCAACTCTGCCATCTCTGTCTGAGCCATTCTGTATGGTGTGTGATCTATCAGTTGTGTGTCGGGAAGCAGATTGATCTCAAAATCAATCTCTCAGGGTGGGGGAACACCTGGAAACTCTTCAGGAAACACATCCTCGAACTCTCTAACAACTGGTACCTCTTGAATACTAGGACTCCTCACCTTAGTATCCATCACATATGCCAAGAACGCTTCACAACCTTATCTCAAAAGCTTCCTCGCCACAATGGTCGAAACCAAACACGTCGGAAGAATCTTCATGTCTCCTTGGAAGATCCACGTCTCACCACCATCTACAAATTTCGTCTGCTTGGAACTACAATCCAAGACCACTCCATCCTCCTGGGTATCCATTCCAAGGATTACATCAAATCCATGCATATCAAGTGGTATGAGATCCACTTGAATGATGTGCTCTAAAAGAAGAGAACACAGGAAGGGTGCACCTCCTGCAACACTACAGAACTGACTAATGGGGTTTCTAACAACAAACTATTCTTCCTATGACTAGCAGGCAAAATATAATTGTCAAGCACATCACGAGCAATAAAAGAGTGTGTTGCACCTGGGTCAACCAAAACAAATACAAAGCAAGAAGAAGACAAATCAGAATGAAATAACTCCATCTGACTTGTCACCACTCGTAGGTTGACCACCGCCTCCGACTGACTCATAGAATAGAATCTAGTCATTGCCTACTATCTCCCCCGTCCTCTGCTCCCCTGAGCAGAAGATATGACCTGTGACGCTTGGCCACGTCCTTGTCGTCTGGTGTTGCTATGTTGTTGTTTATTTGAGCCCTACTGGCTCTGCCTTGGTTCCTAGGTCACTTCATCATCCCTCACTGGACATTCTCTCCTTAGATGTCCTATCCTCCCATAGTTATGGAAAGCTTAGTTCCCATACTGTGTCCTAGACATCCCTGTCACTGATACTAATGTTGTGTTGGGAGATCCAGTAGGCAGAAAACTCCAGCCTCTTCCCTTATTTGGTAACCATTGCGTCGGAGCACTGAACCTCTGTGATGTTGGCGATGCAAAAAACCTCAACATTTTAAAGCCTCCTAGCAACTACCCTTGGGACTGTGCAGACCTCTTTTGGCACTCATCTCCCGCTTCTCCTTCACATATCTCTCTATCCTCTGAACATACTCCACAAATGTGGCAAACCTTTCTCGATTCTCCAAAGAATCTACTGAGGTAGACAACTCAGCGTTCAACCCCTTCTCAAAATGATGAATCCACTCATCCTCTATGGCATCCATGTAAGGACAGAACCTCAACAACTCCATAAACCTTGCTTCATACTCATTGATCATCATGAATCCCTGTCAAATCCTCTCAAACTGGCTGATCTTCTTATCAAGATATGTCTGAGGAAAGTACCAACTAATGAACTCACATCGGAACTCCTCCCAACCGATCACAACACATGGCCTATTCTCCTCCTCTATGGCCCACTAGTGACCAACATTACCCTTCAAAAGGTACACTGCATGCTTCACCTTATCCACTTTAGGGATAATAAGGATCTTAAAGGCTTTCTCAAGCTTGGTAAGCCATAGATCTGCATCCACTGGATCAGCCTTCCTAGCATACTCTACCTCCCCAACATGGCAAAGCTACTCAAAAGTCTTCCCAATACCTAAAGATTCAATATTGGGGATCGGTGCCCTAGGCTGAGGTGCAGGCATCTTGTCCACCATATGAGTCATAGTAGAAATTAACTGTCCAAAAAGAGATTACAAGGCAGGATTTCTAATCATGGCTGGGTCAAATTGGGGGACTTCAGGCACCCGATCTTCTCATGCCTGGTTCCTAGAACCACCACCTGGTACAGCAATACTGCTTTCAGCAGCATGTTCTTCGTGTTCTCTAGATATCTTTAAGCTTTCTTTTCTTCTTCTGCATAAGCAAAAGTCACTATAAGACATACTAGAGGACACAAGAATAGACACAAACCCTAGTCCTAGGTCCCTATAGACTCAGCGAACCTACATCTCTGATACCAACCTTATATGTGATGCACTGCGCCACAAAAGCGAGATTACTCAAAAAAAACACGGAAGAAGGATTAAACAAATAGATTACTAGAAAATAGTGAAAATTAAAACCATTTGCATAAAACTGCCAAACAACAAAACCCTTTACATATGAGTTCGTTCATGCCTCAAATCACTTACCATGTGTGCCACCAACTTGTTATAAGGAAATATATTCTAGAACATATATACATATATCCACCATAGCCAAGCACAAGAGAGGCATACAAGACAACCACATATCGAAGGCACGTCTATAGAACATCCCCAAAGACCTGAGTGCACAGGGATGACTCTAGGACTCCAACAACAAAAGACATCTAGCAGCACTTGCAACTTTGTCAGCTACTGCCTCTCTTCCTGCTCTCAACCTCTGTTGAACAATCTCTCCCTCCTCATGCACATCCACCTAAAACGGATGTGGGAAACCCACAGGGTGAGATTCCAAATCTCAAAGGGAGATATAACTCCCCACCAAGTCTATTATTATCACAGATAAGATGATTAAAGAAGTTGTAGAGATTATAATTATGACAGGAAAGTAATCATTATCAACAAAATAGGCCATTACTATTGGATTATGAAGCATCTTAATCATTATAAAAGGAATATGAAGAACATGTATATTCCCTACCAACAATAATGTACAAAAACAAGAAAGGCCTCATACAATGTTTCCGCATTTGATCCTATACAAGTATACTACATGGCTAATTATGTATTTTATTTTACCCCAAGGATTTGAGTCGTACCATCCAAATTTAATAGACCACTGCTAAATCAAAAATAGTGTCATACCAAGTCTAGTGGAAGAGATGGAATATACGACCTTACCACCTCATGGTCAGTACACAAGTGAACACGCAATGGCATCATCAGTTAGACTACTTCTAGCAACATATAGTCCATTTGTGCAATTCTAGCCCGCCTTGGTACATGTCACGGCGCTAGTGAAGTTGAGCTATGACCCACAGCCGCACTCTACCAGGGTATGTCTTGCAGCCAATCATGTGTCACATATCACTGAACTATGGTCCAAAGACGCACTCTTTCTAGGGTATGGTCAGTAGTCAATCCTATGTGACATATCCTGGACATACAAGGATATTCATCCTCACCTCCGCATATTCAAAAATATGCACTCTGAGTTAAACTCATTCCACCATTTAGCAACTACTGACACTGAATGGATCTAAAACATAGGGAAAACTACATAATTGGGTTCTACTTGATTTGTTAGGTCATTGAAGTGTCTTTTAATATTAATAAAGTTACAACATATAAACTCTAAACAAGTTCTACAAAAATAAGGGCATAACACATTTCTAGAAAGTAATTGAGCATATAAGGTGTGATCTCATCACATTATCACTTGATGTTCATCATTCACCATGATTATCATCACAAGGACTACATACATTTGGGGTAGCAACCCCTCATCTAATTACTGAGGAAATTATCTTCTCATATAAGGCAATAAACCATCATTGGGTCATAAGATCATTTACCTCATCTTCCTATGATACCAACATCACACCTTCCTCATAAGGCCCATTCAATCATATCATAAACACCATATCTCTTACCTGGCTATGCTTATTAATGATGTTACCTCCACGGTTAGAGATTTGGATCAAGAAGGATAATACTTCGTTACTACTACCATTTCGTAAGAATTCACACCATTCACACTACATCATTAGGGTTAGGGTTCTCTTTAACTGATTAAAGTTTACAAATTTGGATAAACAACCAACTTAGATCATACTTCTATTATCACTATAAGGCATGTTATGAAATTATAGGTCATAGAAAACAACACTCCTTTATTGTTCATACAACCACCACATAGGGTATCACATCACACCATGTAACCCTATCATCAACATGATATATCATAACCACCATCACAACATGATATATCATAACCACAACTTGGAACTCGTCCTCCAAGCTCTAAGAGAAACCTCCCTAGCTCCTTAATCTCTCATGGTCATCCACCAAGAAGGAGAGAAAGCAAGGATGTCCAAAAGGATCATCTTGTAAGCAGGGAAAGAAGATTAATACTAGGGGGTGAGAGAGAGATCATGGAAGAGGTGTCATCACCTTAGGATCTTAGGTGACACTTGTCTACGAGAAAAGAGACACATGCAACGACATGCAAGGAGGTGGTGATATGGTCAAGGCTAGATCTCATCGTCTTGGTCTCCTTCCAAGGTCATGGATGATACCACATCTCCACACACCCACAAACCGATAGGGAATAACCCTACACAGTCACAAACCAACAAGGCACAACCCGACACTACTCACAAATTGATAGGGTACAACCTGAAACTACTCACAAATTGATAGGGCACAACCCTACACACTCACAAACTGATAGGGCACAACCCTACACACTCACAAATCGATAGGGCACAACCCTACACACTCACAAACTGATAGGGCATAACCCTACACACTCACAAACTGATAGGCAACCTCTTAAGGGATCTCTAACCTGAGATAACACATCTAGGTGCAAGACACACCTCACTAATGTGTTTTAAACATTACCAAGGATGTCACCACACAACCAAGACCCATACAAGGTACCCACCTCTCTCTCTCTACTCTAGATGATGCTAAGAGAGAGAAGGACCACTCTAGAGGTGTCAAATTTTCACATCAACCCCTACTCTGGGTGAATTGCAATTTGCACCAAAACCTCACCACAAAACACAAGTATCATCAAAACAAGCTCAAATAAGAAACTTAAGCTTTCTACAAGCCCTAATTACATCTCAGATGATTAGAGAAAGGTTCTAAGCAACATTCTTAGGCAAAACAAATAGGGTTATCCCAAAATGTGGATCAGGGTCCTTACAGGATGTGTCTCTTGTTCCTTAGCATCATGAGAGAGAGAATGATGCTTAGGGGAGCCTTGTTGGACTTCTAGGTTGATGAGGTGGCATCACGAGTTGATTTTATCATTTGCATGGTTTGTTGAATGCTTGAGTTGTTGGTAGCGACCATGTTGTTGTTGATGTTGGTTCTTGGTAGCAAATGATATGTTTTGTGAGTGTTTCTACCAAATCACCTTTCTTGGTTGTGTTTGTAGCAACCTATGTGCTTTGTCCTTGGTTTTGGTTTCTAGGGTTTTGGTTTGTTCTTTGTTGTAGCGACTAGTTGTTGGGTTGACATGGGTGGCGGATGCTAACATGGTGACCCTTAGTTTTGCTCTTATTGAAGGGTGTAGTGGACCTAAGTGGTCGCTACAGTACCTAGGTTTTAATGACCTTTCTTGCATGCTTGTTGTGAGTGATTGCATGGTCATGGTTATGAGGGACATGTCTCCTTAGAGGCTCCTATATCTTGACACCTCATATATTTCACCTGTCTCCTACCCTTGGGTATTTATACACCTTCTTTCACATGCAAGTAACCCTTTTAGCTCTTTTCTTTCTCTCTTCTTGCTTGGAGTCGGCCCTTGAGCTTGGTGGTTCAAGTAGAGGTGATGATCTTGAAGAAGGAGGTCAAGCTCTTGCATGTGCGGATCTTGGGTTTGATTATCTCTCTTATCATATTTCTTGGTGATCTTTGATCTTGGTAAGTGGTTTCATCCTCTTGATCTCATTTTTCTTGAACCCTATTCCTCTTTCTTTCTTCTCTCAACTAAACTATGGTTCTCCATGGTGGATTTCTTAAGGAACCCTCCAATAGAGGTTGAATCCATGGTTCACCATGTTAGTACCTGAGTGAGATGAAGATCTCCTCTTTCCCCTTTCTTTTTCGGACTAGGGTTTTTACCCTCTCTCTTTTAAGCTTCCTTTGACCTTTGTGTGTTCTTCTTCTCTTGAGGTGATCTTTATTAGATGTGGAGTGATCTGATTGGTGTTTCTCTATATCTCTCTCTCTCTAGGAGCTTGCGGCTTTGGAGATGATCTTCACCTCAAGGCGGATTATATAACTTTCCCTTCATCCATTATTGCACCTTTATCTTGCTTGCATGTTAATGTTTAATATATAAAATGTGATCATAAGTTGCTAGATGATGATATATTTATTTAGGGTTTAAGATTATGAATTATTCTTATTTAGATATCTCTTTCTCCTAGACCCTAATTCTTGTACCTGAAATCTAAGTGATGGTGGAGTTGTTGTTTCTTACATGCACCTCGAACATTGGTTTTATCACCACATTTTTTGTTGGGTCATCTTATTAAATATGATGGTTTTGTTATCCTCATGTATGCTTGATGCTTGGTTTTCTTCCTCATATCATGGTTTTCCATAAGATCCTTGTGATTCTTATTTTAGGGTTTTGCTGATCATCTTTTCCAAGAGGTTTTCTTTTGGTCACTCTTCAGTTTCTTGGTGTTAATCACCTATTTAGGGTCTACATATGTTGACCTTATTTTGGTCGCAATGCTTTTTGACCTATGGTCGCTAGGGTGGTTTGGTCGCAACTAACCTTAACTCTAATATGTTGTGGTTGCTATACTTGAGATGGTTCTTTTGTTTCAATCAAAATGACCATGGTTGACGGATCGTCACTAGGCTATGAGTGTAGTGGTCGCTACACCTGATTTAGTTTTTTGGTTTCTACGCATATCCTATCATGGTCCCAACATGTTTCCTAACCCCCTTGTGGTCCTTACATGTGTCAAGTCATGTGGTCGCTACAAATTTGAGATTGCTACATTTTGTACATGGCGTTGACGGTCGCTACATGGTGTAACCCTAGTGGTTGCTAAATGGTGTGACCCTAATGGTCAATACACAGGGTGTTACCCGAGTGGTCACTACACATGTGAGGGTGTTGGTCACTACACCCTAGTTTGGTCGCTACATGTTGCTTTTTTCATGTGTGGTTGTTTATGATCATGTTGATGTTTGGTCTATATAGTCCAAGGATGTTGGATGTGATCTGCCTAGGGTTCGATGTTGAGTGTTTTTATGAAAACCCTAATCGGCTATCTGTGATAAACCATAACCCTAATTTGGGCTTATGATGTAAATACTTAGCTTTCTTGGATGATTAGCATGTTATAAAGTATTTTCTCTCTCCTATTTATGTAACCCTAATGTTGTAGGTTGAATGAACATAATAGCTTGTGATTTCTATGGTGTCTCTAATATGACATAGGGTAATGATTATGAGCCTTTATGAGGCATGATGAACTAATGATGATGTGCAGGAACTATGCATTTGGGTCTTATGACCTTGGCAGAGGCTTTGTGCCTGGTTTGAGGTGATATCCTCCAATGATGTGATAAGTCATGGTTATTCTAGGATGATGTGATAATGATGATGGCCTTGTTTGGCAATACTATCATCTAATTATGTGACAAGTTAATACCTCATACGTTTTATATCTTCTAGAGTTGTTCCACATTAATGCTTGCTAGAATGAACTAGGGTTTGTAATTCCACTTGTATGATGCAGCCTTAATTCACCCAAATGGAATAACTAATCAAATGAAACCCTAATCATGTAGTTTTCGTGTGCCATAGATCCATCTTTAGGGACAGTATTTACTGGATGGTGGAATGAGTGATTCATGTGGGAAACTCATAGTGCATATTGTTGAATATGCAGGGGTGCAAGTTGAGGGTATATCTTTGCATCCACAATCATTGGTTTTGAGTATGGTTGCAGACCTACCTTGGAAGGAGAATGGTCAGGACCATATCTTAGAGATATGTTTTTAGGGATGGTAATGATCATACCCTGGCAGAAGAATGATTGTGGTCATATATCACTAGTGTTGTGCCTATATACCAAGGAAAACTAGGCTGATTTGCACTTTGACTCTATATGTCACTCCTACAGAATCAGACTGACCGAGTGTATGGGATATCATAGGAGTTTGGCCCTCCTAGATCTTGTATGGTACTAATTTCAACTTCATAGTGGTCAGTTGGAGCATTAGTGGTATACCTCATCTCCTTAGGGCATAATAAAAGACGTAATATAACTGTGTAGTCTATTTGCTTAGGGTTAAACATGCTTCACATTTGATGACCCTTTGCCTTGTTTCTTATATTGTTTAGTTGATAATGGTTATACATTTTCTTTGTATTCCTTCTAAAAGTATCTTATGCTCTACATATCAGTTTGTAGTTGCTTAAACTACTTAGTTTGTGTTACTAGTTTAAAGTATTCATTTAGTTGAATCTACTCATCCTATTAAAAGTATTACCTACCTACTATATATATATATATATATATATATATATATATATATATATATATAGAGAGAGAGAGAGAGAGAGAGAGTCAGGCTAGAATACACTCGAGTGTACAGATCACGCCGTACACCTCAATGGTGTTTGCATATCTAGACCATGTTTTTCTAAAATCTAATCCATTGATCTTAATGGTTACAATAATAATAGGCCCAATACAAAATATGAGCTCATTTGGATGAGTGTAAGTCACTCATCCAAGGGAAAAAAAATCGACGCACAAAACTAATTTGAAATGCCTGATTTTTGCATCCTTTAGATGCACGACCTATAGGTGTCTAAATGAGCTAAAATTTATTATATGGTATGTTCTTAAGATATTTAAGAAGATCAACGGTTTATATTTTTCAAAAAATTATTACATCTTCAAAAATGACTGAGGTGTACGGTGCCTCTGGTATACTCGAGTGTACACTAGCCTGACTCTCTCTCTCTCTCTCTCTCTCTCTCTCTCTCTCTCTATATATATATATATATATATATATATATATATATATATATATTGGGCTCATATTTAATACCCACGCGGGTAGCCTGATTTTTCGCTACCCGCACATCCAAAAGTGTAACTATATGGTACATAAAAGTAACTCTAAGATAAAAAGTGTAACTATATGGTACACAAAAGTAACTCTAAGAACAAAATAGTAACTGCGTAGAAAATATACAATCAGTAAATATATGGACGTATCTTTTGATTTTGGTGGGGCAAATGATATTATTTTTGGATGAAATTTTTTGGGGAGCTAGATAAAATGCTCATCTACAATTGCGAATTTTTTTAAAAAAAAAAGTGACAGGAAGGGTGTGCGGGTATCTACCCGCGTGGGTATTATATATATATATATATATATATATATATATATATATATATATATATATATATATATATATATATATATATATCTGTGTGTGTGTGTGTTAATAATAGTTGTTGGCATAGAGTTATATCTCTCGTTGGGACCTTGGTCTCACCCCATGGATTTCCACATCTTTTAGGTGGTCGTCCACGATGAGGTAGAGATTGTGTGGTTGAGGAAGAGCGGCAAGGAGAGTAGTAGCGTTTGAAGGTTGGATATGTTGCTAGTGTTTTGTAGTAGAGTCCAATATGTTGTCCATGTACTCTCAGGTCCTTGGGGGTGTTTTTTAGATGTTGTACATAGATACGAGGTTTTGGCAGTATGTCATGGTTGTACATGTATGGCTTGTATATATATGAATAGGTTACCTTTTGTAATAGGTTTGTGGCAAGATGGCCATTGTACAGTGATGTATATACCTTGATGGTGCGATATGTGATACAAGTGGCACAGTTTGTGGACTTGTATGTAATATGTTTCTGCTTGTGAATATACATAACTGATAGGTTTAAATTTACCGTGTTTTCTGGTAATCTGGATTTTAGTGTTAATTTCACATTTTGGTTTGAGTAATCTCACTTTTGTGTGACCAATGTGATATAGTTTGGTTGGTATCAGAGCTCTAGGTTTGTTGAGTCTATAGGGACATAGGAGTAGGGTTTTGTGTCTATACTTTTTCTATTCAACATATCTAATGGCAGCTTCTGCTCATGTAGAAGAAGAAGAAGAAGAATGTATGTCTAGAGAGTACAAAGAACATGTTGAGAGTAGTGTTGCTACACTAGGAGGTGGTTCCAGGAGGTAGGAAAGAGCAGATGGAGTGCCTGAAGTGCCTTAGTTTGACCCAGTAATTGTGGCCAACCCCATTTTTCAATCCGTTTTTGCACAGTTCATGGCCACAATGACGCATATGGTGGATAGAATGTGTGTACCTCAAGCAAGGGCAACTATCCCCAATGCGGAATCCCAGGGTTCTGGGAAGACCTTTGAGAGGTTAAGTCGTGTGGGGGGAAATGGGGTATGATGCTACAGTAGACCTGAGACACATTGATATTTGGCTACTAGAGTTTGAGAAGGTGGGGTGTCCCGCCAGAGGTGCAAACACTAATCAATTGGGATCTAACTAGATGTGCCTCACGAGATCGGGACACACGGTGGGATACCTTTGAAATAATTAAGGACCTAAACCAACACCCCTACTTCTAGTAAAACACTACACTTCTAAGCACACAGGATTGTGTCGTAGTACAGGAGGGCGGCAAGTATAGGGTGGATCCATAGGGAGAAAAGGGGGAACTAGATCTAGGTTAGTTTGGGCTAGGTTCCTACTATGGAGTCTAGGTTTGAATGGTTTTATGGTAGATTTGTTTGATTACACTAAGGATTGAATAATAAAGAATGTAAAGGAGAACAAACAAGATCAAAACCTAAGTTAACCCTAGACAGTTAATTCTATTGAGCAAGTGAAAACAAGGTAAGCAAAGAAAAGAGCGAGCTACACTAAAGCATGCAAGAAGACATCTTCACTACACTAAGCTAGCAAAGAGGTCAAAAGAGGAAATAAAGACCTAAATTAGCAAGAACAAGGCAATGGACTAACTAATCAAGTAAAGAGCTAACTAAGATAACACTAGCTAAGCAAAAAGTCAATTAAGGTTTCAAAGTAATAAAGGGTTGTGTGTCCTGTTTGGGGGATGCACTTATCAATTAGGTTAGGGGGTGACATGTGAAAATTATGCTTTCATTTAGATTATCAAACCAAACAACAAGCTAGAGGCAAATGAATAGCCCTAGACAACTAACTAACCATGGATAGGATAGGTTGTGTATAAGGGAACTAGTCTCTAACACCTCCTACTATCCTTACAAGGCTCAATTCGGTTAGGGTTTAGGTGCAATTCAATTAGATTCTAAACAAGCCTAGGTTTCTAGGTTAGATGGTCTTAGGGTGATTAGGGTTTGGGGTATTAATGGGAGTGGAAGTGAGGTTTTAGACCTCACATCACCCACATTCTAGCCTTGACAAAGCTTTATGCTGAGCACGCTAAATCCATCTAAATTAGCTACTTAGATCTCTCAACTAGGGTTAGGAGAATTGATTTGCATTTAGGAGAATGGGTGTCTAGCTAGGGATCCATGAATTGGACTTAGGAGCAAATCCCAAAATTGACACATATAAGCAATTTCCCTAAATTCCTAGGTGATATCAAGCACAAACCAACAAGCAATTTCATGGAATGAGATAGAAATAGAATGCAATCATTAGCAAACAAAATTACAATGGTTACATATCATTTTCCCTCAACATGGTATCAAAGTAACATTTTTACCCCAAACAGCCCACCTAAGGGGCCTAGCTACTCATGGATCCTCCTTCTTCCAAGGTGCAAGGGCATGGAATGATGGTGGAATAGGGTCAAAACATTAGGGAACTAGGGTTTTGATGGTGGAAATGGTGAAATGGAGTGAAATGGAGTGAAACGGTGGTGGAAATGAAGTGGAATGGGTGGAATGCAAAAATGGGGTGATAAAAGGTAGCTAGGGGTGGCCAACCTCAATTTCCAGCTGCCACCCTCATATATATAGGTGGGTGGAAGCAATAGGTCAGGTAGAGGTAAAGTGGGAAATGCAATGGAAAAGTATCTAGGTTTTTGTGAGTAGCATAGTCATAGTGGGTTGCCACAGTCGTAATGGGGAGGGGTGAGATTGGTCGTGGTGGAGTGGAAAGATTGTGGTGAAAAATGGGGAAGAATCATAGTAAGTTATTGTATTTTGAACTGAAGGTGGCATGATCATGCTGGTCAACATGGCCATGGTGGTGCAAGGGTGGCACGGCCATGGTGTCTTAGAGGAAGATGCTCATTCTCTACTCCATGGCCATTTTGGATGGGCTGCTACATGGTTGTGCAAGGTGGCATGACCGTTCTACTGTCTTGTAACACGGCCATGCTAGGTAGCACGACGATGTTTCTGAGTGTAGTCTTCAATGTTTGACTCTATATGTTTTGAGTGATCTAGAATGGACCTTTTGTGGAACCACAGCCGTGCTGGTCTCTGTATCAGCACTTTGACTTGAATCTTTGTGTTTCCTTGGGCATCTTTGCTTCAATTGATTTTTGGCCACTAGGGGTGGGTTGAGGGAGCCTTGGACCTCACTTTGAATCTCTCTAAGGGTATAGAAACCTGGATCACTTCATCTTCTCTCTCTCTCTTCCATCCAAGCATGGTCCAAATGCCTGAAAAACATGCAAATAATGTCCATAAGTGCATTTTACATGAAATCACATATTAGGGGAAATAACATGTAATCTAACATGTATAGATGTGATTGAAAAGCAATATGACACAAGATGAAGCCCTAAAATAGGATTTAATTACCATCCCAAACTTAAAACATACTTATCCTCAAGTATGCTCCAACTCAATCTCTCTACAATTTTTCCACAATCAAGAAATGGCAAATGCAATACAGTAGGTGAATATTGACTAGATGGGCTCAAAGATGACTATGTACATGCATTCCACCTCTCTCCTCTCCTCTTTTACAAACCAACAATGATTAGAGAATTGATCATGCAAACTTCAAATATAGAGCATAGAAAACACAATCAACCCATTTGGTTATCATATCACTCTGGGTAAACCTTTCATGGTAGCAAAGGTCAAAAATGACTAATTTTTCAGTTTTACATTCATGCATTCCATCGCATATGTCCATCCACACTAAGTAACCCACATGTCTATGAAAAAGGGAAAACTGATCTAGGTTTGATGTTTCCTAGCTCCATGGGCATGCAAAAGGAAGAAAGGGTTGCGGTAAGAGTTTGGAGTGCTTTTACACACTCATATTTTCTTTTTTTAGATGCTCTTAAATAGGAGAATCTTTTATTTTCTTTTTTCATTTTTTTTTCTTTTTCTTTGCCCTTGATGTGGATAGGGCACATGATGATGAGAGTGAAGCGGGGGGCAGGATATGGCCACCCCAAACTTTTGGAGGTGGCCAAGGCTGATTATGTGCACTTTGGCATCCTTTCATGAGGTGGAGAGGTAAGAAGATGGTAGAAGAAAAGTGAGTCAAAGAGGGGTTACTAGTGTAGACATCAACATGAAATCTCCTCATGAAAGTTACCCCAACAATTTCATCAAGCAATGACACACCACATGAATGAGAAATATTAAATCCACGTCTCTATCATGAGATTCTACAAAACTCTAAGCTTTACGGCTTGCTTAAATCATAATTCAACCAAATAGTTCACAAGCATTAGAGAGGTGGTTCACATGTAAAAAGTCAAGATTGAGGTCATTTAGCAATAAACCATGATAATTCACTTGCATTTTTCAAAAGTCATCATTTTCAATCCAAATGGTAGAGTTTGAGTCAAAACACACTTTTAGGCAAGAACTTCTAAATGTGGGAAAAATTGGCCAAAAGGGTGTCAAGTCGCCTTCAATCACATCTAAGCCTTAATTATGGAAAATAAAGCAGGAACAAGCAAATCCTAGTTAAAACATGCAAAAATTACGAAAGTTTACATGATATGCAATGCATGGCAAAAAGAGTAAATTTTTTGAAAATTATGTTAAAATTGACATAAAGTAAACTACATGGCATGCAGGCATGCAAAGCGGGTATAATATAATCTAGGTAGAAAGAGAAAGAAAACAAAACTAAATGGCAGGTGAAATGTAAAATGAGTGAAATGAGACAGGGCATACCTCCCTACCACCCCAAACTTTTGAACCATGTACACTAAATTCTGGCAGTTATAGAGTAGATGATCACTGGAGTGGCTCCAGTGGTGGTCCTCCCTGTGGCAGAGGATGCTGGTAGTAGGTTCCCTAGTAGTCTAACTATGGAGGTAGGGAGGAATCCTGATATGCAGACAGTGCACCCCACCAATCATTCCCCCACTAGGGGTTCCTCTGGGCCTGGGCATGCTAAAACGGATACATGTGTTTGATCTGATAATGCATTTGTTGATGATCTAGCCACATTGCATCATATGTGTACTAAAACCCCTCTTGTGCCCTCAGAATCCTATCCCATGTGCTTTGAATACCCTCTAGTTGTGCATGTATAGTAGACATGTCATATGCATTCATTGAGGGTTGTTTTGGCTATTGTGATGTCTCTGACTCTCATCTCCTAACCTGACATGCATATCTAGCCTCTACTGCTCTCCTCTACTCTATCTCCCATGAGGGATCTCCCAATCCCTCAGTCAGTATCACCTCTAGTGCTCCTTCCTCTCTAGGGTGCTCCTCCTCATATATCCTCGGCATCTCCAAGAAATCTAGACTGTGCCCATGCTCCTCTAGGAGAGTGGAGTGTGGTATGGTAACTCCAGTGAGACACTTTTATGGGGGGGGTTGACAAAATATATGATCTTTTGATCTACTATAGTAATCATGGAGGAAAGGACGGGGTAGCGTAGGTTTACTAACTTCCCCCCTTCTATCTTGGTATATCTAGAAACTTTGTGACCTAAGGCAACAACAATAGACGTCACAATCCCCCCCATAATAAATGGATTCTTTCTCTTGGAGGGAACTGTCCTCAGATGATATATCAACAAAGCACCTAAATTTACATACTTCCCTTTAATCAACCAACCCAAGACAAAAAGGTCCTTCTTTGTGCAATTACCTTGGTTCTCATACCTACTGAAGATTGTGTTTGCAAGCACTTTCTGCACGTAGCCGAGGAATGGACTATGAATCAGACTTGTTTTAGACTTTCCCTCTACAAAGTTGCTATTTCCGGTGAAGTACTTTCACATGGTTATGTAAGTTGTACTCGAGTCATTTTCTGTCCTTCCCCCATCTAGTAGGGTTGCCATCTCATCACTAGATGTGAAGACTTTGTTTAGCATTTTTGAAGTGAGAACCCAGCTCGTGTCTCCAATCACCACTCTAGTGGCATCTTCGCCATCATCAGAGACCTTCTCTAAGGAGGCAAAGAACTGACGTGTCAGCTCCACATATGTATCATGTGGTGTCAGAAAAGAGTCAAAGAGTCCCATTACTTCCATTATGCCCTGAAAATAGGTGTAGAAACCCATGCTCTCCATCGTTGCCCAACACGCGTAATGGGTGGCAATCACCTTACGTGTCAAGCAATATGGGTGCTTCTGCTTCTTTTCCCGACTACTAGTAACCTTGGGCTCTCTCTCTGGTTGTTATTGGGGTGCCTCTAGTTGTGGTGCATCTAGCATCACCTCATCCTCATCATCCAGAAGTAATTGTCTTCATGCTCAAGGTTGAAGATGAGGTTGTGGTTGTGGTTGGGGTGTCGAGGATGTCAAAGGATATGCCACTAAAACTGATGACCAAGCTAAGGAAACTAAGGGTTGGGCTGACAAGGGTGGTGGTGGTGCACGCCATGGTTGTAGGTATGCTTCCTCCACAATCGGATCTATCAAAGCATTCAATTCAGCTTCTGTCAACAGGTAGTTTCGTCAGATCTAGAGGTATACAGCAGAGTGGTAGATTCCAAAGTTGAAGATGATGAATTCTTGGGCCGATGTTGGTAGGAAAGCATGTCCTTGGTCTTCTCCATGTCTTGCTTATCCATTTGCTTCATCTTGAACTGATTTTGGTGGGAAAATCGCATTTTAGGTTTTCTCTGAAGAACGGGGCTGTTGGGGCGGATTGGAGAAAAAAGGTGGATTTTGTGGATAAAATCAGGTGGATATGATGAAGTAATGTAGGGGAAATGGTGGTGGAATGATTGGAGACGGATTGAGAGTGATTTGGTGGAGATTTAAACGTGGGACATTGAGTTGGAGTTGATGCACGGCCACTGGTTTCGCCCACGGTCGTGTTGTTGCTGCAAGAGTGAAATGAAATGATTTGGAAATTTTAAAAAATGGCTAACTTAAGTGTTGGATAGGGTGGCAGCATAGACATGGTCGCTTCATGTTGCATGGCTATGCTACATGGCACGGTCGTGTTGGCTCATTTTGTCAATTTTTTCACAATTTTCTTTGGATCCAAGGACATCGTTCGATTTGTATGTATTTCACCATGGTCATTCCTAGGTGCCATGGCCGTGGTGAGAATTGTAGCTACTACTTTTACTTGAACTTTCATCAAAAACTCAAAATCTCAATTCAAAGTGATTTTCTTTGAAATCTTTTCTCAATTTCATCTAATTTTCCTCACTTCAACCTATTTTCACCTGCACATCTTAAAACAAAACAAAAACTATAAAAAAAGTGTGCGTATGTATTCTTAGGAACTGTAAAAACAACCAAAAGTATCAAAAATGGAAGGTTGAGCGAAAAATTGCAAAACCTATGTGGATTGCCTCCCACATGTACTGAGTTTCATCCCTTCAGCTGGGCTTCTTGGAGATTCTTGCATCGTTCATCCATTTGGAGTTCTCATGAGTCCGTTCTTGCAATATGCATGTCTCATTTGCACTCAACCAATTCTCCTCATCCCTTCGATCACCAAAGTTGTCATCAAATCTTTCATCCAGTTCTCCTCCTCTCAAATGACCAATCGGACTCTTGAAGTGACCATGTCCAATATCCTCATCTCGAACTCGTCGGGTTGAGCACTTGTATATGTTGATCTTTATCTTCATGTCCATGAAAGTGATTGTTATGCCACTACAAATGTGTATCTCAGCATCACCTATAGATAAGAATGGTCTTCCCAAGATGATGGGGATCTTCCTATCATCTGGCCCCATGTCAAGAACAATGAAATCCACCAGGAATACTGGACCTCTTTCCTTGTCTATCATCACTGAAACATCATCCACTCTTCCTCTAGGCACTTTGATGGAACAGTCTGCCAATTGGAGAGTGCAATGTGCCAGTTTCAACTTGCCTAAGCCCAGCTCAACATACAAACTATATGGCATCAAATTCGCACTAGATCCCAAATCAAGTAGGGATTTGTCTATGTGATGTCCCCCAATGTAGCTAGGTATGAGTGATGCTCTTGGGTCTTTTCTCTTCATGAGAAGTGAGTGTTGGAGGATTGATCTCACTTGTTTAGTCTACTTGACTCTCTTTGGTATTGTAACATACTAGATCTCGAACCCTACCCTAGAAGTTTGACCTTTTTGGACTTAGCCAAACAATGTTTAGTATAACCCTAATGAGCTAATGCATATAAAAATCACCCTAATGTTCTCACTTTAGACTTATGTCAATAATGGAATATAAAATGTGTCACCTAAAGTATATAATGAAATGCATGATAATTCGTGCTTAATAATCACATATGGCTCATTAGGATGGTAAGAAGAAGTTAAAGAACTTAATTGGATGAATAGTTTTGGATAATGAGCCACTAATGGGCCATATGACAAATCTCATTAAATGAAATCCCAAAAGTGAAATCTAAGTTAAAAATCATGCTCCTTGGGTCCCAACTACCTTAGGAGTCAAGTTTCACATTATTCACATAATAATAATTAATTTAATTCATTTAGGAAGGAAAAGATCTAAGTTTTCCCTAAAATATCAAATACAATAATAAATGACTCTAAAAGAGGAATATAATCATGGATTCGTAATCTACATAATAAATATAGCCTTTGGGTGAATTTTCATCCAATTTGGAGAAAGTTTTCTTAAAAGGTGAAATCAAGAGAGAGAAAGTGTGTGAAACCTTCAAAATATTAAATAAATGCTCAAATAACTCCAACATGTAATATTGATGGAAAATTTGTATCCAACACATTAAATATGACTTGTGTGTGAAGTTTCATAAAAGTTGGAGAATCCTAATGTCATTAATGCATGAGGAAAGAGAAAATAAGATTTGATTTATTTAACTTATTAAATGTTCCCAAAAGGAAACTCTAATTGGAGAATCTGAATCTACATGCCTTAATTGGCCTCTATGTAAAATTTTACCTGATTTGGGATTTGTTTGCACCCTCAAAATAAGAGAGAGAAAAAGGAAAATTAATTTAGTTAAACTTTAGTTTTAATCAGATTTGCATTTATGTCACGCTAAAGTTCTTATTTCAAAAATTTATTTTATCATGTGCCTCTTATGGACCGTCATATCAAAGATCCAACATCACAGAGGTCGTCTCCTACCTTGGGTAGGAGACTAACTTGTCGTGAACAATATTCGTGTTTTCTTCTCGTGATTTTCTTCCTCGACTTTCCTTTTCGTTTCGATATGACTTGCTTTTCACCATTGCCCCGGTTGTCTACTTTTAGGGACCTCGAATTTCCCTAGGATTCCTTCTCCCAATTTTCCAGTCGACGAGGGACTTTCCCGATCATCCCCTATTTCCAATTTTGGATTTGTTGCGTTGAACCCTGGGCAAGCTCCTATAAATACCCCCCTATGTTTTTCATAAATCTAATTAAATATGAATTAACTTGTAAAATTCATAACCAATTCTTTATAGGTTAGAAAAATATAATAAAATATGTTCTAGACTCCTAATAACATAAACTAAAATATGGCATGGTTTTGGAAACCTAATTCACATATGTTGAAAAAGGTGATTTTTAGGGTTTTGAATAAATAATGGAAACCTAACCCTAATTCCACATATATGCATTATAGGTTCTTTGGAGGCCTAGGCTTGGACCTAGACTTGGCTTTTGATAGAGTAGACTCTGAAGTTGAGGTATGTTGTATCCCCTATTACTCCATGTTGAGCAATTCACCTATATTATTCTTTGTCTTAGTCCTATGGACAATATCCTACACATATGTATTTTCTTTTAGAAATGTTGCTTCATGTGACCTACTTTGCCTTGTTAATGATTGTGTGATCATGGATATTCTCTTGGACTCTTTTTCATATGCTTTGCACATTTTGGACTTTTGATTATATGTGTCCACTATGATGTGTATGTTTATTTGTGGATATGTGATATCTTGTTCTCACTTGCATGTGGTTGTATTGTTGTCCATTTTGTGATGGCAACATTGTATAATCTGACTATACTTTTTACTTGCCTCTACATTTTACATGCTATGTGATTCAGTAGCACTAGAGTAGTGTAATTGCATTGGTTTTTGGGTGTGTGCCCCTATTTTTGGGATGGAGGTGGTGGTTCCCCGTACCCAAGTTTCAAGGATGTGAAGCCTTGGCTCAACTTTAGATATTTGGAGTTTGGCAGTACGTCATGCTCTATCAGGTTTCAAGGATGTGAAGTCTTGGCCGCCTTTGTCTTTAAATTATTCTAGAGATATTTTTATCTCACATGCATGTAGTTCGATGATTATGGGGTGTGTGCCCTACTATCTTTGTATGTGCTAGTATGGCATGATTTTATTTGTTTGGTTATGGCAAGTACCTCTTTTATTGTTGTTCTTTTCCTTTTATGCCCTTGTGGGTAGTCCTTGTCTTTTCTATGGGAAGCCTTTTATATTTGTTGTCCCTTTATTTTCATAATATTGCTCGATTTTCCTATTTAGTATGCACATACTAGCCTTTGTTGATGTTTCCTTTTCTTCTCCTTTTTGTAGGGTATGCTTCCATCCCCAGGTTTAGATCAAGGAGAGGTTAAGCAAGGTGGACTTGGACAACAAAATTTGTAGTTTAGCTTTTGGGAGACTTGAAAGAGGTGGTTAGATGATCCTCAACTAGATCCTTATAGTTTCTTTTATAACTCACCCATGAGTGGTGTAGTGATGTAAAAGATATCAAGCATTGTAATCGTTGGATATATTTCTTTTCTGCTGCTACTTATTGTGTTATGATACATGTTGAATGAATTGGTCTTCATCCCTTTGGTGGAAAAAAAATTATATGTGGTGTTTAGTTCAAGGGATATTGCCTTTTTATTTCTAGTAGGGAGTGGTTCCCCTCTGGGATCCCACTCCTTACAGCATGGTATCAGAGCCACTAGAAGTCAGTTATCTAACTATTTCAATCTCGTATCCCTTAGGAAGTTTACTTTTATCTTAGGTTTCTTATACCTAGTACCTTGCCTTATGCAAGCAAAGCCCGAATGGTGGGAGATAACTCAACTGTTGACAACCAGTACGATTACGAGACACCCCAGAACCCTAGTTTTGGGATGCTAAGGATGGATCCACCATTTACTACTTCTCCAACTGAAAGTGGACCATTAGTAGGACAAGAAACCCCAGCCTCTGATGCTACTAATACGGGAATAGTCATCACTCTAGAGCAAGAGTTGGCCATGTTTCACCAACTTTTTGCTACTACCATGGTAGGAAAGATGAAAGACATGTTTGTACTTGAAAAGCCTAAGGAGTTCTCAATCATGTATTTCATGAATATACAACCACCCTCCTTCAAGGGTGAAGATGAAATAGAGATGGATGACAAAGTTGATAATTTGGTGTTAGCCATAGAGAGGACTTTTGATGGTATGGCCTATCCTCCACACCAAAAGGTTAGGTTTGCTTCATATGTTTTGGACAGACCTGCTCGAGTCTAGTGGAACGGAATAGCAAGGACTCATGATGCCGCCATCATGACTTGGGAGCAGTTTTTGGTGCTTTTCCATGGGAAGTATATTTGCACTGCTGCCTTGAAAGAAAAAAAAGTTGAGATCTATAGTTTGAAGAAAGGATCAATGATTATTTCTTCTTATGCGCAAAAAATCATGTTGCTTGAGAGATATGCTTCTGGACTTAGTGAAGAATGTGGAGTTGACCTATATCTGCAAGGACTCAACTACAATGTGGGTCGTGCTCTTATCCCACAACTGCCCTTGACCTTTCAGCAGATGGTTGATAAATCTTTGGCTGTAGAATCTCACCCAGGGTTTCAACCTAGGGAGCTTGACAAGAAGAGGAAGCCCTCAGGAGATGAACAAAAAAGGGACAAGTGTGCTAAGTGCAATGGTTATCATCCTCTAGGAAAGTGTTCTTAGGACAAACCTCGTCATAGTAATCCAGTGGTATGCCATTATTGTAGTGAACCTAGACACATCCAACCTGATTGCCCTAAGCGTCATAATGAACAAGCTCCTATGCAACAACAGTAAGCACATCCTCAGAATCAGGGCAACAATAATGGTAACAATAACAGAGGAAGACATGTGGAAAGGCGAGCTGGAATAGTTTTTGCTTTGGATGGTGAAGAAGTTAATGATGATGAACAAGATCAAGATAATCTATAGTTCTATATTTAGGTTTTACAAGTTATGTGTCCTTTTTGTATGATGCTTATGTAGTAGGATGTAAGAAAGTATAATGGATCCCTTTGTACCTAAAGATTAGTTTGACTTAATAAGATGAATCCTTTAAGGGGTGGTGAATAAGTTGTTTTCATATATGTGGATGTTATGATTTCGAGGAAGAAATCCCTTTAAGGGGTGGTGTGATGTAACATACTAGATCTCAAACCCTACCCTAGAAGTTTGATCTTTTTGGACTTAGCCAAACTAGGTTTAGTATAACCCTAATGAGCTAATGCATGTAAAAATCACCCTAATATTCTCACTTTAGATTATGTCAATAATGGAACATAAAATGTGTCACCTAAAGTATATAATGAAATACATGATAATTCGTGCTTAATAATCACATATGACTCATTAGGATGGTAATAAGAAGTTAAAGAACTTAATTGAATGAATAGTTTTGGATAATGGGCCAATAATGGGCCATATAACAAATCTTATTAACAGAAATCCCAAAATTGAAATCCAAGTTAAAAATCATTCTCCTTGGGTCCCAATCACCTTGGGAGTCAAGTTTCACATTATTCACATAATAATAATTAATTTAATTCATTTAGGAAAGAAAATATATATGTTTTCCCCAAAATATCAAATAAAATACTAAATGACCCCAAAAGAGGAAGATAATCTTAGATTCATAATCTACATAATAAATATAGCCTTTGGGTGAATTTTCATCCAATTTGGAGAAAGTTTGCTTAAAAGGTGAAATCAAGAGAGAGAAAGTGTGTAGAACCTTCAAAATATTAAATAAATGCTCAAACAACTCCAACATGTAAAATTGTTGGTAAATTCATATCCAACACATTAAATATGGCTTGTGTGCGAAGTTTCATAAAATTTGGAGAATCCTAATGTCATTAATGCATGACAAAGAGAAAATAGGATCTGATTTATTTAACATAATAAAAGTTTCCAAATAGCAAATCTAATTAGAGAACCGGAATCTACAACCTTTAATAGGCCTCTGTGCAAAATTTTACCTAATTTGGGATTCATTTGCACCCTCAAAATAAGAGAGAGAAAAGGGAAAATTAATTCAGTAAAACTTTAGTTTTAATCGGATTTGCATTTATGTCACGCTAAAGTTCTTATATCTGGAATTTATTTTATTGCGTGCCTCTTGTGGATCGTCAGATCAAAGATTTGATGGCACATAGGTCATCTCCTACCTCAGGTAGGAGACTAACTTGTAGTGAACAATATTCATGTTTTCTTCTCGTGATTTTCTTCCTCGACTTTCCTTTTCGTTTTGATCTGACATGCTTTTCACCATCACCCCGATTGACTGCTTTTAGGGACCCCGACTTTCCCTGGGTTTCCTTATCCCAATCATCCAATTGAAGAGGGACTTTCCTGATCATCCCCTATTTCTGGTTTTGGAGTTGTTGCGTTGAACCCTGGGCAAGCGCCTATAAATACCCCCCCCCCCTACATGATCCCCGAGCACCCAGTGTTCACCCAAAGTAGTTTCTTTGGCCCCTTTCACCCTGCTACCCTCTTCCCCAACTCCGACCTCCTAGTTCACTGGTGGAAACCTCGATAGTAGACTCCTAGCTTCGCCAGTGGCGTCTCAAAGTGGGGTTCGACTCCTAGAGGCGTGGGCAAGCTATGAGAGTTCTTGATTTGTTCGAATTGCAGGTACAACAGTTTCAACTCTTTCTTTTGGCTTTTGACCTTCTCGGTTATTGACGGCCTCTAGTTCCTCTCCTCACTGTATTTCTCACATTCTAGCTTCAGTTCTAGATGATAGTTCATCCTCAGCCTTTGGTTTGGTCTTCCTTTGTTCAGTTCTCTCTATTCGTGGATCTTAGTTTCTTCAATAATGGCAGAAGGTCTCGTTTGAGCTGTAGGCGGTCGTTTCTTCTGTGGTTTGGTTCGTTGAGTCTGACAGTGTCTTAGAAACAAAGTTCCTTTAGACTCCTTGGCCTGGTTCTCTCTGGATCTTGATTTGGAGCTCGAAGTTCCCCTCACTGTACCATGGTTTCGCGAGGTGTTCGCGGAGGGACAAAACCCCATGTGGTCTTCCTCTCTTACCCTCTTTCTTTTCTTCTGTCCTTTGTTTTTCATCTATGGGCTTTTTGGTAATTTTTCACGGTTTCCTTTTCCTTTATTTGTGTCTGGTTCGATTGAGGTGGGTGAGTGGTTGGCCGAGTTGGACGGATCTGATTGGGCCAACTCGGAGCCGCATCCCTCTCTCTCTCTCCTCTTTTGCAATCGATATGCTGATTTGTAATTTCCTAATTGGTCAAGGTTTAAAAATAAATAACTAATTAATCAATTATCAGAAAAATATGGAAAAATACTCATTGGAATTAGAAAATTAAGATCTAACTAATAGTATAACTTTTGATAAATAAATCCAATTATTAATAACATATGTTTTTCATAAATCCAATTAAATAGGAATTAACTTGTAAAATCCATAACCAATGCTTTATAGGTCAGAAAAATATAATAAAATATGTTCTGGACTCCTAATAACATAAACTAAAATATGGCATGGTTTTGGAAACCTAATTCTTATATGTTAAAAAGGTGATTTTTAGGGTTTTGAATAAATAATGGAAACCTAACCCTAATTCCACATTTATGCATCATAGGTTCTTTGGAGGCCTAGGCTTGGACCTAGACTTGGCTTTTGATAGAGTAGACTATGAAGTTGAGGTATGTTGTATCCCCTATTACTCCATGTTGAGCAATTCACCTATATTATTCTTTCTCTTGGTCCTATGGAAAATAGCCTACACATATGTCTTTTCTTTTGGAAATATTGGTTCATGTGAACTACTTTACCTTGTTACTGATTTTGTGATCATGGATATCCTCTTGGACTCTTTTTCATATGCTTTGTGCATGTTTTACTTTTGATGATATGTGTCCACTATGATGTGGATGTTTATTTATGGATATGTGATATCTTGTTCCCACTTGCATGTGGATGTATGTGTTTTCCATTGTGTGATGGAAACATTGTATAATCTGACTATACTTTTTACTTGCCTCTAAATTTTACATGTTATGTGATTCAATAGCACTAGAGTAGTGTAATTGCATAAGTTTTTAGGTGTGTGCCCCTATTTTTGGGATGGAGGTGGTGGTACCCCATACTCGAGTTTCAAGGATGTGAAGCCTTGGTTCAACTTTATATATTGGGAGTTTGGCAGTGTGTCATTCTCTATTAGGTTTCAAGGATGTGAGGCGTTGGTCGCCTTTGTCTTTATATTGTTCTAGGGCTATGTTTATCTCACATGCATGGAGGTTGATGATTTTGGGGTGTGTGCCCTACTATCTTTGTATGTGCTAGTATGGCACAATTTTATTTGTTTGGTTATGGGAAGTACCTCTTTTATCATTGCTCTTTTCCTTTTATGCCCTTGTGGGTATTCCTTGTCTTTTCTATGGGAAGCCTTTTATATTTGTTGTCACTTTATTTTCATAATATTTCTCAATTTTCCTATTTAGTATGCACATACCAACCTTTTCTGATGTTTCCTTTTCTTCTCCTTGTTGTGGGGTATGCTTCCATCCCCAGGTTTAGATCAAGGATAGGTTAAGCACGGTGTATTTGGACAACAACCTTTGTAGCTGAGCCTTTGGGAGACATGTAAGAGGTGGTTAGATGATCCTCATCTAGATCCTTATAGTTTCTTTTGTAACTCACCCATGAGTAGTGTAGTGATGTAAAAGATATCAAGCTTTGTAATAGTTGGATATTTTTCTTTTCCGTTGCTACTTATTGTGTTATGATACTTTTTGAATGAATTGGCCTTCATCCCTTCGATGAAAAAAAATTATATGTGGTTTTTGGTTCAAGGGTTGTTATATTTTTTTTTCTAGTAGGGATTGGTTCCCCTCTGGGATCCCACTCCTTACAGGTATTCCCCCCGATGACCTTCTCTTCATAGTGCATAATTTCTTAAGAAACTTGGCACATGATGGGATTTGCTTGGTAGAATCCAACAATGGAATGTTGACCTTCACTTGGAAAAACACCTCAAGAATGTCAACATTATGCTTTTTTCTCCTCCTTACTTCCGGTGGCTCATCTAATGCTTCAATGAATGGTGGCTCACTTGCTTTGGCCTTGCTTGCATCAACATTATTCTCTCATGGCATGTCATGAAGTGGAACACTAGGGATGGTAGGACATGCAAATGGAGTGTGAGATGGAGCTAGGGCTGAGCTTCAGGTCGGGTTACCCCGGGTTTGGTGAGCCCAGACCCATATCCATATTTTTGTTTGGGTTATGGGCCGGGTTTTGGCCCAGAAACATTATGGAATCATGAGCCTGTACCCGACCCATATAAAAAATATGGGTGTAGGGTCGAGCTCAGGCAAGTCCATTTAGGATTCATCAGAACACAATTTTGTGTGGCTATCTCTAGTTCAAAATAATTGCTCGATTTTGATGTATTTATATTAACAATTTTTGAAGGCTTATTAATCAAAGTTGAGAATGTTACCAATACGTCAAGTTTACAAATAGTGTTCTGCCTCGAAACAGTTAATTAAACAAACTTAGAATAATCATATGAATGATCCACAATCTTAACTGCTACTTTTTGGTTTTTGAATTAGCTGTGTTTGTACATAAACACACCATACAAATGTACAAACAAAATACTGCTATTTTGATAGAAAATGTAGTACATAAACAATACCAAAGGTTGGTTGCGGTTTGGATTGAATTTCAGCTATACAAACAAAATTGAGAGGAAGTAAATTCTCATTATAATTCCTTGGTCACATTTATAGAAGCAATAGAGATGGTGGGAGAATCATATCTAGACATTTGTCTTTACTGAACTCTTTTCCTATGTAGCCTTTTATTAACATAAGTGCTTTAATGATGGTTACTTGAAAAAATAATAGAGAAAAAGAATGGAAGAACAAATCTAGAATCATGTATAGTAAAATATGAATGATAACAAAGTGTGAGCATCATATCGGGAATACACTTTTTCCAAATCTGACAAGAAAATGTTAAAAAAAAGAAGCAACAACATCATTTTTTTAAAGAAGACATTGATCCCATTCAAGCTTCATTGTCAACAATATGCATGTGGTGGAGGTTGGGAAACCATCCGTAAGGCAGGGAAGCAAGACAAGTTGGAGCTCAGTAGACGTTGAAACTTGAGGTAAAAAGAAGAGCAGTAGGTGGTAGGGACCTACTATCCAATAGGCCGACGTTGGGAATCATAGGTGTTGATGACATGCAATCCAGCAAGGTGAGTTGGGAGCTAGGTTGTGAGCTAGGAGTCAACAATGAAGAGGACCTGGGTCGCAGTAAGTAGTTGGGTTGTGTCAAGTTGAGAGCATATGGTGGAAATATAGTAAAGGGAGGCGGGCCAGGCTACACTCCAAAATTGGTAGGAGGCGGCAGAATCTGGGGAGGCAACAATGTGGGTGAGTCAAAGAGACATGTCTTGGAATGAAATCTCAGAAGGGTTTCATTGATTAATATATTCCATTAGATGGATGATCCTAAGACAGAAACAAGACACTTTAATATGATATATATAGTATAGTATAAATTAATTAAGTGGCCCGGGTATTGGGTTTTTGGGTCTAGATTTATAGTGGCCCGGGCCCGACCCAGATAAGAAAATGGGCCTAAAATACAAACTTTGCCCATCCATTTTTATCACTAGGGTTAGGTTTGGGTCTGGTTTAATGGGTTTGGTCAGGATGGCCCAGTCTGATGCTCTACCCTAGGTGGAGCACGTGGTATCACAAACTCAATAGGAGGTATCACAGAATCATCTTTGGCAATCTCAATCACAATATCATCACTTGGCTACCTTTACTTTAGTTTATCAACCTTTCTTTGACTTGCAGACTGCTCAAGAGATTTCCCACTCCTTAGAACTATCACAACGCTTCCTTGCTCATGGTGGAGGGGGGGGGGAGCTAGTTGTGGTTGTGGAGGAGGTGGATGTGGCACTTGGTATTGAAATTGAGGTGGAGGGGGGAATTAAGGTTGGAAGGTGAACTATTGATAAAGTTGTGGTGATGGAAGGGGAGGAGGTGTGTAAGGATTTGTATGGCCTTGGATGTGGTATATGGGTTGCACTTGCATGGGAGGTGGACTATAGAAAACTTGTGAGGAAGTCATTGGTCCACTTACTTCATTGATACTTAAGATGGATTTTGAAGACAATTTTTCTTCTAGGAGAGAAAGTATCGAAGACACTTGCTCTATCCTTTACTCAATCCTTGTATATTTTTTTTGGACATCATCAAAGCTTTTCAACCTAGAGAGAACCTCTTCCTCAAACCTTGAGCTATGTGACGAAGTGGAATTTTGCATAAGTATGAATTCATTACTCTTTCGACCTCTTTATACTTATTCATGGTCCAAAATCATTTTTCTTAGCTTCATAATCAATATTGACACTCAAATTTGAAATATGGTGATCAATGTGGATTTTATGCACATTATAACATCATACATTTGATTTGTTCATCACCTTGTCCAAAGAACATAATTTATCCATCAAACTTTATCATTTGGTTCTCAAACATTTTATAGATGTTCTCTACATTTTTGTGAATCTATGATCCAAATTTCATGTCATTTGGACATTCCTACGATTTTCTATGAATTTTGGAAGTTATGTGCTAAAAATCCCTATTTATTGCCTTTTATTTGCCCCTTTTTTTTACTTGTCCAAGTCAGCGATCCATGGAAAGGGATCGGGGCTGAGTCTTAGCCCTTGGATCTCCTTCCCACATATTAGGGTCGGATCCAGTTGTGGTTTCTTCATCTTCTACCTCCGCAATTAGCACGGAAGAGTAATTAAGGGACCGAGAGTGAGATCTCCCTCATGCGACCCTATTTCAAAAATCTAAGCGAGCAAAAATCCTTGTCTCAGAATTCCAAACGATCTAGCCCTAGTTTGACCAGATTTTATACACCTTGTGCTGACAAAACAATCCCTTTCCCTTGCTCCTATCCTCTTGGAGACCATGGCTGCTATTCCAAATCCTCTAGCCCTAAACCTACCTCCTGGCCCTATAAAAAGGGTCCCTATTACTTGCCAACACCACACCAAGATGTGAACCCCATCTTCACTCTCTCGTTCAACCTTAGGCGGCCCAATTTCTTGCTTCAATCTTCTACTGCTGCAAACGGCACCACCGCCCAGCCCTGTTGGGTGTTCCTCCACCATGCCACCTCTCCTCAACCCACCACTGCCATCACACTCACAGAGGAACAGTAACTCGGCAACCTCACTCGCCTTCTCCTGCCCCTGATCCCCCTTGAGCCATCGAGCCCTCTACCTTGCACATGGGTTCGTACGGGAGTTTGTGTAGACAAGAGTCGGGCACGAGACTATTGGCTCAATGAGCCCCATACCTGCCGGCCCAGAAAAGAAACCTTCGGTCTGAGGGGTCCAACTAACTAGTGCTTGAACTGATAAATCAAAGGGAGAACTGGCCAATCAGGGATCAGACTAGATACTTGAATAAGTGAGCCACGACTCGACATGGCCCAATCTAGTCTGTTCCTTTTGCATTCAACGGCTCCCATTTTTCACAAATAAGGTAATTATTTCCCTCTCTGCTCAAAATTGCAATAAATGCCCAGATCTCATTTTAATCATAGAAAATGCATCCAAACTCCAAAAATGATGATCAAATAGTCAATCTTGATCATAAAAATCTAGTAAACCTTTAAAAAATATTTGTGGAGATTAATTAGTTATGGGTCTTACTGATATCCCTATATTTTATCTCTTGCTTATTTAGTTTATCAAATGGCTCAATAGTGGTGTTTAATCCTTGGAAAACCTAATATATGACTCTAATGATTATCTTGAAATACAAATCTAGATCTGATCTTGCAACTCATATCTCCTAGAATGTGAATGATTTCCATTGAACTAAGGATTAACCTTAATATTGTGATAATGGGTCTAAATCTTATGGAAAGATTGATAATGTGTATGATTCATGACTCTACTTTAATCAAACTGATCTTTGAATTCCAATGATGTTAGCTATCATGTTGATAATCTTGAAATGTGATGATGACTTGTATAATGATTATAATGTTAGGGTTAACACATATGATCCTAGAAAACCTAGGTAAGTCATTCACACTCAAAAATACTGGACACTTGAATGAAGTTGGACGTATCAGGATATTATTGATCATAAGTGAACAACCTAACCCCAAGGTAAAATAGGAATGAGTAACCCTAATCTTGAATCACTAAACATGATATTCTAAACATCGTGATCTTGACCCTTGATCCAATCTTTATGATTTAGGATCTGACTCAAATGGTTGACTTGTTGAGATCTTACTCTAAGTCTTTGGTGAAAGGTACACTATTATACCTCCTCTTTGGTTCTAATGAAGATACTTTTTATGTATCTCTTGATTGTGTACTTAGCTATATACTTGGTTGAGATATTGTTCCCTATTGATTAGGATTCCATATTTCTTATATTATATTTTGAGACAAACTGGAAAACATAAATGACATGCCCATTATGACTGCTCGTATATTGATAATGATGATGATGATGTTGATAATGATGATAATGTTGATATTGAGTGCAAGCAACCCCTCATTCAGAGGTGGACTCATATATTGACATACTATCTCCTATGGTGAGAAGGATCTTGGTGACCTCCCCATCACGTTGGGGTAATAGAGTCACATAAAATATATAAGCATGCTTATTGATTACAGCATAATGGGAACTCGTAATAAAAAGTGAACAGTTTTGAAATAAACATCTTGCCAAATAAATGTTGGTTTTGCAAATTGCCCATTATACTTTTGAAATATAAGTCCTACCAAGTACAATAAATTTCTTATAAATTATTTTACTTGATTTTGATAGTGTATCGTGCAATTGCATGATTGTGTCTCAATTTTCTTGATTTTAGGCAATACAATGGAACACTGATTAATATTGCTTTCGCATTCTACATATTCTTTAACAAAGATAAATTATATATATCTCCATATTGGGTTAGTTGTTCTTTAAATAACCAATTTTTGAGTTATTATTTCTTATTGTATATGCCAGTGTATTGGATCCTATCGGGCCATTCAGTACTTCAATCCTTTTTCTATTGTCTAGGCAGTAGGATTGGGATTTGGGTAAAAATGGTTCTATGACAAGCTATATCTTGGACCTTGTAGTTCCTAGTAGCTATAGGAGTGGTCTTCTTTTCTTCACCAAAGAACTCAATAGAACTAACCGAGTGGCAAGGAACATTTATCCCTGGGTTCTTCATGAAGCTCACCATGTCACCAATAATCTTCATCAATTGTGGGCTTGAATCACTATGAGTTGGATATGTCACACCAAAGGCATGGCCACTATCATTCATCATGTTGGAAGCTCAGATTCTTGAACCTTCTATTAACTGCTTAAATAAAGGCCATATCCCCTCAGGTGACCTGGAAATGATAACTCCTCCACAAAAAGAATATATTGAAGCTTGACTCTTTGGAGATAGACCATTGTAAAAGGACTGAACTAGTTGCCACAAACAGATCTCATGGTGTGGCCATTCTCTCAACATCTTCTTAAATCTCTCCCAAGCATTGTGAAACTTCTCATTTCTCATCTGATTAAAACTCACTATGGCATGTCGCATTTGTGTCAACCTCACAATAGAGTAGAATTGCCTTAGGAAGGCATTCTTCATTTCTTCCCAACTCATGATGTCTCTTCTTGAATCATACCAATATTTGGCTTTGTCTTTGAGGGAGAAAGAGAACAAGGTCAATCGGATTGTGTCATCACTAGCGTTCAACATCCTAAAGGTGTAGCATACTTCAAGGAAGGAGTCCAAGTGCTTGTAGGGGTTCTCAGCCTCTGAGCTATATAAAGGGGGCAAGAACCCAAGAAGACCTAGAGGGATGGAGAATTGTTCCCCTGACATTTGATCAACTTTGCTAGCAATTGGTGATTTGTAGTTTCTAGGAATGAAGTATTCTTGAAGTGACTTGTGAGGTGGATTTTGGCCTTCTATCTTATTTTCCCCGTGTGGCTTGTCACATGCACAAGGCACAATGAAACAAAAGAAAGCAAGTTAGCAAACCAATATGCACAAAGAATGCAAAGAATAAAGAATAAATAATAGAAATGATAAGGGAAGTAGGAAAAGATCAAAGCAAAACTAACTATCTAGGGAGTGCCTCTCTCCCCAGAAATAGAGCCAGAAAGCTTGGTGCATCCCATCAAAGGTGCAGACACTAATCAATTGGGATTTGACTATATGTTCCCCACAAGATCGAGACACATAATGGGATATATTTCAAACTTTATAAGGACCTAAACCAACATACCAACTTCTACTAAAACACTACACCCACAAGAACACAGGGTCGTGTCGTAGTATAGGAGGGTGGCATGTATAGGGTCGATCCACGGGAGAAAAGGGGGCACTAGAGCTAGGTTAGTTTTTGGGATAGGTTCCTACTCCAGAGTCTAAGTTTGAAGGGTTTGACAATTGATTTGTTTGATTACATTAATGGTTGAACAAGAAAGCAAGTAAAGGAGAACAAACAAGATCAAAACCCAAGTTAACTATAGACACTTAATTCTATTGAGCAAGAAAAGACAATGCAAACAAAGAAAAGAGCGAGCTACACTAAAGTAGGCAAGAAGAGATTTGCACTACACTAAGCTAGCAAATAGGGCAAAAGAGAAAGTAAAGACCTAAATTACCAACAACAAAGCAAGAACAAGTCAATAGACTAACTAAGAAATTAAAGAGCTAACTAAGATAACACTAGATAAGCAAGAAGGCAATTAGGGTTTTAAGGAAATAAAGGGATGTGTGGGCTATTTGGGGGATGCACTTATCAATTAGGTTAGGGGATGACATGTGAATGTTATGCTTTCATTTAGATTACCAAACCCAACAACAAGCTAGAGGATAATGAATTACCCTAGACCACTAACTGGACATGGATAGGATATGTTGTGTATAGGGGAACTAGTCCCTAACACCTCCTACAACCCTTATCAGGCTCAAGTGGGTTAGGGTCTAGGTGTAATTTAATTAGATTCTAAACAAGCCTAGGTTTCTAGGTTAGATGGTGTTATGGTGATTAGGGGTTGAGGGTAGTAATGGGAGTGGAAGTGAGGTTTTTAGGCCTCACATCACCTTCATTCTAGCCTTAACAAAGCTCCATGCTAAGAACACTAAATTCATCTAAACTAGCTACTTAGATCTCTCAACTAGGGTTTAGAGAATTGATTACCATGTAGGAAGATGGGCGTATACCTAGGGATCCATGAATTGGACTTAGGAGCAAACCCCAAAATTCACACATATAAGCAATTTCCATAAATTCCTAGGTGATTTCAAGAACAAACCAACAAGGAATTCATGAAGAGTGAGATAGAAATATAACATAATCATTAGCAAACAAATTACAATGTGTACATATCACTTTCCCCCAACATTGTAGGTCGCCACCCACATATATATTGGTGGGGTGGAAGCAATAGGTCAAGTAGGGGTAAAGTGGGAAATGTAATGGAAAAGTAGCTAGGTTATTGTGAGTAGCACGGCCTTGGTGGGTTGCCATGACTGTGGTGGGGAGGGGTGAGAATGGTCATGGTGGAGTGGAACAGTTGTGGTGAAAATGGGGAAGAATCACAGTAAGTTGTTGGATTTTGAACTGAAGGTGGCGCAACAGTGGTGGTGCAAGGGTGGCATGGTCGTGGTGGTCACCACAGCTGTGGTGGCTTAGAGGAAGACGGCCATTCTTTGCTCCATGGTCATTCTATATGGGCTGCTATGTGGATGTCCACGGTGGCACGGTCGGTCTGCTACCTTGTGCCACGGCCTGCTAGGTAGCATGGTCGTGCTGCTGAGTGTAGTCTTCAATCTTCGACTGTGTTGGTTTTGAGTGATTTATCATGGTCGTTCTGTCGCACCACGGCTATGTTGGTCTCTATATCAGCACTTTGACTTGAATCTTACTATTTTCTTGGACATATTTGCTTCTGATCTTTGGCCACTAGGGGTAGGTTGAGGGATCCTTGTACCTCACTTTGAATATCTCTAAGGGTAGAGAAATCTTAGGATCACTTCTTCACTCTCTCTTCCATCCAAGCATGGTCCAAATGTCTAAAAAACATGCAAATAATGTCCATAAGTGCATTTTACATGAAATCGCATATTAGTGCAAATAACATGTAATCTAATAGGTATAGATGTGATTGAAATGCAATATGACACAAGATGAAGCCCTAAAATAGGGATGCATCACAAGGCCTTTAAGATCCTCAACATCCTGAAAGAGGATAAGGTGAAGCACTCAGTGTACCTATTGAAGGGCAGTGTTGGCCATTGGTGGCCCATCGAGGAGGAGAATAGGCTGGGGGTGGTGATTGTTGGGAGGAATTTTGGCATGAGTTTGTGAGACAATACTTCTCGAAGATCTATTTTGTTATGACCCACTCCATGATTAACTAATAAATACCTCGAATTATGTGAAACACCTCAATTAGTGTGAGCATCAAATTAAAACATCATGGTTAATTAAGATAGGTTAATATGTGAATAAATAGTTGAGTTTGAATCATCTGAGATAATTAATGAAAATATTAATGATGATCGTTAGGTTAATTAAGTTGAGTTGAGTACTCACTGTTGCAATTGGGGGTTTGACCAGTTGTGACAAGCTAGTTAACATAATCTTGTGCTTTGAGAAGGTAGAGAAGTTTGTGCTTAAAATAATGCAAAAGAAATCATCTAAATCGGACCCCCGAGGCCATAGTTATGGAATTTTTGAGAATCTTGGACTTGAGATGCAATTTTCCCATTATTTACCCTTTACGTGGGTCGGCTACCTTTTTCCTTTATCTTCTCCTTCCCGTTAGAACAGAACCACAAAAGCGGTGCCCCAAACCCAGTGTTCGACCGAGCAGCAGAGGGAGAAATAGGCGCGATAGGGGGCGATTCTCGAGCTCTTCACCTCCGACCAGTTTGCGCGTCGTCCTCCTCTCTTCTCCTTCCTCCTCTACCTCTCCCTAGTGGCGCCCTACCTGATGGAGCAAGCAGCGGCCGACCTACAGTAGGTGCTGCGCCGGCCAGCAGCAGGGCGCCGGCCAAAGACCCTTTTGGGCGCAGCCAACTCTCCGGAACGCTGCTCTTGAATCCGTCCATGAGGTCTGTGCTCAAACCTGTAGCCCCCAATGATGATTTAGCTCCTAGCCGAGCTTGTTACTGACCTGTACGTGAAGCTGCTACTGCTTGCGGCAGCAGGTCCGGGCAGGAGCACCTTGGGCACGAGCAACACCCCAAATCACCACCATTGACTTCGGCTATGAGGATAGAGCAAGCATCCACAGCCACCCAGCCCTCATCTAGCAACTAGCTTGGTCCCTTCCAACCTGTACGTGTGAAGGAGCTGCTGCTTGCAGCAGCATGTTCGATTAGGATCGACCTGGGTGAAAGGCAATAAAGAGAGGTAGTTCTGACTTTGGCATAAGGTTTTGATCATGAATTCATAGCCTTAGCTAGACCTAGTTGTCGTTTGAATCAATTTTAGATTCGTGTATGATGCTACTGTTCTATTGCAGGATCAGTGTTTTGGTCGGCCGAATTAGGTATGATTCGGCCGAGTTTCCTTTATAAGGAAATTGAACAGGGTTTGGATCGGCCGAGTTGCGGGTGGATCGGCCGAGTTGTCAGCCGATCGGCCGAGTTCCCAGTTTGGTCGGCCGAGTTCCAGAATTGTGAGTAGTCGTTCATTCAGTAATCATTAATTAACTCAATTTAAATGTTTAATTATTTCTGTATCAGTTAGTATAACTTCTAAACAGTGTAGTACATACAATAGAGTATGTTAGTTTCATTGGAACTTGAAATACTTAATATGCTTAGTGAAAATGATGAAATTTCATGTATTATAGTTGCAATGTATGTGCTGATTTAAAACTAGATGTTTAGCATTGAATGTGGATAAATGATATTGAATCATGTTTAATGATGATAATGGATTTATATTTGCTTCATGTGTTATTCAGATTGTGCAATATGCATGAAATGTGATATTCCTGTTTAAATGTTTATTTGTTAATCAATTATTAGACTTAGCTGCCCTAACACCGTAGAACCCCTAAGAGGTATCTGCAACTTAGGGGTGAAACTCGTGTTGCAACATCATCCGTGCTTGTGTCACGGACAAACGAGGAAAGAGAGGCAGTGTCCAACAACAATCGTGCTTGTGTCACGATGGCACTGCGAAAAAGAAAACACGGTTATCTAACACCATTCTTGCTTGTGTCACGAAGGTAACCCTGTGACTCTCCGCCGGTGTACTCAGGTTAAAGGAGGAGTCTGGAGCACACGTGGTTGTGCAGCACACGTGGTTGTGCGATGAGGCCGTGGAGCCTAGGGTCCTGTGCAGACCAGGACGAGTAGTCAGACTTAGCACTTCCCGGGTGTGTCGCTAAGTCTTGTACGGTGGGACCGTAGCATGAACTTGCTGCGGATCTTTATATGCAGAGTACACTGCATATATTTAGGGCATAATAATAAAATGAATAAATAATCAAGTAGGTCCACAGTAAATTTATATAACTGTTCATTTACCTGAAATACCGGTTGATGCTTAGAAATGTGATTATTATCTGTATATCTGCTATGTCAATAGAACTGCCCTGTTTGAACTGTATATCTGTTTATTTTCAGTTAATAAACCTGATGAGTTGTTTAGTGATAGCTAAGTGAAATGCTATTCACTGAGCGAGTAGGCTCATACCTCTACTCAAAACATTTTCAGGTTATCATCAGCAGCAGGAAATCTGAAGGATCGTTTCATCCTAACGCCTAGTTTGTAGAAGGAATATGTAGTTAGTAGTTAGAGGTCTCTTAGTCCTTTCCCCTCGATCTGTGGGACAAGGTGTGAGAGAGAGAGAATGTGTGTAAAATGTAAATTAACTGTTACGCTTTAATTTATGTCAAATAATGTAAAATGTTGTAGACTCTGTTATATTGCTAGTCAGTTAATAAAGATGCTTCCGCAGTTTGTTTAGTTTCATTTTACAGCATAAATCAGATTTTCCTATTATTATCTTTAAAATATTTTTTTAAAAAAAAGGTGAAGAGTGATTGGCTTATGTGTAAATCCCATCCTGTCGCGTCCTAATTTCGTGGTTTGTGGTTAATGCGAAATTGGGGCGTGACAACTTTGGTATCAGAGCTTTGGTTTGAGTACATAGTTACTCAAGGTCAGGGGACGATAAGAGACCAATAGGATTAAGGTTTAGGTGTCTTTCTTCTATCTGTAATTTTCTAACAGGAAATGTTCTGTTATACTATTACAGATAGCAGGGAGAGGATGTGGTTACGAGAATCAAGTAAGGAGCTTAAGATAAGTCGTTAAGAATCATTAGGGTCAAAAGATAAGGTTATAAGTAAGACGAATAATGAATGATGAGTTTTAGCTCTAGAAGGTCTGAGTGTTTAGATACCCTGGCCAGGTGTCTGAATACTTAGATTGACCAGTATCAAGCTACTCTGTCTGTTCTTCTCTGGATGCCCTGGCCAGGTATGCAGAGGAAGGATAGGCTAGAGAGAAAACCCTAGAAAATCTTAGGGTTAAAAGATCAGAAATTAATAAAGGAATAAGAGATTACATATAAGATGTGATTCAACTCTTGTTTATCATTATTTATCTGATTTAAAGATCACTAGAAATGCTTTTATATGCATGAAATGAAATTTCCAGTTTGTAAAGTAAACATGATTCTTTTATATTGTTGTGTCATGAAGTGAATTGTTTAATGTTTGTTCCCTTTGTATTAATGTAGACCCGAAACTGTGTTTAAATGAGTTTGCCCTGAGTGGATATTCTTTCCACATGTTTAAGAATAATAGGGGTTGATTAATCTCGAGTAGCTCTTGGCTTCAGGACTACAGGTTCGGCCTGGTCCGGCTGGCAGGAGGCGTTACTGAGATCTAATGACTCCTATTAACAGTAAAATAAGAATAGACTCTGGATGATTTAGACATGTAACATAGTGAGAATGTATATACACTAGGATGTTTTAGCTACGATAAGAAGTTTAAATATTCTTTTGTCTTGAGAATTAGGGTTTGAGAAGCATAGACCCTAATTGGCCCAAATTAGGATTTTAATGACATATGAATACAGAATGTGATAAATAGAATGTCTCACTAAATGATTTTTAGTATTTTACGTGTAACTCTGATTTAGATCAATTTTGGATATGATTTGGATATATGAAATATAAACAACATTGGAAAATATCAAAATTCTTGAAGAATGCTCTGACCTGTTTATCGGTCGAGTTACAAACTCGGCCGATCACATTTTCAGATTTATATAGCAGTGTTGTAATTGAATTTTATCTTTTTATTGGTATATCCAATTGATCTCAAATTTTAACTGTGCTTGAAAAACACAATTTTAGACACTCTGTTAAATTGGCATGATTTTTGGATGACTTTTGACCCCTGCAGTAAGGGTGTCGGCCGAGTTTGTAACTCAGCCGAACCTGTTGCAGACTGCAATATAGCAGTGCACTATTAGATTTTTAATTAATTATTGGTAACTTGAAAGGATCTGAAATTTTTATTGGAGGTCTGAAACTTCATTAGGTATAACATATAAAATTTCCAGAATTTTTGGAGCTTCTTTTATCTGTTTAATAAACGAATTACAGAAACCATTGTGAAAACTGAATTTTCAGCCAATATAATTAAAGTTGAGTGTTGGGTTAATATGTTATTGACCCAAGCAACTCAATTTGATCTATATGATCGACCACACCCACACAATAACGCTATGTTATTAATAAGGATCAAACCCTAGAATGATTAAAGTTGTAGTAGTTTAAGGGATATCATTAGTGATGTAACCTTGAATACTAGTAACTTTGTAAAATAAGATCTTGAGATTTGTTCTATGAAAAGTAAACTGGCTTTGATAGTGATCTAGGGTTTTGAGGTAGATAAACTGATCGGTACATGAACAACATGAAATGACTTAGAGAAAGGAGTAAGACATAAACTTGAAATGTAACAATAAGAGAGTAGCATAAAAAGAGGAATATTATCCGATTATGATCTGAAGATAGTTGATGTAGTTCATGTTTTTAAGACATGGTGTCACTATCTTTATGATGTGACAATAGATTATCACCCGGGTAAAGAGAATGTGATGGATGATGTTTTCAGCAGAAAGTCAAGTTCAACAGCTAATGCATACTCTATGACAGGTTTCAATAGAGACCTGTTAGTAGAAATGTGGGAGTTGGACTTAGACTTAGGGGTAATAGCACAAAGTGGTTTGATTGTATAGATGCAGGTTCAAGCCTACTTCTTATGATCAAATCAAGAAACTACAAGAGGGTGATAGTGAGTTAAACCAGACCATACATGACATGATAGGAGGAAAAGAGACCAGAGTTTAAGTTTTCAAGATGATAAGGTGTTGTATTAGCATGACATGTTGTGTGTACCCCGAGATAGTGTAAATTTCTTTTAAAGGGAAAAGGCTGAAAGAAAAGATTTTTATTGAAGTATATGTATTGATGTATGTTATGCTTTCAGGAAATACTAAGATGTATATGAATCTCAAGAAGTTGAAACGGATGGTCAGATATGCAGAAGGATGTAGCTAAGTATGTGGTTAAAAGTAGTGTATACCAGTAGGTTAAGGCTGAACCCTAGAAATCTATAGCTACCTTGTAATCTTTTTCTATACCTGAATGGGAGTGGGAATTTATCACAATGGATTTTGTGGTAAGATTACCCAGGACACCTAGAGGTTGCGACTCAATATGAATGATTGTGGATAGACTAAATTAGTCTGCTCGCTTTCTTCATATTAAGTCAACCCTTGATGTCTCGAAATTTGACTAAGATATATATGGATGAAATAGTTAGATTGCCTGGTAATCCAGATTTAATCATATCATATTGAGATTCTAAGTTCACATTTAGGATTGTAGAAACAGTTGCATCGTGCTTCGGGCACAAAGTTAAGATTTAATATAACCTTTTCAACCGCAGACGGATGGCCAGTCTGAGAGAACCATTCAGACTCTTGAGGACATGCTGAGAGCATGTGTTTTACTTTTCAGTGGAAGTAAGGATGAACATTTAAGTCTTATAGAGTTTGCTTAGTGTGAATGTTGAGTTTAGAAATACACAACTGATAATGGTACAGTTTGGGTATAAACACAGGCAATACAAATTTGGTAAACCATTAGGTGCATGATTTCAAGATAATAAGATAACATTAAAATATGCAAATAAATCTAGTTGCATGTTTCCTATTATGTTAATGTGTGTAACTTAACATCTACATGAATTGGCACATTTCATTGAGATATCATTAGAAATTCTCAAGTACTAATAATTATTTGTGATATGGTACGTAAATAACTCTTAATTGAGTTATGTGATGCATAAATTAGGAATTTGGTTAATATGCACGTACTTCGAGAAATTTCAGATAATTGAAAAATAGTACAGATGGTTTCTTATAGGTGAAGTAAATTATTCTTATTGGTGTAATAAGATGTGCAATCACATGAATTTAGTATGTATATGCCAAAATTGATTTGAGTTTGGGATATTTATGAATTTTAAATCTGCCTGCATGCATGATATAAAGATTACTCAGTAATTACAATGATTTTGAATATACTGCTCTGCCAGTTTTAGAATGATACCGTATTGTGATTTGAATTGCAATCAAACAGATGAGATAATGGAAACCCTAAGAGTAGGGTGTTGCCATGTGATTAGTGAATGAGATAACCCTAAGAGTAGGGTGTTGGCATGTGATGAATGAACAAGGCAAATGAAACCCTAAGGATAGGGTGTACGGTGAATCAAGTATCTTGATATCAATCTTCATTATAAGATGTGATGATGTTTAACAGTTAAATTGCATGATTTTAATTTTAGTACCAAATTGACATGCATTCTGTTTATTTAAGAATTTTAGTTTGTTTGCATGAATAGTATAATAATTTCTTGGTAATTACCATAAAGTGAGATACTGTTATAACAAATCTGGAAAGACAATGTTTTGTGGTTTGATCTGGAATCAGATCAGATGTGTCCTAGGTTAAGGGACCTATGCAGATGGTTGATCAGAGGATCAAGAAACTTACGATTTGTGAGATACCATTAGTGATAGTTTTGTGAAGAAATCTTAACCTAGAGGGAGCTACGTAGGAATACGAGTCAGAAATGAGTAACACGTTTCCTTTCCCTTTAGGAATTTCGGGATGAAATTCTTTTAAGGGGAAAAGGTTGTTATGACCCACTCCATGATTAACTAATAAATACCTCGAATTATGTGAAACACCTCAATTAGTGTGAGCATCAAATTAAAACATCATGGTTAATTAAGATAGGTTAATATGTGAATAAATAGTTGAGTTTGAATCATCTGAGATAATTAATGAAAATATTAATGATGATCGTTAGGTTAATTAAGTTGAGTTGAGTACTCACTGTTTCAATTGGTGGTTTGACCAGTTGTGACAAGCTAGTTAACATAATCTTGTGCTTTGAGAAGGTAGAGAAGTTTGTGCTTAAAATAATGCAAAAGAAATCATCTAAATCGGACCCCCGAGGCCATAGTTATGGAATTTTTGAGAATCTTGGACTTGAGATGCAATTTTCCCATTATTTACCCTTTAAGTGGGTCGGCTACCTTTTTCCTTTATCTTCTCCTTCCCGTTAGAACAGAACCGCAAAAGCAGTGCCCCAAACCCAGTGTTCGACCGAGCAGCAGAGGGAGAAATAGGCGCGATAGGGGGCGATTCTCGAGCTCTTCACCTCCGACCAGTTTGCGCGTCGTCCTCCTCTCTTCTCCTTCCTCCTCTACCTCTCCCTAGTGGCGCCCTACCTGATGGAGCAAGCAGTGGCCGACCTACAGCAGGTGCTGCACCGGCCAGCAGCAGGGCGCCGGCCAAAGACCCTTTTGGGCGCAGCCAACTCTCCGGAACGCTGCTCTTGAATCCGTCCATGAGGTCTGTGCTCAAATCCGTAGCCCCCAATGATGATTTAGCTCCTAGCCGAGCTTGTTACTGACCTGTACGTGAAGCTGCTACTGCTTGCGGCAGCAGGTCCAGGCAGGAGCACCTTGGGCACGAGCAACACCCCAAATCACCAGCATTGACTTCGGCTATGAGGATAGAGCAAGCATCCGCAGCCACCCAGCCCTCATCTAGCAACTAGCTTGGTCCCTTCCAACCTGTACGTGTGAAGGAGCTGCTGCTTGCAGCAGCATGTTCGATTAGGATCGACCTGGGTGAAAGGCAATAAAGAGAGGTAGTTCTGACTTCGGCATAAGGTTTTGATCATGAATTCATAGCCTTAGCTAGACCTAGTTGTCGTTTGAATCAATTTTAGATTCGTGTATGATGCTACTGTTCTATTGCAGGATCAGTGTTTTGGTCGGCCGAATTAGGTATGATTCGGCCGAGTTTCCTTTATAAGGAAATTGAACAGGGTTTGGATCAGCCGAGTTGCGGGTGGATCGGCCGAGTTGTCAGCCGATCGGCCGAGTTCCCAGTTTGGTCGGTCGAGTTCCAGAATTGTGAGTAGTAGTTCATTCAGTAATCATTAATTAACTCAATTTAAATGTTTAATTGTTTCTGTATCAGTTAGTATAACTTCTAAACAGTGTAGTACATACAATAGAGTATGTTAGTTTCATTGGAACTTGAAATACTTAATATGCTTAGTGAAAATGATGAAATTTCCTGTATTATAGTTGCAATGTATGTGTTGATTTAAAACTAGATGTTTAGCATTGAATGTGGATAAATGATATTGAATCATGTTTAATGATGATAATGGATTTATATTTGCTTCATGTGTTATTCAGATTGTGCAATATGCATGAAATGTGATATTCCTGTTTAAATGTTTATTTGTTAATCAATTATTAGACTTAGGTGCCCTAACACCGTAGAACCCCTAAGAGGTATCTGCAACTTAGGGGTGAAACTCGTGTTGCAACATCATCCGTGCTTGTGTCACGGACAAACGAGGAAAGAGAGGCAGTGTCCAACAACAATCGTGCTTGTGTCACGATGGCACTGCGAAAAAGAAAACACAGTTATCTAACACCATTCGTGCTTGTGTCACGAAGGTAACCCTGTGACTCTCTGCCGGTGTACTCAGGTTAAAGGAGGAGTCTGGAGCACACGTGGTTGTGCAGCACACGTGGTTGTGCGATGAGTCCGTGGAGCCTAGGGTCCTGTGCAGACCAGGACGAGTAGTCAGACTTAGCACTTCCCGGGTGTGTCGCTAAGTCTTGTACGGTGGGACCGTAGCATGAACTTGCTGCGGATCTTTATATGCAGAGTACACTGCATATATTTAGGGCATAATAATAAAATGAATAAATAATCAAGTAGGTTCACAGTAAATTTATATAACTGTTCATTTACCTGAAATACCGGTTGATGCTTAGAAATGTGATTATTATCTGTATATCTGCTATGTCAATAGAAGTGCCCTGTTTGAACTGTATATCTGTTTATTTTCAGTTAATAAACCTGATGAGTTGTTTAGTGATAGCTAAGTGAAATGCTATTCACTGAGCGAGTAGGCTCATACCTCTACTCAACATTTTCAGGTTATCATCAGCAGCAGGAAATCTGAAGGATCGTTTCATCCTAACGCCTAGTTTGTAGAAGGAATATGTAGTTAGTAGTTAGAGGTCTCTTAGTCCTTTCCCCTCAATCTGTGGGACAAGGTGTGAGAGAGAGAGAATGTGTGTAAAATGTAAATTAACTGTTACGCTTTAATTTATGTCAAACAATGTAAAATGTTGTAGACTCTGTTATATTGCTAGTCAGTTAATAAAGATGCTTTCGTAGTTTGTTTAGTTTCATTTTACAGCATAAATCAGATTTTCCTATTATTATCTTTAAAATGTTTTAAAAAAAAAAGGTGAAGAGTGATTGGCTTATGTGTAAATCCCATCCTGTCACGTCCTAATTTCGTGGTTTGTGGTTAATGCGAAATTGGGGCGTGACATATTTGGATGATAATGTCTCACAATTTGAGAAGATTCAGTAGGGATCTGTGACGATCAATCAATATGAGGCCAAGTTCATGGAACTTTTAAGGTTTTTCCCACACATGGATGCAACTGAAAAGGAGCGTATCACATATTTTGAGAAGGGTTTGAGCTTAGAGTTGACGACTATGGTGCCAGCTTTGGATAACATGGATAGGTTTGCCACATTTGTGGAGTTTCTGAGGAGGATAGAATGGTTAGATATGGAAAAGCGTGAGGCAAATGCTAATTAGAGATCAGTACAATTATAAGGATAGTATTCTAGAGTCTTTAAGAAGCCTAGGTTTTCAGCACCTCAGTCACAGTAGAGGTCAATTATTTAGTCTAAGTGGTCACCAAGCAAGGGCAGAGGTCATAGTTTTTCACCGGCAGGAGCTCATAGTGCGGCATCAGTATGAGTGATTGGGTCTTCCAGGCTGTAGTTTGACATGTAGAATTGTTATAGGTGTGGACAGTAGGGACATGTGAGGTTGTTTTATCTGGTGAAGCATGAGGAGGTGACGCAACAACTGAGATAGAGATGGTGAGGGTCGCAATAGCTACATTTCAATAGTGGTGGTGATAGAGGACGCAGTTAGACATCATAGGTTGGATCGTCTAAGCAAGCCAATAGAGGACGAGGGTGACAATAGGAAACATCTCGATTCTATGCCATGAGTGAGCCAGAAGGAGTAGTCAACCCTCAAGTCATGACAGGTCAAATGGAGTTATTTCATTTTGATTTGTCTTCTTCCTACTTTATATATGTTTTGGTTGACTCGGGTGTGACACACTCTATTATCACTAGAGAAGTGATAGCTAGATGTTCTTTGCATGTTAGTCGTATACGTGATAGTCATCTTTAGAAACCCCTTTGGTTGGTTTCACAGAGCTGCAGGAGGTGTGTCCATCCTGCGTTCTTTCTTTCTTGGGACGCAGCATTCAAGTGAACCTTATAGCACTTGACATGCATGGATTTGATGTGATCCTTGGAATGGATACTTTGGCGAAGTATCAGGTGGTCTTGGACTATAGTTCCAAGGTGGTACATTATTTGATATTGATGTTTTGTGGATCTTCCAAGGATATAGGAAGATTATTCTGACGTGCTTGGTTTCAGCAATGACAACGGAGAGGCTGATGAGGCAAGGTTGTGATGATTTTTTGGCACATGTGGTGGATATTAAGGTGAGGATTACTGGTATTCAAGAGGTACCCATTGTTCACAAGTTTGAGATTGTGTTTCCTAATGAGTTTTCTGGTGTCTCTGCACCTTGAGAGATTGATTTTGAGATCAATCGAGTTCTTGGTACACAGCCAATAGCGCAGACACCATATAGGATGGCACCAACTAAGATGTAAGAGTTGAAGAAGTAGTTGTAGGAGTTTCTATAGAAAGGCTTTATCAGACTGAGCATTTCCCCATGGGGTGCTCATGTGTTATTTTTCAAGAAGAAGGACAGATCCATGAGGTTATCCATCGATTATCGGCAGTTGAATAATGTGAAGATCAAGAACAAGTACTTGTTACCGCGAATAAACGATCTGTTTGATCAGTTGAGGGGTGTTGTAGTGTTCTAAAAGATATATCTAAGGCCATGATAACATCAGTTAAGGGTCAAGGCAGATGACATACCCAAGTTGGATTTTAGGGCTCAGTACCGTCACTATGAGTTTGGGGTCATGTCGTTTGGGCTAACCAATGCACCATTAGTGTTCATGGATATGATGAATAGGGTGTTCTGATTGAGACAACACCATTTGGGCTAACCAATGCCTTATCTTGACTAGTTTGTGGTTGTGTTCATCGAAGAAATTGTGATCTACTCTAGAGATATCCAGCAACACAAGAAGCACCTGAGGCTGACATTGACCTTGTTAAATCGGCACAAGTTGTACGCTAAGTTTAGCAGGTGCGAGTTTGGGATTAAAGAGGTGTCTTTTCTGGGGCATGTGATATCTACTGAAGGCATTTGTGTGGATCCCAAGAAGGTTCATTCAGTGCTAGTATGGGATCATCCTAAGACACTAACAAAGGCTTATAGTTTCCTAGGCCAGGCAGGCTATTACATGAGGTTCATCAAGAACTTCAGTGCCATACCACTACCCCTAATGAAGCTGATGAGGAAAGGTGTGGCATTTGTTTGGAATGACAAATGTCAACATTCTTTCTAGATTTTTAAGGAGAAGCTACCCATTGCACTAGTTTTAGTGTTTCTTAAGCAAAGTAAATGATATATTGCCTTTTGTGATGTGTGGAAGAATGGTTTGGGTTGCATGTTGATGCAAGATAAGAACATGATTTCTTTTGCTTCATGACAGCTTAGGAAACATGAGGAGAGATTTTGACACATGATCTAGAGCTTGCATCTATGGTCCATCATTTAAAGATTTGGAAACACTACCTTTATGGTGAGAAGTGTCAGATCTTCAATGGCCACAAGAATCTACAGTACATCTTCTCAAAGCAGGAATTGAATATGCAATAGCGACATTGGATGGAGTTAATCAAAGACTATGGCTGCACCATAGACTGCCATCCAGGCAAGGCGAACATGGTGGAAGATTCTTTGAGAAGGAAGTCTTCTTCATCATAATCTATTGATAAGGCACAATTTGTTCCTTGGTGTGCCATAAGTGAGACATGTCGGTGTCCCTTCGCCAGATAAATTTGAAGTTGGAGGTCTCCTTAGTGGCCTAGCTTGAAGCGTGACATAGTTGAGTTTGTGGTGAAGTGTCGTGTATGTCATCGGGTCAAGGTTGAGCATCAAAAACCTATAGGGACTTCGTAATTGTTACCTATACCGCAATGGAAATGGGATCATATCATGATGAACTTTGTGGTTGGATATTCTAGGATAGCCAAAGGTCATGATTCCACTTGGGTGATAGTGGACAGCTTGACCAAGTCAGCACACATCTTCCATATGAAGACAATGTATATAGCTGAGAAGTTGGCACAAGTGTATTTGGAGGAGATAGTACATATACACGGTATCCCAATGACGATAGTGCCTGGAAGAGGTCCTTAGTTACCAATCACTTTTGGGGGCGTTTGCATATAGCCATGGGTACACATTTGAGGTTCAACACATCGTTTCACCCACAGATAGATGGAGAGTCTGAGAGGACTATTCAAACCTTGCATGATATGTTGAGAGATTGTGTTCTATAGTTTTTGGGCAGTTGGGATGTGCACCTCAGTTTGATAGAGTTTGCTTACCACAACAGCTATTAGAGGAGTTTTGACATGGCACCATATGAGTCTTTGTATAAGAGACATTATATATCTCTATTGTGCATGTATGAAATGGATGAGTATCAACTTTTGGGTCCTGAGCTTGTACAACATATGATAGAGAAGATTAAGATGATACAATAACATTTGAAGATAGCCCAGGATAGATAGAAATTGTATGTTGATAATCATCAGAGGTTTGGAGTTCCAAGTAGGAGACAAGGTTTACCTCATGGCCAAGTATATGGGACCTTACCTTGTGGTGGCACATGTTGGGAAGGTGTCCTATAAGTTGGAGCTACCTCATGAGTTGCATAGGTTGCATCTGGTCTTTCATGTTTTGATGTTGAGGAAGTCTCATCCTGACACAGAGTTAGTGTTGTAGCTTGTGGAAGTTGAGCTGGATGAGGATGTGTCGTACATCGAGGGTCCTATTTTGATCTTGGACCAAAGGGTGAAGAAGTTGAAAAAGAAGGATATCATGTTGGTTAAGGTTTTTTTGGCTTCACTGTGGTGTTGAGCAAGACACATGGGATCTTGAGGACAAGATGCTTAGGAAGAATATGTATCTTTTCGTGTAGTATTTTTGGGGCAAAATCCTTATTAGGGGTTTATGGTTGTAATACCCATGACCTAGATTAGTGCTTGATATTACTTGCTTTGATTAATAAGATTCTTAAACCTTACTCTAATCATGTTATGAATCTTAATAACATATGATACATTTATGTTTCCAGTTTGGTCTAGTCTGCATGATGTTTGAGCTAGTTATTCTATATGTGTGCTTGTTTTGTACCAAGTTGCAATTTACTCATGTTTACATGTTGGATGTGTCTCTTGGGCCTTAGCATCATGAGAGAGAAAATAATGCTTAGGGGTGCCTTGTTGGACCTCGGTTGATGAGGTGTCATTAAGAGTTGATGTTAGGGTTGGCATGGTTTGCTAGATGCTTGAGTTGTTGGTAGCGACCATGTCATTTTTAATGTTGGTTCTTGATAGTGCCCAATATGTTTTGTGTGTGTTTTTACCGAATCGCCTTTCTTGGTAGTGTTTGTAGCAACATATGTTCTTTGTCCTTGGTTTTGGTCACTAAGGTTTTGGTTTGTGCTTTGTTGTAGCAATCAGTTGTTTGGTTGACATGGGTAGCGGTTGCTACCATGGTGACCCTTGGTTTTACTTCGATCAAAACGTGTAGTGGACCTAAGTGGTCGCTAAACTACCTAGTTTTTAACGATATTTCTTGCATGACTGTTGTGAGTGCTTGCATTGTCGTGGTTTTGAGGGACATGTGTCCTTAGAGGCTCTTATATCTTAACACCTCATATCTTTCACCTCTCTCCTACCCTTGGGTATTTATACCCCTTCTTTCACATTCAAGTAGCCCTTTTATCTCTCTTCTTTCTCTCTTCTTGCTTGGATTCAGCCCTTGAGCTTGGTTGTTCAAGTGGAGGTGTTCATCTTAAAGAAGGAGGTCGAGTCTTGCATGTGGTGATCTAGGGTTTGATCATCTCTCTTATGGTGGTTCTTGGTGATCTTTGATCTTGGTAAGTGGTTTCATCTCCTTGATCTCATTTTTCTTGAACCCTATTCCTCTTTCTTTCTTCTCTCAGCCAGACAATGGTTCTCCATGGTGGCTTTCCTGAGGAACTTATCTCCAATAGAGGTTGAATCCATGTTCTCCATGGTAGTACATGAGTGAGAGAAAGATCTCCTCTTTCCCCTTTCTTTTTCGGCCTAGGGTTTTTACCCTCTCTCTTTTGAGCTTCCTTTGACCTTGGTGTGTTCTTCTTATCTTAAGGTGATCTTGCTTGGATGTGGAGTGATTTGAGCTTAGTGTCTCTCTCTCTCTTGGATCTTGTGGCTTTGGAGTTGATCTTCACCTCAAGGTGGGTTATATAACTTTCCCCTCATATATTTTTGAACCTTTACCTTGCTTTCATGTGACTGTTTAGTCTCTAAAATGTGATCATAAGTTGCTTGATTATGCTATCTTGATTTAGGTTTTAAGATTATGAAGTATTCTTGTTTATATTTCTCTTTCTCCTAAACCCTAATTCTTATACCTGAAACCTAATTGATGGTGGAGTTGTTCTTTCTTAAATGCACCTTGAACGTTGGTTTTATCACCATGTTTTTTGTTCGGTCATCTTTTTAAAGATGATGGTTTTATTATTCACATGCATGCATGATGCTTGGTTTTTTTCCTCATATCATGGTTTTCCATAAGATCCTTGTGATGCTTGTTTTAGGGTTTTGTTGATCATCTTTTCCAAGAGGTTTTCTTTTGGTCACTCTTCAGTTTCTTGGTGTTAATCACCTATTTTGGGTCGCTACATATCTTGGTGGTCAATACATATGTCTACCTTGTTTTGGTCACAATGAATCTGACCTATGGTCATTGGGGTGATTTGGTCACAACAAACCTTAACTCTAATCTATTTTGTTCACTATGCTTGAGATGGTTCTTTTGTTTCGGTCAAAATGACCATGCTTGATGGATGATTGATAGGCTACTACTATAGTGGCCGCTACACCTGATTCAGTTGGTTGGTTTCTACACATATCTGATCAGGGTTGCAACATCTTTCCTAACCCCCTTCTGGTCGCTACATGTGTCAACTCATGTGGTTGCTACAAGGTTGAGGTCACTGCATTTTGTACATGGTTTTGATGGTCTCTACATGGTGTAACCCTAGTGGTTGCTACACATGGTGTCACCCTAATGGTTGATACACATGGTGTTACCCTAGTGGTCACTACATGTGTGAGGGTGTTGGTCGCTACACCCTGGTTTGGTCACTACATGTTGTTGTTTTCATGTGTGGTTGTTTATCATCATGATGACTTTTGGTCTAGATACTCCAAGGATGCAGGAAGTGATGTGCATAGGGTTTGATGTTGAGTGTTGTGATGGAAACCCTAATCAGCTTTCTGTGAAAAGCCCTAACCCTAACTTGGGCTTATGATGTAATTTCTTAGCTTGCTTGGATGATTAGCATGTTATAAAGTATTTTCTCTCTCCTATTTGTGTAACCCTAATGTTGTAGGTTGAATGAACATCATAGCTTTTGATTACTATGGTATCTCTAATATGACACAGGGTGATGATTATGAGCCTTTATGAGGCATGATGAACTAATGATAATGGGCATGAACTATGTAATTGAGTCTTATGACCTTGGCAGAGGCTTTGTGCTTGGTTTGAGGTGATATCCTCCAGTGATGTGATAAGGGATGGTTATCCTAGGATGATGTGATAATTATGATGGCCCTGTATGGCAGTAATATCATGTGATGATGTGACAAGTTTATACCTCCTATTTTTATATCTTTTGGAGTTGTTTCACAATTATGCTTGCTAGAATGAAATAGGGTTTGTAAGTCCACTTCCATGATGCAGCCTTAATTCACCCAATTGGCATAACTAATCAAGTGAAATTGTAATCATGTAGTTGCCCTGTGCCATAGATCCATCTTCAACGTTAGTACTTGTTGGATGGTTGCGGGAAACTCAAAGTGCATATTGTTGAATATGTCGGGGTGCAAGTTGAGGGTATATCCTTGCATCCACAACATTGGTTTTGAGGTTGGTTGTGGTCATGCCTCGGTAGGAAATTGGTCGAGACCATATCTTAGATGATATTTTTTAGGGATGGTTGCAATCATACCCTGGCAGGAGAACGGTTGTGGTCGTATCTCACTAGTGTCCTGCTTATATACCAAGGCAGACTAGGCTGATTTGTAGTTTGACTCTATGTTTCACTACGGAGGATTCGCATTCACTGAGGGTGTGGGAGATCATTGGAGTCTAGTCCTCTTAGATCTTGTATGGCAATAATTTGGACTACACAGTGGTCAGTTGGAGCATGAGTGGTATACCCCATCTCCTTAGGGCATAATAAAAGACGTAATACAACCGTGGTAGTGTATTTGCTTAGGGTTAAACATGTTTCACGTTGAATGATGCTTTGCCTTGTTTCTTATATTGTTTAGTTGATAATGGTTATACATGTTCTTCATATTCCTTATAAAAGTATATTATGTTCTACATATCAGTTTGTAGCAACTTAAACTGCTTAATCTGTGTTACCAGTTTGAAGTATTCATTTACATGAATATATTCATCATATATATTAGTAGTATTACCTTCCTGCTATATATATATATATATATATATATATATATATATCTATATATATATATATATATATATATATTAACAATAATTATATATATATATATATATTAACAATAATTGTTGGTCGAGAGTTATATCTCTCGCTGGGACATTGGTCTCACCTTGTGGGTTTCCACATCTTTTAGGTGGTTGTGCACGAGGAGGTAGAGATTGTGCAGTTGAGGAAGAGCAGCAAGGAGACCAATAGTAGTTGAAGGTTGGATATGCTACTACTGTTTTGTAGTAGAGTCTTGTGTTTCGTTCCTGTACTCTCAGGTCCTTGGGGTGTTTTGTAGATGTTGTACATCGGTACGAGGTTTTGGCAGTATTCCATGGTTGTACATGTATGGCTTGAATATGTATGAACAGGTTACCTTTTGTAATAGGTTTTTGGCAATATGGACACTGTACAGTGATGTATATACCTTAATGGTATGATATGTGATACAGGTGACACAATTTGTGGACTTTTATGTAATATGTTTCTTCTTGTGAATATAAATAAGTGATCGGTTTTAATTTATCATGTTTCCTGGTAGTCTAGATGTTTAGTGTTAATTCCACATTTTGGTTTGAGTAATATCACTTTTGTGTGACTAGTCTGTCACACGTCTAGTGTGTTGATTATCTATACATCCTCATTTGGGAATTTGTAATCTTGTGTAGCTTCTTTTGGGAGCAGGGAATCAGCTAGTTGATCGACTATAGCTTGTGCTTTAATTGCCTTCATCGATAGATAGGTGATGTCAAACTATGACAACATAACTTTCTACTTGGTGCATCATCCATTTAGTATAGGACATTCACACAAATAGTAGATAGGGTTGTGCTTTATGATTAGTTGTATAGGATACATCAATAGGTAGTGGTGCAGCTTTCTTGTTACATATCTCAAGGCTAGGCAATACTTCTCAATTGTAGTGCATCGGGCCTTAGTGTCATAGAATTTCTTGGAAAGGTAGTAGATGGTGTGCTCTCCACCCATTGTTTCTTGAATTTAAACTCCTCCCATAGATGTTTTGTATACTAATAAGGAAAGGATGAGGGGTACCCTCGCACTATGGGTCTCAACATTGGTGGGTTGGTGGGGTAGTCTTTAAACTTCTGGAACACCTTTTTTATTTGCAAATTCCATCTAGAGTTTGAATTCATATTTATTAGCTTGGAAATGGCCTCACATATAGGTCTAAGATTAGTTATGAAGTGATTGATGTGTTGGAGATGACTGAGCATGCCTTGTGTCTCTTTCTCCATTCTAGACGAGGGCATCTTCGGGATAGATTGAGCTTTACGGGGTTCACTTTGATTCCTCTCTCACTTAAATTGTTCCCCAATAGTTTATGTGACAACATAGTATTAAATCATATGTAACAAAGTATAATACCAAATAGAATTACCATCAATGATATAAAACATAGTGTTTGTCTTCTCACCATGAAATGCAAACTAGTTCTAGATTCTTCCTAGTGGTTGAGATAGGAACTAGAGAATCTAGTGATTCACTTAAGACCTACTCACTAACCAACCAACCTTCTATGCAAATCATAGGCATATCGCCAGGAAGTTGGTGGGCTTATTGTGAATTAGGTCAAAGTGGTTGGTGTTTTCAGGATACCGTAGAAAATGCTTTGGGTTACATGAACATGCTAAGATAAAATTAAGATAAGATGGACACACAAAGGGCACCTCTCCATGCTCCAGTATCTCCCTTAGTAATCCACACAAGAGGAGTCCAGGTGAGTAGGTCTTGTTGTCCATGCAATATGCCACAGGGATTCATCAACAACATGGACCAAAGAGAAACAATAGGTCAAAAAAACACTAGTACTATATCCTTATCATTGAACCATGAACGAGATAGGATTTAGTTACATGATAAAAAAAGTATAAAGGAACTATTCGATGGACTAATGGCTAACAAATGGGAATTCTAATGTCAATTTCATAATGGCAAATATTTTATAAGATCAAAAACTAAGCAAGATTCAATATTACGGAGATGCATATATATCCAAGCTATTGACAAAGTAGATCAATTTCAAGTTATCCAATTTGACAAGTTTTGGCACCTTCTTGTCATATCTTTTCTAGGGCTAAGTACTTGTGTTCTCACACTGTAGGAGGGAATGAAACTAGTGCCTTGTTAACTATTCCAGTTAACTGGCGGACACTAATCCCTATCTACTACACATGGTTGTGGGTACTTGTCCCAGTCAAGTGAGCCAGCGCTCTATAGGGACAAAGCCTGAGGAAAAAAATTCCATAGAGAGCCAAAACTCTAGGAGATCAAGTCTAGTGCAAAACTTATTTCCAACAATATTTCCTCATTTAAATATGAGGGTGGTGAACTTTTAAGAGATAATAAAGGTCTTAAAACCTAATTTAATTTCACAAAGAATCAAGATAATATGTGTATTAATGAATAGGGAAAACACTATAACAATGAAATAGAATATCTAGTACCTTGTATTCCAAGCAAAAAGTCCACTATTTTCCACAATTAGCATTCAAGAGCCTTTCAAAGTTTCAGATCCTAACAAAGAAATATTCCATGTTATTATGAGATCCTTGGATTTGGAATTCACTTATTAGGTCTCCTTAGATGCAAGTTTATCCTTGTAGTTTTGAAAAATAATTTAGGTCTTAATATTACTTGTTTGTGGTTAGATTATCCTAAGTCACTTGTGTCGATAAGTTATATGCTATATATTCCCCATTGTGTCCACATTATGTGGTACACTTGTACATGCCCCATATATGTATACATATGTACAGAGCACGGTGTCCCCTAACAAAGGGACCTGGGTTTGAATCCCAATTGCCACCTTGATTTACCACCCTCTTGGGCATTCGGCCTCAGCCACAGGCGTGGGAGAGTGGGGGAGAAATATTTATCTCTTAATCCCACATATATGTATACATATGTACAACATATAATAATACATATTTTACTATGAAAAGGGGAAAATTACTTACTATGGTATAATTTTCATGCCTTCATGAGTTGCAAAATAATAACATAGTTAGAAGCATTGGATTCAATTTCCCCAATTTATTTCTTAACATTATTTTTGGATGAATACTTCCATCTTAAGAATATATTCACAAAATAGTCATTTTGAGGCTAATAAGGAGTATAATCTAAAGTTAGGGTAGTATAATTTAGGGACTACCTTTTCCATATGTTTCACATGAGGAATTCATTTACATAAAGTTAGACATTTGAGGGATATAAACTGATGATGGGTTGCATCATGTTGGTATTTACCTAGGTTTCTAATATAAGATTATGCATATGTTACATTGATAATTGTCAATAATATTAATATGCTTCCAAGTCACATTGGGTATGTGGAGACCATGGTTGTAATTAACATTTTATCTTATTTGCAGTATTGATTCATATTTTAGGAAATCAAAGAAGGAGAGTTTCCAAGCAGTGAGGTACCTCTTGATGCCCCAAGGTGTTGGTTGTATCTAACATGATGATGCCACAAAACCTTAACCAACACTATATACTTCTTCTTCAACTTATTCACCCTTTTATCCAGGATCAATACAAGACCTTCCACATACGACATATCCTCCTCCAACTCAACCTCCATAGGTTGCAACATCAACTTCGTATCAGGGTGACACTTACTCAGTGTGGAGACATGGAACTCATCATGGAACTTGTGTAACTCTGGTGGTATCTTCAACCTATAAGCCACTTTCCCAACACGTGCCACCACAGGGTAAGGTCCCACGAACCTGGGAGTCAACTTAACCTTCTTACCAAACCTCATCATACCTTTCCAAGGAGAGACCTTAAGATACACATAATCTCCCACTTGGAACTCGAAAGGCTTGTGATGTTTATCAGCGTAAGATTTTTTTTTTGTCTTGGGCTGCCTTTATCTACTATTGTATCCCTTTGATCTTCTCCATAATCTATTGTGCAAGCTCAGGACCTAAAAGTTGATATTGATTTATTTCGTGCCTACAAAGCAGTGAGTGACAACGCCTCCGTACAAGGCTTCATACGGTGATATATCTATACTCCTTTGAGAACTATTGTTATCTATCAAGCTCATATGCACATCCCAACTACCAAGAAACTACAAGACACAAGCTCTCGATAGATATTCCAACATTTGAATAGTTTCCTCATATTGACCATCTGTCTGTGTATAAAATGTTATACTGAACCTCAATTGTGTCCCAATCGTTGTAAGTAGATGTTCCCAAAAATTATTAGTAACATGAGGACCTCATTCAGACATTATCGTCACTAGAATACCATGCAAATGCAATATCTCATCCACATATAACTGTGCCAACTTCTCTACTATATATGTCATCTTCACAGGAAGGAAATGTGTTGATTAGTCAACCAGTCCACTATCACCCAAATGTAATCATGACCTTTGGCTATTCTAGAAAGACCAACTACAAAGTCTAAAATGATATGATCCCATTTCCATTGCGGTATAGGCAACAATTGCATCGTCCCTATAGGTTTCTATTGCTCAACTTTGACTTGCTGACACACTGGACATCTCACCAAAAAATCTACTATGTCATGCTTCAAGATAGGCCACCAACATAAGTCCTTCAATTTGTGGTACATCTTGGTATTGCCTGGATGCATAGTGTACATTGAGGAATGATCCTCCTCAAGAACCAACTTCCTTAAACCATGAGCATCTGGAACCACTGTCCTATCATGGAAAAAAACTATCTAATTCTTCATCTCATTGAAGCCCTCACACTTCCTACTACCAAACTCTGATCGGAACTACTATATCATAGTATCATCACATTGTGCATCTCTGATTTGTTGCACAAAGGTAGGCTTCACCTGCAATTAGGCTTCACATTATGCATCTCTGGCAACACTAATATTGGTGCACGGGTCAAGTTCTCCTTCATCAACTAGAACAAACGTTGACACTTCTCATCCCAGACAAAAGGTACACCTTTCCTTGTCAGCTTGGTTAGGGGTATTGCCACAACACTAAAGTTCTTCATAAACCTCCTATAGTAGCCTGACAAGCCTAGGAAACTATGAACCTCTATCGGTATCTTAGGATGCTCCCATTCTAACATGGACTCCACCATTTTTGGGTCTACACAAACTCCTCTACCAGATATCACGTGACCTAGAAAAGACACCTCCTCCAGCCAGAACTCACACTTACTGAACTTGGTGTAAAACTTGTGCTGCCCCAACAATGTTAAGGCTTGTCATAGATGTTTCTCATGTTGTTGGTTGTCTCTAGAGTATATCAAGATGTCATCAATAAACACAATTAAGAACTCATCAAGATACAACCTAAACACCCTATTCATCAGATCCATGAACATTGTTGGCACGTTGGTCAACCCAAACGACATAACCACAAACTCAAAGTGACCATACCAGTCTTGAAAGTTGAATCAGGTATGTCATCCACCTTGTTCCTCAACTGATTATAACCTAACCTTAGATCTATCTTTGAGAACACTACAACACCTCTCAACTAGTTAAACACGTCATATATCCTCAATAACGGGTACTTGTTCTTAATTGTCACCTTGATCAACTCTTGATAGTCTATGAACAACCTCATAGAACCGTCCTTCACAAAAAACATGGGGGCACCACCAAGGGGAAGTGCGTGATATGATAAAGCCCTTCTCTAACAACTTTTGTAATTGCTTCTTCAACTCCTGCATTTCTGTTGGTTTCATCATGTATGGTAATTAAGCTATTGGGTGTGTACCAGGGACAAGACTGATCTCAAAATCAATCTCCCTAGGAGGGGGAACACTGAGTAACACTTCAGGAAACACATCCTCAAACTCTCGCACTACAGGCACATCATGGATACTAGGACTTCTCACCTTGGTATCTACCACATGTACCAGCAAAGCTTCACACCCCTACCTCATTAGCCTCTCTATTGTGATAGCTAACATAGGCATGTTATAAGAATCTTCCTATATCCTTGGAAGATCCACGAAATATTGTCACCATAAAACATCGCTACATAGGAACTACAGTCCAAGACCACCCATGTAAGACCCCTGAACATGAATAAAGTGTTAAACATGCTTAATTACCATAATAGAATTCTTAGAACTATAATTCAACCTTGTGATATGATTTGAAATCATAATACAAGCTTAAGTTTCAAGTTTGGTCCAATTTGAACAATATTTATGCAAGTTATGCAATTTTATGTACATTTTGAACTTTTCTACAATTTACCCAATTGGGAGGTTTTCCTTGAAATTTATCACTTTCATTATGTTCTTTGGATGTTATCTCATCATTCTTGAGCTTGTTGATCCATGGGGCTCCTAATTGAACCTTGGTTTGGAGGTGTTTTCCTCAAGGGTATTTTAGGGTTTCCCCTTTATGAATAAGCTACCTTTAGGAGCTATCAACCAATGAATTGTTTAATTAGCTTGGAAATTTGACAAAGGATATTGATGGAGCCTCCACTTACGTGGAGTTGCGTGCACCACTAAAAATCCTAGAGATAGAAGATCTCTAAGTTTAGCCTTGCTTATACTAAGTTAAAACTCCACCCACGTATGCTAGGATACGTGGAAGTCTTATCGTAGTATAGTTAAGGGTCGAATCCTCGAGACAACGGTCTTGTTGTTGCCAACAAGATGGAAAATGTTCGAATTTCACTTAATCACTTAATAGTTGGTATTTAGATCAAAAGGTTGATTTGGTTGTTTTTAAGCTAAGTGCAAGTAAAGTAAAGAAAGCAAGTAAATCTAGGTTGTTAACAAAGATGAAAGATCACTAGGGTGTAATCAGTTTTTCACCACCACTACACATCGATCAACACATGCAAAGCAAAACTTAACCTGCAAAAAGAGTTCGGTTAGTTAGTATCCTTGTAGACCTAGCCTCCTTTCGGATAATCTAGCTACGAGAAGTGCGGGAATGTTGCAACGCCATCCATTCCCGAACAAATGGTCACATTACTTTGCATCATTCCCCTCGCAAAGTGTGTTCCTCGACATACCAAGGTTGCACTTCCATACGTCAACTGATTCCATTTCATAGTATGAAAGTGCAACGGATGATAGTGAGTATACTCCACTTCTTGAGATACACTTCTGGATACCGAAACAGATGCATGGTGGATACATGCACCGAGAACCAACATGCAAACGAGTTTCGAATCTAATAGTACAAACATAGACAATCCATACTAAAAGATAAAGGATAACACAAGTTGGAGATCAAGCAACATGCATTCACTAATCGTTTTATGTCGAACTAACAAAGATAAGAACTCTCTATTACAACCTAAGGATTACATTTTACATGATATGAAAGTATGGGTAGCGGGGCTACTCCCCGCACCCTAGTGAAGAAGACTACTCCCTCATGACTAGGACCAAGAAGGAGGCGAGAAGAGAGAGAGAGAGCATTATCCCCACAAAGGAGGGAGGAAAGTCAACTCCTTGGGGAGAGAGAGAAACGATCCACCAGTCTTTGTAGGTTGCACGATGAGGAGGTCTCCTCTTCCCACCTTCTTAGCGAAGAAGGAGAAAGCAACTTCAGGATGGAGTATGGATCTCAGATTGACAGCCTCAGGGCGGAGGATGGAAGTGGCAGGAGCTCTGGAACGATTGGGGCAGCCTTTCAACGTCTGAGCCTTCTCTCCCCTGAGGTGACCCTTGGGGTCTTATTTATAGGCTTAAGTTGAGCCCAAACGGTCTTGAGACCGTATGGCCTTCATTCGGTCTTGGGACCGTATGGCCTTCATTCGGTCTTGGGACCGTATGGCCTTCATTCGGTCTTGGGACCGTATGACCTTCATGCGGTCTTGGGACCGCATGGCCTTCATTCGGTCTTGGGACCGTATGACCTTCATGCGGTTTTGGGACCGCATGGCCTTCATTCGGTCTTGGGACCGTATGACCTTCATGCGGTCTTGGGACCGTATGACCTTCATGCGGTCTTGGGACCGCATGGCCTTCATTCGGTCTTGGGACCGTATGACCTTCATGCGGTCTTGGGACCGCATAGCCTTCATTCGGTCTTGGGACCGTATGACCTTCATTCGGTCTTGGGACCGTATGGAGTCTTTGTAATTTTTTTGTGTTTTCCTGTAATGGTAAAGAAGAGAAGTTAGTTTATTGGTATATCGGCAATAAAGTAAAAAGTTAATGATTCTATCTAATTTATCTAAGAAAGAGTATGGAAAATTAAGGAGAACTAATAAGATAACGTCACAAAATGGGAGGTTATCACCCCCCCTAACTTAGAGTCTAGCTTGTCCTCAAGTTAGATAGAGCTAAGGCATATAGTGGTGAGGCAATTTTATTTAGTTAGGGTTTCCATGCTCTTGCTTCAATTCTAGATCAGAGATCTACCGAGGTCTTATTAGGGCTTCTGCTTACACTAACTCTTTCGAGTATCAAGAGTTGCATGGATCTCAGGTTCCTTTCATATCGCGAGTCTCGCATTGGGACCACCTTTCTTATTACGTGCATGTCATCAACTCTAATCAGTTTTATACTTCTTTTGAGAAACCTACCGGCAGCTAGAGTGGGTATGAGGGTTGGCTTAAAAGGATTATTGTGTAATTCCCCCTTCAAGTGGGGGAGGGTTTGTCTTATGCTTTTAGGGTCTCGGTACCGGGCACGACACATCTGCCTTCATGAGGGCAGCTTAATGTACCGGCCGGCCGAGTCCTTTATCAGCCTTTTCATATATTAGGAGACCTTAGGATCTCACTACCGGGCACGACACATCTGCCTTCATGAGGGCAGCTGTATGTACTGGCCGGGTGAGATCTTTATTGGCTCTTCATATAGGTCCTTATGCGTGGCACACCTCTCATGTTTTTATTCAATACTCTGGCTTTTATTTAAAACTCACAGTCTTAGGAAGTGGGTTTTTGTTAGGGTTTTTGATTGGGCGACCAAGCCTCTTTTATTGAAAGAAGAAAACTGTTCTTAGGGTTCCTGACATGCACTTATTTTTATTTGGTGGTCCGCTTGCGAGATTTCTTGATTTTGGATTTCCCTCTTGACCTTGAGAGCTTTCGGTTTGCTTTGGCCCTAAAGTTGACCTGTGAAGAGTCTGAGATAGAATTGAAGCAAAATCATAAAAACCAATTGTGAATGTAATTTATAAATTCGCCATTCGTGCCTATATGCTAATCTTGTTATTTACTCTTGAGGACTACTTTATCTCTAACTTAGCTAGGGGTGATTCTTTCCATGATGAAAGTTATACTTAAGAGTTATTTTATTGAAGAAATTACTGGAAAAAGTCTAAATATGAACAGAAGGTTTGAAAATGATGTGCGGAAAAGTATGAGTTAAGGGAAGGAGTAGAGATAGAAGGGTTGAAGAAGAATGATACCTCTCCCTTGTCCAGTGCACTCCCCCCCTAACTTATCACTCACTCTGTCCACAGAGTGTCAAAGTGATAGGTTGAGAAGTGCATGGACAAGGGCATTAGGCTTCTGTTAATCCTTTATTTGCCCCATGAGTTCTGAGTAAGGTGGCTGCAAGCTTTCCACGTAGTGCGTGGTAGTCCACTTCTGTCATGTCCTCTATAGGCTTGTGAAGGGCCACAATTGTATACATCCAGAAGATGACGTGGAAGCCGCAGTCTTTGGATTCTCTAATTTGATGGGGGCACCTGTGGCAGAAGGCTGGTGGTTTGAAGTGGTCTTTGTCATATGCCTGCGTGTGCTGACCCAAAAGATCGTGTAATTTGTCAGCACACTCCTTCGCCACCTCCACCGTTGGTGTCTTTGGAGTTGTAGTATATTCTTTCGGTTCTGGATCATACTGGTTGTCGGAACTGTTGTAGATTATTGTTGTTCCTTCATGAAGATTAGTTGCCAGTAACATCCAGTGCTCTTGATGAAGGAAAGGTAGCATGATGAACTTCGGAGTTGTATGCTGGAGATAAGAGATGAGCGTCTCCTTTGTTCCGAAGTTCTTCATCCCTAAAAGATCATCCTTCATGTAAGCGGACACCATATAGACCGTGTGGTGATTCCGTGCGAGTAAGTATTGATAAGCAGTCATTACACTTACAGACATGGAACCTTTGATCTGGACGGTTTCACGGAGGACATCTGCCATAACCAAGATATCCCCGTGAATATATACAAGCTCGTCCTTTTCGGCGTATAGCCGTGACATTATGAGTCGGAGCTCATTGTCTGAAAGACTTTTGCAAGCTTCCCGATCGAAATTTGGAAAACATGGTTCAATGGCAGATGGGGGCACCATATGCGGTGAGGATCTCTTGATGGTTACCCCAGATATCAGATCAACATCACCTTTATCTGGAGCCAGGTCGAAGGTGTAAGGGTTCCATTGACTTTGCTCGGTGACTTTGGTTGGCTGCTTTTCTTTTGCCAACTCCGCTAGGGTTTGTCTGAATGGTCTCCTCTGCGGACGTTGGATGGATGAAAAAAGATAACGAGGGACGTCATCTGGCGCCATAGTAGGGTCGTTGAAGAACCTTCTATCGCAGATAAGCTCCATGGCGTAACGCCCTCGCAAGGAGTGGAAATCTTCGTTAATGAGATCGGTGAATGGGACTTGCTGTTTTAGAGCTAAAATGTGCCGTATAACGTAGAAAGCACAGTCCCCCGATCCTTCAGTGGTTTGGACTTGTGAGTTGATTATTCTAAACCAGGGTTGACTCCAATCATGGTGGAGAGAAGGGCATGCGGCCCATATGAGTTTTAGAAGCCGGAAAGGGATGCATCTTGCCTCCCCAGCTTCAGTGCCGACAAAGTTGATTATTCCGGCCTTTAGTTCACTAGCACAAAAGTTTTACACTTTTGCATCTCTAGCTAAGGTGTCCACGATCATAAGTAGCCAGTGACCACAGACTTGAAATGGCACGGATATAAAACGTGGTCTTCTGGCCATTCCCCTATGCAACCGCTCAATGGATTTGTGTTGTAGTTCTTTGTATAGCAAGCACAAACCCAGAGTTGGTGAGGCGTTCAGAACTGGTTGCTGCCGCTTAGGACTTCTATAAATTTTGATAGAATTGGCAAGAAGGATGCGGAAAGTTGCCATCTTCACCTCAGACCGGGGTCGGAGGATGGAGCGGAAATCCTCACGTGTCAACTTGCGCTTGGTCTTTGTGTTTTGATAGATAACATCCCCCCTTCCTTGGCATCATCTACTATAGTGTTCAGGATGAAGATATCATGTGCGTTTAAGGTAGAGATGGCCGCCATATCGAGGTCGTGCATTTTATGAGGTAGAGGTGGTGGCGGGGGTAGTTCTTGCAGTGTGGGGGAAGAAGTCTGCTCTAAGTCGTCCATGTAATGCTGCAGATCTTCATCTCTGTCAGAATCAGAAGGAGTATCTAGTTCTTCATCAGTGTCTAGGCGTACTCTTTCTGATTCTTCCTGCTCAGGGGGAAAAGGCACTGAAGATTCAGGTGCAGAGAGTTGTTGAGCTGATGTGGCTGGTATACTGCTGCTGGTTCCCAGAATACATTTTTCGAACTCAGCAAAAGCCACTTCTTTCGCAGCCTCCCCCAAAGATCCCGTGGAGTAGTTTAGGAATTGATCCCCATAATATATGTTGACGTTCTCCGTGTGAGCAGGGGATTTGGGATCTTTATCACCAGCTTAGTGATCTTTCTGGTGTTTTGGTTCTGTTCCTTGGCTGGGGCCCGCCCCAGCATCATCTGGCTTATCAGAGTCATCAGCTGAGGGGATACTGTTGTTTGAGTCAGCGGAGGAATCAGAATCTTCATCGTCATCTTCATCATCTTCATCTACTGCTGATTTATCAGTTGTTTTCTTATGTGCTTTCTTCTTGCACTGACGATGGAGGGATTGTAGCTCGTTGTATGCCACTTACACGTGCTCGTGTGTTTCGAGCAGTGCTTCGTGGGTTTCTTTTAAATCAGAATAACACTCTTCAACTGAGAGGAGTCGTGCTGTGAGGTCAGTTACTTGAGCTCGTAGTTGAATAAGTTCATTGTTTGATGACACCTCCTGGCGATTTTGTAGTTGTGTGAGGGTGTTGTTGATGTCGTCCAGGCGCGTGCTGAAAGCTTGTTGTTGCTGCTTGAGCTCACGGAGGGTCTCTGGCAGAGGTTGAATCTGCATAGAGATCCTATCGACATGCTTTGCCAACGCTTCATGCTGGCATTGTACTCCATGGATCAACTCGAGCAAAGTTTTACAGTGGTCGTCGATGTGGTCGACTTGCTTGGCCACTGAATCTTGGCATTGTTAGATTCCTTGGAGGATGCTTGGCATGGAGCGGTTCTGCTCGTCAATCTTGGCGACCTGTTGTGTTAGATCCTGCACACAAGAAAAAATAGAATTTAAAATGTTAGAGGGGTCGGTGAGGAGGTTTCGTATGGTGTTGAATTGACGTCCGAGTTCCTCACCGACGTTAGTAAAAGGGACCCCAGTAAATGAAGAGTGAGGTGGCTGGGGTCAGGGTGGAATGGTAGTGTCGTGCGGAAAAGACACTGTTGATGGACCCGCGAACTGTGTGGTGACTGTGGATGGGGTCACCAGCGATGTCGGGGTGGTGGTGGATGGAAAAGTTGGTGACATACCCAGAGAGAGGAATGGATCCGGGAATGTTGATGGAAAGGCGGTGGAGGTGAAGGAGGTGAATTCGGGCTTTGTAGTGGAGAATGGGATGCCCGAAGTGAAGAAGGGTGGGGTGGTGTCGGGGTGGTGGTGGATGGAAAAGGTGGTGACATACCTGGAGAGAGGAATGGATCCGGGAATGTTGATGGAAAGGCGGTGGAGGTGAAGGAGGTGAATTCGGGCTTTGTAGTGGAGAATGGGATGCCCGAAGTGAAGAAGGGTGGGGGTGGTGGTATGGTTGTGGAGAAGGGTGGTGTAGTGAAAAGTGGTGTGGAGGATGATTGAAGAGTGGTTGATTGTGGACAAATGGAAGATGGTGGGGTGGCTGAAGGTGGTGGGGTAGTGGATGTTGGGGTGGTGGAAGGTGGTGGGGTAGTGGATGTTGGGGTGGTGGAAGGTGGAGAGGTGGTAGTGAGCTCAACATTTAGACTCATTATAAAAGAGTCTAGTGATGAGGTTGTAATATGCTCGTCTGGAAGGGGGGGCTCAGATTCGGGGTGGGGTTTTGATGTTGGTGTCCCCGACAGCTCATGCGCCTTCACAAGCCTTCTGGAAGGTCGTTTGACTGGAATTTTTGTTATTTTAGCTACCGGGGCATTTATGCTGAGCTATGCCTGCCCTGTTGTTGCTTTCTTCTCTATGGCTTTGACTGAGGCTATGAGTTTGACGATCTCGTCGTCTGAGAATAGGAGCTTGTCCTTGTCATAGTCAGCAAGTTCTGGAAGTGGGAGCAGGGTTCTGGAGGATTTTGTTGTGGGGCAGAAAATGTAGTGTAGCTTTGCATCCTTTTCTTTTATGATATAGGAGTTCTTTAATGTATGTTCGTTGGTAAGGATGTCGCCCTTTATTGGGTTGCATTTGGGTAGAAGTCTGTCCATCTTAAGATATTTGATGATGGATGTGATATGACCACCCGTGCAAATTTCTTTTCCTAGGGCGAAGGTTGATAGCTTGAGGAGCATAAGACATCCAATGTTAACTGGCATTCCATTTAGGGCGGACCAGAGAACATAGAGATCAGATATGAGTACAGTTCCTCCTTCTGATCTGGGGAAGAGTGCGCCAGCGATGATTTTGTGAAGTGTGCGCACTAGGCCAGAATGAATGTTAGAGGCCTTGCTTGTCTTTGCATCAAAATTTGGTATCCCCGTTAGTGATTTCCAGAAGGTATGTTTTTTGAACTTGGGGTGTTCTGTACCAGCGGCCTTAGCTTTCTTCAGCTGGTCTTGGTTATCTATAAAGATTTCATTCAGCATATTTTCAGTGATGACCACTTCGTTGTTAAAGATTCTGGTGGTTATTCTACGGTCACCACCGTCCCTTGCTCTATCCATGATGTCCACCGATTCTTTGTGGAAATAGGTGAAGAATTCTGTTGTTGGCTCAATATAGGGAGTTTCGGGGACAAAGCATAGCTGAGAAAGATTGGAATTGTCAAGTAGTGTGAGGATTCTATTATAGATCCCCATCTTCATAAGTATGCTTGGGCAGACATACTTTGTTGGTTTAAGAGTTTGGCTGATGGAGGGGATGTTATGGAGATAAAGATTTTCAGGTGGTGGTGTTGTGGTGGTGATGGGGGGGAAAATAGGAACGGTAATTGTGGCAGGGGTGGTAGTGGTGGTGGTGGTAGTGGTGGTAGTGGTGGTGGTGGATGGTGGGATGTACCCTGCCAGGGTTTGTTCCCTTGCAGTGGCAGGTGAACTTGCTTCCTGGCCCTTTTCTTGGGTGCTGGTTCTGATGTTTTTGCTTGGGCCTTTCTCTTCCCCTTAGACTTTGCAGTGGGTGATTCTGCCTCGGGGGAAGGCTGATATTCCGAGGCCTCGTCAGATGAAATTTCCTCAACCTCTTCTTCAGAGGGTACCTCGGCTAAGCATTTGTTAATGCGTTTGATCTCATGCATGACTTTGAGCAGGTTCACCTTTGTCGGGACCCTTCCAGTCGTTTCATAGCTATCTACGACTTGTTGTAGTTTGTCACGATTAGCTTCTAATTGTTCCCTTGTCCAGAAAGGGGCATCAGCTGTTCCTTGAGGTTGCTTGGAAGGTGATGTCATTCTAAAATTATTGACAAGAAAACAATAGTTAGAATACTTAAATTTGAAATTATAACAAAGTAATGTTATTGGAGTTTGAGGTTTATTAGATTGGTTGAGTTCAAACGGTTTTGAGGCCGTTTGGTCTCAAACGGTTTTGGGTATTCTTTTTTTTTTTACAGGTTTGGAGGAACGGTTTGGAGACCGAATGGTCCCAAACGGTTTGGAGACCGAATGGTCCCAAACGGTTTGGAGACCGAATGGAAGATGAACCGCGCGGGAGACGAACCGTGCGGCCGCTCGTCGGCAGGGAACTGCGACGGCGATGACGGGTAAGCATGTCGACGTTGGCGATGGTGGCGACGAGAGAGTTCAAAAATCTGCGACCGTCTGGCGGTGGTGTAATCCATTGAACTGCTGGGTGGTCTACCTATAAGTGAGGGCGGCAAGAATGCGGGGTGCGGCGAGCAGCAGAGCAGGAGCGCAGGAATGCGCGGGGACGACAACGGAGCCGAAGACGACAGTGAAAAAGCTGAGTCGACGGCGAGGTGATGACACGGCGGTAGAGACGACGGCTGCGTTAGAGAGGGAAATGAGAGCGAAAACGAAGCTCTGGAATGAAATAGGGAAGTCGAGAATTCGGGATTCTAGAAGAAAGAACGGGGGGCGGGGGGTATTTATAGGATTTGGGGGGGCGCCCCTAACCGCTAAGGTTTTTGTTTTTAAGACCTTGTGTTTTTATGTTTGTTTTAGATTATGTGAATTTTTATGTATTTTTAGATTAATGATGAAAGAACTTAAAGAAAGAAAATAAAGTTTAAAAGAAAATAAAATACTAGAAAATTAGAAAGGTGATACGCAGGTCTTGGGTTGCCTCCCAAGAAGCGCTTTGGTTTAACGTCGCTGGCTCGACAAAATTCTTCTCCAGCTATGCTGATTGTATAGGATCTTGGATCTCTATAGTTTGTCTTGATAATTTGTCTGCTGGAGTGTGGTATTTCTTTAATCTATGACCATTAACAGTCCTTTCTCCCCCATTATCCTTGAGAATAGTGACAGCTCCTGTCAGGTAGATATGTTTGATTGTGAAAGGCCCCGACCATTTAGTACGCAGTTTTCCAGGAAACATTTTTAGTCTGGAATTGAATAAGAGGACTTTATCTCCGACGATTATATCCTTTCTTTTTATGTGGCCATCGTGCCACGTCTTGGTTTGTTCTTTGTAAATTCTTGCATTGTGGTAGGTTGTCATTCGTAATTCTTCTAGTTCTTGGAGTTGAAGTTGTCTGAATTCACCAGCGCTTTTGAGATCGAACTTTAGTTGCTTAATGGCCCACCAAGCCTTATGCTCTATTTCAACTGGCAAATGGCAAGACTTCCCATACACTAATCGAAACGGTGTTGTTCCAATTGGTGTTTTGAAAGCTGTGCGGTAGGCCCATAGAGCGTCAGATAGTTTGGTGGACCAATCGGTGCGGTGCCTATTGACGGTTTTTTCTAGGATAGCTTTAATTTGCCTATTGGAGACTTCAACCTGTCCACATGTCTGTGGATGATACGGTGTGGAAACTTTATGGTTGACTCCATATTTTCTTAATAAGGCTTCAAAGCTCCGTTCCAAGAAATGTGATCCACCGTCGGATATTATCGTTCTTGGAACGCCAAATCTGGGGAATATTATCTCTTTAAACATCTTGATTACCGGTTTTGAATCACAAGAAATGGTTGGTAGAGCTTCTACCCATTTAGAAACGTAATCCACAGCAACCAAGATGTACATGAATCTGTAAGATGGGGGGAAAGGACCCATGTAATCTATTCCCCATACATCGAAGAGTTCGATTTCTTGCCATATATTCAATGGCATTTCATTTCTTTTGGTTATCCCCCCGGATAGTTGGCATTTGTCGCATGATCGCACGTATTCATGTGCATCCTTTGTAATGTTTGGCCAGTAAAAACCAGATTGCAGGACTTTGAGGGCTGTCTTCTTAGAACTCATGTGGCCCCCAGTAGGGCCTGAGTGACAGTGCTCTAGAACCGAGGTGATTTCCGTCTCCGGAATGCATCGACGAAAAAGTCCATCTGCGCATAAGCGGAATAGGTAGGGCTCGTCCCAGAAATACTGCTTAGCGTCATGAATGAATTTCTTTTTTTCGTGGTAAGATGCAGACGGATGGATGATTCCTGTTGCCAAATAATTAACAATATCAGCATACCAGGGAAATCCAGTGGTAATCTTCATTAGTTGATCATCTGGTAAAGAGTCTCGAATGGGTAATTTATCGGAATCTTTAGCTTCAATACGACTGAGGTGATCCGCGACGACATTTTCAACCCCACTTTTGTCTTTAATTTCTAAGGCAAACTCCTGAAGCATTAAAACCCATCTGATAAGTCGGGGTTTAGCATCTTGTTTTTGGACCAAGTATCGTATCGCAGAATGGTCAGTATATACTATGACTTTTGACCCGATTAGGTAAGACCGAAATTTTTCAAAAGCATAGATAACTGCCAGGAACTCTTTTTCGGTGGTAGTATAATTCTTTTGTGCCTCATCAAGCGTCTTGGAGGCGTAATATATGACGTAAGGCTTTTTGTCTATCCTTTGACCAAGGACTGCCCCTATAGCATAATCGCTAGCGTCACACATAATTTCAAACGGCTGAGACCAGTCAGGAGCTCTTAGGATAGGGGCAGAGATAAGGGCATTCTTTAGAGTTATGAAGCTATTAATGCATTCTTGGTCAAATATAAAATTAGCTTCTTTGGTCAGCAGGTGAGTCATTGGCTTTGCTATTTTTGAAAAATCTTTTATAAATCTCCTGTAGAATCCTGCATGACCAAGGAATGCCCTGACTCCTCTGATGTCTTTAGGTGGAGTTAGCTTTGAGATGACATCTACCTTTGCTTTATCCACTTCAATCCCTTTACTTCTTACTCGATGTCCTAGGACCACACCTTCAGTCACCATAAAGTGACATTTTTCCCAGTTCAAGATCAGGTTGGTGTCCTCACATCTTTGCAGGACTTTTCCTAAATTGAGTAAACAGTTGTCGAAAGAATATCCGTATACAGAAAAATCATCCATGAAGACTTCCATGATAGATTTTGTTAATCCGGAGAAGATAGCGTTCATACATCTTTGGAAGGTTGCGGGTGCATTATATAACCCAAAAGGCATCCTTCTGAAGGAATATGTTCCAAAAGGGCAGGTGAAAGTGGTTTTTTCTTGATCTTCAGGATGGATTGGGATTTGGTAAAATCCTGAATATCCGTCAAGGTAACAGAAAAAAATTTTGTGAGCGAGTCGTTCGAGAACTTCATCCAAAAAGGGCAAGGGGAAATGATCTTTCCTTGTTGCTTTGTTAAGTTTTTGGTAGTCGATGCACATTCGCCACCCAGTTACTGTTCTAGTAGGTACTAGTTCATTCTTATCATTAAGAACAACAGTGGTCCCCCCTTTTTTTGGGACCACCTGCACGGGACTTACCCATTGAGAATCCGAGATTGGGTAGATGATACCTACTTTCAGAAGTTTGAGAACCTCGAGGCGAACTACCTCCTTGAGATTAGGGTTCAACTTTCTTTGATGTTCCCTTGATGGTTTGAATTCTTCCATCATAGGTAGTCTGTGCATGCATAAAGCTGGATTTATACCCGTCAAGTCAGTCATCTTGTATCTGATAGCTTTCTTGTGTCTCTTTAGTTCATCAAGAAGTCTGTCTTCTTGGTCTACTTCCAGAGTGGAGTTGATAATCACTGGACAAAGTTTCTCATTTTCGAGAAAGACATGTTTGAGTCCCTCGGGTAGGGCTTTCATTTCAGGAGCCTTAGGTGGCTCGGTTGCTTCTATAATGGTGACAGCCTTAAGTTCTTCAAAGGTGGCCGTTGGGGCTTCTTCAGCTTTTTCTAAGTATTGAAGGCATTGTTGCACTAGTTCATTTGCCGAGAATTCTACTTCCGGATTAGTCAAGGTATTTTCCAATTCATCAGAGGGTCCAGACATTTCTAATTGGGACATTTGATATATAGCATCCAGGAGAAAAACTTCCTCTTGAATGCTTGGACCTTTCATGCTATTAAGAACTTTGAACTGAAAAGCTTCCTTCCCAAGTCTCAAGATAATAGTCCCTGCTTCTACATCGATAAGCGCTCGGGCAGTAGCTAGGAACGGTCTGCCGAAGATTATTGGGTATCTTAGGTCTTCTTGTATGTCCATAATAATGAAATCGCACGGAACATAAGAATTCGTTCCAATCCTGATAGGTATATCTTCAATGATTCCAAGGGGAGCGGTTATGGTAGAGTCGGCTAACTGAATTGTCATTGTCGTTGGTAGCAAATCAGTGAAACTTAATCTTTTACACATAGAGTAAGGCATGATGGATATACTTGCCCCTAAATCTGCTAAGCCCTTCTTGCTGGAGCCATTTCCAATAGAACACTGAATACCGAAGGAACCTGGGTCCTTCTTTTTCTTTGGCATTTTGTTAAGCAGAATGTCTGAAGTGGTCTGAGCTAGTTTCACTGTTTCGTGCTTTTCTGTCATGTATTTTCTTGATAGAAGGGTTTTTAGGTATTTAGCCCAAGCGGGCACTTCGGAAAGAGCATCGAGGAATGGTATATCAATGTATAGTTTCTTCATAGCTTCTTTGAATTTCTGGAACCTAGTGTCTATTTTGGTTCCTTTCAGTCTGTCCGGATAAGGAATTCTGGGTGGAATTTCTTGCATTGGTTCCTTTTCTTTTTCTCTTTCAGTAGTTGTAGTAGGTTTTTCCTTTTCATTGGTTGAGCTTTCTGTTGGGGAAAGAACAACTACATCATCATCATCATGGATGATTCTAGTGGTATCAGGAAGGACACGACCAGACCTTGTGGTGATAGCATTCAGTTGCTCAGGTCTATTTTGGTCATGTCTTGGGTTTGCCTCTGGTTGCCCAGCTAAGGTACCTGCTGGTGGTTTTAACTAAGCAGCTATCTGTGCTAATTGGGCCTCTACAGCCTTTTGTTGAGCCTGTTGGTTTGCAAGCATGGTTTGTTGAGACTGTAGCATCTGTCTAATCAAAGAAATTTCATCAGATGGTTGGGGAGGGGCACTCCTCTGTTGATATTGAGTGACTTGATGCCCTTGTGGTTGTTGTGGGGGTGCTGTTAACTGCGGTTGTTGTGGCTGCTGCGACTGAGGTTGTTGCAGCTGTGGGTGCAGTCCTTGAGGGGTATATTGGTAAGAGGGATTCCTTGGATAATTCGATCATTGGAACCCATTTCTATAATTCCCTTGATTTTGGTTGAAGTTATTCTGAAATCCTGGTGGTTGTCTATTGAAAGATCCACCTTGTGTCTGTTGTTGTGGATTGGCAGTTCCTGTAGGATTCCTGTATTGAAAACTAGGGTGGTTTCTTGGTTTGTCTGGATTGTAATACACCTGGCCAGGTATTGAGTGAATGGAGTTGACTTGCTCTGGCATTTGGTCCTCGAGATGTTCAATAATGGGTTCATATTGCGGCACTGGTAGTTGTAAATCCATCATAACATTGTATAGAAGACCACATGATAATGTGGGATGATCAGATGCATGACAAGCTTCGCAAGTTCCAGTAGCTGCTTTTACTTGTTGAAACTGGGAGCTTTTCTTCTTGTCGTATTCTCCAAAAGAAGTTTTGAGAGCTTGTTGCTTAGTAGAAATAGTCTTTAGGGCTTCTGCAATGGCCTTGAGTTCCATGGATTCTTCAGCCTTGTAGACTTTAAGGACTCCCTTAGATTGGTTAGACGACCTTCCCCAATTGGATTGGTTCTTGGCCCCTAACATAACTATATTCCAGGCATCTTCATAGTTCTTTATCATAAAGTTTCCTCCAGATGAGGAGTCTAAAAATTGCTTGATATCATCACTTACTCCTCTATAGAATGTTTCTATTAGTTGATTTTGAGATATGCCATGATGAGGGCACTTTCTCAGGAGTTCTTTGAATCTTTCCCAAGCTTCCGCAAGTGTTTCTCCGGGTAGTTGGGCAAAGTGATTAATCTGTCCCCTGATCTCATAGGTTAGTGAAGGTGGAAAGAATTTCTCAAGAAACTTTTCTTCTAAGGGGGTCCAAGTAGTGATGATAGGGTGCCTATCTAAAGCATTGTACCAACTTAGTGCTCTTCCAGATAAGGTGAAGTGAAAGAGGTGTAACATTATTTCCTCCATGGCAACTCCCGCTTGAGGTACAAGGCAGCAGAGTGACTTGAATCTCTTGAGATGATCCATGCAATCGTCTCCAGGTCCTCCAGAGAAAGAGATGCCTTGCATGATCTGGATCCATTGCGTCTGGATTTCAAAGTGTGGTATGTTAATAATCGGTGGTCGGACTGGGTGATCATCTTCATAATTCTTTGGGACTGCGCAGTCCCGAAGTTGCTTGTTTCTTAGCGCTAATTGAGCAGCAGCGTTCTCGGCTTGGATGCGGGCTTGTTCCTCAGCTCGAATCTCAGCAATGAGTTGTGCTCGTTGTGCAGCTATGGCGGCGTTGACTCTTTCTGCAACGAGGCGTTGCTCCTCAGCCATATGTCTGGCTCTTTGGCGATTAAGTCTAATCCTTCGATGAAAACTTCTTTCTACCTCAAAGTCGTACTCTGGTTCAGGGGAGAATCTGATGTGATGCGGAGTTTGCATACACGTTTTCTACCTGAGTAGAAGGAAATTCACACGTTTAGATGATGAAGAGAAACAAAGAAATCAAGAAGATTTGGAGTAATGGTTAAAAGAAAGTGTAAAATCCTAACCAACTAACAAGGTACTAAACGAAATTAGAACGTTCCGTTGTCCCCGGCAACGGCGCCAATTTTTGATGGAGCCTCCACTTACGTGGAGTTGCGTGCACCACTAAAAATCCTAGAGATAGAAGATATCTAAGTTTAGCCTTGCTTATACTAAGTTAAAACTCCACCCACGTATGCTAGGATACGTGGAAGTCTTATCGTAGTATAGTTAAGGGTCGAATCCTCGAGACAACGGTCTTGTTGTTGCCAACAAGATGGAAAACGTTCGAATTTCACTTAATCACTCAATAGTTGGTATTTAGATCAAAAGGTTGATTTGGTTGTTTTTAAGCTAAGTGCAAGTAAAGTAAAGAAAGCAAGTAAATCTAGGTTGTTAAGAAAGATGAAAGATCACTAGGGTGTAATCGGTTTTTCACCGCCACTACACATCGATCAACACATGCAAAGCAAAACTTAACCTGCAAAAAGAGTTTGGTTAGTTAGTATCCTTGTAGACCTAGCCTCCTTTCGGATAATCTAGCTATGAGAAGTGCGAGAATGTTGCAACGCCAGTCATTCCCGAACAAATGGTCACATTACTTTGCATCATTCCCCTCGCAAAGTGTGTTCCTCGACATACCAAGGTTGCACTTCCATACGTCAACTGATTCCATTTCATAGTATGAAAGTGCAACGGATGATAGTGAGTTTACTCCACTTCTTGAGATACACTTCTGGATACCAAAATAGATGCATGGTGGATACATGCACCGAGAACCAACATTCAAACCAGTTTCGAATCTAATAGTCCAAACATAGACAATCCATACTAAAAGATAAAGGATAACACAAGTTGGAGATCAAGCAACATGCATTCACTAATCGTTTGATGTCGAACTAACAAAGATAAGAACTCTCTATTACAACCTAAGGATTACATTTTACATGATATGAAAGTATGGGTAGCGGGGCTAATCCCCGCACCCTAGTGAAGAAGACTACTCCCTCATGACTAGGACCAAGAAGGAGGCGAGAAGAGAGAGAGAGCATCATCCCCACAAAGGAGGGAGGAAACTCAACTCCTTGGGGAGAGAGAGAAATGATCCACCAGTCTTCGTAGGTTGCACGATGAGGAGGTCTCCTCTTCCCACCTTCTTAGTGAAGAAGGAGAAAGCAGCTTCAGGATGGAGTATGGATCTTAGATTGACAGCCTCAGGGCAGAGGATGGAAGTGGCAGGAGCTCTGGAACGATTGGGGCAGCCCTTTCGACGTCTGAGCCTTCTCTCCCCTGAGGTGACCCTTGGGGTCTTATTTATAGGCTTAAGTTGAGCCCAAACGGTCTTGAGACCGTATGGCCTTCATTCGGTCTTGGGACCATATGGCCTTCATTTGGTCTTGGGACCGTATGGCCTTCATTCGGTCTTGGGACCGTATGACCTTCATGCGGTCTTGGGACCGCATGGCCTTCATTCGGTCTTGGGACCGTATGACCTTCATGCGGTCTTGGGACCGTATGACCTTCATGCGGTCTTGGGACCGCATGGCCTTCATTCGGTCTTGGGACCGTATGACCTTCATGCGGTCTTGGGACCGCATGGCCTTCATTCGGTCTTGGGACCGTATGACCTTCATTCGGTCTTGGGACCCTATGACCTTCATTCGGTCTTGGGACCGTATGGAGTCTTTGTAATTTTTTTGTGTTTTCCTGTAATGGTAAAGAAGAGAAGTTAGTTTATTGGTATATCAGCAATAAAGTAAAAAGTTAATGATTCTATCTAATTTATCTAAGAAAGAGTATGGAAAATTAAGGAGAACTAATAAGATAACGTCACAAAATGGGAGGTTATCAGAGATCTAACCAGGTCTCTGTGGATGGTGGGGGAGCTTCTTGTGTGGTTGCTTTTATATCCTTAATAGTTTAAGGCCATGGATGCATGGAGAGCTTTTTAGACACCTCATGATTCTTCTCTCCCTTATCCTAGAGCTTTATATATCTATTTTTGAGATCCCAAACAAAATATTTGCTTTCCATTACTTCTATCCTACTAAGAACCTCATTATGTATCTATTTATCTATGAAGGACCTATCCAAGGTAGAAGAAGAAGGCGAATTTCTTGGTGGAAGCTCCTAGGGTTTTGTTTTGCTCTCTTTTAGGGTTTAAAAAGCTTCCTTCTAGTGATCTTGACCTAAAAGAGTAAGAATCTCCTTCTTTCCTTCGTTTATTTATTTTTTATCCTTCGTCCTACCTTTCTCTAGGTTAGAACTTGATGTTCCATGGTATAAATTTCTCTAAAGCTCTAAAACCCTAGCTTTCTTGCTTCTTATGCTTAGGGTTTGCTCATTTGATGAAGAAAGATGCTAGATGGGCGAGTTCACGTCTTATGCTTGGATTTTCTACCCTACATGCTCGTGTTTTCATCTGTTTGGGATTTTATCTTCTAATTCGAGGCAATTTTTATCACTTGCTCCATGTTTATTGCTTACCATAAGCTTGCTAGCTCATGTTCTTGCTTTTAAATGATGGTCCATGCACTAAAAAGCTATGCTTGACTTGGATTTCAATTTATATAATGTTCCCTATTCTGATTTGAGATCTAGATGAACCTATGATCATGTGTACATTATTCCTAAGGTATAATATGACTTGGATCAGGTTGGTTTGATAACCGATGGTGCTAAACACCTATCAACCAATGGTCAATTTTAGGGTTTAAAGTTGATTTCTTCTATAAATGCATGACTCAATGGCGGAACCATTGCAACAACCGACGGTGTTGTCTTCATGACCAATGATGGTGGTGACCAAGGGTGTCAACTGATGTTCACCCCTTATGTCAGGTGTTGGTCTAATTAGAAGCTTAGTGATTAACAACTAAGTACCCTAATGATGCTATCAATCAATGGTGATATTAGTTTGATATTCAATGGTGATTAATGAATATAGTGTTAATCTAAAAATCAATGGTTTCTTAATGGTCACTACTTATGGTGGATCAGGTCTCCACAACCTATGGTGAGTTAAGCATGTATTTTTAGCATCAATTAAGCCTTAAACCAATGGTTTCTTGGATCATTTGATGCAATGGTCGGACCTATACTCCAATTGATTGTTTTAATTAATGGTTAAGATCTAATGTTTCTTCAGACAATAAATTGGAATGATGCCTAAATGTAATAATAAAGTGATTTAAATGGTTTCCTTTATGAGATCAACTTAAGAAGTTCATTTACCGACGGCTTGTTTTAAATAAACAACCACTTGTGGGTTTTACCCTACTCTCAATGGAACTTTTTATGTTGTTAATTAAGGGATGTCTAGGGTTAGATGGTGACTCTTTCTAGAGCACAACCCAATGAATTCATAGGTGGGTTGTTCAAGATGTTTACTTATGTAAACGATCAATGGCTAAACCTTTTCAACATTTAATGGTTAGAAGTTGATGCCTCAATATTCCCATTGATTTGGGTGAAGCGTGTAGTGTAATGTTATGATTCTGATGATGATAATTTGATGGTTCAATGTCGTAAACTTGTAGTATTACCCTTTCCCTCGTATGATTATGATTTATAATCACCATAATGAATTAATGGGTAACCCTAATGAGGTGTAGCTTGTTATACCTAGCTTTAATATAACTAAATGATGATAATTGGGTATGAATAGTCCTTGAAAGACTAATACAATCATGGAGTACTCTCTTGTTGTTGTTGAAACCCTAGTATGCTATAATCCAATGGTTACACCTTGATTTATGTGGGGATTCATACTTGAGAATAGTATGCAATGTGATGGTGATGCTTCACCTTATGCATCCATGATCCAATGGGGACGTCGTGAGTTAGGGTTTGGGTATGAGTGATGATTAGTAACATTAATATAATTTATCTTGTTGAACCTAACTCTAATGCAAATAGATAAAGATGAGTATTCATGTTTAACCTTCTTATACGATGGCATGATGGTGAAATAACCTCCTTAATATGATTATAACCTTAATGTGTTAATTGGTGGTTATCATAGCCACATGGTTGATACTTTCTTATGCTAAACATATGCATTATGAATATGATGAGGGTTAATCATATCTAGATTCCTTGCATGTTGATGTAATAAAGGAATATTCTTAATGTTAGTATAACCCTTGTATGATTGTTTATGAATATCTCCTAGCTCATTAATGCAATATTGTGCTAATCTGGTGTATTATATGTAAGTGATGTTGTTGAGCCTTGTTATACGGCATGGAAAGATAATGATGATCTTACAGGGAATAGTATGATGGTCTTAATGACCTTTAGGCATGGTTGAGAATGAGGTGTAATCCTCTTGTGATGATAAGGGTTGATACCTTGTGATATTGTGAAAATGATTTATATCTTGTGATAGTATGATCACTAGTGTAGTCTCATGAATGGAAAGTGAATAGTACCATGTGATGATGAGATGAGATATCATGTTTCACACATTTTATAACTTTTGAAGTTGTGATATTTATATGCTTGCTAGATGTGAATTAGGGTTTGTGTGTCCATTTGTTTGATGCAGCCATAATTCACCCAATTGGTTTAACTAATCAAGTGGAACTCTAATCATGTAGTGTATGTGCCATAGATCCATCTGAGTGTCAGAACTTGCCAGATGGTGAAATGAGTATTCCTAAGGGAAACTCGGAGCGCATACTAATGAGTATGTGGGGTGCTTGTCATCCTGAATTTAAGTGTTTAGGTAGGATGACTATGGTCATACCTAGCCCTTAGTTTGAGATCGGTTGTAGTCGTGTCTCGGTGATTATATATGTGACGAGATTGGAGGACAAGTGTGGTTGTACCTATGATGGTAGGGTATGTGTACCCACCTCCTTTTACTAGTGTCATGACATGTACCAAGGACAGACTAGGCTATAGCAGTTTGACCTTATGTGTCGTTGTGGCGCACCCGTACTAACCGGGGGCGGAGAAGATCTTAGGAGTCTGGCTCTTCCTATATCTTGGATGGCACTGATTGTGACCAAACGGTGGTCAGTTGGAACTTGAGCGGTATCCTCAAATTCCTAAGGGTTTAATAAAAGATGTAATGCAGGCGTGTAGCTTATTTGTTTAGGGTTATACATGACGTCTCATGGATGATAACCCTTGTTTGTTATATTTACTTAAAGATGATGCTTAGTGCAATTAAGAGATAGTACATATACTTAGGTTGCGGATATGCTTAATATTGTAGATGCATACATACAGTAGCTATGCTTATGTTGATAACTATACTGCTACTGCTAATTATAATCATGATGCTAGCTATGTCATGTTGTTAGTTATGTTTAGCATGCTAGCCATGCCTTTGAAACTAGAGATACATATACTGCTAATCATGCTTATCCAGATAGTTGTGCTTATGTTGTTAGATCTTCTTATGATGTTGATATTGTGGCATCCAACTCACAAAAGCAAGATTTACTTAAGCGGAAGCGATTCGTTTGCAGCGGATTACTGAAAATCACTAAAAATTAATTTTTTTTTGCAAAGAGATCCACACATAGGAAACCTCTTTCATAAAGAACCAAAGTATACATTTACATCATGGTTCATAAGTACATAACTTGTATCATCTCTTCTCAAGGATTACAACATCAGCTGCCCTAGTAACATTATATACAGACAACATAAGAACCTTGAGGCATTAAACCAAAATCTCAGATTGGTTCATTAAAATAGTAACTATAAACTCCGAGGACCTGAGAGTATAGAGACGACCCATAGGACTTTCTAACTATATGACTTGACAGTCATCATCTCCACCTGAGATTTCATTACTGTCCAAGCTGTTTCTTTCCTTTTCCTGCAGAAAGGTATCTGCTTCTTTGTCTGCGTCCCCCTAAAAACATTGGATCCCACGGGGGTGAGACAATTGTAAATTTCCCCAGTGGGAGATATATCTCTCTACCAAAACATTGTTATAGAAGTTTATTATAATAAAACTAGGTAGGAGTTCTTATATATATTAACCGCAATATTAATCATTGAATGAACAAAGTAAAGTAATCTCCTTTCTTAAGGAAAACATTGTATCTACTCATGGAAGATTCGTAATTCATACATCTACTTGCATTGAATATAAAGAGATATGAAAAACATCTATCAACTAGAGATGTATAAAAGAAATGTAACATCAGCCAATGAATTTCCATATTCAATCCTTAAACAAACATGCTAAATGGTTGATTACATTTTACAATCACACTTATGCCCTGAGGAGATGAGGTATACCGCTCATACTCCAACCGACCATTGTGAAGTCGAAATCGGTACCATACAAGGTCAATGGTAGAGCCGGATACCAAGACCTCCCACATCTCAGTCAGTGCGAGATCACATGTACGACATCTTGTGTCTCTTCTATATAGCTTTCCAAGGTATACTGGAAACTTCTCTATTAGAGTTACAGTGGTGTGTTGTACTCTCTTCACGATCGTGAGATTTTATGTTTATCTCCATCGATCTGGTATTAACATTATTGGGAGATGTGTACTGCATCTGTCCTAATCATCAAGGGATTTGTGATACATCCGTCCTGATATAAGTAATGAAGGATTGAGAGGTTTAATGTTTTCCTTTCCCCAATACCCTCATTAGGACGTCAGGATACATTCGCCCATTGCCCCCACATATTCAAAATATGTGTTCCAGGTTTTGCCGTGGAGCACCCGTTTCACCATCACCTATTACTGACGATGATGGATCTATGGTAAGGGCTCTACATGATATGATTTTGCTTGATTAATTAAGTACATTAGCATATTCTTTTAGCATCAATCAAGTTCTCAAACATAACTTATTCAGACAAATGCTATAAAGAAACATGTACTATCTTTATCAATTACTTCACAGTCTTTATAAGACATTGGGATCTCAGTCCCTCATTTCATTTCTTTGAAAGTTCACATCCCTCAATAACATCATTATCGTACTTATCAATTTTGGGCATTCATACCCTCAATTCATCACTTTCACTGTTACCACTTGTTAGATAACTATTACCTCCAGGTACTCAGACCGAGGTATACATAATACTTGTCATACAAGTATCTCACATGGCTCACAAGGCCTATTAAGTGTTTTGTCACCATTCACTAGGCAACAATATATTCATGGAACTCATAAAGTCCATACATATTTTGTTACTTTTTCTGAGCAACAACAACATTAGGCACCTAAGGCCATTCAACATATTTATTATATGAATATCATAGCTCAAATCTGGCTATGTTCATCATCTCATGATGTCTACATGATTAATAAACATGATAACAGTCATGTAAATCATTTATCACATCATCTAAAACAATAGTAACACCACCCTCCTTTATCAGGATTAGGGTTATCTACCAAATAGGGCTTTTCATTCCCTTTACCCAAAATTAGGGTTAGGGTTTCCCATCTTACATTAATTAGGGTTTCATGCTTGCCTTATTAGTTTAACCCTAATGTATTGTTCCACACCTTTAGGAGCATTCAGAGATATCATAAGTATATGCTTATGATCACTATTCTTATCACCTATCATTAATGATCATCAATTCAAGGTATGAGTTCATTTCTCATCCTTATCATGGTATGATTACATCATACTCATTGATTTGACTTAACCCCATTCTCAAGGTATATTAGTCAACATTTATCAAAGTACATTGAGTTCATTACATCTTTATTGTAACAATTACATATCACATACTCCATGTGTTTCTTATCCAAGAATATTGGATTAGAGGTTCAACAAGATATGTCTACACTGAAATGTTGAATGTGATATCTATCGTGTCTTGATGTATCACTTTCTTCCCATTTCCATCTTTCTTAAGTTAATCAACTAGCCTTGTATTAAGGTATTTCCCTCTTAATACTTTATCCACTAACTTGTCACTTTCATCATATGGTGCATAGATTACACATTAGAATTGTTTCACTATCTTTAATGATGAGGATGTATCCAATGGTTAGGCAATGTTGAATATAGGATAAACCATTATCCATCACTTTAGATATTTCAACTCTTAGGATGTTATCCACATCATTATTTGGTATAGCATATGTCATTCCTAAGAGTTTCATATCCTCGTCATTGTAATATGTATATGGTTGTTACACATGCTTGAAATGAGATATATAATGATCTAGGCATCATCTTGTCCTTTAGACCCTTATTCATTAGGGTATCAACACTATCATTTATATAGTTCACCAACTTTACCCTTCATGTTTATAACATCCTCATCTTACTTGATTGTAATAACCACGTCCTACTTTAGAGTATTGGCCATTATACCATTACTATGGTTGCACATATCATCATATGGCATCATCCTAGATTTAAGTCTCACTTCACATCATTCTTTAGGGTTTCCATAAAATTATTCTTAATTAAGGCTTCAATTGGCATTACCCTAGATTAGGGTTTCTCATAACATCACCCTCAATTAGGATTTCTCATGGATTCACCCTCAATTAGGATTTCTCATGGGATCTCCCTCGATTAGGGTTTATATTCAATAACCCACGATTAGGGTTTACTATTCACATCACATCACCCTATATTAGGGTTTTTCATAACATCACCCTCAATTAGGATTTCTCATGGATTCACCCTCAATTAGGATTTCTCATGGAATCTCCCTCTATTAGGATCATACCATCATCATGGATTAGGATTTCACCTATGATTGCCTTCAATTAGGGTTATGATTTATTAACCTTCACTATTAGGGTTTCATGATCTCCCTATCAAGGATCATACCCTAATTGCACATTCATTCATATTGAAAGTGTTAAGACTTAGCCATTATATGGTTATCATTCATGTAGGAAGTCCCCTCTCTCTCATCTTCTATAAGATGATGCTTATTTCAGATTTGATTAGACTAAGTCACTCAACTTGAAATAAGAATTAATACCATGGATTATGTCATCATCATTATGACCATTAGTGATTAATTATTCAAATGGTACTAATCACCCTAACTCATTAAGGGTACCATTATTATAATCACTCTTGGATTACATCATGTAATTGTTCACTTAAATAATTGACCTTTAACCACTTTAAGTGTTCATACGATTTGGTTAGTTATCTTCCAAACAATCTTGGTCACTTAGACCTCAAACGGTCTTGACCAATCAGACCTCAAACGGTCTTGGTCTAAGGGTTTGAAACTGTTTGGTAAAGGTGAACCCTTGAGAACGTTTGCTAAAGGTGACCCTTGAAACCATTTGCTAAAGGTTACCCTTGAAACTGTTTGCTAAAGGTGACCCTTGAAACCATTTTCTAAAGGTGACCCTTGAAACCGCTTGCTAAAGGTTACCCTTGAAACCATTTGCTAAAGGTGACCCTTGAAACTGTTTGCTAAAGATGACCCTTGAAACCATTTCAGCTCAACCAGTTTGGTATCATTTGGTCCCAAACGGTCTTGAGACCATTTGGACTCAAATGGTCTTGAGACCGTTTGATCCAAACCTCCTCAAAACCTCATGGACCAAATATGGTCTCAACCACTCAAATTGAATTAGGGTTTCCAAGATTGATTCCTTCATTGATTGAAATCATGTTATCACTCATCAATTGGTCCTAACACCATACTTCAATTGAGTTAAATAGGTCATCCTTCAACTGATTTAACCCTCATTTGATCACCAATTAGGGTTTTGAATCAATTGGATTAGGGTTTATAAATCGATGAACCTTCAATATTAGTCATTGTAAAACTAATTGCTTTGAAATTATTGGATCACCATCCAAATTGGACATGATTTGAGCTCAAACGGTCTTGAGGTCTTTTGGATGACCTCCAAACAGTCTTGAGACTATTTTCCCATCATATCATCAAAATCCATGACATGCAATTAGGGTTTGAGTCATTGGATTGATCATTAAATCACCATTTGATTGCAAATTGTTTTGGTATCTTTGGATCTTAAAATACCCAACCATACTCAACCCTAGACCTCCAAACGGTCTTGAGTGACCCTCAAATGGTCTTGAGACCGTTTGGATGATCCCCAAACGGTTTTGAAACCATTTGGGCTAATCAACCCAAAGTTCCAAATAAATCAATTCCAAAACCAGCACTTAACCCGATTAGGGTTTGGTGATTGATGGTCCTTCAACTAATGAACCAATTGAAACTAATCAATTACATTTAGTAGGTCATTAACCATAAACATTATCAACAATTTTCCAAATGGTCAACCTTGGTCAATGCCCTCAAACAGTTTTGAAATCGTTTGCTCTTAAACGGTTTTGAAACTGTTTGCTCCCGAACAGTTTGGAAACCGTTTGAGAAACTATATGTAAACCGTTTGCCTTTGATATTTGGTGAGGTGTATGCTTATGATGATTTCATCATCATCAAGCTCTAAACTCACGAAACCTTCTGTGATTTTCATGGTGGTTACATCAATCAACCAAAACAAATTTCGGAAATATGAAAAGAATCATTAATTGATAAGGAATTGATTGAAATAATAATATTAAGGGTTCAAGTTATAAAACCCGCCTCCAATTGAGATCCAAAGCTCCAAGATCACGGAACCAATGGTGTATTAAGCTTTTGCAACTCCCCCTAGGCTCGTCCTTAAGCTTTTGGTTGAAAAGATTGGCTAGGGTTGAAGAGGAGATCGAAATAAGAAGAAATCAATGATTTATTTTCGATTTCCACCATGGAATCAAGGTGAAAAGGGATCAAGAACCTTACCAACAGGTTGGGGGTTGTCCTCCTGATCCTCCCAATATTCTTGGTCGGTTTCCAAGAAAAGAGAAGAGGTGGGTTCCGAAAAAGTCTTTGGTTTAAGTGGAAAAGGGTTCTTTTATAAGAAAATCAATGAGAGAGAAAGTGCCTTATAAAATTTTATTGAATCCCAAAAATAGTGCCGCCTCTTCCCCCTCAACTCCTTGGATACGAGGCTATCTTGTTTGCCTCTTATTCTTATCAATTAACTATTATTTAAAAAAAAAAAGCAAATTAAGCACCTCAATTCATATTATACTAATATCCATAAGTGAGTGGATATTTCTTTTTCTTATAAAATTGTGAGTGAGTTATCCATTCCCTTGGATATTTTCGTGCCTTTGCAAGGCTCAAGCTCGTCCATATTATTTTCAAATTCATCTCTGAACTTTTGATTGAAGGGCTCTTTAATTAATATATTTCTTTTTGCATTAAATTGAATTAGGGTTTCAATTATGCATAAATCTTGATTATTTTAATGTCAAGATTCTCTCCCCTCCAAATTAATTCAAATGAGGCGCCACTCTCATTTTATTTGCTCTACATGATGTCAAGAAACATTTTGAACCTTATTGAAGTGGTAATTTGCATATTGAACCCTAGGTTTTGGGTAAATTGCACATTACACCAAAACTGGGTTTTAATGCACAAACATTGTCCAACAAGCTCTATCTTGGTGCCCAAGCTTGTGGAAACCATACCACTACATCATATTCATTCTTATGATGTGTCAACATCAGAGGAACATATTATCATGTAACATTTGCAAGTTAACCCCTTAACTTGGGTAATTTGCACATTAGTCCAAAATGAGCAAACATTGCTTCAACATTGTTCAAACATGATCAAAATTGAAGCATAAGTTCCTCATAAGCCCTAATTACTTTTCACAAGATAATATTAATCATATAATCATCTTTCTTAATTAAAACACCTAGGGTTAAAACATAACCCAGGTCAGGGATGTTACAGATATGTTCAACCTGTTAGACATGTTGATGTTGTTAGTTATTCATATGATACTAGACTTATTCATGATGTTAGAGATGCTCATTGTGAGAACTCATTACACTAAATGAGATTATTCAAAATATAAAACACAATCGATCACCAATTAACCACATATCCAAAAATATGGGTAAATTAAAACCAATTTCAACATCAACATCTGCTCAGAAACATTTGCATAAGAGCCCAATATCTTTCTTCTATACATACTATGATAAGAATTTGATACAAATTTTTTCATCACCTTAGCCATAACATATATACACAGGAATATAATATTTGTATATGCCACACAAACAAGCATTAACATGCTAACAAAATTTGGATTCATTTGAAACACCATATACAAACTTTTCCTGCCCAGACATGAGAATACAAGGACGACTCTAGGACACACTAGACATCTTATCAACTTTCTCAAAGATTCATTACTATATCTCCTCTTTGTTGCCACATGTTTGTTTTCGACACTTTCGATCACCTAAAAAAATGTGGCAAACCATAAGGGTGAGACCATTGTCCCAGTAAGAGATAACCTCCAACAACGTTTACTAATTCTAACATTTTTAGGTCATGAGACAGTTTAAGTAGTTTAATCATATATAACAAATAAGCTCAACAACACTGATGATTATCAAAATACATAAAGGAGCAGATTATAACTATCTTCATTAGCCAGACTATTCTCATATCCCTATTAACAGTATAAGGAGTCTAGCAGCATGAGCATCTCTAACATCATGAATAAGTCTAGTATCATGACCATAGGTAACAACATCAACATGTCTAACAAGTTGAACATATCAACATCATAAGTAGATCTAACAATATAAGCACAACTATCTCCATAAGAATGATTAGCAGTATAGGCATCTCTAGTTACAAAGGCATAGCTAGCAATATGTGATAACAAATTTCATAATCATAGCCAACAGTAATAATATCTCTATCAACTTAAACATGACTGTTGTATGTACACATTTATAAAATGAGCATATCCACAACATAAGAATAGCTACTATCTTTTAATGCATTAAACATCATCTCTATTTATAGAGAACAACAAGGGTTATCATCCAATATGAAGCTTCGTGTATAACCCTAAGAAAATATGTTACATGGATGTATTACATCTTTTATTAAGCCTTAAGGAATTTGAGGATACCACTCAAGTTCCAACTGACCACCGCTTGGTCGCAATCAGTGCCATACAAGATCTAGGAAGAGTCAGACTCCTAAGATCTTATAACATACTAGATCTTGAACGGTACCCTAGAAGTTTGATCTTTTTGTCTTAGTCAAACAAGGTTTAGTATAACCCTAATGAGCTAATGCATGTATAAATCACCCTAATATAACATAATATTCTCACATTCGACTTATGCCAATAATGGAACATAAAATATGTCACCTAAACTATAATGAAATACATGATAATTCGTCTTAATAATCACATATGACTCATTTGGATGGTAATAAGAAGTTAAAGAAGTTAATTGGATGAATAGTTTTGGATAATGGGCCACTAATGGGCCATGTGACATATCTCATTAAAAGAAATCCCAAAAATGGAATCTAAGTTAAAAATCATGTTCCTTGAGTTCTAATTGTCTTGGGAGTCAAGTTTCACATTATTCACATAATAATAATTAATTTAGTTCATTTAGGAAAGAAAAGATCTAAGTTTTCCCCTAAAATATCAAATAAAATAATAAATGACCCCAAAAGAGGAAAATAATCTTAGATTTGTAATCCACATAATAAATATAGCCTTGGGGTGAATTTTCATCAAATTTGGAGAAAGTTTGCTTAAAAGGTGAAACCAGAAGAGAGAAAGTGTGTAGAACCTTCAAAATATAAAATAATTGTACAAACAACTCCAACATGTAAAATTGATGGCAAATTTGTATACAACACATTAAATATGAGTTGGGAAGTTTCATAAATTTGGGAGAATCTTAAAGTCATTAATACATGAGGAAAGAGAAAATATGATTTGATTTATTTAATACATTAAAAGTTTCCAAAAGGCAAACCAAGTGCATAATTGGAATCTACATTCCACATTTGGCCGATGTGCAAATTTTCACTCAACTTGGATAAGGATACAACCCTTAACAGAAGAGAGAGAAAAGAAGACATTAATTTGGGAAAACTTTGGTTTTAATCGGATTTCCTTATTGCATTAAATGTCACATTATTTAATTGATTTTCCGCCTAAGATCTCCATGTCACGCGCTTTACTTATGTGCCCCTTTCTCTTGACTGTTGGATCATGTTTCAACGGTATCCGAGTCATCTCCTACCTCGAGTAGGAGCCTGACCCGGACATGAACAGTAACACAGTCTTCAATTTGCTCTGTCTCTCGCCCTCCTCCATTTTTCACAATTCATCTTCTAGAGTGATCGGGAGACATTTTCAAACCTAATTATCACTACTTTCCATGACTTTCCCTTTCCTAATCAAGAAACCCCAAAATGAGACCCTCGACCTATGTTTCCTTCTTTTGTTCCTTCCTCCCCCAATAAATACAACACCTCTCGAAGCAGGTTGGACCCCAACTGAGATTGTTGCAAGCACCAATTTCCCTCAAGACCTCGCCTATACCCCTGACCTACTCCATCTTCCTCTAGCTATTGCGGTGACTGGAACTTGGTGCTTGACCCTTCCTCGGGAAATTTTGTGCATGGGTACAACCTTCAGATAATCTTGGAGTTGGTGGAAGGCTTCTTCTCGCCTCCATTTTGACAATTTGTTCTCCCCTATTAAAGGAGCAGTTTCTACCTTCTGCTCTTGGCCTAGGGGTTTCCAATGGCTTTCATAGCACGGTAGGTCTTCCTTTCAGTTTGGTTTCTTCTTGTGATGTCGCTTGCATTGTTGTTTGCTCGGTTTTGGGTTTATCTTTCTTGTTTTTGGTTTTTGGCTGATCGAGAACCTTGCCATGGTGTTCTTGAAAACTACTAGAGGGGGGGTGAATAGAGTTTTATAATTATTTTAACAATTAATTAACTCAAGCAACCACAAAGAAAATATTGGACAAGGAGACACAAGGGTTTAGAGTGGTTCCTAGCCTTAGCAAATACTAAGGTAGTCAGTCCACTACCCGGTTGCTTACCCAACCGGGATTTGAAAAGAAATCTATTTTATTACCTCGCAAGGACTTTACATAAAATACAATTTCTTTTCCCAAACCCTTCAAGCAGCCTTCACCTAGAAGTAATCGCCCAACCTTGAAGCAGCCTTCCCTTGAAGTAGATGCACCAACACCCGTTGCACCAGCCTTCTGAAGTAGCTTCCCGTGCGATAGCCTTCTTGAAGTAGCTTGAAGTCCCCTTCTCCACCTGAGAAGTCAACCCTCTCCAATCCGTAGCCTCCAACCCTAGGAGTAGCAAGGAGAGTACAAAAGATACAAAGGAATAAGAGAGAAAACAGAAATTACAACTTATCCTTTGAGCCCAAGGCTTGATTTGCCTATATCAAGCGTGTAGATCTCCTAACCAATGTATATGACAATGTGATTGTAGTGGATAGGAGATTCTAGCCTATAGGACACGAAATGGGAGCAATAGGAATGAATAACAAGTGTGGGAATTGCACTATTGCTCTAAACAGATTGCCAATGTAGTGTATGCTCAAAGATTGCACAATTGAGTATGTGAGTGTGTATAAGTGTCCTAAGGCATGTCCTATTTATAGGAATGGCCTATGAATGCTTAAGGACGTTCTAGACAACTTCTAGGGGGTTCCTAGTGCTTGACTAGCCGTTAGGAATAAGTTAGGCGCATTAGCAACGGCTAGTTAATTAATTCTGCAGTTGCTGTCAGAGACCATCTCGGTCGAGGACTTGTCGACCGAGATGCCCAATCGGTCGAGGATTTGTCGACCGACAGGCTCTCTGGATTAACGTTTATTTGCAACTGTCAACTGCTGTGTCTAACGGCTACTTTTGGTCAATCTCGGTCGAGAAGTTTGTCGACCGAGAGTGTCTCGGTCGAGGAGTGTGGTCGACCGAGATTGACTCTGTTTTCAAACTTTCAATTAAGATACTAAGTGTGTGCATGAGTGTGCATTATGTGATCCTATTAGAAGGAGATGACCTAACTAAGTGTGGTGTTTAGCTAGGGAGATCTAACGCTTGATTTACATGAAGTCTAAGTACTTGTACAATATATATTTGTACAAGTTTACAAATGATTACATTGCATGACATTTACAAACATTCAAGCGTATGGATTCCCTAGAACTTTGTCATCACCTTGTTCCTGCACACTTAAGTAGCTCGTTAGATTAATAAGAATGAAATGTTTGTCATCATCGAAACAAAAGGGATTTATCATAATATCCAATTTATCCAACAATCTCCCCCTTTTTGAAGATGACAAACATTTCCTAAAATATGAAATAAGGAAATATAAAGCATGTGAGTTTCATACCTGAAGATTACCTTTTGTAACCATTCTTGTTTTACAAGTGTGAGTGCTGGCCATCAAGATGAAACTCATTTATATTTATATTTTTGATTTTATATTCTTTCTCTCCCTTTGTCATTTCAAAAAGATATCCAATTTGAATATTTTATTTTCTTTTCCCCTTTAATTTTATATTTTGCTCCCCCTTAAATAGATATCCTATTAGGAACCTGGATTTTATATTATTTATGTCCAATTTAGCCACAATTTATTTCTCAATCATTTGCAAAGGATGTTAAGCCTTGAAATGATATGAGATCATGTTAGGTTTATGGCATGTATATATTGATTTCTCACCCATTTTACAAGGGATGTTAAGCCCCAGAATGAAATGAGAGTCCTTTAAGCTTAGAGTATATGAAGATGTCTCTAACCAAATACAAAGGATGTTAAGCCCTGATTTGTCTAGAGAATTCCTTTAAGAACAAGATATATCATTTTTATGGAGATTCGTATATTTCTTCATGGATTTGAGAATGCTAAGGTTATGACTAGCTTTAATGAGCTCTTGATCAAATTTGTTTTTAGGAGCTCCCCCTTAATCTTATAATTTAAAGCAATTTAAAACTATTAAGGTCACAAATAAGTTGTGATTTTGACTTTTATCAAAAAATATATACTAAGATTAAGTTTACTAGAATGATGTCCAAATAAGCATATTTGTCAAAGCTTATTTTAGGTCGCCCTTGACTACGACCGTAGCGCCCCTTGGCTAAATGTCGTTTTAACCAAGAGGCAAATTCTGCAGATTTCCAAGATAAATATTCATATGTGAAGTATAAATTCTGTAGATAGCTATAAATATCAATTTGAAGCATATTAAGATATACCCTTTATAGTATTATAGTGAATTCTTTGACCGAGATTTTTCTAGAATGCATTTCCATTTATTGTAAATAATGTTTCATATGCTTTGCTATGGGTACATAAATATCAAATTTCTGCTTATACCCTTATAATAAGATTCTTTAGAAACATATATTTTGAAAGCAAGATTAACATCTTAAAGTCAAGATTTTTGCTTTTGATTTCTTAGAACAAGCAAATAGATAAAAACATTAAAATTTTGTTCCAAGAAATACCGTTTGGCTTGTCATAGCAACATCATTATTACAAGTTGTGTCTACAAGCATTATCTATTATGTCAAGACACTTTTATGCTAATGACATTTGCAATTATATGAATTACAATGATCATTCATGGTTTGCATATATGACAAAGCTTATTTTAAACCAATGAGTCCATAATGATCATGTTAAATGATTCTCAATATGAAAACATTTTCTTAAGAATGAAAGCATGATTAATGTCTCAATTTCTTATAGATACCTATTGAGAAAATCTCTATGTATAAGCAATAAATCACCAATAAAACATTTTCTTGCTATTTTTCATCAAGAAGTCATGTATACAATAATCATTTTCCATTTGTTCTATGTACCATAGCACCATTTTTATGAGTTGAATGATAAAATAGTGAAAGCATATCCATGATGCAATGATAGAACCATACATTAATTGTAATCATTTAAACTAAATGTCATAACACATGATTTCTATCTAGATAGATGCTTTAAAGAATATCATGTAAACATTATAAAATAGGGATTTCTAAACTTGATTTTCAATTGAGAAAATGATATCATTTATATTCAAAAAGATCTTCAACTTGTTATGTAAAACAGTCATTAACAACAATTAGATAGCCACTGATCAATCAATTATTCAGCAATTTTACTGCAGACTGAAAAACAGTGACATGCTCGGTCGACCATTTCTCGACCGGGTTTTCACTCGGTCGACAAATCTTCGACCGACCCAATTTCTGGAAAGTGTTCAGAATTCTATTTCAAGTACAATATAGACTGTATCTAATTTAATTATTTCAAAGATCAGTTTGATATAAACATATGAATACCAAAGTAACATTTAGATTATATCTCAACTTAATCATATTCAAATCTTTTAAGTTTTGATTAATCCTTAATTGATATAAATTTGTTATCCCTATATGTTAAGTTGAGATAGACATAAAGATATGCAAATTAAAGTCTTTGGTCATATCTCAACTTAGTATAATCAAATCAATTTGGGGATTTTGGAACCCATACCATCTCATTATTCTTTTTCTTGTATGGGCATGAGAAGGAGTAATGTCCAATACGTGAACAATAGTGGCAACATATAGAATCAACCTCATATCTCTTTCTATGATTTTGGTCTAGGTTGTTCTTTGGTACAAAAGTATATTTGCCTCTATGTACATTCATGGATTGTCTTGCTTGTGTCCTTCTCCAACTAGGTTGTTGATAGGATTTCTCCTTAGGCTTATAACCTAGTCCTCTTCTCCCTATTTGATGATAGGAATTTTCTAATATTTTATCAAGGATTCCATTGTTGCTTAACTTACTAACTTCTTGTTGCAACTTAACGATCTCATCCATTCTTTTCTTGATATCTAATTTTGCTTGATCTAGATTGGATGATAGCATATTTCTTTCTTTCACTATATTGTCATAATCTACATGGGTGCACAATATAGGTTGTTTTTGAATATCATTTAACTTTGCAAGCAATTCCGTCTTTTCTTGACATAGAAGATCATAGTTAGTCTCTAGAGTGAAAATTTTCACTTCACTATTACTTAGAGATGATTTCAAAGTACGATTGTCAGACATAATGCTATCTTTTTCAAAACCAAGAGTATTCAATTTAGCATATAAATCGTCATTTTCGGATGTAAGCTCAAGAAGTCTAGCATTTAGATCATCATTTTCTTTATTTGATTTCTTTAATTTCTTTTTGTATTCAACATATTTATTATGTGTTTCTTCAATAATAGTAACTAACTCTTCTTTAGGTAAATCAAGCAAGCTTACCTCTTCTTCTTCTTCCTCACTTATTGTAGCAACGAAACATTCTTTATTTGACCTCCATGGACATTTAGAAGTAGAGTGCTTTGTTCCTAAGCACCAATTGCAACTTGTCGCACATTGGTCCATGCTCCTTTTCTTGTGGTTGTAGTCACCTCCTCCCTTTATCTCTTCAAGACCTTGTTAGGGCTCCTTGAAGCCTGCTCTGATACCAATTGAAAACTACTAGAGGGGGGGTGAATAGAGTTTTATAATTATTTTAACAATTAATTAACTCAAGCAACCACAAAGAAAATATTGGACAAGGAGACACAAGGGTTTAGAGTGGTTCCTAGCCTTAGCAAATACTAAGGTAGTCAGTCCACTACCCGGTTGCTTACCCAACCGGGATTTGAAAAGAAATCTATTTTATTACCTCGCAAGGACTTTACATAAAATACAATTTCTTTTCCCAAACCCTTCAAGCAGCCTTCACCTAGAAGTAATCGCCCAACCTTGAAGCAGCCTTCCCTTGAAGTAGATGCACCAACACCCGTTGCACCAGCCTTCTGAAGTAGCTTCCCGTGCGATAGCCTTCTTGAAGTAGCTTGAAGTCCCCTTCTCCACCTGAGAAGTCAACCCTCTCCAATCCGTAGCCTCCAACCCTAGGAGTAGCAAGGAGAGTACAAAAGATACAAAGGAATAAGAGAGAAAACAGAAATTACAACTTATCCTTTGAGCCCAAGGCTTGATTTGCCTATATCAAGCGTGTAGATCTCCTAACCAATGTATATGACAATGTGATTGTAGTGGATAGGAGATGCTAGCCTATAGGACACGAAATGGGAGCAATAGGAATGAATAACAAGTGTGGGAATTGCACTATTGCTCTAAACAGATTGCCAATGTAGTGTATGCTCAAAGATTGCACAGTTGAGTATGTGAGTGTGTATAAGTGTCCTAAGGCATGTCCTATTTATAGGAATGGCCTATGAATGCTTAAGGACGTTCTAGACAACTTCTAGGGGGTTCCTAGTGCTTAACTAGCCGTTAGGAATAAGTTAGGCGCATTAGCAACGGCTAGTTAATTAATTCTGCAGTTGCTGTCAGAGACCATCTCGGTCGAGGACTTGTCGACCGAGATGCCCAGTCGGTCGAGGATTTGTCGACCGACAGGCTCTCTGGATTAACGTTTATTTGCAACTGTCAACTGCTGTGTCTAACGGCTACTTTTGGTCAATCTCGGTCGAGAAGTTTGTCGACCGAGAGTGTCTCGGTCGAGGAGTGTGGTCGACCGAGATTGACTCTGTTTTCAAACTTTCAATTAAGATACTAAGTGTGTGCATGAGTGTGCATTATGTGATCCTATTAGAAGGAGATGACCTAACTAAGTGTGGTGTTTAGCTAGGGAGATCTAACGCTTGATTTACATGAAGTCTAAGTACTTGTACAATATATATTTGTACAAGTTTACAAATGATTACATTGCATGACATTTACAAACATTCAAGCGTATGGATTCCCTAGAACTTTGTCATCACCTTGTTCCTGCACACTTAAGTAGCTCGTTAGATTAATAAGAATGAAATGTTTGTCATCATCGAAACAAAAGGGATTTATCATAATATCCAATTTATCCAACAGTTCTTCCACTCTGTCATGCCCCTGTGTTCGAGCAGAATCTCAGGTGTATGATGGACTCCTTGCGAACTTGAGTGTGGGCATTTCTACTTGAGTTCCTTATCGATATTCAGTTGGCAGTAGATCACTTCTTGCCAAATTTGCAGCCTTCCATGGCTGTGTTAGGGGATTCGTAAGGGGGAAGAAGCCCCAATGTGTTTACCCTATTATACCTTCACTATCCTTTGACTTCTTTTTCTCGTTCAGGGGAAGAATCATCTTTTCACCTCTTCTCATTTTGTTTTAACGCTAAGACTATGTGCTGAGTTTTCTAAAGAGCCCGCCCCAGTTGGCGAAGCCCGATTGGACCAACTAAGAAAAGCTTGACCTTTGATCAAATTTCCTCAGCTAATATGGATTTTGGAATTTCCTAATTGGTTTGATTTATGAAAATTATAACTAATTATCTGTTGGGCCAAAAATTTCAAATAAATAGTCGTTAGATTCAAAAAAAAATGTAAACCTTCTGATGGTATAGGTTTTGTTGACTAAATTCAATGTTGAAAGTATGTGATTTTAATGGATTACTCTAAATAAGTAATAACTTGTAAAATTCATAAATATAAAAATATAAATCAAAAAAATATTATAAATTATGTTTTAAACTCAAAAAACATAACCTAAAATATGGCATGGTTTTGATAACCTAGTTCACCAATAATAAAAAGGTGGTTTTTAACTTAGATTTCGTACATGAAATCGTGTTTGGATAATGTACATGAAATTAACAAAAAAATCTATATGTGTGTTTAATGGGTTCTTTGAAAGTCTAGGCTTGGACCTAGTTGGACTTTGGACTTTGGACTTTAGACTCTGAAATTGAGGTATGCTTTGCATCCCTATTATTCTATGTTGAGCAATTCACCTATATTATTGTTTCTCTTGGTCTTATGGACAATAGCCTATACACATTTCTCTTATCTTTTGATATCATGGTTCTTATAAACTATCTTGTTTGTGGTAATCTTGGATATTCTTTTGACTCTTATCTTGTGCCTTGGTGCATGTTGGACTTTTGAGGATATGTGTCCACTGTGAGGTGGATGTTTATTTGTGGATATGTAATATCTTGTTCCCACTTGCATGTGGATGTATGTGTTGTCCATTTTGTGATGGCAACATTGTATAATTTGATTATACTTTTTACTTACCTCTACATTTTACATGCTATGTGATTTAGTAGCACTAGTGTAGTGTAATTGCATTGGTTTTTGGGCATGTGCCCCTATTTTTGGGATGGAGGTGGTGGTGCCCCATACTCTAGTTTCAAGGATGTGAAGCCTTGACTCAACTTTATTATATTGGGTGTTTGAGAGTGTGTCATTCTCTATCTGGTTTCAAGGAAGTGAAGCCTTGGCTGCCTTTATCTTTGTATTGTTCTAGTGTTATGTTTATCTCACATTCATGCAGGTTGATGATTGTGGGGTGTGTGCCCTACTATCTTTGTATGTGCTAGTATGGCACGATTTTATTTGTTTGGTTATGGCAAGTATCTCTTTATTGATGTTTACTTCCTTTTATGCCCTGTTTGGGTAGTCCTTGTCTTTCCAATGGGAAGCCATTTATATTTTTTGTCCCTTATTTTCATAATATTGCTCAATTTTCCTATTTAGTATGCACATACCAGCCTTTGCTGATGTTTCCTTTTCTTCTACTTTTGTGGGGTATGCTTCCATCCCCAGGTTTAGATCAAGAAGAGGTTAGCAAGGTGGACTTAGATAACAACCTTTGTAGTTGAGCTTTTGGGAGACTTGAAAGAGGTGGTTAGATGATCCTCAGCTAGACCCTTATAGTTTCTTTTGTAACTTACCCATGTGTGGTGTAGTGATGTAAAAGATATCAAGGTTTGTAATAGTTGGATATATTTCTTTTCCACTGCTACTCATTATGTTATGATACATACATGTTGAATGAATTGGTCTTCATCCCTTTGGAAAAAAAATTATGTGGTGTTTGGTTCAAGGGATGTTGCCTTTTTATTTCTAGTAAGGAGTGGTTCCCCTCTAAGATCTCACTCCTTATAACATGGTATCAGAGCCACTAGAAGTCGGTTATCTAACTATTTCAATCTCGTCTGGCTTAGGATGTTTACCTTTATCTTAGGTTGCTTATACCTAGTACCTTGCCTTGTGTACGAAAAACCCTAATGGCGGGGGATAACTCAACGGTTGACAACCAGTACAATTATGAGACACTCCAGAACCCTAGTTTTGGGATGCCAAGGATGGATCCTCCCTTTACCACACCAGTGACTCAAGATGGAACGTCAGTAGGTCAGGAGACCCCATCCTCTGCTAGTACGGGTGTAGTTATCACTCCAGAGAAAGATTTGGCCATGTTTTGACAAAGTTTTTCTACTACCATGGAAGGAAAGATGAAAGACATGTTTGTACCTAAAAATCCTAAGGAGTTTACAATCATGGAGTTCATGAAGATGCAACCACCCTCCTTCAAGGGTGAAGGTGAAATAGAGATGGTCGACAAAACTGATGATTGGGTGTTAGCCATAGAGAGGACATTTTGATGGTATGGCCTTTCCTCCACACCAGAAGGTTAGGTTTGCTTCATATGTTTTGGATGGACCTTCTCGAGTTTGGTGGAATGGAATAGCAAGGATCATGATATCTCCATCATGACTTGGGAGCAGTTTTGGTGCTTTTTCGTGAGAAGTATATCTGCATTGCTACCTTGAAGAAAAAGGAAGTTGAGTTCTATAGTTTGAAGCAAGGAACAATGACTATTTTTGCTTATGTGCAAAAATTCATGTTGCTTGAGAGATATGCTTCTGGACTTAGTGAAGAACGTAGAGCTAACCTATATCAGCAAGGACTCAACTACAATGTGGGTTGTGCTCTTATCCCACAAATGCCTTTGACCTTTCAGTAGATGGTTGATAAAGCTTTGGTTGTAGAATCTTACCCAGGGTTTCAACCTAGGGAGTTTGACAAGAAGAGGAAGCCCTTAGGGGATGACAGAAAAGGGACAAGTTTGCTAAGTGAAATGGTTACCATCCTATAGGAAAGTGTTCTTAGGACAAACCTCATCATAGTACTCTAGTGGTATGCCATTATTATAGTGAGCCTGGACACATTCGACCTTATTGCCCTAAACGTCGTAATGGACAAGATCCAGTACAACAACAGTAAGTACCTTCTCAGAATCAGGGCAACAATAATGGTAACGATAATGGAGGAAGACATGTGGAAAGGTGAGCTGGAAGAGTTTTTGCTTTGGATGGTGAAGTTAATGAAGATGAACAAGAGTAGGATAATCCATAGTTTTATAGTTAGGCTTTACAAGTTATGTTTCCTATTTGTATGATGCTTATGTAGTAGGATGTAAGGAAGTACAGTGGAACCCTTTGTACTAAAAGAATAGTTTTGATTTAATAAGATGAACCCTTTAAGGGGTGGTAAATAGTTGTTTGTTTATGGATGTTATGATTTCGAGGATGAAATCCCTTTAAGGGGTGGTGTGTTGTAACATACTAGAAGTTTGATCTTTTGGTCTTATCCAGACAAGGTTTAGTATAACCCTAATGAGCTAATGCATGTATAAATCACCCTAATGTAGCCTAATGTTCTCACATTAGACTTGCGCCAATAATGGAACATAAAATGTGTCACCTAAAGTACAAAGAAATGCATGATAATTCGTGCTTAATAATCACATATGACTCATTTGGATGGTAATAAGAAGTTAAAGAAGTTAATTGGACGAATAGTTTTGGATAATGGGACACTAATGGGCCATTTGACATATATCATTCAAAGAAATCCCAAAAATGGAATCTAAGTTAAAAATCGTGTTCCTTCAGTCCTAATTGTCTTGGGAGTCAAGTTTCACATTATTCACATAATAATAATTTATTTAATTCATTTAGGAAAGAAAAGATCTATGTTTTCCCCAAAATGTCAAATAAAATAATAAATGACACCAAAATAGGAAAATAAAATTGGATTCTTAATTCACATAAGAAATATAGCTTTTGGGTGAATTTTCATCCAATTTGGAGAAACTTTGCTTAAAAGGTGAGACCAGGAGAGAGAAAGTGTGTAGAACCTTCAAAATATAATATAATTGTACAAACAACTCCAACATGTAAAATTGATGGCAAATTCGTATCCAACACATTAAATATGACTTGGATGTGAAGTTTCATAAAATTTGGGGGAATCTTAAAGTCATTAATGCATGAGGAAAGAGAAAATAAGATTTTATTTATTTAATACATTAAAAGTTTCCAAAAGGTAAAACCAAGTGCATAATCAGAATCTACATGCCACATCTGGCCTATGTGCAAATTTTCACTCAATTTGGATAAGGATAGAACCCTTAACAGAAGAGAGAGAAAAGAAGAGATTAATTTGGGAGAACTTTGGTTTTAATTGGATTTCCTAGTTGCATTAAATGTCGTGTTATTTAATTGATTTTCCGCCTAAGATCTCCCTGTCACGCGCTTTACTTATGCATCCCTTTCTCTCGACCGTTGGATCATGTTTTGACGATATCTAAGTCATCTCCTACCTCAAATAGGATCCCGACCCAGACATGAACAGTAACACGGTCTTCGATTTGCTCTATCTCTCACCCTCCTCCGTCATTTTTCACAATTCTTCTTCCAGTGTGATCGGGAGATGTTTCCAAACCAAATGATCCCTACTTTCCATGCATTTCCCTTTCCTAATCGAGAAACCCCAAAATGAGACCCTCGAACTATGTTTCCTTCTTTTATTCCTTCTACCCCCTATAAATACAACACCTCCCGAAGCAGCCTAGACCCCAACTGAGATTGTTGCAAGCATCAATTGCCCCGAACACCTCACCTATACCCCCGACCTACTCCATCTCCCTCTAGCTATTCTGGCGACTGGAACTTGGTGTTGGACCCTTCCTCGGGCAATTTTGTGCACGGGTACGACCATCATATCATCCCAAAGTCGGTGGAAGGCTTCTTCTCTCCTGTGTTTTGACGGTTTAATATCCCCTACTCAAGGAGAAGTTGCTACCTTTGGCTCTTGTCCAGGGGATTTCCAGTGGCTTTCAGAGCACGGTAAGTCTTCCTTTCAGTTCGGTTTCTTCTTGTGATGCCGCCTGCATTTTTGCTTGCTCAGTTTTAGGTTTATCTTTCTTGTTTCTAGTTTTTGGTTGATTGAGCACCTTGGCCATGGTGTTCTTCTATCTATTTGGCCCCTGTGTTTGAGAAGAACCTCGGTTGTACGGTTGACCCCTCGTGAACTCAAGTGTGGGTTTTTCTGCTTGAGTTCCTCACTGACATTTGGTTGGAAATAGATCGTTTCTTACAATCTTTGCAGCTTTCCATGGCTATGTCAAGAGATTTGTAGGGGAGAAGCCCCAATGTGTTTACCCTGCTACATCCTCACCATCCTTTGGTTTCTTTTTCTCGTTCAAGGGAAGAATTGTCTTTTTACCTCTTCTCATTTTGTTTTAATGCTGAGACTCTGTGATGAGTTGTTTGGAGGGCCTGCCCCATTTGGCGAAGCTCAATTGGATCAACTAAGCAAAGCTTGACCTTTCACCGGATTTTCTCTGCTAATAGGGATTTTGGAATTTCCTTATTGGTCTGAGTTATGAAAATAGTAACTAATTATCTATTTGGTCAAAAATTTCAAATAAATAGTCATTGGATTCAAAAAAATGTAAGTTTTCTGATGGTATAGGTTTTGTTGCCTAAATCTAATGTTGAAAGTATGTGATTTTAATGGATTACTCTAAATAAGTAATAACTTGTAAAATTCATAATTAAATATATATAAGTCAGAAAAATATAATAAAACATGTTTTGAACTCAGAAAAATATAACCTAAAATATGGCATGGTTTTGATAACCTAATTCACCAATAATAAAAAGGCAATTTTTTACGGTTTGGATAATGTACATGAAATCGACACAAAATCGGTATATGTGTTTAATTGGTTCTTTGAAGGTCTAGGCTTAGACCTAGTTGCACTTTGGACTTTAGACTCTGAAGTTGAGGTACGTTTTGCATCCCCTATTATTCTATGTTGAGCAATTCACCTATATTATTCTTTCTCTTGGTCATATGGACAATAGCCTATACACATTGCTCTTAATTTTGATATCATGGTTCTTGTGAACTATCTTGTTTGTGGTAATCTTGGATTTTCTCTTGACTCTTATCTTGTGCCTTGGTGCATGTTGTACTTTTGAGGATATGTGTCCACTGTGAGGTGGATGTTTATTTGTAGATATGTAATATCTTGTTCCCACTTGCATGTGGATGTAAGTGTTGTCCATTGTGTTATGGAAACATTATATAATCTGACTATACTTTTTACATGCCTCTACATTTTACATGCTATGTGATTCAGTAGGACTAGAGTAATGTAATTGCATTGGTTTTTGGGTGTGTGCCCCTATTTTTGGGATGGAGGTGGTCGTGCCCCATACCTAAGTTTCAAGGATGTGATGCCATGGCTCAACTTTATTATATTGGGAGTTTGACAGTGCATCATTCTCTATCAGGTTTCAAGGATGTGAAGCCTTGATCCCCTTTGTCTTTATATTGTTTTAGTGTTATGTTTATCTCACATGCATGCAGGTTGATGATTGTGGGGTGTGTGCCCCACTATCTTTGTATGTGCTAGTATGGCATGATTTTATTTGTTTGGTTATGGAAAGTATCTCTTTATTGTTGTTCTCTTCCTTTTATGCCCTATTTGGGTAGTCCTTATCTTTTCCATGGGAAGCCATTTATATTTGTTGTCCCTTATTTTCATAATATTGCTCAATTTTCCTATTTAGTATGTACATACCAGCCATTGTTGATGTTTCCTTTTCTTCTTCTTTTGTGGGGTATGCTTCCATCCCCAAGATTAGATCAAGGAGAGGTTAGCAAGGTGGACTTGGAAAACAACCTTTGTAGTTGAGCTTTTGGGAGACTTGAAAGAGGTGGTTAGATGATCCTCAACTAGATCCTTATAGCTTCTTTTGTAACTCACCCATGTGTGGAGCAGTGATGTAAAATATATCAAGCTTTGTAATAGTTGGATATATTTCTTTTCCACTGCTACTCATTGTGTTATGATACATACATGTTGAATGCATTGGTCTTCATCCCTTTGGTGAAAACTTTTATGTGGTGTTTGGTTCAAGGGATGTTGCCTTTTTCTTTCTAGTAGGGACTATTTCCCCTCTGGGATCCCACTCCTTACAGCATGGTATCAGAGCCACTAGCAGTTAGTTATCTAACTATTTTAATCTCGTCTCCCTTAGGATGTTTACCTTTATCTTAGGTTGCTTATACCTAGTGCCTTGCCTTGTGCAGGAAAAACCCTAATGGCGGGAGATAACTCAACTGCTGACAACCAGTACGGTTATGAGACACCCCAGAACCCTAGTTTGGGGATGCCAAGGATGGATCCTCCCTTTACCACACTAGTGACTCAAGATGGAACGTCAGTAGGTAAGGAGGCCCCATTCTCTATAAGTACATGTGTAGTTATCACTCCAGAGAAAGATTTGGCCATGTTTCAACAAATTTTTTCTACAACCATGGCAGGAAAGATGAAAGACTTTTTTGTACCTAAGAAGCCTAAGGAGTTCTCAATCATGGAGTTCATGAAGATGCAACCACCCTCCTTCAATGGTGAAGGTGAAAGCTAGAGATGGTCGAAAAAATTGATGATTGGGTGTTAGCCATAGAGAGGACATTTTGATGGTATGGCATGTCCTCCACACCAGGAGGTTAGGTTTGCTTCATATATTTTGGATGGACCTTCTTGAGTTTGGTGGAACGGAATAGCAAGGACTCGTGATATCTCCATCATGACATGGGAGCAGTTTTTGGTGTTTTTTTGTGGGAAGTACATCTGCATTGCTGCCTTGAAGAAAAATGAAGTTGAGTTCTATAGTTTGAAGAAAGGATCAAAGACTATTTCTGCTTATGTGCAAAAATGCATGTTGCTTGAGAGATGTTCTTCTGGACTTAGTGAAGAACATAGAGTTGACCTATATATGCAAGGACTCAACTACAATGTGGGTCGTGCTCTTATCCCACAACTTCCTTTGACCTTTCACCAGATGGTTGATAAAGCTTTGGCTATAGAATCTTACCCAGGGTTTCAACCTACGGAGTTTGACAAGAAGAGGAAGCCCTTTGGGGATGAACAGAAAAGGGACAAGTTTTCTATGTGCAATGGTTATGATCCTCTAGGAAAGTGTTCTCAGGACAAACCTCATCATAGTACTCTAGCGGTATGCCATTATTGTAGTGAACCTAGACACATCTGACCTGATTGCCCTAAGCGTCTTAATGGACAAGCTCCAATGCAACAACAGCAAGTACCTCCTCAGAATCATGGCAACAATAATGGTAACAATAATAGAGGAAGACATGTGGAAAGGTGAGCTGGAAAAGTTTTTGGTTTGGATGGTGAAGAAGTTAATGAAGATGAACAAGAGCAGGATAATCCATAGTTTTATAGTTAGGCTTTACAAGTTGTGTTTCCTTTTTGTATGATGCTTATGTAGTAGGATGTAAGGAAGTATAGTGGAACCCTTTGTACTTAAAGAATAGTTTTAACTTAATAAGATGAACCCTTTAAGGGGTGGTGAATAGTTGTTTGCTTATCGATATTATGATTTTGAGGATGAAATCCCTTTAAGGGGTGGTGTGTTATAACATATTAGAAGTTTGGTCTTTTGGTCTTAGCCAAATAAGGTTTAGTATAACCCTAATGAGCTAATGCATGTATAAATCACCATAATGTTACCTAATGTTTTCACATTATACTTATGCCAATAATGGAACATAAAATGTGTCACCTAAAGTATAATGAAATGCATGATAATTCGTGCTTAATAATCACACATGACTCATTTGGATGGTAATAAGAAGTTAAAGAAGTTAATTGGATGAATAGTTTTGGATAATGGGCCACTAATAGGCCATGTGACATATATCATTAAAAGAAATCCCAAAATGGAATATAAGTTAAAAATCATGTTTTTTGAGTCCTAATTGTCTTGGGAGTCAAGTTTCACATTATTCACAAAATAATAATTAATATAATTCATTTAGGATAGAAAAAATCTAAGTTTTCCCCAAAATATCAAATAAAATAATAAATGACTGCAAAAGAGGGAACTAATCTTGAATTCATAATCCCCATAATAAATAAAACCTTTGGGTGAATTTTCATCCAATTTGGATAAACTTTGCTTAGAAGGTGAAACCACGAGAGAGAAAGCGTGTAGAACCTTCAAAATATAAAATAATTGTACAAACAACTCCAACATGTAAAATTGATGGAAAATTCATATCCAACACATTAATTATGACATGGGTGTGAAGTTTCATAAAATTTGGGAGAATCTTAAGCCATTAATGCATGAGTAAAGAGAAAATAGGATTTGATTTATTTAATACATTAAAAGTTTCCAAAAGGCAAAACCAAGTGCATAATCGAAATCTACATGCCACATTTGGCCTATGTACAAATTGTCATTCAATTTGGATGAAGATAGAACCCTTAAAGGAAGAGAGAGAAAAGAAGACATTAATTTGGGAAAACTTTGGTTTTAATCAGATTGCCTAGTTGCATTAAATGTCATGTTATTTAATTTATTTTCAGCTTAAGATCTCCCAGTCACGTGCTTTACTTATGTGCCCCTTTCTTCCAACTATTGGATCATGTTTTGACGGTATTCAAGTCATCTCCTACCTCGAATAGGAGCCCGACCTGGACATGAACAGTAACATGGTCTTTGATTTGCTCTATCTCTCGCCCTCCTCCATCATTTTTCACAATTCTTCTTCCAGTGTAATCGGGAGACGTTTCCGAACCTAATGATCCCTACTTTTCATGCTTTTCCCTTTCCTAATCGAGAGACCCCAAAACAAGACCCTCGACCTATGTTTCCTTCTTATGTTCCTTCTATCTCCTATAAATACAACACCTCCTGAAGCAACTTGGACCCCAACCGAGATTGTTGCAAGCATCAATTGCCCCGAATAGCTTGTCTATACCCCTGACCTACTCCATCTCCCTCTAGCTATTTTGGCAACTGGAACTTGGTGTTGGACCCTTCCTCGGGCAATTTCGCGCATGGGTACAACCTTCATATCATCCCAGATTTTGTGGAAGGCTTCTTCTTGCCTCTATTTTGATAGTTTGATCTCCCATACTCAAGGAGCAATTGTTACCTTTGGCTCTTGGCCTGGGGGTTTCCAATGGCTTTCAGAGCACGGTAAGTCTTCCTTTCAGTTAAGTTTCTTCTTGCGATGTCGACAGCATTGTTGTTTGCTCAGTTTTGGGTTTATCTTTCTTATTTGCAGTTTTTTGTTGATCGAGCACTTTGGCCATGGTGTTCTTTCGCTCTATTTAGCCCATGTGTTTGAGAAGAACCTCGGGTGTATGGTTGACCCCTCATGAACTCGGTGTGGGCTTTTCTGCTTGAGTTCCTCACCGAGATTCGGTTGGTAATAGATCATTTCTTACGATCTTTGTAGCTTTCCATGGCTATGTCAAGGGATTTGCAGGGGGAAGAAGCCCCAATGTGTTTACTCTGATATACCCTCGCCATCCTTTGATTTCTTTTTCTTATTCAGGGGCATAATTGTATTTTCATCTCTTCTCATTTTGTTTTAATGTTGAGACTCTGTGATGAGTTCTTTGGAGCCCCCCCCAGTGGGTGAAGCCCGATTGGACCAACTAAGCAAAGCTTGACCTTTCACTGAATTTTCTCTGCTAATAGGGATTTTGGAATTTACTGATTGGTAAGAGTTACGAAAATCATAACTAATTATCTGTTGGGCCAAAAATTTCAAATAAATAGTCGTTGGATTCAGAAAAATGTAAGATTTCTAATGGTATAGGTTTTGTCACCTAAATACAATGTTGAAAGTATGTGATTTTAATGGATTACTATAAATAAGTAATAACTTGTAAAATTCATAACTAAATATATATATAAGTCAGAAATATATAATAAATATGTTTTGAACTCAGAAAAATATAACCTAAAATATGGCATGGTTTTGATAACCTAATTCACCAATAATAAAAAGGTATTTTTTTACGGTTTGGATAATGTACATGAAATCGACACAAAATATGTATATGTGTTTAATATGTTCTTTGAAGGTCTAGGCTTGGACCTAGTTGGACTTTAGACTTTAGACTCTGAAGTTGAGGTATGTTTTGCATCCCCTATTATTCTATGTTGAGAAATTCACCTATATTCTTCTTTCTCTTGGTCATATGGACAATAGCCTATACACATTGCTCTTAATTTTGATATCATGGTTCTTGTGAACTCTCTTGTTTGTGGTAATCTTAGATATTCTTTGGACTCTTATCTTGTGCCTTGGTGCATGTTGGACTTTTAAGGATATGTGTCCACTGTGAGGTATATGTTTATTTGTGGATATGTAATATCTTGTTCCCACTTGCATGTGGATGTAAGTCTTGTCCATTGTGTGACGGAAACATTGTATAATCTGACTATACTTTTTACTTGCCTCTACATTTTACATGCTATATGATTTAGTAGTACTAGGGTAGTGTATTGCATTGGTTTTTGGGTGTGTACCCCTATTTTTGGGATGGAGGTGGTGGTGCCCCATACCCAAGTTTCAAGGATGTGAAGCCTTGGCTCAACTTCATTATATTGGGAGTTTTACATTGGGTCATTCTCTATCTGGTTTCAAGGATGTGAAGCCTTGGTCTCCGTTATCTTTATATTGTTCTAGTGTTATGTTTATCTCACATGCATGCATGTTGATGATTGTGGGGTGTGTGCCCTACTATCTTTGTGTAATGACCCTGACCTGGGTTATGAGATAACTTTGTTTGTTTTGGCTAAGTAAGTTTCTTATAAATTTAATATAATTCTCTAAGGAGTTTTGTTATCATGTGACACACTTATGTTTCAAGTTTGGTCCTGATTGAATGTTGTTTGAGCAATGTTCCTTTATTTTGGACCAAAGTGCAATTTACCCAAGATGAGGGGTTATATTGCAATATGTCACATGTTGAATGTGAATTAATTTCTTTACCATCATAAGAGAGAGAATGATGATAAGTGTTGGCTTGTAGAAAGCCTGAATTCCAAGTTTGAACTTGTTTGAATAATGTTAGTACCTTGTGCACCGAATTTGGTACAAATTGTAATTTACCCTAAATGTGGGGTTTATATGCAAATTACCACCTATAGAGTGTTCCTACTTCCTCTATGTATCATTTAGAGGATATAGAATGAATGGGACACCATGTTGGAATAATTTATGAGTGGTAGTATTCTTGGTGATGAAAAGACCAAGAAAGGGGTTGAATGGAAACCCTAATTTGAGCTTGTATTAAGTGTATCGGGTTGTAGTGATTAAATGGGAGTCCCCATCGGCCAAGGAGCCAAAGAAGAGACCCCCATATCGTGTTGTTAACTCTTTGACTTTTCAAAAACGAGCTAAGCACCTCAATAAAGCAATGGTTATTGTCTTGCAACTTTCCTTGGGAAAGGTTGCATTGATTTGTGAATATAATAATAATATGAGTGGAAGTGGCTTGTCCTAGAAGATAACAAAAGGGGGCCGACACTTATCCCTTGAATTATCCTCAAGTTTTTATTTTTCATGGAAAGATAAAGATGGAGTACATGCAAGTACATGTGTCAATCCATGCATGGTCATGTGGCACCTACTAGTAGTAAATTGATGACACCTCCTATACACACTTTTTCATGAACCTCAAGTATATATACCCTTCCTTTCACCCCTTAGTGAACTTTTTTGAATCCTACCACCTCCTTGATCTTAGATATCGTGCATAGATCCTTGGTATCATGCATAGGTTATGTGGTATCGTGCATGGGGCTTGGGTATTGGCCATAGCAAGTGGTATCGGCCATAGCATGTTGATATTGGCCATAGCATGTTGATATCGGCCAAATGGAGTGTTTCTGACCACAAGTGAGGGGGATATCGGCTAAAAGTGATGGCATATCGTGCATTAGTAGTGAGGTATCATGCAAGGTGCTAAGGAGCAAGAAGGATCTCAATACTTAACCCTAAGGTGAGGCCATGATCATCTTCAACCTTGGATTGAAGCATGAATCTAGGGTTATGATCTTCCTTTCTTTTCTTCTTCACCAAATGCTTATCCATGGTGATTTTTTGCATATAGAGGAGTTTTGAAGTCATCTTCAACCTTAGGAATGTGGAGCTTTGGATCTTGGAGCTTTGAAGTTGTTCTTGAGGTGGGTTATATAACTTGAACCCAATTATATTATTATGCACTTTCAATTATGTCATACTTGTTGATCTACTTGCAATTTCGATTTCTCTTAAATAATTGATGATCCTTTGAGTTCTAAAAGCTTCATGGGACTATTGTCCATGACTTAGAACAGTAAGAACAAGAGTCTAGAGGTTTATGGTGATGACATCATCAAGGGTAAAGTGATATCGGGTTGAAGCATACACCTCTTTGTCTGATATGGTGTGAAGCACACACACACCTCTTTGCCTGATATGGTGTGAAGCACGCACACACCTCTTTTCCCAATATGGTGTGAAGCGCACACACCCCTCTCTGCCTGATATGGTGTAAAGCACACATACACCTATAAAGTGATATGGAAGCAAGCATACACCTCTTTTCCCGATATGGTGTGAAGCACACACACATCTCTTTGCCCGATATGGTGTGAAGCACACACACACCTCTTTGCCCGATATGCTATGAAGAACAGACATACCTCTCTGCCTGATATGCTGTAAATCACACATACACCTCTAAAGTGATATGGTAAGCACACATACACCTCTAAAGTGATATGGCAGCAAGCACACACCTTTTTGCCCGATATGGTAAGCACACATACACATCTAAAGTGATATGGGTAGCAAGAATACACCTCTAAACCGATATTGGGTTAAGCATACACCTCTTGGACCATATAGTGTTGAGCACACATTTCTAAAACAATATGGTGGGTAACCCAATACACTAGATGACAAAAGTGTTAAGGTGGCTAATACCCTAGAACATGTGATGGCCAATACACTAAAGTATGGTGTGGCTAATATCTTCAAGAGAGGTGAGGATGTTATACTCATGTATGGTGAAGGTGATACACCATATGATTGGTACGGTTGATACCTTGATGGGTAATGGTATGAGGGATATGATGATGTCTAGCTCAATATACACCTAACCCAATACATGTGTTCAACTTGACATACATGATTCAATATGATGCACCTTGTAAAGGTGAGGGTAAAACACTCTTAGGAGTGATGTGTGTAATACCAAATAATGATGTGGTGAATACCTTGATAGGTGAAACACCTAAAGTGATTAATAATGGTATATCAACAATGCCTAACTCGATATGAGTCCATATCACTTGATGATAGTTGGGTAATTCAAATGTGTGACTTATGGCAAATACACTACATGATAAATGTGATGTGTTAGTGCATAAAGTATTAGGATGGTATATACCCTAATACAAAATAAGTTGATGAACTTAATTAAGTTAACCCGGCATGTGTAGCGCGGATGGTTGAGCACAGTAGGTCCTCCTCGGGGGACCCGGGATCGAACCTCCTGTTGCGCATAGTATTTACCACCCTTGCAGTCATCCAAGCTCTGGCATGCTCTTTGAGGGAGGGAGAGACTAATGCCTCTCCTAACTCCAAAAAAAAAACTTAAGTAAGTTAAAAGTGATGAGGGAAGTGATACATCAAGGCATGATAAATACCACATCCAGCACCTCAAGGATGATGCACCTTGATGCACCTTAAATCCAATATACTTGGATGAGTAACACATGAAGTGTGTCATGTCAATTGTTACATTAAGATGTAATGAGTTTAATGCACTTTGATAAGTGTAGGCTAACATGCCTTGAGAAAGGGTTAAGCCAAGTTAATAAAGTATGATGTAATCAATATCCTAGTAAGGATGAGAGAGAAACTCATACTTTGTGTTGATAATCATTTAATGATAAATGATGAGAATAAATAAGTATGGCTGAATACTTATGATATCAATGTTTGCTCCTAGATGTGTGGAGCAATGAATTAGGATTTGGATTAATAATATGAACATGAAGCCCTATTTGTCTATAAAGGGAAACCCTAACCCTAATGATGGGAAGGTTGTATTTCTCTTATTGCATAAGCCTTGTAAGGCATGTTAAATACTTGTATAACAAGTATAATGATTAATGGCCTTGTGAGCCATATGAATAAGTTGTTGCCTAGTGAGAGGTGACAAGATGTGTAATGGGCTTGTGAGCCATGTGAATAAGTTGTTTCCTAGTGAGAGGTGACAAGATGTGTAATGGCCTTGTGAGTCATGTGAATAAGATGTTGCCTAGTGAGAGGTGAAAAGATGTAGAATGGCCTTGTGAGCCTTGAGAATACTTATACAACAAGTGAAATGAATACCTTGGTCTGAGGACCTAGAGGTAATGGTTGCCTATTATAGAGGTAACAATGATATGTGATGATCTAAGGGTTTGAATACCCAGATCTAGTAATCATGATAATGATGTGAAGGGATGAGAATTCCCAATAATGTGATAAGGGACTGAGATCCCAAGTATCATGTGTTTTAAAGATTTGAAAAGTACGTGATAGATGTATTACCTTTCTTTGTAGAATTTGTTGTGATTAATAATTATAACTTGATTGATGCTAAAAGAATGTTGTAATGCACTTAATATATCACTAGAAACCATAAAATGTTGCCATGACCATAGATCCATCAGTGTTAGAATTTTTTGAATGGTGAAACGGGTTTCCCATGGCATAACCCAGAATGCATATTTTTTAATATGTGGGGGCATGGAGCCTAAGTGTCCATGACTCAGTAATTTCATAATAATGTCTCAATAGAGCACGGTGAACTGACCCGTGGCTTAGAGTGTGGTGCCTATGTGACCATGGCTCAAAGTATGGTGCCTAAGTGACTATGACTCAGTAATTGGGGACAGTTGTTGTAGATGGTTCCACTAAGAGAGCACAGTTGACGATGTAGCTCTAAGAGAGGATGCATATGTACCCTGGCACGGCTATATTGCAGCTGACACAAGATGTCCTACTAAGCCTAAGTGGTCTTGTACTGATCAAGACAAGGGAGATCATGGCAACCGGCTATTCCATTGACCTTGTATGGTACCGACTTGTGAGAAGTTTGTGGTCGGTTGGAGATGAACGGGGTATGCTTCATTTCCTCAGGGCATAAGTATGATTGTAAAATATGTTCAGTAGTGTAGCATATATGCTTAAGGATCGAATATAGAAAACATTGTTTGATGTGTAATACAGTTATACATCTTAGTTGATAGATGTTATTTATGTTTCTTTACATTCCTTGCAAAGTAGATCGATAATTTATAACTCTACCATGGGTAGATGCAATGTTCTCCTTAAGAAAGGAGATTATCTTATTCTATTCATACAATGATTAATCATGCATGTTAAATATAAAAGAACCCCTACTCAGTTTTATAATGCTTATTTGCAATAATAATATGGTCGTTGGATAGTTATCTCTCGTTGGGACAATTGTCTCACCCTTTGGGATCAAAAAAATTTAGGTGGATGTGCATGAGGCGGTGGAGACCTTTCTGCAAAGGAGGAACAACAGTTGGGGTAGTAGTAATAGCTCAAGTTGAGTGTATTATCTGTCATGACTTGTAGATAGAAGTCATATGTGTCGTCTCTATACTCTCAGGTCATTGGAGTTGGTTCGTACTGGTTTCATGAATGATCTGAGATTTTTGGCTTGAATGCCTCAAGGTTTTATGTTGCTCCAGTATGTGTTTTGATAAAGAAACTATTATATGTTGTCCTCGAGATGAGATGAAACAATGTTGTACAATGTAAATCATGATATGTATGAGTTTTGGATCTTTCACTAAAACTTTTCTAGACAAGGATCTCCTTGCAAAATTGTTTTAAATTTTAGTGATTTTTGTTAATTCGTTGTGTGGTAACACATCCCACTATCACACAGACAGTGATGTGTTACGAGAAAACGTGCGGAAATCACCATAACCACAGATTATCAAAAATACGGGTTAATTAAAACCGGTTGCGAAAAGTAGGTAAACTGAGAAAACTATTACATTTAAGTCCACATCCTGCAAGAAAATAGGTTATATAAACGTTTACAATCCTTGATAAGTGTCCACAGCTTAGAGCAACAACTGTCTTGTCATCACATGAGTTCATTACCTATTTCTATGTACATAAAGGCCCACATCCGGCCAGCAGCAGGATAAACAAAGGATCAACAGCTATACATCGTGAAACAACGTCAAAATGCTCCCAAGGACCTAAGAGTACAGGGATGACTCTAGACTCTACTACAAAACATCCAAAACATCAGCATATCCATCGCTTGCCTTCTACTGTTCGTCTTGCTGCTCGGCCGCTACTTCGTGACCACCACCACGCCTAGCTCGACCACATAAAAAGGGTGTAAACCAGCGGGGTGAGACACATAGTCCCAGCGAGAAACATAACTCCCTTCCAAAACTATAAAACCTCAGAAGGATAAAGTAGATTACCGATAAGAAGTATAATGAGAGCAGTCTATAAGGAAAAGTTGTTCATACTAGCAAGCTTACCAGATGTACAAAAAGCATATACCCAAGCATTTCTTCATGGAACATGATTAACAAGATAAGATTTATAAGGTCTTACCACATATGAGGATCATGAAAGCAACTGCAAGATATGACAGGATTATCTACACAAGCAAGGCCTCAACCAATGTTTCATGTTTTTCTTAAGCAGTAAATATTATTCGGTTGGATTATGTATTATTATGCCCTGAGGAAGTGAGTTGTACCACTCAGATCCAACTGACGGCTGCGAAACCAAGAGTCGGTGCCATACAAGGTCAAATGGAAGAGTCAGACTCCACGACCTCTTACCTCGTGGTCAGTGAACGAGTACAACACAAGCAGGACCGTAGTCTCTTGCTTAAGTGGCCTCAGCCACAGGGTCAGCTCCCACAGGCTACCCTCTGCCTAGCCCGCCTTGGTACATGTCACGGCGCTAGTATATCTGAGCCACGGGCCTGTTCACCGTGCTCTGAGCCATGAATGCATTCATGCTCTATCAACTCCGAGCCATGGGCTTGTTTACCATGCTCCATATATATATATATATATATATATATATATATATATATATATATATATATATATATATATATATATATATATATCTGAGTCTGCAACCGTAGTTGCACTCGATTCCCTCTCTATTTTAGGCTAGGAGAAACCTCACATATTCAACAATATGTGCTCTGGGTAATCCCGCAGGAGAACCCATTTCACCATCACCAACTCCTGACGATGATGGATCTATGGCCAGGGCAAACTACATGATTTGTTCCACTGTGATTAATTAGTATATTTTAAGTGGATTGCAAGATTCAACCAAGTTGTATAACATGCAAACTACAACAAGAATAAGCAGCATGAACTTAATATTATACTGATCCATCACAAGGATCCAACATTATATGTTATCACTTGGCCTCTTGCCAATCATCTAGATCCATCTCAAGGATCATCACATTGCCATGGGATCTCATTCCCTTATCACATAGTGCCATTGCCTCTCAAGGCATACATCATCAACATGGAATAACAATCCCAAGTACTTTAGTCAAACATATCATACATATTATATCATTATCAAGAGTAATCATCACAGCAGATTTACTCAACATATTTACCTCATAGCCCTTTACCTGTCTATGCATTTGTGTGAGACCTGCATGGTTAGTATACATAATCATCATGAATAGCTTAGAAGTTCATATTCTCAACATAGGGTGACATTGATGTTCTATTAATCATGCATCAACTTGTGACCATAGACATTGATCATATTATTAAGCAAAGCATCTTACATGCTTACCATTCCCTTGGCACTTATACAGATGATTCAAGATAATCACATACATATGTAAAGTCTTGTAAGTTACATAGATGAGCTTTACCATATCAAATACCATCAAGCATTGCAAGGATCACCATCATGACTAAACGTGATAGTGGAACAACATCCAACATACCGGTTTCTATAAGGGACGTAACCCTCACTAAAAATGCCCACTACCCTCACCATAGGTAGTATCGGGCAGGGCTTCAACCCATATCATTCAAACAACCAGATGGGGTGTCGAGCTACCACATGAATCGGGCAACAGCGAACCAAACCATCTCGTGCATTGTCGTGCGTGCAACGCTGTGTCATGCACAAGTGTAACGTGCACCATGACCATCATGCGGCTAACCACTGAGCTCCATATCGTTCAAAGCAGAAACGGGATGCTAACAGGGGTGTCTCTTAGCCTAAGAGGCATATTGTGTAATGGCACGTCGCGCACCTATGTGCCGCACAGGGTATAACGCGCGACAGGGTGTCATCCAAGGGCGTATCGGGCACCCAACTGATAACGGAAACCAAGGTGTGCAACAAAGAAGGCGTAATGCCCAGCAACACATGTTATTGGCCAACACGCACACACGGTTAGGGCCAAGGGGTGACACCCACCACAGAACTGACTAACAACGCATCCACAACGTCAGGGTATAACAAGGGTAGACGTGTCGAGTAGGGTACTCAGCCTAATGTGATGCCCGACACTCCAAAAGTCAAGATCCTGAGTATATCGCCCACCAAAGCCATTACAACCTCTCGTGCAAGGCTCTAGGTCAAGAGGTATCGGGCAGCACCTCCCCCAAGATCATAACAACCATGATGCAACTCCACAAGATCGTCACTAACCTCAAGCACAAGGGCACCAAACCCTAAAGAGTCAAGAAGATGGCTCACCTCTCAACTTAAACGAGAGAGGGGTCTTGCACATCACTTAACATCCATCGGGCAACACAAGGAACAACCCTAAACGAGGTCCACAACTACCATCAAGCTCACCCTTCAAGTCCATGGTGAGAGGAGGGTGTTGCTCAAGCTACTAGAACACAAGCTCACCTCTCAACTTAAACGAGAGAGGAGTGTTTCTCATGATACTAGAACTCAAGCTCACTCCTCAAGACCTAGGAGAGAAGGGAGTATTGCTCACCAAGAAACCCTAGAACACATGGTTCGGCCAACAAGAACAACTTAAGCAAGGAACTAACTAGCAACTCATATAGCCAACATGATCATAGCAACCTATAAGAACATAGAAAGAAGGTAATGTAGTTAGGGTTAGGAGTTATGTAACCCGCCTTAAGCAAGCTCCAAGCTCCTAGCTCCAAGCTCCACGCACCACCAACGAAGAAGGAGAGCAAGGTACTCTAGGGTTCGGCCACCACTAGAGGAAGAAGGAGACTCCAAGGAAGGATCGGCCACCAAGCTAGCTCCTCGGCCACCAAGCTTGTAAGAGAAGAGAGTGTGTCATGCACCAATGAGAGGGAGACTAAAAGGGATCCTTAGCAAGGGAAAGGAAATGCATAAATAGAAGGGGATGGAGGAGAAAACAAGGTAGAGAAAAGCAAGGTATCGCCCACCTAGGGACACTTGTTCATGTGCAAAAGCCACCACTATAGCATGCCCTAAACACATTTCCAAGGTCATTGCCACATGCACACACCAAGCACCAAGTGTCCACTAGTGGTGACACAAATGAGGTCAAAGATGGTCAAAGATCCATGGGCGACACACCTGGATGACACACCACCACCATGGGCGACACAACCCTGGGCGACACAGCCTGGGCAACACAAGCACCCTCCTGCCCGACACAAGGTTCATTCAAGTAAAGGCAAGGCACCTCAAGGCCCAACAAGCTCACCCAAACCCAAAGGAACTCAAGCAATGAGCCCAAACCTTCCTCTCAACACAAGAGGAAACAAAGAGAGGGAGGAACACCACTCGAGGTGACAAACTTGTCCACAAACCCTAGACTTGGGTTAATTGCAAGTAGCACCTCCAACTCTCAACAAAGCACCAACAAACCCTAATCACCACTAAAGGTGATCATCAAAGCATCAAGGTTAAGCAAAGCAAACAGGGTAAACTCTAAACGGAGGTCAGGGTCCTTACAAGCTAACCCCCTACAAAGGGATTTCGTCCCCGAAATCCGAAGAGAAAAGTGAGGGATACTTCCTCCTCATCTCTTCCTCAAGCTCCCATGTGGCTTCTTCAATGCCATGATGATGCCAAAGAACCTTCACAAGCACCTAATCTTTCCTCTTTAGCTTCTTGATTCTCTTATCAAGGATCATCATAGGACCTTCCTCGTAGGTCACATCTTCATCAAGCTCAACTTTGTCTGGCTGTATCACTGTTCATGTATCCGGATGACTTTTCTTTAGCATACTGATATGGAACACTGGATGTAAAATGTGCAACTCTGGCGGCAGCTCTAACTTGTAAGCTACCTTGCCAACACATGCTTTGATCAGGTATGGCCCCATATACCTGGTGCTAGCTTACCCTTCCGGCCAAACCTTAGTACTCCTTTCCACGGCGAGACTTTAAGATACACTTTGTCTCCTACCTGGAACTCCAAAGGTCTTCGGTGAATGTCTGCATAAGACTTCTTCCTGTCATGTGCCGCTTTCAACTGTTGTTGTATCACCTTAATCTTTTTTGTTGTCTGTTGTACTAACTTAGGATCCAAAAGCTGATATTCACCAGACTCATACCAACACAAAGGAGATCTGCACTTCCTTCCATACAAGGCCTCATAGGGAGCCATATCAATGCTCCGCTGATAACTGTTGTTATAAGCAAACTCTATCAAACTGAGATGTACGTCCCAACTTCCTAGGAACTGCAAAACACAAGCTCGAAGGAGATCCTCCAGAATATGAATAGTCCTCTCAGACTGTCCATCTGTCTGTGGGTGGAAGGCGGTACTAAACCTCAACTGCGTTCCCAACGCTCTGTGCAACTGTTCCCAAAAATGACTCGTGAACTGAGGACCTCTATCAGAAACTATCGTCACTGGCACACCGTGCAAATGCACTATCTCATCCACATATACTCAAGCGAGCTTCTCGGCTGTATACGTCGTCTTCACTGGTATGAAATGGGCAGACTTCGTCAATCTGTCCACTATAACCCAAATGGAATCATGATTCCTAGTTTGACAGAGTAGACCAACTACAAAATCCATGGTTATATGATCCCATTTCCACTGTGGTATCGGCAAGGGTTGCAACGTACCTGCCGACTTTTGATGCTCGGCCTTGACTTGCTGACATACCGCACACCTAGCCACGAACTCAGCTACATCTTTCTTCAAACCAGGCCACCAATACAAGTCCTTCAAACTATGATACATCTTGGTGACTCCTGGATGCATAGCATACATAGAAGTGTGTGCTTCCTTGAGCACTAACTTCCTCAGATCATCAGCATCGGGGACCACCATCCTATTACGATAGCAAACTAGTCCATCCTGGGAATCATGGAACCCATCATGCTTTTCACTGCCAAACTCTGATCTGATCAACCGTACTGTATCATCTGCTTTATGTGCATCTTTAATATGTTGTCTCAGTGTAGGCTTGACTTGCATCTGTGCTAAGAGTCCTGTTAACAAGGAAACTTCCATTTGCACATTCATCTGCTGTAGGGATACAAGCATATCCCATCTATGGCATACCAGGGAACTCAACTGTGCCTTATTTGAAGAAAGAGAAGAAGACTTTCAGCTAAGCACATCAGCTACCACATTCTCTTTACCAGGATGATACTCGATGGTGCAGTCATAATCATTGATTAGCTCCATCCATCGACGTTGTCGCATGTTTAACTCATGCTGTGAAAAGATGTACTTCAAATTCTTATGATCCGTAAAGATTTGACACACCTCCCCATACAGATAGTGTCTCCAAATCTTTAATGCATGAACCACTGCTTCAAACTCCAAATCATGAGTCGGATAGTTCTCCTCATGTTTCTTAAGTTGTCGCGAAGCAAAAGAAACCACATGATCTTCCTGCATCATCACACAACCCAAACATTTCTTGGAAGCATCACAGAAGACAACATAGCCCTTCCCATGCTCTGGCAGAATCAACACTGGAGCACTGGTCAACTTTTCCTTTAGACTCTGGAAAGCTTGCTGGCAACGATCATCCAAGACAAAAGGTACATCTTTTCTTGTCAACTTCGTCATCGGCAACGCAATCGCACTGAAGTCCTTGATAAACCTCTGGTAGTAACCTGCTAAACCAAGGAAACTATGGACTTCTGTCAGCGTCTTGGGTTGTTCCCATTCTGCAACGGATTCCACCTTCTTCGGGTCTACTTTGACTCCTTCTGTAGATATCACGTGACCCAAGAAAGTTACTTCTTCCAACCAGAACTCACACTTACTGAACTTGGCATACAATTGATGTTGGCGAAGAAGAGTCAACGCTCGACGAAGATGTTTCTCATGCTCTTGCCTGCCCCGACTGTAGATCAAGATGTCATCTATAAAGACTACAACAAACTGATCTAGGAACGTACGGAACACTCTGTTCATCAAGTCCATGAAAGCAGTAGGTGCATTGGTTAGCCCAAACGGCATAACCACGAATTTGAAGTGACCATACCTCATCCGAAAAGCTAACTTTGGTATGTCATCCGCCTTAATCCTCAACTGATGATATCCAGACCGTAGATCGATCTTTGAAAACATTGTAGCACCATGCAACTGATCGAACAGATCATCTATCCTCGGCAATGGGTACTTGTTCTTGATCATAACCTTATTCAACTGTCGGTAATCTATGCATAACCGCATCGATCCATCCTTCTTCTTGACGAACAACACTGGAGCACCCCAAGGCGACATGCTCGGTCGGATGAAACATTTGTCCAGCAACTCTTGCAACTGCTTCTTAAGCTCTGCCATCTCTACTGGATCCATCCTATACGGTGTCTCTGCAACTGGTTGTGTTCCTGGAACCAGATTGATCTCAAAATCAATCTCTCGGGGCGGAGGAACACCACGAAACTCATCAGGAAACATGTCGGCAAACTCTCGGACAACTGATACCTCTTCAAGACTAGGACATTTCGCCTTATTGTCCACAACAGTATCCACAACGTGAGCTAAGAATGCCTCACATCCTTGTCGTAACAACTCATCTACCACCAAAGCTAATACCAGACATGTCGGAAGAATCTTCCTATCTCCCTGGAAGATGCACTTCTCTCCATCACCATCAAACACAGCCTGCTTGGAACCACAGTCCAAAACAACCTTATACTTCTCTAAGGTATCCATCCCAAGGATAACATTAAAACCGTGCATATCAAGTGGTACAAGATCCGCTTGAATGTTGTGTCCCGAAAAAGACAAGACACAAGATGGACACTCATATCGAAGCATCGAGGAACCATCAAGAGGGGTTTCTAACAACAAACTATCTTTCTTACAGCTAACAAGTAAACGATAGTTCTCAAGCATACTATAGGCGATAAAAGAGTGTGTAGCACCCGGGTCAACCAGAACAGATATAAAGTAAGAAGAAGACATATCAGAATGAAATAACTCTATCTGACCTATCACTACTCGTGGGTTGACTATCGCCTCCGGCTGACTCATAGCATAGAATTGAGTCGTTGCTTGCTATCCACACCCTCTGCTTCCCTGAGTAGACGATCCCGCTTGTGACGCTTGATCGCATCCTCACCCTCTACTACCACTGGGCTACTGTCTATCTGACCCTCGTTGGTTCGGCCTCGACTGTTGTGTTACTTCAACATCTCTACTTGGGCAGTTCGACTTGAAATGCCCCATATGACCGCAGATATAACATGTCTTAACCTCAAACCGTGGCCTAGATGGCTCTATCACTGCCACAGAAGTTGTACTATGTGCCTTTGATGGTGAAGAAACATAACCTCTTCCCTTACTTGGAGACCACTATGACGGTGCACTGGAACCTCTCATCACTGACGGTGTTGCAAACCTTTGCTTCTTGAAGCCACCAAACATCTATCCCTGAAACTGAGTAGGCCTCTTCTCAGATATAGACTCTCTTTTCTCCCTTAGTGATCGTTCGATCCTCTGGACGGATTCCACAAATGTAGAAAACCGCTCTCGATTCTCCAACGCAGAAACAGGTGTTGTCAGCTCAGAACTCAGACCCTTCTCAAAGCGTCTAATCCACTCTTCGTCTGTTGCCGCCATGTCAGGACAAAACCTCAACAGATCTAAGAACTTGGCCTCGTACTTAGTGATGTTCATCGTTCCTTGTCGTAGGCTCTTGAACTGACTGATCTTCTCATCCAGATACATCTTCGGGAAGTATCTACTGATGAACTCACACCGGAAAACCTCCCAACCGATCACCTCACCAGGTCGCTTCTCTTCCTCGATGGTCCACCAGTGACCAGCACTACCCTTCATAAGGTAGACAGCATGCTTTACTTTGTCCACTTCGGGGATGTCGAGGATCCGGAAAGCCTTCTCGAGACTTGTCAGCCATAGATCTGCATCCGCTGGATCAGCCGTTCCAGCATAATCCGAAACTCCAACTCGGTGAAGCCGCTCAAAGGTCTTCCCAATATTCGATGTTTCACCATGGGGAGCATGTGCTCTCGGCGGAGGCACTGGCAATCTCTCTACCATGAGATTCATCATAGCCATTATCTGCCCCCATAATCTGTTGATAGGCAGGGTGTTCAAGAATGGCTGGGTCAGGTTGGGGGACCTCAGGCACCTGATCTTCATGTGCCTGTCCTATAGCTCCATCAACTGATGCAGCATCGTTGTGCTCAGCAGCATGTTCTTCATGGATTCCAGACATCTTGGCTTTTCTTCTGCTGAGGGCAGAAGATGATTGTGAGAAAATCTGGAAAACTCACAAGAATAGACACAACCTAGTCCTAAATCCCTGTAGACTCAGGGAACCTAGAGCTCTGATACCAAACTTGTGGCAACACATCCCACTATCACACAGACAGCAAGGTGTTACGCGAAAATGTGTGGAAATCACCATAACCACATATTATCAAAAATACGGGTTAATTAAAACCGATTGTGGAAAGTAGGTAAACTGAGAAAACTATTACATTTAAGTCCACATCCTACAAGAAAACAGGTTATATAAACGTTTGCAAGCCTTGATAAGTGTCCACAGCTTAGAGCAACAGTTGTCTTGTCATCACATGAGTTCATTACCTGTTTCTATGTACATAAAGGCCCACATTCGGCCAGCAGCAGGATAAACAAAAGATCAATAGCTATACATCGTGAAACAACATCAAAACGCTCCCAAGGACCTGAGAGTACAGGTATGACTCTAGACTCTACTACAAAACATCCAAAATAGAAACATATCCATCGCTTGCCTTCTACTGTTCATCTTGTTGCTCGGCCGCTACTGCGCGACTACCACCACGCCTAGCTCGACCACCTAAAAAGGGTGTAAACCAGTGGGGTGAGACACATAGTCCCAGCAAGAAACATAACTCCCCGCCGAAACTACGAAACCTTAGAAGTATAAAGTAGATAACTGATAAGAAGTATAATGAGAGCAGTCTATAAGGAAAAGTTATTCATACTAGCAAGCTTACCAGATGTACGAAAAGCATATACCCAAGCATTTCTTCATGGAACATGATTAACAAGATAAGATTTATAAGGTCTTACCACATATGAGGATCATGAAAGCAACTGCAAGATATGATAGGATTATCTACATAAGAAAGGCCTCAACCAATGTTTCGTGTTTGTCTTAAGCAGTAAATATTATTCGGCTGGATTACGTATTATTATGCCCTGAGGAAGTGAGTCGTACCACTCAGATCCAACTGACGGCTGCGAAACCCAGAGCCGGTGCCATAAAAGGTCAAATGGAAGAGCCATACTCCATGACCTCCCACCTCATGGTCAGTGCACGAGTACAACACAAGTAGGACGGCAGTCTCTTGTTTAAGTGGCCTCAGCCACAAGGTCAGCTCCCACAGGCTACCCTCTGCCTAGCCCGCCTTGGTACAGATCATGGCACTAGTATATCTGAGCCACGGGCATGTTCACCATGCTCTGAGCCATGAACGCATTCATGCTCTATCAACTCTGAGCCATGGGCCTATTCACCATGCTCCATATATATATATCCGACTCTGCAACCGTAGCTGCACTCGATTCCCTCCCTATTTTAGGCTAGGAGAAACCTCACATATTCAACAATATGCACTCTGGGTAATCCCGTAGGAGAACCCGTTTCACCATCACCAACTCCTAATGATGATGGATCTATGGCCAGGGAAAACTACATGATTTGTTCCACTGTGATTAATTAGTATATTTTAAGTGGATTGCAAGATTCAACCAAGTTGTATAACATGCAAACTACAACAAGAATAAGCAGCATGAACTTAATATTATATTGATCCATCATAAGGATCCAACATTACATGTTATCACTTGGCCTCTTGCCAATCATCTAGATCCATCTCAAGGATCATCACATTGCCATGGGATCTCATTCCCTTATCACATAGTGCCATTTCCTCTCAAGGCATACATCATCAACATGGAATAGCAATCCCAAGTACTTTAGTCAAACATATCATACATATTATCTCATTATCTAGAGTAATCATCATAGCAGAGTTACTCAACATATTTACCTCATATCCCTTTACCTGGCTATGCATCTGTGTGAGACCTGCATGGTTAGTATACATAATCATCATGAATAGCTTAGAAGTTTGTATTTTCAACATAGGGTGACATTGATGTTCTATTAATCATGCCTCAACTTGTGACCATAGACATTGATCATATTATTAAGCAAAGAATATTACATGCTTACCATTCCCTTGGCACTTATACAGATGATTCAAGATGATCACATACATACATAAAGTCTTGTAAGTTACATAGATGAACTTTACCATATCAAATACCATCAAGCATTGCAAGGATCACCATCGTGACTAAATGTGATAGTGGAACAACATCCAACATACAGGTTTCTATAAGGGATAGAACCCTCACTAAAAATGCCCATTACCCTCACCATAGGTAGTATCAGGCAAGGCTTCAACCCATATCGTTCAAACAACCAGCTGGGGTGTCGAGCTACCACATGAATCGGGCAACAGGGAACCAAACCATCTCGTGCACTGTCGTGCGTGCAACACTGTGTCGTGCATAGGTGTAACGTGCACCATGACCATCACGCGGATAACTACTGAGCTCCATGTCGTTCAAAGGAGTAACGGAATGCTAATAGGGGTGTCGCTTAACCTCAGAGGCATATCGCGCAATGGCGCATCGCGCACCTATGTGTCGCGCAGGGTATAATGTGCGACAGGGTGTCGTCCAAGGGCGTATCGGGCACCCAACTAATAACGACAACCAAGGTGTGCAACAAAGAAGGCGTAATGCCCAGCAACACATGCTATTGGCCAACACGCACACACAGTTAGGGCCAAGGGGTGACACCCACCACAGAACTAACTAACAATGCATCCACAACGTCAGGGTATAACAAGGGTAGACGTCAGGGTATTATGATACATACATGTTGAATGAATTTGTCTTCATCCCTTTGGTATCCCACTCCTTATAGATCTTCTCCACCACTGGTCAGTACGGGTCCACCACAGTGACACATAAGGTCAAGCTGCTACAGCCTAGTCCATCCTTAGTACAGGTCACGGCACTAGTGAAAGGAGGTGGGTACGCATACCCTACCATCTGAGGTACAACTGTAGTTGTCCCCCAATCTCATCACATATATAATCGCTGAGACACTGCCGCAGTCATTCTCAAACTAAGGGCTAGGTATGACCGTAGTCATCCTCCCCAAACACTTGAATTCAGTATGAGAAACACCCCACATACTCATCAATATGCGCTCTGAGTTTCCCTTAGGAATACTCATTTCACCATCTGGCAAGTTCTGACACAGATGGATCTATGGCATAGGGCACTACAAGATTAGTGTTCCACTTGATTAGTTATGCCAATTGGGTGAATTAAGGTTGCATAAACAAATGGACATACAAACCCTAATTCACATCTAGCACGCATATAAGTATCACAACTTCAAAAGTTATAAAACGTGTGAAACACACTTTCTCATCTCATCATCACATGGTACTATTCATTTTCCATTCATGAGACTACACTAGTCATCATACTATCACAAGATATAAATCATTTTCACAATATCATAGGGTATCAACCCTTATCAACATAAGAGGATTACACCTCATTTAGATCTCAACCATGCCCAAAGGTCATTAAGACCATCATATTATTCCCTGCAAGATCATCATTATCTTTCCATGCCATATAGCAAGGCTCAACAACATCACTTACATATAATACACCAGATCAGCACAATATTGCATTCATGAGCTAGGAGATATTCATAAACAATCATAACAGGGTTATATTAACATTAAGAACATTCCTTTTTCACATCAACATGCAAGGAATCTATATATTATTAACCCTCATCATATTCATAATGCACATGTTTAGTATAAGAAAGTATCAACCATGTGGCTATGATAACCACCAATCAACACATTAATGTTATGATCATATTAAGGAGGTTATTTCACCATCATGCCATCATATAAGAAGATTAAACATGGATACTCATATTTATCTATTTTCATTAGAGTTAGGTTTAACAAGATAAAGTATATTAATGTTACTAATCAGCACTCCCAAACCCTAACTCACAGCATCCCCATTGGATCATGGATGCATACGGTGAAGCATCACCATCACATTGCTTACTATTCTCAAGTATGAATCCACACATTAATCAAGGTGTAACCATTGAGTTATAGCATACTAAGGTTTTAACAACAATAAGAGAGTACTCCATGATTGTATTAATCATTCAAGGACTATTCATACCCAATTACCATCATTTAGTTATATTAAAGCTAGGTATAACAAGTTATACCTCATTAGGGTTACCCATTAATTCATTATGGTGATTATAAATCATAATCATATGAGGGAAAGGGTAATACTACAATTTTAAAGCATTGAACCATCAAATTCTCATCATCACAATCATAACATTAAACTACACGCTTCACCCAAAACAATGGGAACATTGAGGCATCAACTTCTAACCATTAAATGTTGAATAGGTAAAGCCATTGGTCATTTACATAAGTAAACATCTTGAACAAACCACCTATGAAGTCATTGATTTTTTCTCTAGAAAGAGTCACCATCTAACCCTAGACATCCCTTGATTAACAACATAAAAAGTTCCATTGAGAGTAGGGTAAAACCCACAACTGATTGTTTATTTAAAAAAAGCCATCAGTAAATGAGATTCTTAAGTTGATCTCATAAAGGAAACCATATCAATCACTTTATTATTACATTTAGGCATCATTCCAATTTATTGGCTAAAGAAACATGAGATCTTAACCATTAGGTCAAGTTCAAATATTAAAACCATCAATTTGAGTATAGGTCCGACCATTGCATCAAATGACCCAAGAAACCATTGGTTTAAGGTGTAAAACTTACCTCTTATTAGAATATAAAATGTCAAATAGAATAAAACATGAGCAGGTAGGGTAGAAAATCCAAGCATAAGTTGTGAACTTGTCCATCTAGCACCTTTCTTCATCAAATGAGCAAACCAAAAGCATAAGGACCAAGAAAGGTAGGGTTTTAGAGCTTTAGAGAAGTTTCTACCATGGAACAGCAAGGTTCTAACATGAATAAAGGTAGGAGGAAGGATAAAAGAGAGAAATGGAGGAAGGAAGTGGATTCTTACTCATTTAGGCCAAGATCACTAGAAGGAAGCTTTTTAAACCCTAAAAGAGAGCAAAACAAAACCCTAGGAGCTTCCACCAAGAAATTTTCCTTCTTCTTCTACCTTGGATAGGTCCTCCATACCTAAACAGATAGGGAATGAGGTTCTTAGCAGGATATAAGTGGTAGAAAGAAAATATTTTATTTGGGAGCTCAAAAATAGATATATAAAGCTCTAGGATAAGGGAGAGAAGAAGCATGAGGTGTCTAAAAAGCTCTACATGCATCCATGGCCTTAAACTATTAAGGATATATAAGAAGCCACACAAGAATCTGACCCGCCATCCATGGATACCTGTTTATCCCTTGTTTCTTGATTTTGCAAGCAAAGAAAATAAACCATTTGCTTGATAGCTCCTAAAGGTAGCTCATCCATAAAGGGGTAAACCCTAAAATACCTTTGAGGAAAACACCTCCAAGACAAGGTTCAACTAGGCGCCCCATGGCTCAAAAAGCTCAATAATGATGAGAGAACATCCAAAGAACATAATGAAAGTGATAAATTTCAAAGAAAACCTCTCAACTGGTAAATTGCAGAAAAGTTCAAAATGTGCATAAAATTGCATAACTTGCACAAACAGTGTCCAAATTGGACCAAACTTGAAACTTAAGCTTTTATTATGATTAAAAAGCATATAGCAAGGTTATATTAAGGTTCTAAACATTCAATTATGATAATTAAGCATGTTCAACGATTTAAGCATGTTCAACAATTTATGCAAGGTTCGGGGTCGCACAACCATAAACCCCTAATAGGGATTTTGCCCCTGAAATCCAAGGTAAACAAAGATGGATACTTATCACACACCTCATCCCCAATATTCCATATGGTAACTTTCATCTCATGATGATGTCACATTGTTCTCATAGAAATCATATTCTTCTCCCTCAACTTCTGCATGTGTAACCTTGGTTCATCATAGGAACTGTTGTACCACATGTACAAGTCTGGTAGTACCTTTCAACTTTGGGATTCGATTGTCATCTTGAACTATTCTATATGTTGTATAATGCATCACTCATAGGCCATATTCATTGGATCTTACCAAACACAGAACATTAGGTATCTCTTATCATATGCAACTTTACAAGGTTTCATCCCTATGCCCCTTTAATGGTTGTTGTAATTAACATCTCAATCAACCAGGTACGCATATCCAAATTTTAAAGAACTATAAAGCATGTTTTTTTAGAGGATTCTCTAATCATCTCAATGGTGAATTGACCATCTGTTTGGTTGAAGAATCATACATTTGTTTATAACCATTAACAAATATAACTTCTTGATTGACCTTGTTAGGAGTAGAACAACGACACTATCTTCATCTTATCAGGATTCCCACAACACACTTAACAGAGATATCATAACTCCAAGAGGATACTTTAGTCAACCCCAATTTACTCTTTCTAGACTTGTCACTCATAAGTACAGTTACTTCAACATTCTTAAGGTTTAGAAAAGATGTTGACCATGTTACTGACTATCTCTGAAGAATCAACATATCTATGCTTCAATGTTATTGTTATCTTTTGTACTTGTTCAATATTTTGACACATACGATGAGAGGGCCAAGAGGATGAGGTATAAAAAAATAGATTCTTGCCAAAAACCAACAAATAATAATGAATTACATGAATGATCAATATTGGACTACATTAACTAAGTAGGGTTGAGGCACCTACCACACCTCAACCTATAGGTTATGGGAGAATTAATACATCCCTAGTCACCTACACATATTTTTATAAGGGGGAGAATAAGACGTTCCCCAGGGCAAATTAACACATGCCCTACTATGTGTGGTTGTACATAAGTACCACTACTATAGCTAACTAGTCAAATAAACCATCATGCATAAAAAGTAGTAAATTGGCAAGATAAATAGCCATATAATTTCAATATGGTAGTGGGGTTCCAAGACCCATGAAGTAAAACATCAATACTATTTTTGAGGCAAGTACATGAAAAGATTCATGAGTAGAGGAAACCAAGTTCAATAAAGCCTCATTAGGGAAAGTATGGTTGGTTTACAAGTATCCCAACTAAAGGGTTAGATATGAACATACCTCTCATACAATTTCAAATAGCAACTTTCATCACTTTATTGAGTCCAAGACCAACTTCTCCTATTTCTAATGTATAACCATGTATTAGGGTATGTTATAAGCATTAATGTAAAGAAAACCCCTATTTTTGACTTTTTGCACAAAATATTGATTTAGACTCTGAAAATATCACCATTGGTCTAGTTAGGTTCTTTTGATTAAGAAAACATATTTTTGTGTTAATTTTGGAGTTATGATGATTAAGATGTACTTTTTATGGTTTTTATGCATTAAATTCATTTTACAAAAATCACCCCTCGTCAAACCATGAAATCAGACCTTGAAAATATTTTTATTATATATTTTTTAATTTTCGAATTCCAAAACATATTTATTTGTCAAATTTGGATAAGCGGATTAAAAGATACAAATTTTCCAATTTGAACCAATAGGAAATTGCCACTAACAAACCGGTCGAGATAATTAAAGAGAGAGAGAGGGAGAGGGAGAAAACACCATTTGACCCAAGATCAAGTTTAGATTTGCATAGGTAACCAAACTAGAGCTTCTAGAGAAGTTAAAGCAGCAAGAAACCAAAACCCTAGAGGAACATGGAAAATAGAGATGGAGATCATCGATTTTAAACATAGAAGCATGAGTTTTAAGCATGTAGCAAGCAATATATGAGAAGGGGATTACAAAACTCGCCTCTAGGAAGGTGTAAAGGTTCAAGCAAAAAGGTTCCCGAGCTAGAGAGTGTGATTTCTCCAAAAAATCTCCTATCTCAAACAAGATGCACCTTCTCCACTTTAGATGTGAAAAACCCTAGCAAAAGAACATGGAGGTGAGGTGTTTAAGGGCTCTAGGTGGGGTTTCACCATGGAAGGCCATGGTTCCGACCTGTAAGAAGGTGGGATAAAGACTAACAACATGAAAATAGGGAAGGAAAGGAGGAAACTTACTATTTTTGGTCGAAATCACCAAGAAGGAGCTTTAGAAACCCTAAATAGAGCAAATTTGGAATCCCAGGAGCCTTCTTCACCAAGGTAAGCACTCTCTTTTACCTTGGAATAGTACTTTTGTGGCCAAACAGAGTAGGAACGATGCTCTAAGATAGGGGAAAGAGAATGAGATCAAGAGTTTTCGAATTGGGAGGTGAGAACGGGTAGATATGGCTTTATAAAGAAGGGGGCAAGCATGATGTGTCTATGTGACTTTCCATGTGTCCTTAGCCTAGAGATTCATGGCCATGCAAGAGGACATCTCATAGAGACTTCTTGTATATCAAATGTCAGTCCTAAAAGTCCATGGATACTTCTAGGCCATCCCCACCGTCCTCCAATCAAAGAAATAACCCCATTGGTTGATAGCTTTTAAAGATAAGCTCATTTATAAAGAGGGTAATACCTAAAATGCCCTTGAAAAGAAACACCTTCAAACCAAGGTACAACTAGGTGGCCCATGGTTAAAAAACTTGAGAATGGCAAGGGAATATCTAAATATTATAATGCATGTGACAATTTACAAAGAAAACCTCCGAATTGGGTAAATTGCATAATAGTTCAAAATGTGCATATAATTGCATAACTTGCACAAACAACATCCAAATTGGATCAAACTTGAAACTTAATCTTGTATCATGATTTCAAAATACCTCACAAGGTTATATTAAGGTTTGGAGTACTTAATTATGATATTTAAATTTGTTTAATACATTAAGTAAGGTTTGGGGCCTTCCACTTCTAACATGGATTTATTTACCATTGTTCCACTTCAGCGGTGATTTTTACATTTAGATCCTTAAATAAGATTTAACTGAGTTATTTGTGCATTAAACCTTCCATTGGTATAATTATTGGACAAATGTTCACTAAACCACTATAAATTCCACAATTTTAAGCATCAAGACCAAAAAGGATAGAAATTATTGGAAAATATTGAGAAAGGGCCACAAAGAGAATATGTTGAAGTTTTAGTATGTTACAGACACGGTAACACATCTGCTGATCAACAAACCATCTATCCTCGATAGTGGTCTTTCCCAGCTATCTCTAGACCATACACAGCATTATAGAATCAATTTTGTTTTTCCTTCCAAACAACATTTAGAGGGTCATCATCAACTCTCTTTCTCTCTATAAGGGAGAGAATATTTGGAATGTTCATTTAATAAACATCTCCAACCTTCACATACTTCCCATACTATTGATACATCTTGGATACTAGGATTCATTACCTTGGTATCCACCTCATGTGCTATAAGGAACTCACATATTTATCTCATCTACTTTTACCAACATAATCAAATCTTAAGACATGTAAGAGGAGTCTTCCTAATTAATGGAAGGCTCAAAAGCAATCTCATCACAAACTTTATGATATTGGAACCATAGTCTAAGAAACCTTATGCTATAATAAGGTATCCACCCTCATGTTTACAACAAATCCACACATACCAAGTGGCAATGATCCACTTGAAATGTTTTCCCTACAAAGGAAAGACACAAAGGGAAACATACTTCACACACCATAGCAGCAATGTCCAGGGGTCACTAGCAAAAGGTAACCAATTCTATCTTCCCCATGAAAGTTATACTTTTTATACATCACCTTACCCTTTTACAACTTGGGTTCCTTACCATTAGAATAGGAATTATTAATATTATCATATCTCATTGCTCTTTCTCATTAACTTTCCATCATTCTTGTATATGTCCTATCATGTTTCCATGTTTTTCAACCATTAGTCAAGGAATAAGTCATCATATTCCATATTTTCTTCATTATACAAGGAACTTCTCCCTTGATTACTTTCACATACCATGTATGTATTACATTAACACATTCTTACACACACATGTTGGTCTGAGATTAACCCAGGTTCCACTTAATTCCTCTGTCATGTTCTCATTCATCTTCGCATTTTATACTTATAGTTGAGCTCTCTCCTTCTTATGTGAAATGCATACCTTAAATCACTTTATTAGAATCGACTTATTTGTCTTTTACTTTATTATCTCTCGAATTACAGCTTCAAGAACTCCTCTTTAGCTTATCTATATTCATATTTGGGTTTCATGGTGTTTTATCTTTCTTTTATAGTTACCAAATAATCAACTTTTCATAGATAATGATACAATTCTCATCTTCTCTTGAGGTAATATTGAGTTATCTGCACAATGATTTCGGATTTTTTATGCTCTTTAGATTATTTCAAAATGACTACTTGATCAGAGTAATATGAAAGATAACAATCTAAGAGTTCCATACTTACCTTTTCTTCAATAATTGAATACATGTCCATGGCATCCAAGTATTGAGATTAGGCAGTATGCACCATGTTTTTGTGTCATATTCCTAATTTTGACATCATCCTAGTCCTAGTGTCCCTGTAGACTCGATGAACCTAAAGCTCTGATACCAACTCGTGAGAACCTGTTACACTAAATGAGATTACTCAAAACATAAAACACAATCGATCACCAATTAACCACATATCCAAAAATATGGGTAAATTAAAACCGATTTCAACATCAACATTCGCTCAGAAAAAATTGCATAAGAGCCCAATATCTTTCTTGTACCCATACTATGACAAGAATTTGATACAAATTGTTCTATCGCCTTAGCCACAACATATATACATAGGAGCACAATATGTGTATATGCCACACAAACAAGCATTAACATGCTAACAAAATTCCGATTTGTTTAAAACACCATATACAAACTTTTCCTACCCAGGCTAGAGAGTAAAGGGATGACTCTAGGACACACTAGACATCTAATCAACTTTCTCAAATATTCATAACTATAGCTCCTCTTTGTTGTCACATGTTTGTTTTTGTCACTTCTGATTACCTAAAAAAATGTGGCGAACCAAAAGGATGAGACACATGTCCCAGCAAGAGATATAACCTCCAACAACGTTTATTGATTCCAACATTTTTAGGTATTGAGACAGTTTAAGCAGTTTAATCATATATAACAAATAAGCTCAACAACACTGATGATTATCGAAGTACATAAAGGAGAAAATTATAACTATCTTCATTATCCAGACTATTCTCATATCCCTATTAATAGTATAAGGAGTCTAGCAGCATGAGCATCTCTAACATCGTGAATAAGTCTAGTATCATGAGCATAGCTAACAACATCAACATGTCTAACAAGTTGAACATATCAACATCATAAGTAGAGCTAACAATATAAGCACAACTATCTGCATAAGCATGATTAGCAGTATAGGCACTCTAGTTATAAAGGCATAGCTAGCAATATGTGATAACAAATGTCATAATCATAGCCAACAGTAATAATATCTCTATCAACTTAAACATGACTATTGTATGTACACATTTATAACATGAGCATATCCACAACATAAGAATATCTGCTATCTTTTAATGCATTAAACATCATCTCTATGTATAGAGAACAACAAGGGCTATCATCCAATATGAAGCTCATGTATAACCCTAAACAAATATGCTACACAGTTGTATTACATCTTTTATTAAGCCCTGAGGAATTTGAGGATACCATTCAAGTTCCAACTGACCACCAATTGGTTGCAATAAGTGACATACAAGATCTAGGAAGAGCCAGACTCATAAGATCTTCTCCGCCCCCAGTCTGTATGGGTTTGCCACAGTGACACATAAGGTCAAGCTGCTACAGCCTAGTCCATCCTTGGTATAGATCAAGGCACTAGTGAAAGGAGGTGGGTACGCATACCCTACCATCCAAGGTACAGCCGCAGTTGTCCTCCAATCTCATCACATATATAATCACCGATACATGACCGCAACTATTGTCAAACTAAGGGCTAGGTATGACCGCAGTCATCCTCCCTAAACACTTGAATTCAGGATGACAAGCACCCCACATACTCATCAGTATGTGCTCCGAGTTTCCCTTAGGAATACTCATTTCACCATTTGGTAAGTTCTGACACTCAGATGGATCTATGGAACAGGGAATTACATGATTAGAGTTCCACTTGATTAGTTATGCCAATTGGGTGAATTAAGGCTGCATCAAACAAATGGACATACAAACCCTAATTTACATCTAGCAAGCATATAAGTGTCACAACTTTAAAAGTTATAAAACATGTGAAACATAATTTCTCATCTCATCATCACACGGTACTATTGACTTGCCATTCATGAGACTACACTAGTTGTCATACTATTACAAGATATAAATCCTTTTCACAATATCATAGGGTATCAACCCTTATCAACACAAGAGGATTACACCTCATTCAGGGCTCAACCATGCCCAAATGTGACATCTCGCCATCACAAAGATAGTGAGACGCCACACGAAAATGCGCGGAACCACCATAAACCACATATTATCAAACACACGGGTTAATTAAAACCAATTGTGGAAAACGTCATAAGAACAGAACTATTACAACCAGATCCACATCATGTAGGGAAACATGTTATATACATACGTAAGCATGATATATGTCCACCTTCACAAAGGATCCAGCTGTTCCATATACATCAAGGATGCATCACCTGTTATGTACATATCAGACCTAGCCAGGCGAACAATAGGTTACAAAAAGCCATACTAAGATCATACATTGTGAAACCTCATCAAAACACCTCCAAGGACTTGAGAGTACAGGGAGACTCTAAGACTCTACTACAAAACAACCACAGCAGCAGCATATCCAACCTCAAGCCTTCTACTGATCTTCTTGCTGCTCGGCCGCAACCTCACGACCACCACATGTCTAGCTCGATCACCTAAAAAGGTTGAAACCAGTAGGGTGAGACACACAGTCCCAGCGAGAAACATAACTCCCCGCCGAACTATAAAACCTCAAAAGATCTAGAGCAGATAAAACATGTAGCGGATATAACCAGATCATATATGAAATATGTAGAGCAGGATTATACAAGCATAACAGCTTACCATGATGTCTGTGAAACGTATAGCAACCTGCAAGATATACTTAGGGCACACATATATATAATAGACAACATCCATTATTCAAGGCCTCAGCCAATGTTTCAAGTTTGCCCTAAGCAAATATACTACATGGCTGAATTACCATTTATTATGCCCTAAGGAAGTGAGTTGTACCGCTCAAATCCAACCTTCAGTTGTGAAACCCAAAGTCGATGCCATACAAGGTCAATGGAAGAGACGGAATCCACGACCTCTACCCTCGTTGTCAGTGCATGAGAACCAAAGCAGGACTACAATCTCTTGCTTACGTGACCTCATTCACAGGGTTAGCTCACGCAGTCTACCATTTTCTCTATCCCACCTTGGTAAATGTTACGGCGCTAGTATATCTTGAGCCACGGGCCTGTTCACCGTGCTCTCGAGCCATGAATGCATTCATGCTCTATTGCGCTAAGCCATGGACCTTTTCACCATGCTCTTATATACATCTTGAGTCTACAACTATAGTTGTACTCTAATCCTCCTATTTTCAGCTAGGAGAAACCCCGCATATTCAACAATATGTGCTTCGGGTTATCCCGCAGGAGAACCCATTTCACCATCACTAGCTACTGACGATGATGGATCTATGGCCAGGGCAAACTACATGAAAGGTTCTTCTATAATTAATTAGTATATTTTAAGTGGATTTTTGGGATCAACCAAGTTATATTAAACAAACCATAAACAAAGGTAACAACATAAATCCCATCATTCTATGTCACATTATTACTGCTATTCTCAATGCCATCATCATCATCATGATCCATCTTAAGGATCCAGCATCACATGTTGCTACTTGGCCTCTTACCAATCATCATGATCCATCACAAGGATCCAACAGCATAGGGATTCCATCCCACCATTAAGCACATGTTGCCAACACATGGGAAACACTCATCATATACCATCATAGTTCACATAACACATAGTGTTCCTCATTATCTCAATATCAAGAGAATGTCACCAAGGACATCATTATAGCTCATACCTGAGTACACATCTCATCCAAGGAACCTGCATGGTTAGTATTCTCAAGAGTAGATAAATACTTCATCATTGAGATATATTTGTGCAACATTAGATAACCATGCATTCCACATAAAAAATTCCAAACAATATTAGGGTTTCAAGCAAACATAGAACATAACCTTCACTAAAGCATATCGGGTAAGGAACAAACCTCACCAAAAGGCACAACGACCCTCACCACAGGTGCAGAGACCCTCACCAAAGGATACCACAACCCTCACTAAAGGTGCAGTGGTTACAACTAGACCTATCTAGCTGTGTCGGTCAGCACCCGTACCGGGCAAGGCACAAACCAGCTAATATCGAGAAGCACCTCCTCAAGCTAAAACGTGCAGTACCAAAGCATGAAACCTGTATCGCCCAAGCGACACAGCAACATACCGGGAAAGCACCATAACGTGCAATGTTGTGTCAAGTGATGCTATGCCAGGCAACCTGCAATGCCCCATGACGGGAAAAACCGTGCTGGGTAACGCCCTTCAGCAACACGTCACAGTAGGCAACACAACACACCATATCGGGTAACGCCTCAAGAGGTTAGCACAACATCACGTCGGGAAGCACCAAACCATATCTCCCAACCAAAAGGGTCAGCCCTACTGTCCAAGGGAACAACACATCAGCCATCTACTGTATCGTCTAAGGGATCACCAAGGCAGCCACCTATAATATCGTCCAACCCTAGCTCAAGTGGAAGAGAGGGATATTGGGAAACACGACCCATCATGGGTATCATTCAAGGCAAGGCCATGACGCCCAAGAGGTCAACACAAAAAGGGAGATATTGCATAAGAGCTCAACTCCTCCAGAACACATATCTCGTCCAAGGGACCAACTAGGTGTCAACCAACCATATCGTCCAAACCCTAACCCTAGGGTGGAAAGGGATATCGGTCACCACACCTACAAACCATATCAGGGTACTAGGGTTAGAAGGTCTCAACCTCATCACAACCATCCACACCATATCACCCCAAGAGTGTTGACTCACCTCTCAACAACCAAGTGAGAGGGGTTTTGCACAACCTCAAGCATATCGGGCAACAAGGGTAGAACAACACCCTATCGGCCAACCAACTCAACATATCGCCCAAACATCTAGGACACAGTCTCACCTCTCAAGATCAAGGAGAGAGAGGGGTCTTGCATTAGCTCACCTCTTAAGTCTAAGGAGAGAGAGGGGTCTTGCCTAAGAACACACCAACAAAGGTATGGTCGCCCCCTATCGCCCAAGGCACCAACTAAAGGTAAAACCAAAAAGTCATACCATGCAACTAGGGTAGGACAACCCTCTATCGGCCAAGCCAACCACTATGTCACCCAACACCATAGGCTCACCTCTCAAGTCCAAGGAGAGAGAGGGGTATTGCCTCACGGCCACACTACACAGACCTTTGAACTAAGGAACCCTAAGCTCACCTCTCAACTTAAAGAGAGAGAGGGGTTTTGCTTAAGATCCCCTAATCCAAAGGGTAGGCCGACACAAAGGGAAACCAACACACCACATATCATCCAACATGATCTAGGGCACATGTAGGGCAGAAACATAACCAACTAAAGCAAGAAGCATTACTAAAAAGATATGTAAGGTCGATCAAGATAACATAGTAATGCAACATGTAAAAGAGATAGTATAGTTAGGGTTAGGAGTTATGTAACCCACCTTAAGCACAAACTCCAAGATCCAAGGCACCACCTCAAGAAGAGAATCAGCAGGATGTATCGGCCACCACCAAGGAAGAAGAAAGTAGCAACAGCTATATCGGCCACCTCCTTTCCTTCCTTCTTCTTGGCCACCAAGGGAGAACAAACGGCTAAGGGGAAAAGAGATCCCAAGCAAGAGAAAAGAGAGACATATATAGAAGAGGGTAAAGGGGAGACCAAAGCAAGGTGGTCTCTGGCCTAGGTACACTTGTCCAAGGGGCATGCCACATGCTAACACCCCACACCACTTGTCCAAGGTCTCGCCACTTGCTAGCAACAAGATCCATGTGTCCACTAAAGGGTGACACAAACTATGCTAGGTGGAGGGGTGTGTGTTGCCCAACATGGCAACCTGTCACACCCACCATCACCTCCTGGACAATACACCTCCCTTACCCGACACACCATGGCCAACACAAGGAACCAAGCACTCCCTTGCCTGACACACTCAAGCAAGGAAGAAGGGCTTCAAGCCCAACAACAAGCCCAATCTTAAACAAGCTCAAACGAGGCCCAAAACAACTCAAGCAAGGCACCCCAACCCATCCTCTCAACCCTATAGGATGCAAAGAGACAAGGAGGCCTCTCAAGGTGACAATCTTGCACATAAACCCTAGAACTTGGGTAAATTTCAAGTTGCACCTCAACCCCACAACAAAGCACAACAACCATTAATCACACCTCAGGTGATTAGGCAAAACACAAGGTTTAGACAAAGCAAACAGGGTAAGCCCAAATCAAAGGTGAGGGTCCTTACACCAAAGGTCATTAAGACCATCATACTATTCCCTGCAAGATCATCATTATCTTCCCATGTTGTATAGCAAGCCTCAACAACATCACTTACATATAATACACCAGATCAGCACAATATTGCATTCATGAGCTAGGAGATATTCATAAACAATCATAGTAGGGTTATATTAATATTAAGAACATTCCTTTATCACATCAACATGCAAGGAATATAGATATGATTAACCCTCATAATATTCATAATGCACATGTTTAGTATAATAAAGTATCAACCATGTGGCTATGATAATCACCAATTAACACATTAAGGTTATGATCATATTAAGGAGGTTATTTTAGCATCATGCCATCATATAAGAAGGTTAAACATGGATACTCATCTTTATCTATTTGCATTAGAGTTAGGTTCAATAAGATAAATTATATTAATGTTACTAATCAGCACTCATACCCAAACCCTAACTCATGGCATCCCCATTGGATCATGGATGCATAGGGTGAAGCATCACCATTACATTGCATACTATTCTCAAGTATGAATCCACACATAAATCAAGGTGTAACCATCGATGTAATATCCCTGACCTGGGTTATGGCTTAACCCTAGAAGTTTTTCTTAAGTAAGTTATTCATAAAATAGTTTTAATCTTTTGAAAAGTAATTAAGACTCTTGTAGAGTTTAATTTTCAAGTTTGGGCTTATTTGCAAACTGTTTGTGTATTATATGATAGTTTGGGAATAAAGTGCAATTTACCCAAGATGAAGGGCTATATTGCAAATGTCACATGTTGAATGTACCTCATGTGTTTTATCATCATAAGAGAGACAACGATGCTAAAGGATGGCTTGTGGAAAGCCTAACTTTCAATACCAACTTGTTTGAATAATGTTAGTGCATTGTGCACCAATTTTGGTACAAATTGTAATTTACCCTAAATGTAGGGTTAATATGCAAATTAGAACCTCTAGAGTGTCCCTACTCCATCCTAGTATCAATTATAGGAGATATAAATAAGGATACACCATGTTTGAATCAATTATGAACGATGATACTCTTGGTGATGAAATGACCAAGAAAGGGGTTGAATGTGAAACCCTAACTTAAGTTGTATCAAGTTGAAAAGCTTATATATGAGTTCCTATCAGACAAGGAGCCATAGGGGGGGTCTCATATCGTTTTTTGGACTCTTTCAAAATGCTATGACATGTAAAGCACCTCAAGGAGGTGAAGGGTATCGGTTTACAAGTTCCTTAGAAAAGTTGTGTCGGGTTGTGAATAAGGTGGTGATTTTATTGATATATCTTATTCAAAGAGATAAGTAATGGACGAAATTTCATCCCTAGATTATCCTCAAGTGTTTTGCATGTGAATATAAATATATATTCATTCATTTACACGTGTCAACCATGCATGAGCATGTGGCACCTAGTAGCTCAAATTGATGATACCTCATTTACACACTTTTTCATGAACCTCAAGTATATATACCCCTCTTTTCACCCACAAGTGAAATTTTTCAAAATTTACCAACCTATTTCCCTAAGGTATCGTGAATAGGGTCCTTTTATCATGCAAGAGTGAAGTGGTATCATGCATAGGGCCTTGGGTATCATCCATAGCAAGTTGATATCGGCCTAGCAAGGTGGTATCGGCCTAGTAAGGTGATATCGGCCATAGTGGAGTGTTTTGACCACAAGTGAGGGAGATATCAGCCAAAAGTGATGGAATATCTTGCATGAGTAGTGAGATATCGTTCAAAGGTGCTAAGGAGAAAGAAGGAGCTCAATACTCAACCCTAAGGTGAGGCCATGATCATCTTCAACCTTGGATTGAAGCATGGATCTAGGGTTATGATCTTCCTTTCTTTTCTTCTTCACCAAATGCTTATCCATGGTGATTATTTGCATATAAATGAGTTGTGAAGTTCATATTCAACCTAAGGAACGTGAATCTGTGGAGATTGTAGCTTTTAAGTTATTCTTGAGGTGGGTTATATAACTTGAACTCAATTATATTATCATGCACTTTCAATTTTGTCATACTTGTTGATCTATTTACATTTTCGATTTCTCTTGAATAATTGATGATCCTTTAAGTTCTAATAGCTTCATGGGACTGTTTTCCATGACTTAGAATAGTAAGAACAAGGGTCTAGAGGTTGATGGTGATGACATCATCAAGGGTAAAGTGATATCGGGTTGAAGCACACACCTCTTTGCCTGATATGGTGTGAAGCACATACACACCTCTTTGCTCGATATGGTGTGAAGCACACACACACCTTTTTTCCTGATATGGTTTGAAGCAAACACACCTCTTTTCCCAATATGGTGTGAAGCACACACACACCTCTTTGCCTGATATGGTGTGAAGCACCCACACATCTCTTTGCCCGATATGGTGTGAAGCACACACACACCTCAAAAATGATATGGAAGCAAGCGTACACCTCTTACCCGATATGGTAAGCACACATACACCTCTAAAGTGATATGGAAGCAAGCACACACCTCTTACCTGATATGGTAAGCACACATACACCTCTAAAGTGATATGGGTAGCAAGCAAGCACACACCTCTTTGACCAATATGGTGGAAGCACCTCAAAACCCATATGGAGGAAAGCACCTCAAATGTAATGTACTTGATGGAGTAACACATGAAGTGTCTAATATCAAGTCATACATTAAGATGTAAGGATTTTGATGAATATTGATTAAGTAGTCCAATGTACCTTGAAGGAAAGGTTGAGCCAACTTAATAAAGTATGAAGTAATCAACATCCTAGTAAGGATGAGAGAGAGACTCTTACTTTTGTGATAATCATGTAATGGGCATACATTAATACTCCTAATATGTGTAGGGTATGAATTAGGGTTTGATCCTTGAGAATATGATCTTGAAACCCTAAATGCTTAATAATGGGAAACCCTAACCCTAATGAAGTGTGATGATATGTATGTGAAACCCTAATCGATAAGAAAGGGAAACCCTAACCCTAATGATGGAATAGTGGCATTACCCATGTATTGCATGGTGTTAATATGTATTTGATGTGGTTGTTATCATGTATACTAACCATTCAGGTATCATGAGATGATGAGCATATCCAGGTATGAGCTATGATGTTTTATGAGATACAGGTTTAAATGGGCCTTGTGAGCCATGTGAGATGCTTGTGTAACAAGTATCATGTATACCTTGGTCTGAGGACCTAGAGGTAATAGTTACCTAATAAGTGGTAATAGTGTTTAGTGATTGTCGGGACCCACTCTTTTAATCAGTATAAATACCAATCATTAGAGATAATCCCAAAACCTAAACCCAGATTATGAAATAAAATAATGAATTCTCGATAAAGGCGAATAAACAATATATATAAAACACAGATAAATCTTTCCTTTTTCTTTGTTCACAAACTCATAAATCAATGTCACATCAAGGACATCACATTTAGATATCAAAAATCATATTCAACTCCATTAAATCTTGAATCAAATCTTATTCTCATATGTAGTTCAGTTTACATGAGATACATGTACATTGATGAACAAACTTAATCTACAACCCATCCCGGGAAAGAGAGAGTACAAGGAAATTCTAATCTATCTAGATTATGCTATTTATATCTTCTTTGTCACAACCTCTTCATTGGATAGCATTATACCTAAAAACATTTGAAACAACCTCATGAGACTCATATAGAGCCCCAGTGAGTGGATCCCTCCCACTCAAGCTAGGTACATGCATCAGCATCAGATTAAGTATAATAAACTTAACATAAACATGCAGATATTGAAAAGTCTAGCAGATAGATCTATCATAAGTCATTTCTAACTTGCAATGATAATCTGATCCAATAGATAAGGTAATCACTTAAACCAATTATAACTTTGAAACATATTTTAAAGCATGTCTATGAACAAATTAACATATACTTCTTAGTTCAGATTAAGAATCCTAATGCATGAGTAATAAGTCAAGTTTTAAGCATTTTGAATCAATACATAACAATAACATTAACTTTGTGACACTCCACCAGCGGGACCAGGAACACATCCTGCATTCCTGAAGATGAACTACACATAATACATATCTACCAAACAATACTATCAAATAGCAAGCAATCAAACTCATATTCAGAATGGATATAAATCCCAACATTTATCAATTGTCAGCATGACATATCATAATATGAAATAGAAACTATACATAGCAACATGATTACTTTCCACAACATGAAGCTTAATCAATAATGACAAATCATCAACTAGCAGTACAAGGAATGTAATAATCATTCAAATCATGTTCTACACAGCTTATCATCTTTTATTCATTTGCCCTGAAACTGCTTGGCTTGTACCTCACCAAGTAGAAGTTGCCACGCCTGATTCTCGTATCAAAAACTCATCGTCACTATCTTAGGGTTCAGCTGGCCACCCTAAGATATCAACAACAGACCCTGGACACCTCAGGGCTGCCTAAGAGGCTCAAGTCCTCATCTTGGGTACACGAGATAGGAACCAGCAAAACAATATATCACATATTACAGTATTTCATATATTTTCACATTTCACATGTTTCATTTCATCAGAGTATATTCCATCTGGACATAGACTTTCACAGCAAGGATTTAGGGCCAGAGCCACTCTAGATGACTCACTCCTATATCCTCATGGTCTAACCTTTAAGGTCTCGATCCACACTCTGATAATCCTTCTCATAATTCATCGATTACTACAAGGAGATCCGTTTTGTTTCCCCAGTGTGGTCCTCGGGGGAAACTCATGGTGTTCAGGGCACCTAACTAGATGTTCCATCATTTCACTTATTATTAATCTCTTTTACTCATCTTACAAGAATTGAAAACATCATATATCATATATGTGTATTCTCGCATAACTAGAATAACATGAAACATATCAAGTTTATCAATAAGGAAAATGATTAAAGTAAGAAGCACAATAAATTTGTAGATTGCAACACATATGATTATTTCTATCTTCTACATCATCTCACAGCAATCATCAATAGTGGGCTTTCTTCCCGAGACATAATCTTATTGTCCAGCATTTACCCCATCAGGGTTTTATCATCATCAGTGGGCTTTCATCCCTAAACATAATCTCATTATGCAACGTTTACCCTTATCAGGGTTTCTTAATGTAAGGAGTGCATATTAAATTCAATTTCAACATAAATCTTATCAGTTCATTGTATATCATAGTTCTGAACAAATATTAGAAGAGGCGTTAGAACTAGCAATAGTAACATCATATAGATATCATGTATCATTCCTCATACTCATAATAGATTTATCATACAACATATGCTTGTTCCATCCAATCTGAATAGATGCCAATAATTTCATGCATATACATGCATAACAGACTTAGTTCTCTTCTTATTTTATTTCACATTCTTCATATGGGTTTACTAATCAACACATGTTGAATATCCATTGAAGTTTTTACTATTAGTCCATTCTCATCGTACAATTCACAATTCAATAACACATTCTTGTAAATCAATTCAAGTACTTGACTTTCAACTTTTAGTTGAATTCAACTACAGTTATGTGCATCTCTTAATCCCCCATTTGAGACTGTCATTCACTAGCATCATCAAACTCATCATTTTAGGGTAAGAGTTACATTCTTATAATCATCTACCAATTCCTATCTTTTTCCATCATTTTATACTCAGTAGTCTCAACTTCTTTCATTTCATGTTCATTACATTATCTGGACTAATCTTTCTTGATTCACTTTATATACAATGCTTCTCTTCTACATAACATTTATCAAAGTACAGTTTTTAGTATATTTCATTTAATTTGGGAAAAGCCACATGTAGTTAAAATAAAATATAAAATACTTCATCATACTATCTTCATTAGTTTCATCTTTATCTTGCAATCACCATTAAGTACATCTTGTTCATATTGTCTCTTATATTCAGATAAGTGTACCTTGTCATTAACTACTAATTTCATTCCCATAATCAACAATGATCATTCTTTATTATACTAAAACAAATTCATTAGACTTAGATGATATTAGTGAGACTCATCATATTCAATTGAAGTATTAATACCTTCAACTTCAGCATTTGATCACATTTACAACATCATATACAAGTTCTAACTTTATCACTCATAATCGTCTTAATAATAAACTTTTAGGGTTTTCAAGAAGTCATTCCTTAGTTCAACATATCATAATAATCATAGCATTCAATAATCCAATCATGACTCAAGGGTTCATTAGGGTTATTCACAAACATGGAAACCCTAGTTTCCATTTTCACACATTTCATTCATCAATCATAAGTATACATTGATTAATTGACTCATTTCATTCACTTCCTCAACACAAATCCTAATCAGGATATGTGGTCATTCAATTCCATTAACATTCAACAATACACATGTATCATACAATCTAGTACAATTCAAAATGATTTTACACATGTCAATTCAATTCCAAGCATATCAGCCATTGGGCTGATTTTTAGGCAAAATTCACATGAAATAGCATAGTCATCTACCCATAAGAAAACCCCATGGATCCTTAATCAATATATCAGGAACTAATCAAGTTCCAATCAATGATAAATAATCAAAATCAGTAGAATTGGATCCTCAATATCTTTCCCAAATCAAATCCAATCACATACATGTACAAACAAGGTTTCTGATTGTTTTAGCCAGATAGAATTAAGCTTTCAACATGAATACAAAGCTTAGGAGGGAGAAAAACACTCACGTCAGGTGCCAAGCACCTTAATTTCGTAGTTAAACCTATGAATTTTTGGAAACCCAATCAAACTCTTGCAAAAGAATCCAATTCTTTCTCCTCTCAACTCAGAAACCCTAAAAATGGAGATTAGAAGAGAAAGAGTGAGAAAAGGGGGAGATTTGATGTGATTTCAAATCAAATTAGGGGAGGGACGGAATATTGACATGTGAGAGAAGATTCACCATGAAATTCTATGCAAAGAAGCTAAACTTACTTGATTTCATCATATCTTGGATAGAGAAACCCTAGGTCAACATCTCCACCACTTTCTCTTCTCAAAACCCTAGCTCTCCTCTCTCTCAAGAATTTCGTTTCTTTGATAGGAAGGATGGGTTATAAGAGCTCCTTGTGTGTTAGGTTAGTGATATAGATGAATTGAGGTGCTTAGAACATTTGCAAACAAACCCAGTAATGTATTTTTATTTTGCTCAGATTGGTTGGTTAGTTGAGTTATAAACTCGACCGAAACCACATGTTTTAGAACTCAAACCTTAGACAAAAATTATGAAACTTTAACATAATGTATGAAATTGAGTTTATAAGATACATTAAAAATTTTAGATCATTTAGAGTTACCAATAATAAATAAAAATCAAATACTACATTGCTATATTGCAGTCAGCAGCATGGTCGGTCGAGTTTGTCCTTCACAGAACTCGACCGACACCCCTCTCTGTAGGGATCTAAAATCATCAAAAAATTACACAAATTTAATATGGTGTTTATAATGGAGTTTAACAACTATATTTAAAATTTGAGATCAATTGAATATACTAATAAAAAGATAAAATTCAATTTACACACTACTATATCAATCTAAAAATATGATCTGTTGAGTTTGAAAGTCGACCGACAAATAGATCAGAATATTCTTCAAAAATTCTGATATTTTCAAGATTATTCACATTTGATATATACAAATCATATCCAAATTTGAATTAAATCAGATTTACACATAAAATACTAAAAATCATTTAGTGAGACACTATACTTATCAAATTATGTATTCATATGTCATCAAAACCATAATTTGGGCCGATTAGGGTTTCCAAATCTTAACCCTAATTATGTGAATAAAAGTATGATTAAACCTTCTCATTATATTTAAAACATCAAAAATTAAGTACCATCACTAATCAAGCTTTAAACAATGATCAACTTAGTTAAGCATACAATCATCCAAGTAAACCCTAATTAGATGACTAATTTGAAAACGGGTCATTACAGTGATGAACTAAGGGTTGAATACCCAGATCTAGTAATCATGATGATGATAATGCTGAGGGATGAGAATTCCCAGTAATGAGATAAGGGATTGAGATGTTGAATGTTATATGTGTTCTAAAGATTTGAAAAGTACTTGATAGATGTATTACATTTTTCTTTGTAGCATCTGTTATAATAATTCATGTTTGAAACTTGGTTGATGCTAAAAGATATTGTAATGAACCTAATTAATATAGTGGAATCTCATCATGTAGTTCCCTGACCACAGATCCATTAGCATCAGTAGCTGCTGAATGGTGAAATAGGTTTTCCCACGGGATCTCCTGGAACACATATTTTTTAATATGTGGGCGATGGGTTCCAATATCCAGACATCCTAATGAGGGATTGATGTGAGATATCCTTCATTATAAATGTCGGGATGGATGTATCATGAATCTCCTGATGATGATGAATGTCAGGATTGATGTGTAGATAATTGAAATATCTCAATCCTGAACAGAGTGCATGTTGCGGTTGTAGCTCTATAGCAAAGTTGCCAGTATACCCTGGAAAGCTATTTAGCAGTTGACATGAGATGTCCTGCTTGTGGTCTCGCACTGACCAAGATAAGTGAGGTCGTGGTAGCTGGCTCTCCCATTGACCTTTTATGGTACCAATTTTGACTTTGCAGTGGTCGGTTGGAGTATGAGCGGTATACCTCATCTCCTCAGGGCATAAGTGTGATTGTAAAATGTAATCATCCGTGTAGCGTATTTGCTTAAGGATGGAATACGGAAATCATTGGTTGATGTTACATTTCTTAATGCATCTTAAATGGATAGATGTTATACATGTTCTTCATATTCCTTATAAAATGAATAGATGAATTACTACTTTATATAGCTATAATGTTTCATGAGATGATATTGCTCTATTTTGCTTAAATAGTGATTTAATCCTACTTATTAATATAAAAGAACCTTCTGCTCAGTTTATTACTATTTATCTGCAATGATAATATTGTTGGCATAGAGTTATATCTCTCGTTGGGACATGGGTCTCACCCTGTTGGTCACCAATATTTTTAGGTGGACGCGTACGAGGAGGTAGGGACCATACAACAGAGGGAGGACAACAACATCAGGGACAGCAGTAGCATCTCATGTTGAGTGTACTGTCTCTCATGTCTTATAGATATAAGTCCTATGAGTCGTCTTTGTACTCTCAGTTCCTTGGAGTCATTACTTAATGGTTTTGTGAACGATCTAAGATTTTGGCTTGTATGCCTTGAGGTTTTATGTTGCTTACGTATAGTTTGGAAAAGCAGCTGTTATATGTTATTCTCGAGATGAGAAGGTACAAGATATGTACAATGTGAACCATGATGTATGTATACTTTGGTTCTCTTCTTAAGAGTTTCCTAGAAGTGGATCTCTTTGCAAAATCGTTTTAATTTTTAGTGATTTTTGTTAATCCGCTACTTATGGTTATTCCGCAATTATTTACTGGTGACAGTTTGATTTGTAGTCAGATCGTCACAAAGTTTTGGTATCAGAGCCTAAGGTTCACTGAGTCTACATAGACATAGTATTAAGTTGTTGAGTTTGTTCTAGTGTCCTCCAGTTTATCTGATAGTGACTTCTGTCCATATAGGAGAAGAAGTAAAGCTTAAAGATGGCTGGATCACACGAAGAACATGCTGCTGAAAGCAGTGTTACTGCACCAGGAGGAGGTGCAAGGGATCATGCTAGAGAGGAATTAGTACCTGAGAATCCTTAGCTTGACCAAGCTACATTAGAGAACCCAGTTTTTCATGTTTTGTTTGGACAGTTCATGAACACGATGACGCATATGGCAGATTGAATGCCAGCACCAGCACCTAGGGCACCAGCTCCCAATGAGGGGCATGGATATGGTAAGGCCTTTGAGCGGTTACGCCAAGTAGGAGCCACCGAATATGCCAGTACAGCTGACCCAGCAGACACAGATTCATGGCTCACTGAGTTGGAGAAAGCCTTTAGAATCCTCAGCATTCTAGAAACTAAGAAAGTTAGGCATGTTGTATACTTGTTAAAAGGAAGTGTTGGCCACTGGTGGGCCATTGAGGAGGAGAAATGACCAGGTGTTGAGGTCAAATGGAGAGAGTTCCCACGTGAATTTGTCAATAGATACTTTCCCAAGACTTATCTGGATGAGAAAATCTCGCAATTTGAGCAGATTAGGTAGGGACCAATGAACATTAGCGAGTACGAAGCTAAGTTTATGGAGCTTCTACGGTTTTGTCCACACATGGCTACTACATATGAGGAGAGAATTTGGCATTTTGAGAAGGGTCTGAATGCTAAGTTAACCACACATGAATCTGCTCTAGAGAATAGAGAAAGGTTTGCCACCTTTGTAGAGTCAGTTAGGCGGATAGAAAGGTATGTGACTGAGAAATATGAAGCCAATAGTAGGAAAGTGCATGCACAGTTCCAAGGACAGAGGTCTGAAAGTTTTAACAAACCAAGGTTTTCTACACCAATAGAACCATAGAGGTTCAGTGCTCAGACACAGTGGACATCTACAAAGGGTAGAGGCCATAGTCTAACACCAGGTAGAGCCCATAGTTCGGCATCAATGTCAGTAATAGGACCATCTAGGCCGAAATGGGAAAACCTAAGTTATTACCAGTGTCAGAAGCCAGGACATCTGATGAGGAATTGTCCATTTGGAGATAGGAATGTAACCCAACCACTAAGGCAGAGTCAACAAAGCTCTCAGAGGCAACAGTTTAGCAGTGGCACACAAGGATGTGGATAGGTGTCCCAAGCTAGTTCATCTGCACCCAACAACAGGACGTGTAGTCGGCAATTAGTAATGGTGAGATTCTATGCTATGAATCAGCCAGAGGCAGCGGTCAACCCACGAGTCATGATAGGTTAGATGGAATTATTTCATTCTGATATGTCTTCATCCTGCTTCATATCGGTTTTGATTGATCTAGGTGCTACACATTCCTTTATCACTCAAGAAGTGATTCATGACTGCAATATGACTGTCAGACGTAGAGCAGATAATGTGTTATTAGAAACTCCATTAGTTGGATCTGTGGTGTTGTGGGAGGTATGTTCTCCCTGTGTTCTTTCCTTTTCAGAACACAGAATTCAGGTGGATCTTATACCACTTGAGATGCATGGGTTTGATATAATTCTTGGGATGTACACCCTAGAAAAGTATAAGGTTGTCTTGGATTGTGGTTCCAAGCAAGCTATGATCACAGACAATGGTAAGACATGGGTCTTTTAGGGGGATAGAAAGATTCTTCCAACCTGTTTAGTATCAGTAATGATAGCTGAGAAGTTGATGCGACAAAGATGTGAAGCATTCTTGTCACATGTGGTAGATACTCGAGTAGAGAGTCCTAGTCTTTCTAAAGTTCTTGTTGTCAGGGAATTCAAGGATGTGTTTCCTAAAGAGTTTCTAGACATTCCTCCACCTTGAGAGATTGATTTTGAGATTAATTTAATTCTGGGTAGACAACCTATAGCTCAAACACCTTATAGGATGGCGCCAGCTGAGATGGCAGAACTTAAGAAATAGTTATAGGAGTTTCTTGAGAAAGGTTTGATTCGACCGAGTACTTCCCCATCGGGTGCTCCGATTCTTTATGTTAAAAAGAAGGATCAGTCTATGAGATTATGCATAGACTATAGACAGCTTAATAAGGTGACTATTAAGAACAAATATCCTCTACCAAGGATAGATGATCTATTTGACGAGTTGTGTGGTGTAATAGTATTCTCTAAGATAGATCTAAGGTCAAGATATCATCAGTTACGTATCAAGGAGAGTGACATACCTAAGTTAGCCTTTAGGATAAGGTATGGTCATTATGAGTTTGTAGTTATGTTGTTTGGACTAACTAATGCACCAGCTGCGTTCATGGATCTGATGAATAGAATCTTCCGACCATTCCTTGATCAGTTTGTAGTGGTCTTCATAGATGACATCCTAATATACAGTAGAGATGGTCAACAACATGAACAACACCTTTATCAAGCCTTGACATTATTGAGACAGCACAAACTATATGCTAAGTTTAGCAAGGGCGAGTTTTGGTTGTCATAAGTGTCTTTTCTTGGACACATTATATCTACTTCAGGTATTCGTGTTGATCCACAGAAAGTGGAATTTGTGTTAGGATGGGAACATCCCAAGACACCAACTAAGATTCGTAGTTTCTTAGGCCTGGCAGGTTATTACAGGAAATTTATTAAAGACTTCAGTTCTATAGCCTTACCCCTAACCAAGTTGACCAGGAAGGAAGTTCCTTTTGTCTGGAATGACAAATGTCAACATTCTTTCCAGTTGTTGAAAGAAAGGTTGACCAGTGCACCTGTGTTATCTTTACCTGAGCAGGGAAAGGGATATATTGTTTTCTGTGATGCCTCTAAGAGTGGTCTAGGATGTGTGCTGATGTAGAGTGATCATGTAGTTTCTTTTGCTTCCCGACAACTTAAGAAACCTGAGGAGAATTATCTGACGTGTGATCTAGAATTATCTACAGTGGTTCACGCGTTGAAGATCTGGAGACATTATCTCTATGGAGAAACATGTCAGATTTTCACAAACCATAAGAACTTAAAGTATATCTTCTCACAACACGAGTTGAATATGAGACAACACCGATGGATGGAATTAATCAAGGACTATGATTGTACAATTGATTATCATCTAGGAAAGGCTAATGTAGTGGCAGATGCACTAAGTAGAAAATCATCATTTCCACCCATAGATAAAGCACAGTTGAACTCTTTAGTGTGCTTTAAATGAGACATGCTTGTCTCTTTGAGGCAAAACAATGTACATCTTAAAGTATCTTTGTTAGTTGGATTGTTAGCTGAGATGCATGTGAAACCTACTCTGAAACAATAGATCAAATAGGCACAATAGGTTAATACTGTGATTTAGCATATTGGGTCAGAGTATGGTATTGAGAAATGGGACAATTTTCATGAGTCAGAGGATGAGGTAGTCTGTTACCATGGTAGGATGGAAGTACCTGATGCTAATAACTTAAGGAAGCTATTCATGGAGGAAGCTCATTCGTCCATGTATGCAATGCATCCAGGGAGTACCAAAATGTATCATAACTTAGAAGATATATATTGGTGGCCTGGTTTAAAGAAGGATGTAGTTGATTTTGTTATGCGGTGTCCAGTGTGTCAGCAGGTTAAAGTTGAACCCCAGAAGCCCACAGGAACATTGCAACCTTTACCTATACCACAGTGGAAATGGGATCATGTGACCATGGGCTTTGTGGTTGGTTTACCCAGAACAGCCAAAGGTTATGATTCCATTTGGGTGATAGTTGATAGGTTGACTAAGTCGGCACATTTTCTTCCTATCAAAACAACATATACTACTGATAAACTTGCACAGATTTATATTGATGAGATAGTGCAATTACACAGGGTTCTAGCTACAATTGTATCCGATAGAGGTCCCTAGTTTACAAGTCATTTTTGGGAACAACTACATAAAGTCGTGGGTACTCAGTTGAAGTTTGTCATAGCTTTCCATCCTCAGACAGATGGACAATCTGAAAGAACTATACAGACTTTGGAAGACTTGCTTAGAGCATGTGTTCTTTAGTTTGTAGGAAGTTGGGATATACACTTGAGCTTGATAGAGTTTGCCTACAACAATAGTTACTAGACTAGTATTGATATGGAACCATATGAAGCATTATATGGTAAACGTTGTAGACCTCCATTATGCTGGTATGAAATAGGAGAATACCAACTTCTGGGTCCTGAGTTAGTGCAACAGACAACTGAGAAGATTAAAGTCATACAATAACAGTTGAAAGCTACCCAGGATAGACAAAAGTCTTATGTTGATAAGCATCGTAGACCTCTAGAATTCCAAGTTGGAGATAGGGTGTATCTCAAGGTCTCTCCTTGGAAAGGTGTTCTCAGATTTGGGAAAAAGGGTAAGTTACCTCCTAGATTTATGGGACCTTACCCAGTGACAGCACGGATGGGAAAGGTAGCTTATAGGTTGGAGTTGCCACCTGAGATACATAGACTACATCTAGTGTTCCATGTATCTATGCTGAGAAAGTGTCATCCCAATATAGAGTTGGTGTTGCAACCTGTAGAGGTAGAATTAAATGAGGATATATCCTATGTGGAAGGTCCAATGATGATTCTTGACAGAAGAATCAAGAAGTTGAAAAAGAAAGACATAGTTCTTGTGAAAGTTATATGGCATCACTGTATCATTGAAGAAGCCACATGGGATCTATAGGAAGAGATGAGAAGGAAGTACCCTTCTCTTTTCTCTTGAGATTTCAGGGACGAAATCCCTATTAGGGGTTGATAATTGTAATATCCCTGACCTGGGTTATGGCTTAACACTAGAAGTTTTGCTTAAGTAAGTTGTTCATAAACTGTTTTTAATCTTTTAAAAAGTAATTAAGACTCTTGTAGAGTTTAATTTTCCAGTTTGGGCTTATTTGCAAACTGTTTGTGAATTATATGATAGTTTGGGCATAAAGTGCAATTTACCCAAGATGAGGGGTTATATTGCAAATGTCACATGTTGAATGTACCTCATGTGTTTTAGCATCATAAGAGAGAGAATGATGCTAAAGGATGGCTTGTCGAAAGCCTAAATTTCAAGTTGCATCTTGTTTGAATAATGTTAGTGCATTGTGCACCAATTTTGGTACAAATTGTAATTTACCCAAAATGTAGGGTTAATATGAAACTTACCACCTCTAGAGTGTCCCTACTCCCTCATAGTATCATTTAGAGGATAGATAAATAAAGAGACACCATGTTTTAATCAATTATGAATGATGATACTCTTGGTGATGAAATGACCAAGAAAGGGGTTGAATGTGAAACCCTAACTTAAGTTGTATCAAGTTGAAAACCTAATATATGAGTTCCTATCGCCCAAGGAGCCATAAGGGGAGTCTCATATCGTTTTTTGGACTCTTGGAAAAGGCCATGACGTGCAAAGCACCTCAATGAGGTGAAGGGTATCAATTTACAACTTCCTTAGAAAAGTTGTGTCGCGTTGTGAATAAAGTGGTGATTTTATTGATATATCTTATTCAAAGAGATAAGTAATGGACGAAATTTCATACCTATATCATCCTCAAGTGTTTTGCATGTCAAGATAAATATATATGCATGCATTTACACTTGTCAACCATGCATGGACATGTGGCACCTAGTAGCTCATGACACCTCATTTACACACTTTTTCATGAACCTCAAGTATATATACCCCTCTTTTCACCTACTAGTGAAATTTTTCGAAACTTACCACCCTCTTTCCCTAAGGTATCGTACGTAGGGTCTTTGTATCGTGAAACAGTGAAGTGTTATCATGCATGGGGCCTTGGGTATCATCCATAGCAAGTTGATATCGGCCTAGCAAGGTGGTATCGGCCTAGTAAGGTGATATCGGCCATAGTGGAGTGTTTTGACCACAAGTGAGGGGGATATCGGCCAAAAGTGATGGCATATCGTGCATTAGTAGTGAGGTATCGTGCAAAGGTTCTAAGGAGCAAGAAGGAGCTCAATACTCAACCCTAAGGTGAGGCCATGATCATCTTCAACCTTGGATTAAAGCATGAATCATGATCTTCCTTTCTTTTCTTCTTCACCAAATGCTTATCCATGGTGATTATTTGCATATAGAGGAGTTGTGAAGTTCATCTTCAACCTTAGGAATGTGAAGCTTTAGAGATTGGAGCTTTGAAGTTGTTCTTGAGGTAGGTTATATAACTTGAACCCAATTATATTATTATGCACTTTCAATTTTGACATACTTGTTGATCTATTTACAATTTTGATTTCTCTTGAATAATTGATGAGCCTTTGAGTTCTAAGAGCTTCATGGGACTGTTGTCCATGACTTAGAATAGTAGGAACAAGGGTCTATAGGTAGATGGTGATGACATCATCAAGGGTAAAGTGATATCAGGTTGAAGCACACACCTCTTTTGCCCGATATGGTGTGAAGCACACACACACCTGTTTGCCCGATATGGTGTGAAGCACACACACACCTCTGTGCCCGATATGGTGTGAAGCGCACACACACCTCTTTTCCTGATATGGTGTGAAGCACACACACACCTCTTTTCCCGATATGGTGTGAAGAGCACACATACCTCTTTGCCTGATATGGTGTGAAGCACCCACACACCTCTTTGCCCGATATGGTGTGAAGCACACACACACACCTCAAAAGTGATATGGAAGCAAGCATACACCTATTACCCAATACGGTAAGCACACATACACCTATAAAGTGATATGGAAGCAAGCACACACCTTTTACCTGATATGGTAATCACACATACACCTCTAAAGTGATATGGGTAGCAAGCACACACCTCTTTTCCCGATACGGTGGAAGCACCTCAAAACCCATATGAAGGAAAGCACCTCAAATGTAATGTACTTGATGGAGTAACACACGAAGTGTTTTATATCAATTCATACATTAAGATGTAAGTAGTTTAATGAATATTGATTAAGTAGGCCAATGTACCTTGAAGGAAAGGTTGAGCCAACTTAATAAAGTATGAAGTAATCAACATCCTAGTAAGGATGAGAGAGAGACTCATACTTTTGTGATAATCATGTAATGGGCATACACTAATACTCCTAATATGTGTAGGGTATGAATTAGGGCTTGATCCTTGAGAATATGATCTTGAAACCCTAAATGGTTAATAATGGGAAACCCTAACCCTAATGAAGGGTGATGATATTTATGTGAAACCCTAATCGATAAGAAAGGGAAACCCTAACCCTAATGATGGAATTGTGGCATTATTCTTGTATTTCATGGTGTTAATATGTATTTGACATGACTGTTATCATGTATACTAGCCATGCAGGTTTCATGAGATGATGAGCATAGCCAGGTATGAGCTATGATGTTTTATGAGATATAGATTTAAATGGGCCTTATGAGCCATGTGATATGCTTGTGTAACAAGTATCATGTATACCTTGGTCTGAGGACCAAGAGGTAATAGTTACCTGATAAGTGGTAACAGTGTTCAGTGATGAACTAAGGGTTGAATACCCAGATCTAGTAATCATGATGATGATAATGCTGAGGGATGAGAATTCTCAGTAATGAGATAAGGGATTGAGATCCTAAATGTTATATGTGTTCTAAAGATTTGAAAAGTACTTGATAGATGTATTACATTTTTCTTTGTAGCATCTGTTATAATAATTCATGTTTGAAACTTGGTTGATGCTAAAAGATATTGTAATGCACCTAATTAATCCAGTGGAATCTCATCATGTAGTGCCCTGACCATAGATCCATCAGCATCAGTAGCTGCTGAATGGTGAAATAGGTATTCCCACGGGATCTCCTGGAACACATATTTTTGAATATGTGGGGGCAATGGGCGCCAATATCCAGACGTCCTAATGAGGGATTGATGTGAGATCTCCTTAATTATAAATGTCGGGATGGATGTATCATGAATCTCCCGATGATGATGAATGTCGGGATTGATGTGTAGATAACTGAAATTTCTCAATCCTGAAGAGAGCGCATGGTACGGTTGTAGCTCTATAGAGAAGTTGTCAGTATATCCTGGAAAGCTATTTAGTAGTTGATACAGGATGTCCTGCTTGTGGTCTCGCACTGACCGAGACAAATGAGGTCATGGAAGCCGGTTGTAACACCCCTCCCTAGGGTTTCATACGTAACCAGTGGAAGCATAGCCTAATCCCCAACATTATCCATAATGTGGGGTACTTGGCATTTCAAGGAGGGGTGTCACATACATGATCTCATATCAAGAAATAAATAACACTTGGCATTCATTAAAATATAGATTCATACATAAAGTTATTCTTAGAAAGAAAACTACATCATGATTCTAAAGGTATGCTAAACATAAACTAGATAACATGAAAATGATAGGATCTCCATAGATGGACGTCCCACCAGGCAACAACTTCTTAGATCCTTGGATTCTTAGAACTCCTTAAGCTAATTCCTTCCCTTTAGCTCCAACTTCTGTGGACATCTCGTCCCCAGCCATGCAAAGGAAAAACATTCATGGTAAGTAAGCGACATTGGCATATTATAAGACATAAAAAATAACATATAAAGATGATTTGACATAAACATGAACATGCATTAACATTAATCATTTCTTGGCATATTTTACATAAAGAACTTTACCAGAAGTATATGCTCCTCTCTTAGTGCCCCATAAGGAGCCCATAATGCTTGGAAAGCCCATAATTGCTCGAAAAGCCCATAATGCTCGGAAAGCCCATAACAAGGTGCATATAAATCTAAATCAAATTCTCTTAACCATGATCTTTCTTAGAATTAATTATCTTCTTAATGACTTAGACTTGATCTTAATGGGATTATTCCCTCTTGAACATAATTGGGATTTCTCCCCATGAACTATAATGGGAATTTCTTCCCTCTTAAACATGAATGGGAATTTCTTCCCTCTTAACCTTGGCTTCATGTACTTTAATCATAATTCATAACATTAATGGGGTTTCTATGCTTAGAATTAGATTATAGCAACCAAACATCCAGTAGTCATATATGTGAAAGGAAGACATACATTAATCATGACTTTAACATAAAGTGCTTAACATAAATTATAAACATTCAATAAATCAAATAGTATCTATTCCAAGGGCATGGCCTGCTTACCTTGGACTAAAGCACCTAAGTCAAACCTGGTTTGACCGATTGGGTTCTCTTAAACACCTGAAAATAACATAATTATCCTTCATCATACATCATTAAACCCTAATTTGTTCATATAAATATTGAGATGTGCAAATAGAAAAATCAGTCAATAAAAATCATAAAATCGGATTCCTCATCGAAAACCCTTTCCAAAACATATTTTTGATCATTTTTCTGAGCGTTGAGCGATTTACTACGATTTTACAAAGAACATACCAACGAAAATTTAGGGAAAACCCACGTAGATAAAACTCAATCCAAACCAGTGGACCGGCTTCTGAGCTAGACCAATCAAGCTTGGCCAACTAGCAAGAAGGCTCGCCACTGAGGACTCGTGATCAAAGAAGTGAGGACAGGTGAAAACCCTGAAATATCCTTCGTGGTTTAAATCATTGAATTAAACTGACAGGGGTACCAAGGTCATCTCGCGACCTGGATTCTTCACCCCTTAGCCATGACAGAGGACAGCAGTTGATCCTCGACTCATGGGATCTGAATCACGGAGCAATGCCCTTCAGGGAAAACCAAGAGCACCACGGCCATCCTTATTGCCACGCGAACTCGACAAGCCAAAGCTTGAGTCTCACGGTGGCCAGGAGCTCTAGAAATGCTCTGCCGTAAGGAAAGAAATAGGGGAGGATCTCGGGTACTGGAAACCACTAGTTCTGAGGCGGAAATCCATGGATGTGGGTCAGAAAACATTCATGGTGGATGGGCGAAGGTCATGGCATGGCCCCTTAGGTCAGAGAAAAATCAAAGGGGCGAGACGATGGGTCACCGGAGAGGGTCATCGCTACTCTATATGGTGTGGTGTTTGGGCCACTCGCAAGGTAAACGAATGATGGCGGAAGCTGTCTGAGGGTCTAGGAATGCTCACCGTGTCCTCAATTCGAGAGGGGATGCTCTAGAGGTTGGGCAGGCTGTGAAGGTCGCTAAAGAGAGAGGAGGAGTAGGTTGGGGCTCTTGAGGGAGTTGGAGGATAAATTGAGCAGGGAGGAAGGATCCTTGGGGTCCTATGATGCCTTCAGGATCTTAAGATGGAGATGGGGAAGGTGAAAGAGATGTCTTCTCATTCATGGCAGAGAGTGGCAGCGAGCCCTAAATGGGTGTTTCACCTACAACAAGCGAGAGGGTGCTAGATGGGGCTCGTTTGGATCAGGGAGACGAGCCGGATGAATTGGCAAAGAAACGATGTGAAATGGTCGAGAATCGAAGGAGATTGAAGGCTCGCATTGAAGCTGTTGGTAACGGTTGTAGACTGGCATAACGTCATGAGGTAGAAGATGAGTCAGACACCATTGGATCCCAATCCAACGGTCACAAATGCGCGTGGAGAAATAAAACAAAATCAAAGGTGTGTGACAAGCATATTAAATCCAATTATATGCTAAATTGGGCACATAAATGAAATTGCATTCAAATAAAAGGTCACACAATATTAAAACCTCCTTTAATTCCTTAGAGGGTCCAAACATGGGTCAAATGAGCCCAAATTTTAACCATAGGTGCAATAGGATGTCTAGAACATTCCCATGAGGTTAGATTTTATGCTTGTACACATTTAGGCCTAATAAAGCAAAGATCATCATGTACACTCAAATGACTATGATTAGTGTATATAAAGTTATTAATTTCTCAAATAAGAATTACAAGGTATGAAAACGTGCACTAAATATTATTTCTCCTCAACTAAAGTGATGGAGGTCATAAAGCAAGCCATTAAACATATAAACCACTAATCACCACAAGGGAGAGAAAAATAAAAGCATTCATTTTCATTTTCTAAACAAAAGGGCATAATTATACAAAGAAACAATTTCTTAAAATAAATCATGGGAAAGAGAGTAAGTGAGCATAATAAAACAAAATTGCAAAACTAACATGGGAAATTTGCATCTAGGTCCTCAACAATTATACTATTAGAAAAAGAGCATGCAAAGAATAAAATATTTTGAAAATTTGCATAATAAGATTGGGGTGTTACATCAGCTCTCCCATTGACCTTGTATGGTACCAATTTTGACTTCGTAGTGGTCGGTTGGAGTATGAGCGGTATACCTCATCTCCTCAGGGCATAAGTGTGATTGTAAAATGTAATCATCCATGTAGCGTATTTACTTAAGGATGGAATATGGAAATCATTGGTTGATGTTACAATTCTTAATGCATCTTAAATGGATAGATGTTATACATGTTCTTCATATTCCTTATAAAATGAATAGATGAATTACTACTTTATATAGCTATAATGTTTCATGAGATTATATTGCTCTATTCTGCTTAAATAATGATTTAATCTTGCTTATTAATATAAAAGAACCTTCTTCTCAGTTTATTACTATTTATCTGCAATGATAATATTGTTGGCAGAGAGTTATATCTCTCGCTGGGACATGGGTCTCACCCCGTTGGTCACCAGCATTTTTAGGTGGACGTGGACGAGGAGGTAGGGACCATACAACAGAGGGAGGACAACAACATCAGGGGAAGCTATAACATCTCAGGTTGAGTGTATTGTCTGTCGTGTCTTGTAGATATAAGTCCTATGAGTCGTCTCTGTACTCTCAGGTCCTTGGAGTCAGTACTTAATAGTTTTATGAATGATCTGAGATTTTGGCTTGTATGCCTCGAGGATTTATGTTGCTTATGTATAGTTTGGCAAAGCAATTGTTATATGTTATCCTCGAGATGAGAAGGTACATGATATGTACAATGTGAACCATGATGTATGTAGTACTTTGGTTCTCTTCTTAAGAGTTTCCTGGAAGTGGATCTCTTTGCAAAATGGTTTTAATTTTTAGTGATTTTTGTTAATCCGATGCTTATGGTTATTCCACAATTATTTACTGGTGACGGCTTGATTTGTAGTCGGATCGTCACAATTGAGTTATAGCATACTACAGTTTCAACAACAATAAGAGAGTACTCCATGATTGTATTAAACATTCAAGGACTATTCATACCCAATTACCATCATTTAGTTAAATTAAAGCTAGGTATAACAAGCTATACCTCATTAGGGTAACCCATTAATTCATTATGGTGATTATAAATCATAATCATATGAGGGAAAGGATAATACTAAAATTTTAGAGCATTGATCCATCAAATTCTCATCATCACAATCATAACATAACACTACACGCTTCACCCAAAACAATGGGAATATTGAGGCATCAATTTCTAACCATTAAATGTTGAAAAGGTATAGTCATTGGTCATTTACATAAGTAAACATCTTGAACAAACCAACTATGAAGTTATTGAGTTGTGCTCTAGAAAGATTCACCATCTAACCCTAGACATCCCTTGATTAACAACATAAAAAGTTCCATTGAGAGTAGGGTAAAACCCACAACTGATTGTTTATTTAAAACAAGTCGTCGGTAAATGAGCTTCTTCAATTGATCTCATAAAGGAAACCATTTCAATCACTTTATTAGGACCAAAATATTACATTTAGGCATCATTCCAATTTATTGTCTGAAGAAACATTATATCTTAACCATTAGGTCAAGTTCATATATTAAAACCATCAATTGGATTATCGGTCTGACCATTGCGTCAAATGACCCAAGAAATTATTGGTTTAAGGCCTAATTGATGCTACCACTACATGATTAACTCACCATACATTGTGGATACCTGATCCATCATCATTAGTGACCATTAAGAAACCATAGGTTGTTAGATCAGCACTATATTTATTAATTACCATCGAATATCAAACTAATATCACCATTGATTTATAGCATCATTAGGGTACTTAGTTGTTAATCACTAAGATTCTAATTAGGCCAACACCTGACCTAAGGGGTGAACGTCAGTTGACAACGTTAGTTGACACATTTGGTCACCACCATCATTCTTCATGAAGATAACACCATCGGTTGTTGCAATGGTACCACCATTGAGTCGTGTGTTTATAGAAGAAATCAGCTTTAAACCCAAAAATTGACCATTGGGTGATAGGTGTTTAGCACCATCGGTTGTCAAACCAACCTGATCCAAGTCATATTATATCTTAGGAATAATGTACACATGATCATAGGTTCATCTAGAGCTGAAATCAGAATAGGGAATATTTTAAAAATCAGAATCCAAGTCAAGCATAGCTTTTTAGTGCAGGGATCATCGTTTAAAAGCAGGAACATGAGCTAGAAAGCTTATGGTAAGCAATAAGCATGGAGAAAGTTGTAAAATTTACCTCTGATTAGAATATAAAATCCCAAATAGAATAAAACACAAGCAGGTAGGGTAGAAAATCCAAGCATAAGTTGTGAACTCGTCCATCTAGCACCTTTCTTCATCAAATGAGCAAACCTTAAGCATAAGGAGCAAGAAAGGTAGGGTTTTAGAGCTTTAGAGCAATTTCTACCATGGAACAGCAAGGTTCTGACCTGAATAAAGGTAGGAGGAAGGATAACAGAGAAAGAAAGGGAGGAAGGAAGGGGATTCTTACGCATTTAGGTCAAGATCACTAGAAGGAAGCATTAAAACCCTAAAAGAGAGCAAAACAAAACCCTAGGAGCTTCCACCAAGAAATTTGCCTTGTTCTTCTACCTTGGACAGGTCCTTGATGTGGTCTATTATCACACAAACAAATTCACTCGGGGTTGAAATCCTTGAGTTTTTATCAAAACCTTGTGCAATAATACCACCCGCAAGCGGACGGGTCTTATCGCAGTATAGTTAAGGATCGAATCCCAAGGGACAACGTTTTTAAGAATCGTTGCTAGTCTAGTCTAGTTCAAGTAAGGGTAATATTTAGAACAAATTTTGATTTGAGTTTAATTAGACTAAATGTAAGAAAGTAAAGAATAGAATTAAAGTTGAATCTAGATTAATGATGGGATCATTGGGGTGGTCCCGGGTTTCACCACCACTACACATGCAAACATATCCAATCACAAACATCTAGGCAAGATCTAACTATCCAAATGGAACTATTGCGAACCCTCCCTAAGGGATGTCTAGGTTCGTGTAAGCATCACCTTAGGCATCAGATGTCTCGTCGCCATCCAGATCATGTACTTACAGTTCTGAAGATACAGATATCCAATTGAAGTTGTGGCCCTCCCTGAGGGATGTTTAGGCACACAAAAGTGTCACTGTGGGCTAGATGGCTCGTCCCCTCATGGATCATACACTTATGACCTCAAGGAATCCCTTTCTATTTCTAGTTAGGGAGTCAACCGCATTAATCAGCATTCTATCCTACATATTGAAGTTCTCACAACATAGGAAAGAACAAGATAAAAGCAAGCATGTGATCAGTCTACAAGAAAACATCGACGATTAACAACGAAATGAAAAGTTATATACATTGCCATAGAATGTCAAAATGAAAGGACATGAAAGCATGGGCAGCGGGGCTAGTCCCCACACCCCAGCGAAAAGGAACTACTCGCTCAAGATGCGAGAAATAAGAAGAATAAGAGAGAGGGAAGATTCTACCATGAGCATGATGCAGAAGGTGGTCGTAGCTTGATGAAGATGATGCATTCTTCTACGCCGTGTTGGAGCATATCTAGATGAGGAGCGAGGGACACCAAGACAGACCGGGCAGTCTTTCTCTCTCTACCTTCCTTCTCATCTCTTCCTCCTTGCTCACAGCAGGAGGAGCAGGTTGTGGATGCATAAGTGAAGTGAATGACGGGCAAATCTGCAAGCATGCCGCTCAGCTTGGTTGTGGAGATCGTCCTCCACCAGGGGTTGAGTGCTTCTCAGGCATATCCTGGTGGTGGAGTGAAGGATGAAGAGAAATGTCGGTGGAGGATTTGCCCAGGGGTCGAGCACGCTAGGTGTGGCCTGGTGGTGTATTTGTTGTTGTAGATCGGAGGAAGCAGGGGTCGAGCTCGCAAAGGAGCAGCTTGGCGGCATCCCGGATCCGATGCCTCAAATGAGGACCCTACTAGTCCTATTTATAGGCTTGGATGGGGTCTTCACGATTTGGACCCAGTTGCAATTTTTACAGTTTGGACCCTTTGTACATCTTCACGGTTTTGCCTTAACGGTTTTGGAAACTGTTTAGTCTTCTCACAGTTTGCTATTATCATCCAAATGGTTTTGGCTTCCAAACGGTCTCTACTCCAACCGGTCTTCACTTCCAAATGGTATCGCGTGATTGCGTCCAAGGGGTCTTTGGCTTCTAACGGTTTGCTCGCCTTGTGGTTTGCTAGGTCACGTGGTCCTAAGCTTCATGGTCTTGGAGTCTCATGGTTTGGAAAACTCAAGAAACCCTCACGGTTTGGGCTCTTCTCGGTTTGGCTTCACACTCCTGCGCCTCTATCTTCACGATTTGGAAACCATGAGGCTTCCTTACGGTCTTGGCTTATCGGTGCTGCCTCCAACCGGTCTCGGTATCCTTCCTTAATGGTCTGCTTTCAACCGATCCTCACCTCACGGTTTGTAAGGGTCGCTGCCACACAGTCTCACGACAATGCACCTTCTCGCGGTTTGGCAGAGAGAGCAGTGCCTTGGCATCCAAGCGGTTTCGAGGATCAACGACCTCCAATCGGTCTTGGAGACACCGATCAATGGCCTTCACAGTTTGATGATTTCCCAGTCTAGTGATGGTGGAGTGGAGTGTTGCGTGCTCGAGCGGCTGGGTGAGCGCCGGAGATGGAGGTGGTTGCGCTCAGGCGAGGTGGGAAATGCCTACAGTAGGTCAATGATGGTGGATGATCGAGCAAGGGGACCAGGGAAACAGATCGCTAGTTGTGGGGTTGCAGGTGTCAAGGTGGTTTAGGGTTGCTTTGGGGATCATGGTGATGAGGAGGATGACATTGAAGAGAAGGTTGCAGAGTCATTGGTGATGGTAGGTGGAGTTCTTCGTAGTTTGGGGACCGTGAGGACTCTCACAGTCTTAGGATCGTGAGGACTCACGCGATCTCGAACCCGTGAGGATAAACTCGATAGGTCAGATCGTGAGGAGGAGGACTGTGTGGGAAAGTGAAGGAGAGACATCAATCTGAGATCTGATGGTGTAGAAAGCTCACGGTCTTGAGACCGTGTAGGGGATGGAAATCGTGTAGAGATGAAGACCCAGAGGGAAGACCGCTAGGGCAAGATCGTTTAGGTGGAACCAAAAGAGGGTGGAGATGGATGTAAGGGTGATGTTGATGAAGATAGAAGGTGGAATGAAGTGAGCGATGATGATGATTATGTTGAAGGTGGATATGCAACCAACTGCTCCATTTAATCTGCATAAAAGCCACAATTATAATCGCAAGTTAATAACAATCCATTGAATTGAGAAAAATCAAATATAAAAGGGTTTCAAGAAGTAAAAGTGAATGTATTAATCAAAATCGGGTCCAAAATGGCGACTGAATATCATGATGAATATGCATTCATCAAAATACCCCGAACTTAAATGTTGTTCGTCCTCGACTAATACAAAATCTGAAACAGTCGCCAAATGAATACCTTCAAATCATGTGATTGCTTCCTCTTCACATCATGATTGTTTCCTTTCTACTTAGTGTGACTGAGCATCTCAACTTCCTGAGATCACTGAACACATCTTACCATATCTTTGTTCCTGAGTTTGTTTACCAACATCACTTCATCCTTACTTTTTCCAACAATAAGCATTTCTAAGAGTTTTGTAAGAGTCCAGAGATACCCGCAGAACAACAAGTGTGCATCTGATCTGACACTGGTGTATTTCAGGATATTGGAGGCATTCATTGTGCCTTTAGGTAGAAAAGGGAGTGAATGGTGGTATGGAAGGAAGAAATAAATCTCTCCTCTATTCGACTCGAGATTTTTATTTTATGATTGCAATTTCATTTATTGTATTTTTTGTGTGAATCTCTCCTCTATTCGACTCGAGATTGCATTTTCTTTTTGTGTGCACATTGGCATCTTTTCTTGGTGGTACGCCCCTATTTATTAGTGAGGGTATTGAAGAAGTGGATATAGAGGAAGGTGGCATGTCACCCCAAACTTTAGGGCTTGGCACTATTTTGGCTATTTTTGTTTCTTTTTTATGGATGGAGGGGTACGAAGATGATAGAAGAAGTGTAGAAGAGAGTTCAGATCAGAATGCAACTTGATTTACAATTTAGTGCACCGAGTGGTTCTCGTTATCGTACTCTGCTCAGATAATGACTTGACGAGGATCCGGTGGAGATTCCATGTTATTATTCCACTTATCAGTTAGGAAGCATGACGTGTTTGATCCCTATCAGTTCGACAGGCACTTGCCATTTTTGTAGAAGGATCATGATGTTAGGATTCATAAGCTACACAAGATGATTTCAATCAAAAGGCTAGTTTCAAAAAGTGGTCCCCCCTGAGGCTTCGCTTCGGATAAGGATGGTAAAATGATTCAAAACTGTGTGGAAAAATGGGATAGATGACTAGGTAATGGCTTTGATTAAAACAAAAGCATCAAAACTTCATCAAGTTTCTATACAAATTTTGAAAAAAAATTGAAATTTTTTGAAAAATATGCTCAAAAATGCAACAATGAAACCTTAAGTCTGAAGCATATAGGAGTGGGTGGAAAGTGAAGTATGTACCACCCACCCTCCACCCCGAACTTAGAAATTTGATCGTCCTGAGCAAACTCTAAATCCGAGATGGAGGAGAAAATTCATGTCGGTTGGACCACGAGATGTGGTTGTGTTCCAATCAGCGTGCATCCTCCATCTAAAAATCTCAAAAATGAAGACTAGTCAAAACTTAAGATAGCATCTTGTGATGTGATTTTTATTTAGTGCAAAATTTTCTAAAAAGTAAAAACAAAATTAAAGAAACAATCTAATTTGAAATTAAAAGTAAAGAGAAAAATTACTGATCGGGTTGCCTCCCGACAAGCGCCTTTGTTTTACGTCGATGGCTCGACGTGGATACTATCACCATGGTGGGGCTCTGGGTGGAGCTTGAGCTAGATTGACATGTTCTTTTGGTGGTTTCTTTCTCAGCCATTCATTAATCTTTGACATGATTATGGCCTCTTGTATTCTTCCCCATACAGAGCAAGCATTGTCAGAACACATAGGGAAACAACGTGAGTTATGTTGAGTTGTTCTCTGTTGCTCAATCCAAGGTGGAGAATAGTTGTAGGGGATCTGAACGGCTTCATTGATGAAGTAGTGATGTTGATGCCCAGAAGTAAAGATCATTTGTTGATGCATTATCCCTTCATTGTAGTAATGATGGTCACTGATATCAATCAGATATGGATCTGGGGGATGTTCTCGGTAGAAACTACAGTTCAGATCTTGTTGTAGCAGAAAGATGAAATCAGTAATCTCTGTCTGTTGGGCTACTGGTGCATTCCATAGGATGGTTGTTTCTAGATGAGGAGGATCGTGGATACCTGTAGAAGGTTCAGTATGTGTAGCCACAAGATTGAGAGGTGTCTCCTCCATAGTTGATGAAATTTCTTTTTTCTCTATGTAGACTGGTTCACTCTCAGACTTCTCTTCATCATTGACTTTTTCTGAGGGAACGTCAGATTTTGAAGAAAGGAATTTCTTTTGCATTTGAGTGAATTGATTAACATAGTCAACAACGTATGCTTCTTCTTCTTCAGTGCACTCCTTAGTGTTTTTAGATGCATGGAAATTAAAAGATTGGTCTCCCACCCTTAGGGTCAAAACTCCAGCTTCAACATCAATCAGAGCTCTAGCAATGGAGAGGAAAGGTCTTCCAAAAAGGAGGGGGTAGCATGGATTCTCCCTGATATTCATAATGACAAAATCACACAGGACATATAAATCCCCAAGCCTTACAGGAATATCTTCTATAATGCCAATTGGCTTGATCATTGAGGAGTCAGCAAGCTCTATGGACATTCTAGTGGGAAAGAAGTTGGTGAGGCCCAGTTTGTTGCATAGGTTGGGAGGAATGACAGAAATGCTAGCTCCAAGGTCGGCTAGGCCTGGTCGGTTGACAGAATCACTTATTGAGTAGTTAATTCCAAAGGTTCTTGGATCCTTATGCTTGTGAGGCATCCAATCCATCACTAAATAAGATGATGTTTCTGCCAATTTCGCCATCTGATGTTCTTCAATTTTGTATTTCCGACTGAGTAGGAGTTTGAAAAACTTTGACCATTGGGGCATCTCAGCCACGGCATCCAAGAGTGGGATATTGACATACAACTTTTTTATGATTTTCTTGAATTTTTTGAACCTAGTATCGAGCTGGGTAAAGTTCAGTCGATTTGGAAATGGCACACGAGGTTTGTAAACTGGGACAACTGGCTCAGGAGAGTCTTCTGCATCAGCAACAATAGGTTCCTTAGAACTTGCCTTGTCGGTCTTATCATTCTGAGTGGCCACTGCACTATACTCAGCACCTTGGACATTTGTCACGGCAATAGGAGTCGTGGATTCTGGTAGGACAAAGACTGAACGAGTTTTCACAGCTTTAAGTTGTTCCACGTGCCTCAGACTGTCTTTCAGTTTCCTAGCTAAAGCTCCAGCAGGTGGCTTGAGGCTAGCTGCAAGTTGAGCTAGTTGAGTTTCAATGGCCTTCTGATGGGCTTGTTGGTTAGCTATCAACGTCTGATGTGCATGTAGAATCTTCTCAATGGCTGACAGTTTGTCATCCAGAGAAATGGGACCAGCTTGGTGTTGATAAGGGGGCTGGTTTGGATCTTAGAACTTATTCATGTTCTGGAAGTTACTTCTGAATTACTTTGGTTTCCAAAATTCTATTGTTGGTAGTTTGAACCAAGTTGATGTGAGTTAACCACTCCCGAAGGATTTCCATATTGAAAATTGGGATGGTTCCTATTATGACTTGGATTGTAGTATCCTTGACTAGGGATAGTGTTAACAGCATTCAGACTTTCCATCTAGCCATTATCTTCTTGTCCATTGACTTTGCTCAGAATAATATCATAAAGAACATTACATGACAAGGTAGAGTGGCCATTACCTTTACAGGATTCATAAAACAGAGAGGCAGATTTGACTTGCTCTTGTTGTTGAGGGGGTGAGTGTCTTCTTTCAAAAACAGCAATAGATGATTCAAGATGATCTTGCTTGGCGACTAGGAGCTTGAGAGATTCGGAAATAGACTTGTATTCAGGAGTAGCTTCAACCATGGCTACCTTAAACCCTCCTTTTCCTATAGATCTATCCCAATTAGCTTGATTTTCATCTCCAAGGGTGACAACCTTCCATGCGCTATCATAGCTTTGACGCATGAAGTTACCTCCATATGAGGAGTCTAAGAACCTCTTGATATTGTCATACACACCCCTATAGAAGATCTTAATGAGTTGATTCTTAGGAATGCCATGGTGTGGACACTTGCGTAGAAGCTCCTTGTATCTTTCCCATGCTTCAACAAGGTATTCTCCAGGGACCTGAGTGAATTGAGTTATACGTCCCCTGATTTCATAGGTGAGAGAAGGAGGATAGAACTTTTCCAGAAAGACATTTTGAAGTTGTTCCCAAGTGGTGATGGGCTCGCGCTGCAAAGAGTTGTACCAACTCATAGCTCTATTAGCAAGAGAATACTTGAAGAGATAGAGTCGGATGGCATCATCGGATACTCCATTTTGCTTTGTCATAGCACATAGATCAATAAACCTCAGAAGGTGCTCCTGACTATCTTCTCCTTGTTTACCATAGAATGGACTGTTTTGAAGCAAGGTGATCCAATGTTCTCGGATCTCAAAGTTTGGAGCGTTGATGGGAGGAGGTTGCATAGGATGATGAACATCAGTAGCTTTAGGGATTGAGAACTCCCTAAGGTCTTTTTGCAGTTCTACTGCTTGTACTGCTGCTTGAGCTGCTCAGATCTCTGTTTCAACTGTAGCTCTGGCTTCTTGCATAAGCCGATCTCTTTATGCAACAAGGGCTTGAGCAACCCTTTGGGCTATTTCCTCCTCTTGAGCCATCCTTGCTTGGTTCTCTCTGTTTAGATGACGAAAAGTTTTGTCTATCTCAGGATCAAAGCTAGCAGTGAGACTGGGACTATTTGAGCGGTGCATGCACTAGTCTTAATTTGTTGGTACCTGGGATGGAAAGATTTTTCAAAAGTGAGATTGATGGAGTAGAATCAAATTCAATTGAATGATCAATTATATCAAAAGAAAAAGCAAAATCCTAGATTAGCCTCAAAAGAACTACATTTGACTAACCGATTCTGTTGTCCTCGGCAACGGCGCCAGAATTTGACGTGGTCTATTATCGCACTAACAAATTCACTCGGGGTTGAAATCCCTGAGTTTTTACCAAAACCTTGTGCAATAATACCACCTGCAAGTGGATGGGTCTTATCGCAGTATAGTTAAGGATTGAATCCCAAGGGACAATGTTTTTAAGAATCGTTGCTAGTCTAGTCTAGTTCAAGTAAGGGTAATATTTAGAACAAAGTTTGATTTGAGTTTAACTAGACTAAATTCAAGAAAGTAAAGAATAGAATTAAAGTTGAATCTAGATTAATGATGGGATCACTGGGGTGGTCTCAGGTTTCACTACCACTACACATGCAAATATATCCAATCACAAACATCCAGGCAAGATCTAACTATCCAAATAGAACTGCTACGAACCCTCCTTGAGGGATGTTTAGGTTCGCGTAAGCATCACCTTAGGCATCATATGTCTCGTCGCCATCTGGATCATGTACTTACGGTTCCGAATATACAGATATCCAACTGAAGTTGTGGCCCTCCATGAGGGATGTTTAGGCACACAGAAGTGTCACCATAGGCTAGATAGCTTGTCGCCTCACGGATCATACACTTACGACCTCAAGGAATCCTTTTCTATTTCTAGTCAGGGAGTCAACCGTGTTAATCGACATTCTATCCTACATATTGAAGTTCTCGCAACATAGGAAAGAACAAGATAAAAGCAAGCAGGTGATTGGTCTACAAGCAAACATCGACAATTAACAACGAAATAGAAAGTTATATACATTTCCATGGAATGTCAAAATGAAAGGACATGAAAGCATGGGCAGCGGGGCTAGTCTCCGCACCCCAGCAAAAAGGAACTACTCGCTCATGATGCGAGAAACAAGAAGAACAAGAGAGAGGGAAGATTTCGCCATGAGCATGATGCAGAAGGTGGTCACTGCTCGGTGAAGATGATGCGGTCTTCTACGCCGTGTCAGAGCAGATCTGGATGAGGAGTGAGGGACACCAAGACAGACTGGGCAGTCTTTCTCTCTCTACCTTCCTTTTCGTCTCTCCCTCCTTGCTCACAGCAGGAGGAGCAGGTTGTGGATGCATAGGTGGAGTGGATGACGAGCGGATGTACAAGCTTGCCTCTTAGCTTGGTTGTAGAGATTGTCCTCCACCAGGGGTCAAGTGCTTCTCAGGCATAGCCTGGTGGTGGAGTGGAGGATGAAGAGAAACAGAGGTGGAGGATTTGCCCAAGGGTCGAGCGTTCTAGGTGCAGCTTGGTGGTGGTGGTGTTGTAGATCGGAGGGAGCAGGAGTCGAGCTCACAAAGGAGCAGCCTGGTGGCATCCCGGATCTGATGCCTCAAATGAGGACCATGTTGGTCCTCGTTATAGGCTTGGATGGGGTCTTCATGATTTGGACCCAGTTACAATTTTCATAGTTTGGACCCTTTGTACATCTTCATGGTTTTGCTTTAACGGTTTCGGAAACTATTTAGTCTTCTCACGGTTTGCTATTATCATCCAAATAGTTTTGTCTTCCAAACGGTCTCTACTCCAACCGGTCTTCACTTCCAAATGGTCTCGTGTGATTGCATCCAAGAGGTCTTCAGCTTCTAACAGTTTGCTCGCCTCATGGTTTTCTAGGTCACACGGTCCTGATCTTCATGGTCTTGGAGTCTCACGGTTTGGAAAACTTGAGAAACCCTCATGGTTTGGGATCTTCTCAGTTTGGCTTCATGCTCCTATGACTCTGTCTTCACGATTTATAAACCGTGATGGTTCCTCACGGTCTGTGACTCTCATGGTCTTGGCTTATCGGTGCCACCTCCAACCGGTCTCAGTGTCCCGCCTTAACAGTCTGCTTTCAACCGGTCCTCGCCTCGCGGTTTGGAAGGGTCACTACCACACGGTCTCACGACAGTGCACCTTCTCACAATTTGGTGGAGAGAGCAATGCCTTCGTGTCCAAGCAGTTTCAAGGATCAACGGCCTCCAATCGGTCTTGGAGACACCGATCAGTGGCCTTCACAGTTTGACGCTTCCCCAGTTTGGTGATGGTGGAGCAGAGTGTTGTGTGCTCGAGCGGTAGGGTGAGCGTCGAAGATAGAGGTGGTTGCGCTCAGGCGAGGTGGGCGATGCCTATAGTAGGTCAATGATGGTGGATGATCGAGCAAGGGGACCGAGGGAAACAGATCATTGGTTGCGGGGTTGCAGGTGTCGAGGTGGTTTAGGGTTGCAGTGGGGAGCATGGCAATGAGGAGGACGACGTTGAAGAGAAGGTTGAGGAGTCATTAGCGATGGCAGGTGGAGTTCTTTGCGATTTTTGGACTGTGAGGACTCTCAATGTAAGGACCCTGACCCTCGCTTGGGGCTTACCTTGTTTGCTTTGCCTAAACCCTGTGTTTAGATGCTTGCTGATCGCTTGAAGTTGTTATTAGGGTTTGTTTTGTGCTTCTTTGAGAGGTGGAGGTGCAACTTGCAAACTACCTAAGTTTTAGGGTTGGTATGCAAGTTTTTCACATTGAGAGATGTCATTCTCTCTCCTTGCATCCTCTAGGATTGAGAGGATGGGTTGGGCTCTTTGCTTGATTAGCTTTGGGCTTTGTTGAGCCTTGTTTGAGTGGTGTCGAGCCTTGTTGGAGCCTGTATCGAGCTGGACCTTGGTGTGTTGGCCAGAGGAGTGCTTGCTTGTATCGGGCAAGCTGTGTATCGGCCAGGGTTGTATCGGCCAAGTGGTGTATCGTCCATGGCACCATGTTGGGTGATATACACCTCTCTTGACCTAGCCTCGTTTGTGTCACCACCTTTGGACAAGTGGTTGTTGCTTTGCTAGTGGATGGCAACTCATGGGCATGTGTTGTTGGGGTGCTAGCATGTGGCACTATCCTTGAAAGAGTGTGCTAGGGGCGGGTGCCACCTTACCTTGCTCTTCCCCTTCACCCCTTAGTATATAGATGACCCCCCTTGCTTGCTAGGTCTCTTTGGTTCCTTTAGTTGCTTCCCTTCCTTTGGTGGTCGAGCTAGGAGAAGAAAGGAGCAAGTGGTGGCCGATGCATCTAGTGTCTTGGGCGACACACCTTGCTAGCTTGTCCCTTTCCTTCTCTTGTGGTAAGTATCTCTCCCTTTCCTTGGCACCTTCTTCTTCTCCCTTCTCTTCGGCCATGGTGGTTACAAGTTTTTCTTCTTTATGATGGCCGAAGGCGGTGCCTTGGAGCTTGGTGTTAGGAGCTTGGAGCTTTAGAGCTTAAGGCGGGTTACATAACTCCTAACTCTACTATACTACTTCTTTATCATGTTTCTTTGCTATATGTTGTGGCCATGTCATCTTCTATCTATGTTTCTTGCTTTAATGGTTATAAGGTTGCCTTAGACGTACCCTAGACCTTGTTGAGATGGTTGCCTTGGGATGGTCAAACCATTGAATGTGGAGTTCTTTGGGCAAAACCCCTCTCTCTTAGTTGTTGAGAGGTGAGCCTAGGGTTTCCTAATTCCATGGTGTGTGTGGTGTGTTCTTGGGACAAAATCCCTTTCTCTCCCTTTGGTTTTGAGAGGTGAGCTTAAGGTCTAGTTGTGTGGGAAAAACCCCTCTCTCCCTTAGTCGTTGAGAGGTGAGTCTATACTCTAGTTGCTTGGGCAATACCCCTCTCTTACCATGGACTTGAGAGGTGAGCCTTTGGTTGGTAATGACCCACCTTGTTGCTCGATAAGTGATGGAAGTTGTGCAAAACCCCTCTCTCTTGGTTGTTGAATGGTGAACCAACTCTCTTGACCTATTAGGGTTTCTTGGTGGCAGTCTTGAGGTTGAATATGACCAACCCATCATGGCTTTTGAACCCTTGCATGATACCCTAAGTTGTGTTCTGCCCAATATCCCTCTTCTAGGGTTGAGCTTGGGCGATATGCTAGGTTAACACCTTGTTGACCTCTTGACCGATATGGACCTTCACCCAAGATGTTGTTGAATGATATGTCCTTAGCCGATATTGTAACATACTGAATTTTGAAATTTGTTTTGTCACTCTTTCCCATATTTTCCTTTCATTTCTATCCTTATTGGCCTTTCTATTTAATTAGTGGAATTTATAGTGGTTTAGTGAACATTTATTCACTAATTGTACCAATATAAGGGTTTATGCATAAATACCTCAGTGAAAGCTTAATTACCATAATTAAGTGCTCTAAACCTTAATATAACTTTTTTATATGATTTGAAAACATAAAATGATCCTAAGTTTCAAATTTTGTTCAATTTGGATGTTGTTTGTGCAAGTTATGCAATTTTAGGTACATTCTGGACTTTTATGCAATTTACCCAATTGGGAGGTTTTCTTTGCAAATTATCAACTGAATTTTAATCCTTAGATATTCCCTTACCATTAATGAGATTTTAAACCATTGTAGAACCTATTTTCACCTTGGTTTGATGGTATTTCTTTCCAAGGGCATTATAGGGATTACCCTCTTTATAAAGATGCTTATCCTTAAAAGCTATCAACCAATGAGGTTATTTCTTTCTTGAAAAATGGTGGGGATGGCCTAGAAGGATCTATGGGCTCTTAGGACTGACTTTTGATATGCATGAAGCCTCTATGAGATGTCCTCTTGCATGGCCATCAATCCCTAGGCTAAAGACACATGGAAAGTCCCTTAAGACACCTCATGCTTCACCTCTCTCTTTATATAGCCATGTATACCCCTTCCCAACTCACAATTTGAAAACTATTGCTCTCCTTTTCTTTCCTCTAGCTTAGATAATAGTTCCTTCTATATTTGGCCATGCAGTTTCTATCCCAAGGTAATAGAGGGAGCCTACCTTGGTGAAGAAGGCTCCTAGGGCTTCTAAATTGCTCTATTAGGGTTTCTAAAGCTCCTCCTTAGTAATTTCGACCAAAACTAGTAAGTTTCCTCCCTTCCTTCCCTATTTTCATATTATTAGTCTTCCTTACACCCTATTACAGGTCGTAACCATGGACTTCCATGGTGAAACCCCACCTAGAACCCTAAAACACCTCATTTCTATGCTCTTTTTCTAGGGTTTATCACCTCTAAGTTGAGAAGGTGATCTTTGTCCAAGAAAGGAGCTAGGCTTGGAGAAACCAGACCTACTAAGCTCAGATCCTTGCTGTTCGGACCTTCTTATCTTCCCTAGAGGTGAGTTCCATAACCCACTTCTCATATATTGCTTGCTACATGCTTAAAATTCATGCATCTATGTTTAAAATCGATGATTTCCATCTCTATTTACCAAGTTCATCTAGGGTTTTGGTTTCTTACCGGTTTACCTTCTCTATAAGATCTAGTTTGGATAACTATTAATCTAAAACCATGATATTAGGTCGAATGATGTTTTCCCTCCCTCTCTCTCTCTCCCTTTTCTTATCTCGTTTGGTTTGATGATGTGCCGGTTTTTTATTGGCCGAATTTCAATAATTCGTAACTTTTGATTCCTTTGTCCAAAAACTAAAGTAAAATACGTCCTAAACTCAAAAAAACATTTTATTTTCAATAATAATATTTCCAAGTATTGGTTTTGAGTTTTGTCGATGGTGGTTTTCTAGAAAATGATTTAATCACTTAAAAATCACCAAAAATACACTCTAATCATCGTAACTCCAAAATATGAAAAATTATATGATTTCTTAATCAGAAGAACCTAACTAAGTCTATGGTGATGTTATCATAGTCTAAATCGAGGTTTTTCTATAAAAAGTAAAAATATGGGTTTTCTCTACCTTAATGCATATATATCATTCTAATACATGTATACGAATTGAAAATAGGAAAAATTGATAATGGACTCAATCAAGTGATGAAAGTGGGTAATATGAATCATAATGAAAGGTATGTGCTATGTGTGTGCAATCCCTATTTATGTATGTGCATTCCTTACACCCTATGTTGGGATAATTGTATCCAAACCCTATATTTCCCTAATAAGGCTTAAATTAACCCTAAATATTCTATTCTTGAATCCTAATGTTGTTCATGCCTCAAATTAGATTATAATTTCTTCTTGTTTGGGTCTTATACCCCACTGCCATGCTTAATGAATATTATGACTACTCTTGCCATGACTACTTTACTAGCATGTGGATTTATGTTCTATTTAATTTTAAGTAGCGGTACTTATGTACAACTACCCACAGAGGGCATGTAAATAATCACCCTGGGGAATGTCTTATTCTCCCCATAATATTGTAGGTGACTGGGAATGTCTTATTCTCCCCTCACCTAAGGTTAGAGGTCTGGTAGGTGCCTCAACCCTACTTAGTTAGGTAGGCATAATTATCTTACATGCAAATCCTTTTTCATATAATTGTTAATGGAGAGTTTCTTTTGAATATAGCCTCATATTCTTGTTATCTTCATCATATGATGAACCCTAGCCTGTTTTTATTTGTTGTACTTATCTTGATATCCCAGATTAGTTTTGTGACACATACTTTTCTCCCCTTTCCCTTTTTCTAGATGCTTTCCCAACCACCCAGGTGCTGGTGTTGAGCAAGGAGAAGGACAAGTTTGAAGAAATTCATCTCAGGAGTAGATCTCAAGCTATTTGAAAGGATGTCTAGGTTGCTATAGCTGGATCCTTTTCTCTTATCTTTTTCTTTTGGGAACAATCATGTAATGAACAATGAAAGCCATGTAATAGGCTTAGTACTTTTATTTCCGCTGCTATTGACATTTTGTAATGTATCTGGTGCATGCTTATTTACTTGGAATATTATACATGCATCCCTCAGTATCTTTTATCTTTATAAAAAGATGGATGTTTTGTACTTCCTTTAAATTTTAGTAAGGAGGTGATCTCACCTCTTTACAGTATGGTATCAGAGCATGTGGTAGTCAGAATTTGACTATTTTAGTTTTGTCTCCCTAATTAGAATCCATGCCTTACATAGTTCCTTTAGGTGACATGGTTGCCCTACAGTTGATCTATAAATGATGAAAGGTTTATTTAGGACCCTATAGTTCCACATTAGTATCATGATGAATAAAACCCTAATATACTCATAACTAAAATATGCATAACTTAATGTTGTTTAGGTTTGGCTTTAGGCAACTATTAGGGCATGAAGTTGAAGCAAAGGTGTCTAGAAAGGATCAGGTTCTGGGGGCTGGCAATATTTTCCTCTGTGCCACTTGTTTGGTTTACGAGGACTCCCATATCCATATGATACCGGCCTAGCCTAAGCTGAAATGGATTGTCTGAAATAGTTTGCTTTTAGGCAATAGTGACCTTAGACATCTATGTTGTATATCTTTGGGAACCATAAGTTTTAGGTGTATGATGACTTGTTGAGGATGGATACCCAATATAGTTCCCTTATGACCCATATAACCACATGTTTGGATAGTTATCCCTAGAACCTAAACTTTGAAGTTTGGTGTTTGGTAAGAAATCAGAGTGCGCAATGAAGTATGATGTATCTTGTATATGGTCTAGTTAGACTCACCCTTTTACCTCTAGATTAGTTTAGCTTGGTAGGTCAAACCTTTTAAGGGGTGGAGAGTATTTAGTTTGATGATGTTTGGGTAGTTAGATTTTGAGGATGAAATCTAATCCAAGGGAATGGAATCATGTAACATACTGAAATATAGCTACTCTGACTTTAGAAACCCAAACTCCCTAATTCATAAGTTAGTGTGCTTGAATCCTTAGTTTTGACCTAACAAGTTATAGTTGTAACCACATGTTTCTTTATATCCAAAATAACATATAACGATCATCTAATGAATAGTTCATATATTTGAACCCTAATGAATATCTAATGCACATAATAAGAGTAACTCACATTTTAATACTAATAATTGATAGGCATGATGTTGACCATGTCATAAACCAATAAACTCTAATGAAATGACAAGTAAGATGATTGTAACCTAATCTTAGACTTAATACATGCTAAGTAAAATATAGCGATCATATTAACCTAAACCCTAAGTTGTAATCATCTAACCTTAACATATACATCCTTAATGCCTTTCATGATACATTAATGACATTAGGTGCCATAATCAATTTACATACTTTGATATGCATAAATGATATATATAATCATCTAATCACATATTAATCAAGTCATCAATATGAAATGCATGGTATATTACCTTGTTATCTAATACACACACGATTAGTCACTTAATGTGAATCAATTTGTCATATGCCTTGCCTTGATCATTAAAATACATGAAATGGCTTCAATATGAATATGAAGTGATTTGATTCACATAAATGTGCAAATAAATTATATAAATGAATATGAGAAAATGATTAATGATGACATTAATGTGAGAAATAAATATAATGTGGCAATGAGATAACGTTTAATATAAATATATGTAATTCATGTGACATAATTTGGATTGAATGAAGATTTAATGACAAATTGAATAATTCATGCAAAATAATTCGTTATAACTTAATGTGGTGATAGTATAAGGATAATAAAGTCGAAGTTCAAAATATTAAGGATATGATCAAGTATATTGAGGGAATCAAGAAACCCATAATTTTGCTAAAATTCTTAATAAGATAAATGAGAAATATATATATATACGATGTTTCATGGATGATAATGAAATATAACTTCCTTGGTAATAAAGTGATTATGACATGACATAATTAAAATAATGGTGATAATGTGATATCATAATGAATATAATGTTGGATGAGCCAAAAATGTAAATAACGTTAAATCTCCTAAAAATGATATCTAAATAATGAAACCTAGGTGATCCTTGAGAAATTGACCTATGTTGAAATGCTTGTGGGTATTTGTTGATGAATTGTTTGGTGGAAGTTAAGGTTGCAGAAATAACCTGATGTTTTGTGATGAGATGTTGCACACTCATCCTTTCCTTCTTACTTGTGATTTTGGGGACGAAATCCTCTTTGAGGGGTGGAGTGTTGTAACATACTGAATTTTGAAATTTTGTCTTTTATCACTCTTTCCCATCTTTTCCTTTCATTTCTATCCTTATTGGACTTTCTATTTAATTAGTGGAATTTATAGTGGTTTAGTGAACATTTATTCACTAATTGTACCAATATATGGGTTTATGCATAAATACCTCAGTGAAAGCTTAATTACCATAATTAAGTGCTATAAACCTTAATATAACTTTTTTATATGATTTGAAAACATAAAATGATCCTAATTTTCAAATTTGGTTCGATTTGGATGTTGTTTGTGCAAGTTATACAATTTTAGGTACATTCTGGACTTTTATGCAATTTACCCAATTGGGAGGTTTTCTTTGCAAATTATCAACTGAATTTTAATCCTTAGATATTCCCTTACCATTAACGAGATTTTAAACCATTGGAAAACCTAGTTTCACCTTGGTTTGATGGTATTTCTTTCCAAGGGCATTATAGAGATTACCCTCTTTATAAAGATGTTTATCCTTAAAAGCTATCAACCAATGAGGTTATTTCTTTCTTGAAAAACGGTGGGCATGGCCTAGAAGGTTCTATGGGCTCTTAGGACTGACTTTTGATATGCATGAAGCCTCTATGAGCTGTCCTCTTGCATGGCCATCAATCCCTACGCTAAAGACACATGGAAAGTCCCTTAAGACACCTCATGCTTCACCTCTCTCTTTATATAGCCATGTATACCCCTTCCCAACTCATAATTTGAAAACTCTTGCTCTCCTTTTCTTTCCTATAGATTAGATAATAGTTCCTTCTATATTTGGCCATGAAGTTTCTATCCCAAGGTAATAGAGGGAGCCTACCTTGGTGAAGAAGGCTCCTAGGGCTTCGAAATTGCTCTATTAGGGTTTCTAAAGATCCTCCTTGGTAATTTCGACCAAGACTAGTAAGTTTCCTCCCTTCCTTCCCTATTTTCATACTATTAGTCTTCCTTACACCCTATTACAGGTCGTAACCATGGACTTCCATGGTGAAACCCCACCTAGAACCCTAAAACACCTCATCTCTATGCTCTTTTTCTAGGGTTTATCACCTTTAAGTTGAGAAGGTGATCTTTGTCCAAGAAAGGAGCTAGGCTTGGAGAAACCAGACCTTCTAAGCTCGGATCCTTGCTGTTTGGACCTTCTTATCTTCCCTAGAGGCGATTTTCATAACCCACTTCTCATATATTGCTTGCTACATGCTTAAAATTCATGCATCTATGTTTAAAATCGATGATTTCCATCTCTATTTACCATGTTCATCTAAGGTTTTGGTTTCTTGCCGGTTTACCTTCTCTAGAAGATCTAGTTTGGATAACTATTAATCTAAAAGCATGATATTAGGTCGAATGATTTTTCCCTCCCTCTCTCTCCCTTTGCTTATCTCGTTTGGTTTGATGATGTGTCAGTTTCTGATTGGCCGAATTTCAATAATTCATAACTTTTGATTCCTTTGTCCAAAAACTAAAGTAAAATACGTCCTAAACTCAGAAAAACATTTTATTTTCAATAATAATATTTCCAAGTATTGTTTTTGAGTTTTTTCGATGGTGGTTTTCCAGAAAATGATTTAATCACTTAAAAATCACCAAAAATACACTCTAATTGTCGTAACTCCAAAATATGCAAAATTATATGATTTCTTAATCAGAAGAACCTAACTAAGTCTATGGTGATGTTTTCATAATCTAAATCGATGTTTTTCTATAAAAAGTAAAAATATGGGTTTTCTCTACCTTAATGCATATATATCATTCTAATACATGTATACGAATTGAAAATAGGAAAAATTGATCATGGACTCAATCAAGTGATGAAAGTGGGTAATATGAATCATAATGAAAGGTATGTGCTATGTATGTGCAATCCCTATTTATGTATGTGCATTCCTTACACCCTATGTTGGGATAATTGTATCCAAACCCTATATTTCCTTAATAAGGCTTAAATGAACCCTAAATATTCTATTCTTGAATCCTAATGTTGTTCATGCCTCAAATTAGATTATAATTTCTTCTTGTTTGGTTATTATACCCCACTGCCATGCTTAATGAATATTATGACTACTCTTGCCATGACTACTTTACTAGCATGTGGATTTATGTTCTATTTAATTTTAAGTAGCGGTACTTATGTACAACCACCCATAGAGGGCATGTAAATAATCACCCTGGGTAATGTCTTATTCTCCCCATAATATTGTAGGTGACTGGGAATGTCTTATTCTCCCCTCACCTAAGGTTAGAGGTCTGGTAGGTGCCTCAACCCTACTTAGTAAGGTAGGCATAATTATCTTACATGCAAATCCTTTTTCATATAATTGTAATGGCGAGTTTCTTTTGAATATAGCCTCATATTCTTATTATCTTCATCATATGATGAACCCTGGCCTATTTTTATTTATTGTACTTATCTTGATATCCCAGATTAGTTTTGTGACACATACTTTTCTCCCCTTTCCCTTTTTCTGGGTGCTTTCCCAACCACCCAGGTGCTGGTGCTGAGTAAGGAGAAGGACAAGTTTGAAGAAATTCATCTCAGGAGTAGATCTCAAGCTATCTGAAAGGATGTCTAGGTTTCTATAACTGGATCCTTTTCTCTTATCTTTTTATTTTGGGAACAATCATGTAATGAACAATGAAAGCCATGTAATAGGCTTAGTACTTTTATTTCCGCTAAAATTGACATTTTGTAATGTATCTGGTGCATGCTTATTTACTTGGAATATTATACATGCATCCCTCAGTATCTTTTATCTTTCTAAAAACATGGATGTTTTGTACTTCCTTTAAATTTTAGTAAGGAAGTGATCTCACCACTTTACAGATATAGTTTTGCCTGATATGGAGTCTTGGTTGGTGTAACCCTAATGGGCGATATGATGCCTTGACCGATAGAGAGTCCCAAACCCTAGATTGGACGATAGGGCTACCTTGTGTGATGTGGGAGCTCCTTGGGTGCCATGGTGGACTGCCCATGATGTCGCTTGATGGATGGCAGTGGCGTGCCTTGGGCGATATGGTTTTGGTGGTTGCCCGACATGGAAAACCCTAACCCTAGCGAGCGATATGGGGTCTTGGCCGATACAGGTGTAGTGATGCCCGATATACTCTTGTGCATGGTTGCCTGATATGTTGGTTAACTCATATTTGGCTTGGTGCCCTAGGGTTTGGTGGTGACCAATATCATTTGGGTGAGGGATGATGCCCTACCCGATACCCTTTGGTGAGGGTAGGCGACACCTTTGGTGAGGGATGCGCGTAACCCGGTAACCCCAAGTTGGTGAACTTGTTGTCTTGAGCCCACATCTTTGGTTCTGATGATGAGATATGATAGTTGGGTTGTACCCAGTAATGTGGTGGCTACCTAAGGTTGATATGATGACAAGATCATGGTTGTATTCATGATGTTATGAGATATAGGGCATGGTGTATGCTCTTGGTTTGGTAACAATAATATAAGTAGTTTGACATATCATCTAATAGCTTTATGCTTCATGTGTTTATAATAATGGATGTTGTTTCAATCTTATGCACCTTAAATCTTAATGACATGACATTCATAATATGTTCTCTAAAGATCTGTAATTGTTGATCAAGTTATCTCTTCATATATGCATTCTAACCATGCAGGTATTATCAAATGAATTTATAGCCAGGTAAGAGCTATGAGGCATATGTGTTTTGTATAACACTATATAATGATGTTCCTTGTTTATGAGATAACATGTATCACTAGTATGATGAGAAAGGTCTGGTGACCTGATAAAGGCTGAGTGCCTGATTGAGGTGTTATTCTCTGATGATGAGATAAGGGATTGATATCCCATGATGATGTATGATGATGAAGCCTCGAAGGGCAGTGGCATTATGTGATGAGGGATTGAGATCTCATGGCAATATGATAATGATAGTAATGGTGTGACACAATGTTTTTTATGTTTTATTACCTAGTTGCCTCAACAATTCATTTAAAATATACTAATTAATTACATATGAACATTTCATGTAGTTTGCCCTGGCCATAGATCCATCATCGTCAGTAGCTGGTGATGGTGAAACATGTTATCCTATGGGATTACCTGGAGTGCATATTGTTGAATATGCGGGGTTTCTCCTAGCTGAAAATAGGAGGATTAGAGTACAACTTTGGTTATAGACTCAGTATGGTTAGAGCATGGTGAATGTTGGTTGTTTACACAAACGAGTTTCAATCCAAGTAATGGATAGTTTACTCAACTTAACCAAACTCCGCAAGTATACGGAGGTATTATAGTCAAGGTCAAACACAAGGAGCTGAGCTAATTTAATTGAACGCAACAGTACTAAAGTTCAACAATCTAGACCAATTTTAAAGAGTAGAAGAGATTTGTTCTAAAAGCATAAGAATTTGGTTTTAACTACAAGAATTTCAAATTTTAATTAACAAACAAGGATTACAAGGAAAGTTCAATTTCAGAAAGTTAATGAATCTTGGACATTAGGATTTCACTCACATACCATAGCAATCAAGAGAACAAGATAATTTAAACTTACATAAGATCACGTTTCAAGGAAAAGTTGTGTTACATTTCACCTCCCGATGTAAATGTAACGATCACAACTCAAAACAACACTCTCGTGCTTGAATTGCATTATGATCACAAACAGTCCCTCAACTCATTCCTCTCTACTCTCGTAGAAGAAGAAGAGTTTCCAAGAAAAGTGCCTCCATACATTCCTACTTGTCTTCTCAAACTAAGCAAGAAAGTAGAAAATATGCATATAAGGTGGCCAACAAAACATGCAAGGAAAGAGTAAATCGGCACTCTCAAGGTAAAGAAACAAGAATCAAATGCATTTAGTATGAAATCACTTGTTCATTACATGCTATGACATGGGAGTTACTCTCCCATGCCTAAGAAAAAGAGGTCTACTCGTCCATAACAATGTACAGTAGATTTGCTACAGAAATTTTAGTGCTAGACATGGTTTAGAGAAGAAAAGACAAGGATAACTGAAGATGTAACCACAAGAAGCAAGAATTCCGGCTTTAGGACGAAATTCCCCTCCTTTAGCTGCTCCAAGTCGGGCTAACTCCTCTCTCAAGAAGTTGCTCGGAGTTAGCGACGCTTGGCTGCACCTTGAAGAAGACAATGGAGAAGTAGAGAAGAAGAAGAAGTCTCTTTATGCAAGAAACCACCTTAGATTCCTCCCAAATCGTCTTCCTCTGCTCTCCTCTGGCTTTGGGATAAGAGAAACTCTTCAAATGGCCGAACGTAACTGTCCCTTGGCTTCCCTCTTTCTTTTAAAATCGTATTCTGAAATTTTAGATTTCTGAAACTGCCAGGTGCACGTCATGCATTTTGGGTGCACGTCGTGCACCTACAGTGCAGTTGACATCCGGTTGATCCGTGCACGACGTGCGCTGAGGAATTGCACACCGTGCAACTTTCCAGAACTTTCTTCAGCAGTCTGTTCTCCAGGTGCACGTCGTGTCTTCGTCTTCTGTACATTTCTGGAATCTCGCACGTCGTGCGTTCTCATCGTGCACACTGTGCATTCTGTTGTCTGAACAGACCGAATTTTCTCTGGAATGTTGAACGCCGTGCACTTTACTGCTTTAGCGAACCAGTCTTTTTTTCTGGAATGGTGCACGCTGTGCGTCTAAGTTTGCACGCCGTGCATTCTTCTGTTTCTGTAGAAATAACATCTGAATTTAGTCCTTTTTGTGGCAAATTTGCAATACAAGTTATGGGACACATAGAACAACAAAAAGATGGCAAAACTAATATGAAAGAGACTGAATTATACTATAAAGAACCAAATTTGTGTGTGATGACATGTGAAAAGATAATATACAAATCACACAACAAATCCCCCTAAGCTTAAACCATTGCTTGTCCTCAAGCAAAAAGAGCATGGAAATATAAATGAATAATTGTCAAGAACATGAATAGATCAAATGAAATGAAAGATGTGTATAAAACCAAACCAACCATGATCAACATGTTTATGCTCATAGCCATCAATTCAACTCAAACACCCAAGAAAGAGATTTTTAGTTCAGCAGGGGTGGCATCGATTTAATGAATCAATCAATTAAACAACACTAGGTAGAATTTGGATGACCAAGCCAAACAATCAGTGGATGTGCAACTCAAACTCTCAACTATTAAGGATTACAAAAGATGAAATCTTAGTTAAAAATTGACAATTTTTGTTGTACTCTCCTTTTCCCAGAAATGATATGACAAAGGATTATGGGTTCCGACACTCGGTTGCTAATCTAGGCTTATGCACACATGGAGTGTCGGTTGGGGTATTTTACCCTCTTTTAAGACATACCACCTAACCATCGTGGCCAGATCGGACTTACACTAGGCTAGCATGATATGTGGGCAGATTAGCCATCTTTATTGGGTATAAGAGTTATTTCAATTTTTCCAAAACATGGGAGAGTCAACTAAATTGCAACATTAACTAGATTTCATTCATCTATTTTGAAAAAATTTCATTGAAAGAGTGTTTGCAAATGCACTAAGAGCTTGGCAAGGTCATCCCGTATTCTAAATGATGTTGTAAGTTGATTTACTCACAAAAACTGAAACCATAACATGTTTTAAGCAATCAAGGATGTGAAAGAATGAATGTTCAGGCTAGAAGCATAAACCAAAGTTAAGCACAAGTTGATGGTCAAAAGGTTTCATTTGATTACTGCATGCTTTTTACAACTTCTTCAAATGATATTTCTCATCAAAAGAGGACAAACAGTTAAGCATAGGAATTTTTTCCACATATAAAGGATGAATCTCATAACATACTAGACTTTCTATCTGAAAAGAAGAACTGAAAACAACAACTGAAAAATAAAAACAAAACAAAAGCAAATGACAAGAAGCAAATAACATGAAAAACAAAAACTAAAAGAACTAGGATACCAATACCGTCCGGTTTCTCCCCCCTAAGTTTGAAATCAGTAGTGTCCTCACTTCTTTAATCGAACTTTAGGAGTTCACAATCGGATACCTGTCATGAATAGATCAAAAAAATGATCTGCCGCCTCCCTGCTCAGGGAAGAATTGACTAATGATGTCAGGCATATCCATCGGCGTTGCGGATGATTCTGGCAGCTGTCGCTGGTAGTCCTGGGGCTGCTGTGGAACGTCTGGAGCTGTGGTCTCCTAGTGGGAGGGGGACTGGAATGACTGTGGTGCTGGGTAGTGGCCTTGCGAGATGTGCCACACATCCATCTGGTTGACCATGTCGTACATAGTTGAGGAATGTGCACTCAGATGGTCAAACTTGGTGTCATACTGCGCGCCCATCTGGTCTAGGCAGGTGTCTAAATGATCAAATCGCCATTGCACATAGCCGTAAAGGTGTTGAACATCTGGCATTGTCCAGCCGTACTCAGTCTGAGTACCAGTGGACGGTGGCAGAGGGGTAGGGGCTCCTGGTGTAGGCCCTGGAGTAGATCTGCTGGCACCCCTGGTGGGTGTCTCCTCATCAGTTTCTGGTTGTAGCTCTACTTTCCAAGTGGCCTTGTTCTTTATGTCATTCCAACTTGCATCGGGGATTGTGATGAACTGTTTCTTTGTGATAAAAACCTTGAACTTTGACGTGTTGTTGCCATGTCTGGAGATCAGACTGCAAGAGATGAGATAGTTTATATCCACAAGGTTCTTCCCCGGTGCAGGTTCAAGGGAACCTACATCCAAACCCAACTGCATAGCGAGGATGCTAATTAACCCGCCACACATGATGTCGCCTGCCTCTCTTTTCTTTTGCTTCTTAGTATCAAGCAGCTTGTGTACAATGTAATATCCAGAACTTATTTGCTCATTTTTCACCAAACACCATAAGAAGAAAAGATCAGTTTTTCCCACAACACCCTGAGTTTCGTTCTTTGCAAAAGGTCTTGTGCTAAGAAGGCGATGAATAACTCGGAAAACAGGATTGTGGATGCTAGAAGCCCGAGCATTCCTTGCTCTATGCACTGTATCAGAAGTAATTTCAGACCAAAACATATCATTGTTGAAAGCTGGAGGATAATCAGTATAACCACAAAGGTTGCATTTAAGCAAAGTGCAAAACCGCTCAAGATTCATAGAAAATGGTTTGTCCAATAGGCGGAAACTGATATTTTGATAAGGTATTTGACGGTGTTGTGGGTCACTCTCAGCTTTAAAAGTAGTGAGAAACTCGTACACAAGGTGCGGGTAGGTCTTAGCAACCCGGGTGCAGAGATAGTGTAAACCCAAAAAAGTTAAGTGATTTACTACCTCGTCCTTGAAACCCAGCTTGGTAACGGCTTCTTCACACATGTACCGTGAAGGAAGAACATGCCTTGTAATGAGAAATTGGTATTCGGCGTCTTCTTGAGGCTTGACCCTGAATTGTGTGGATGGTACAAAAGATTGCGGCGTTGGTGCGGAGGATCCTGCTTCAGCTGTAACGTAATATCCTGGGCGGCTACCGAACTTCTGCTTGATTGGTGCCATCAGTCTATAGGGGTGCACGGTGTGTAGATGGACTATTCGTCTGCTTCAGACAGGTAGATGCACGGCGTGGAGATGTAGTGCACGGCGTGCACTTGCAGAAATGGGGCAAAATTCAAGATCTGCACAGACGGCAGCTAGGACGCCCAACGTGGATGCTGGTGCGGCGGTGGGGCGGTTGTTGTGCAGCTGCGGCTGGCTTGGTCGACTGAGAAGCTTGCTCTGGCGGCGGGGTGACATGCCGATAGCTTTGCAGCTGGCTTGACGACGACGATGCACTACTGTTGTGTGGAGAAGAGAAGAATGAGGTGGAGGTATGTCGGTGGAGGCTTGATGGCGCTACTGGTAGCTGGAGGCGGCGATGGTGTTATGCACGACTGAAGGAGAAGTTGCTGGCACGGAGAAGAACAGTGGTGGTCGCCAAGATCCAGCCATTGGGGCTACTTGCTGGGCGGAGGAAGCGGTGATGGCACGGAGAAAAGGCGGCTCGAAACGAGAAGGTGGCCGACCTGTGCATGGCTGCGGGATGCTTTCACACGGCTGGGGGATGAGGCGGAGCGGTGCACGGCTAAGAGGCTGGTGGTGCACGGCTGCAGATGGCGGCTAGGGTTTGGTTGCATGACTGACGGGCGGCTGCTAGGGTCGGAGTGCACGGCTCTTGGGTTAGAGTGATTAGGTCATGCACTCCGGCCCTTTTTGTCTAGACTTTACTTAAAGGTGCACAGTGTGCGTTTTGGATGCACGTCGTGCGATTCTGTAAAGTCCAGATTCTAAATTCTCCTTTGCGTCCAGGTGCACGACGTGCGTTTTGACAATGCACGTCGTGCGAGATTCCAGAACATTTACATATTTCCATCGCCCAGGTGCACGGCGTGCGTTTGGACATTGCACGTCGTGCAAGTTTCCAGAAACTTGACAGCAATCTCGAAGTTCAGGTACACGCCGTGCAGTTATTAAATGCACGTCGTGCACATTTACAGAAAGTTGCCGAACTTTTTACTTCCCAGGTGCACGCCGTGCATGTTGAATATGCATGACATGTTAGTTTCCAGAAAGTTTTTTGCAGATCCCACATACCAGATGCACGGCGTGCAAATTGGAAATGCACGCCGTGTCAGTTTCTAGAACAATTTCTGCTATATTTTGTATTGAAGTGCACGCCGTGTCTTCGAAAGACACACTGTGCACTTTGCGATTTCTACAGAAAATTGCAGTCAGTCAGAAGTAAACCACAACGAATTGAGTAAAAATCAAGTCTATATTATTACATTCATCCATGACAAGCTTATTAATGAAATGAAAGAGTGTTTCTAATTCAAAAAACTTAAAAGAAATCTTTCCTAATGTGGGGTCAACTCCCATGAGGTCCTCCATTTAGAGTCTGGAGTAAGACTTCTTCTATAACTTTAGGCATCTTGTAGGGAGCAAGAAGCTCCTTTCTCCACTTCTTCTCCGCTTGAGTAGCGTTTGCAACGTTGTCCATTGACTTTGAATGTTCCATCTTTGCCTTGGAGTTCTACAACTCCATATGGAAAAATCTTGAGTACTAGGAACGGGCCGGACCACTTGGATTTCATTTTTCCTGGAAAAAGCTTCAATCTGGAGTTTAATAACAATACTTTATCTCCTTCTTGGAAGTCCTTCCTAAAAATTCTTTTATCATGCCAAGCTTTTGTTCTTTCTTTATACAACTTTGCATTTTCATATGCATCAAGACGAAGTTCTTCAAGCTCCTGCAGCTGCAACAGACGCTTTTCTCCTGCTCTCTTCATGTCGAAATTCAAGAACTTTATTGCCCATAAAGCACGGTGCTCCAATTCGAGCAGAAGGTGACACGATTTGCCATAGATTAGCTTGAATGGAGTAGTCCCAATGATGGTTTTATAGGCTGTGCGATATGCCCATAATGCATCATCTATTTTTAGTGCCCAATCTTTCCTTGAACTAGAGACAGTCTTTTCAAGAATAGTTTTCAGTTGCCTATTTGAAATCTCTACTTGCCTGGATGTTTGGGGATGATAGGGCATAGAGATTTTGTGAGTTACACCATACTTGGAGAAAAGATTGTTGAATTGTTTTTTAGCAAAGTGTGTGCCTCCATCAGAAATAACGGCACGTGGAACTCCAAACCTAGGGAATATAATCTTTTGAAAAAGCTTAATCACAGATTTGGCGTCCGGTGCTTGGGTTGGAATGGCTTCAACCCATTTAGAGACGTATTCACAAGCAACAAGAATATATTGATATCTGCAGGAAGATGGGAATGGTCCCATGTAGTCCACTCCCCATACATCGAATACCTCAACCACTAAAATAGAGTTGAGTGGCATGTCGTCTCGGCGGGATATACCTCCTGTTCTTTGGCACCTATCACAAGATTTGACGAATAGATTGACATCTTTAAATAATGTGGGCCAATAGAAACCGGCTTGAAGTATTTTTGCAGCGGTCTTTTCTCCTCCAAAATGACCTCCATAAGGAGAGGCATGGCAATCAGCAATGATACTTGGGACTTCCTCTTCAACGACACATCTCCGGATTAGCCCATCGCTTCCATGCTTGAATAGCAACGGGTCATCCCAGTAATAGAACTTTACGTCATGAAAGAATTTCTTCTTTTGTTGATATGTCAAACCCGGAGGTAGCTATCCAGTAGTAAGAAAATTAGCAATGTCTGCAAACCATGGTGCTTGGATAGACGATAATGTGTAAAGTTTCTCAATAGGCAAATGATCTTGAATTGGCAATAAATCTCCAGCTTCCGTGGTCAATCTAGAGAGGTGATCAGCAACACTATTCTCGGTACCCTTTTTGTCTCGGATTTCAAGATCAAATTCTTGCAGGAGAAGTATCCAGCGAATGAGGCGTGGTTTGGCATCTTTCTTATTCAGCAAATACTTGATGGCAGCATGATCAGTGTACACAATCACTTTTGATCCTACTAAGTACTGTTGGAACTTGTTGAAAGCATATACGATCGCAAGAATTTCTTTCTCCGAGGTCGTATAATTGATTTGTGCTTCATTGAGAGTTTTGCTGGCATAATAGATGGCATGAATCTTCTTGTCTCTCCGATGTCCCAAAACAGCTCCCACTGCATAATCACTTGCATCGCACATAAGTTCAAAGGGAGAATCCCAATCTGGAGGTTGGATAATTGGGGCTGAAATGAGAGCCTCTTTGATTTTGGAAAAGGCTGCTTGGCAATCGTCATCAAATACAAATTATGTGTCTTTTACAAGAAGAGAACATAGCGGATTTGCAATTTTCAAAAAGTCTTTAATGAATCTTCTGTAAAAACCTGCATGTCCTAAAAAGCTGTGAATGTCTTTTACCGAAGATGGAGTAGACATCTTCTCAATTGCTTCAACTTTTTCCCTGTCCACTTCAATACCCTTGTTAGATACCACATGTCCTAATACTACACCGGATTGTACCATAAAATGGCACTTCTCCCAGTTTAGTACTAGGTTGACCTTTTTACAACGGGCTAAGACAAGACACAGATTTAATAAGCATTGATCAAAAGAATCACCGTACATGCTGAAATCGTCCATAAAAATCTCCATTATATTTTCAATAAAATCGGAGAATATAGTCATCATGCACCGCTGAAAAGTAGCGGGAGCATTACAAAGACCAAACGGCATACGGCGATAAGCATATGTTCCATGAGTGCATGTGAAAGTGCTCTTTTCTTGGTCGGGGGGATATATGGGAATCTGAAAAAAACCTGAATACCCGTCCAAGTAACAGAAATAGGAATGTTTGGCAACATGTTCAAGCATCAAATCAATAAAAGGCAAAGGGAAATGATCTTTGCGGGTTGCTTTATTCAAACTCCTATAGTCAATACACATACACCATCCGGTAACCATGCATTTTTGTATTAACTCATCATTATCTCCTTTTATGAAAGTTGCACCCCCTTCTTAGGTACCACGTGAATGGCACTAACCCAAGGGCTATCACTTATTGGATATATGATTCCAGCGTCAAATAACTTGAAAATTTCTTTCTTTACCACCTCAAGCATATTTTGATTTAAATGTCTAGGTGGTTCAACAGTTGGTTTAGCATCATCTTCCATATTTATTCTGTGCATACAAATTGAAGGATGAATGCCTTTTAAATCCTCTATGGAGTAACCAATGACATCTTTGTACAAACGCAATTCGGCAAGCAATTTATTTTCTTGATCATTGGTTAATTCACTATTTATTATGATAGGAGATGTAGAATTTGGGTCAAGAAATGCATACCTTAGCCCAGGTGGAAGGGCTTTTAATTCTACCTTTTTGCCTGTCGTACTTTCATCAATTTTATTTTCAACAAGTGGAGCATCTTCATCAATAGTTGTTGCTTTAGAAATAGAAAGTGCTCCAGGAATTTCAGAATTATTGAATTCAGTTTTATCATCATCATAAAGATCAACCATCAAGTCAACATCATCTTCACTAACATTCTCAACAGGATCAACAATATCAAGCAAGCATATTTCTTCAACACGTGTGGGTGCTTTCATAGCTTCATAAATAGAAAATTCCATAGCCTCTCCCCCAACATGTAAAGTGAGCTTCCCTTCCCGAACATCAACAAGACATCCGGCAGTTCTCAAGAATGGCCTCCCAAAAAGAACAGGGTTGGAAGGAACTTCCGCCATGTCAAGAACAATAAAATCACAAGGTATATAGAATTTCCCGATTTGTACAAGTACATCTTCCACCATACCTTTTGGATATTTAATAGAGTGATTAGCTAATTCAATAGCCATCCTTGTGGGCTTCAAATCCCCTAGATCTAATTCTTGCCATAAGGTAAATGGAATGAGGCTGATACTCACACTGAGATCTACTAAACCCTTGTCAAAAGTGGTGTCATTAATCTTGCAAGGCAGTGTGAATGCTCCCAAATCATCAAGCTTTTGAGGGAGACGATTTTGAATGATAGAACTTACTCATTCAGAAAACATTACTGTTTCTACTTGATCAACCTTTCTTCTTTTAGTCAGAATGTCTTTTAAGAATTTTGCATAAGAAGGCATTTCGGCAATAACTTCAGAAAAAGGAAGGTTTACATGTAATTTGTTGATTATGTCCACAAATTTCCTGAATTTCTGATCTTCCTTCTTATTGGCTAATCTTTGAGGAAAAGGTGCATTGGCTTTGAAAGAAGGTGGTATTTCAGCTTTACCTTTCTCCTCACTGTGATTTGGAGTGTTAGCCTCTTCTTCAACAGTTTTCTTCATGTTCTTCTCCTCAGATGGAGAAGGTCTTTCAATTTCAGCTCCGCTTCTTAAGATAATAGCATGGGCTTGCTGCCTTCGGTTTACTTCTGGCTGACTTGGAAGAGAATCGGATTGTTGAGTCCTTTGTTGATTCAAAGCTTGTTGTGCTATCTGATTTTCCAACATCTTGGTGTGGGTGGAAATTCCATCCACTTTTGTAGAGAGTTGCGCAATAGCATCTTTTAAAAGCTTATCATTTCCTCGGAGTTCCTCATTTTGTTGCATCTGTGTTGATATGAACTTCTCCATCATAGCTTCCAAAGAAGAGCCTTGGGGTTGTTGTTGCTGTTGAAAACCCCTGTTATTGAAACCCGGTGGATTTCCTTGACGGTTTACATGTTGCTGTTATTACTGCCCTTGCTGGAAATTTTGGGTGTTGCTTGCATTCCGATAAGAGAAATTAGGGTGATTTGTCCATCCCAGATTATCTTGGTTGGAATAAGGGTTGTATTGTTTGTTTACTTGCATCCCAACTGCATTAACCTGTTCAAAATTTCCTTCCATAGCATTAGGGGCAAAACAAGAAGAAGAAGTATGTCATATATTACCACAAGCTTCACACGTGGCTTCAGTAGATTGGATTGGCAGAGTAGTCATCTTCTCAAATTTCTGTGTGAGCACATCTAGCTTTACGGCAATTAGGTCAACGGCATCAATAGTATGCTTTCCTCCTTGCTTTCTGGCAGAAGAGCTTGCTGTAGAGGTGGATTTAGCTCCTATATCTCCTCCCCATTGGCAGTGATTGAGTGATATATCTTCAATTATATCATAAGCCACTCTATAGGACTTGGTCATTAGTGCACTGCCAGCTACGGTATCTAGAGTCAACCGAGTATTGTAAAACAGTCCATTGTAGAAGGTTTGCAGTAAGAGCCAGTTTCTCAAACCATGGTGCGGGAAAAGGCATTGGAGATCCTTGAACCGTTCCCATGTATCATATAAGGTTTCTCCTTCACTTTGGGAGAAATTTGTAAGCTGGTTCCTCAAGTGAGATGTCTTGCTTGGCGGAAAGTACTTTGCAAGGAAAGCATTAAGGAGTTGGTCCCAACTTCTAATAGACTTCTTGGGAAGAGACAAAAGCCACGCCTTGTCTCTATCTCTTAGAGTGAAGGGAAATAACATAAGTCTAATTCCATCGGCAGACACTCCATTAATCTTAAAAGTATTAAGATATTCCAGAAATTCTGCAATATGAAGACTTGGGTCTTCATTGGCCGTACCCCCAAAATGATTTTGCTGAATCATTTGCATCATAGAAGGGGCAATTGAAAAGTTATTTGCTTCCACAGCAGGTAGGTCAATGGCTCCACAAATATTTGTGGCAACCGGCATAGCGAAATCTTTTAGAGGGCGATCGTCCTCCATGGTTGAAATACTTGGAGTAGCTACCACAGAAGATGAAGAAGATGGTGGTGGTGATGATGGCGGTGGTGACGGTGAAGTACCTCCAAATAGTGGTTGTTCCACTCTTCTTTTTCTCCTCAAACTTGAAAGAGTTCGTTCTATTTCAAGGTCTAGCAAAGCGGATGTTTGGAGACCTCGTTGTGAATGACGCATACAACCTGAAAAATAACAAGAGAAATTAAGAACACACTAAGAGGTATATGGAAATTCGAAAATGATGAATGATGGTCTAGTCTCGAATACTAAATAGTACTTATTACTCCAATCAAATTACCGTAGCTCCCCGCCAACTGTGCCAAAAACTTGTTGGTTGTTTACACAAACGAGTTTCAATCCAAGTAATGGATAGTTTACTCAACTTAACCAAACTCCGCAAGTATACGGAGGTAGTATAGTCAAGGTTGAACACAAGGAGCTGAGATAATTTAATTGAACACAACAGCACTAAAGTTCAACAATCTAGACTGATTTTAAAGAGTAGAAGAGATTTGTTCTAAAAGCATAAGAATTTGGTTTTAACTACAGGAATTTCATATTTTAATTAACAAACAAGGATTACAAGGAAAGTTCGATTTCAGAAAGTTAATGAATCTTGGACATTAGGATTTCACTCACATACCATAGCAATCAAGAGAACAAGATAATTTAAACATACATAAGATCACGTTTCAAGGAAAAGTTGTGTTACATTTCACCTCCCGGTGTAAATGTAACGATCACAACTCAAAACAACACTCTCGTGCTTGAATTGCGTTATGATCACAAATAGTCCCTCAACTCATTCCTCTCTACTCTCGTAGAAGAAGAAGAGTTGCCAAGAAAAGTGCCTCCATACATTCCTACTTGTCTTCTCAAACTAAGCAAGAAAGCAGAAAATATGCATATAAGGTCGCCAACAAAACATGCAAGGAAAGAGTAAACCGGCACTCTCAAGGTAAAGAAACAAGAATCAAATGCATTTAGTACGAAATCACTTGTTCATTACATTCTATGACATGGGAGTTACTCTCCCATGCCCAATAAAAAGAGGTCTACTCGTCCATAACAATGTACAGCATATTTGCTACAGAATTTTTAGTGCTAGACATGGTTTAGAGAAGAAAACACAAGGAGAACTGAAGATGTAACCACAAGAAGCAAGAATTCCGGCTTTAGGACAAAATTCCCCTCCTTTAGCTGCTCCAAGTCGGGCTAACTCCTCTCTCAAGAAGTTGCTCGGAGTTGGGGACGCTTGGCTGCACCTTGAAGAAGACAATGGAGAAGTAGAGAAGAAGAAGAAGTCTCTTTATGCAAGAAACCACCTTAGATTCCTCCCAAATTGTTTTCCTCTGCTCTCCTCTGGCTTTGGGACAAGAGAAACTCTTCAAATGGCCGCACGTAGTTGTCCCTTGGCTTCCCTCTTTCTTTTAAAATCATATTCTAGAATTTCAGATTTCTGAAACTGCCAGGTGCACGCCGTGCATTTTGGGTGCACGTCGTGCACCTGCAGTGCAGTTGACTTCCGGTTGATCTGTGCATGGCATGCGTTGAGGAATTGCACGTCGTGTGACTTTCCAGAACTTTCTTCAGCAGTCTGCGCTCCAGGTGCAGGCCGTGCATTTTGGAAATGCACGTCGTGTCTTCGTCTTCTGTACATTTCTGGAATCTCGCATGTTGTGCGTTCTCATCGTGCACGCCGTGCATTCTGTTGTCTGAACAGACCGAATTTTCTCTGGAATGTTGCACGCCATGCACTTTACTGCTTCAGCGAACCAGTCTTTTTTTTCTGGAATGGTGCACACCGTGCGTCTGAGTTTGCACGCCGTGCATTCTTCTGTTTCTGTAGAAATAAGATCTGAATTTAGTCCTTTTTGTGGCAAATTTGCAATACAAGTTATGGGACACATAGAACAACAAAAAGATGGCAAAACTAATATGAAAGAGACTGAATTATACTAGAAAGAACCAAATTTGTGTGTGATAACATGTGAAAAGATGATATACAAATCACACAATAGTGAACAAGCCCATGACTCAGTGTGATAGAGCATGAATGCATTCATGGCTCGGGAGCATGGTGAATAGGCCCGTGGCTCAAGGTGTGCTAGCGTCGAGACCTATACCAAGGTGGGCTAGAGAAAAGGGTAGCCTGCAAAGCTGACCCTGTGGCTGAGGCCACTTAAGCAAGAGACTGCAGTCCTGCTTTGGATATCATACACTAACCACGAGGAGGTGAGCTCATGGAGTATGGCTCTTCCATTGACCTTGTACGGCACCGGTTTTGGGCTTTGCAGCCGAAGGTTGGATTTGAGTGGTACGGCTCACTTCCTCAGGGCATAATAAATTGTAATCCAGATGTATAGTATATATTGCTTAGGGCAAAACACGGAATATTGGTTGACGCATTGCTTGTATAGTTGCCCTAGTTATATCTCACAGTTAATTACACGTTCCTCGTATCTTATGATAAGTTCTTATATAACTTGTCTTGTCAATCATGTTCCATAAAAAATATTTGGGTATATGCCTCCCGGATATCTTGGTAAATTTGTTAATAAAGTTAGTTTTATTCAGTATATTGCGTATATGAACTGCTTATATCAGTTATCTGTTTTATCTGTTCTAGCTTTCCTGAAGTTTTATAGTTCAGCGGGGAGTTATGTTTCTCACTGGGATTGTGTGTCTCACCCCGCTGGTTTTAAACCTTTTAGGTGATCGACCTAGACGTGGTGGTGGTCGTGAGGTTGCAATCGAGCATCAAGAAGATCAATAGAAGGCAAGAGATGGATGTGCTGCTATTTTTGGGTGTTTTGTAGTAGAGTCCTAGAGTCATCCATGTACTCTTAGGTCCTTGGAGGTGTTTTGACAATGTTTCATGATGTATAACTGATATGGCTTGTTTATCCAGTTGTTGGCCTGATATGGCATGTTCTGTATATAAATAGGTGGTGAACTCTTTGTGCCTATGGGACAGTTAGGTCCTATGAGTTGTGGACATATATCAAGGTTTATGTATATTTATATAACATGTTTCCTTGTAGGATGTGGATCTGATTGTAATAGTTCCTTTCTTATCTGCTTTCCACAATCAGTTTTAATTAACCTGTGTTTTTGGTAATACGATGTTTATGATGGTTCTGCACGTTTTCACGTGGCATTTCGTTGTCTGTGTGATAGCGAGATGTCACAATAAGTTTTTGTATCAGAGCTCTAGGTTCGATGAGTCTATAGGGATCTAGGACTAGGCTTGTGTTTATTCTTGTGAGTTTTCTAGATTTTCTTACAATAACCTTCTGCCCCCAGCAGAAGATAAATCTTAAAGATGTCTAGAAATCACGAAGAACATGTTGCCGAGAGCAGTGATGTTGCATCTTTTGATGGAGCATGAGTGTGGGCACATGAAGATCGGGTGCCTGAGGTCCCCCAGCTTGACCCGGCCATTCTCAAAAACCCTGCCTATCAACACCTTATGGGGCAGTTAATGGCTACAATGAATCTCATGGTGAAAAGATTGCCAGTGCCTCCGCCAAGAGCACAGGCTCCCCATGGTGAATCTTCGGGTATTGGGAAGACCGTCGAGTGGCTTCACCGAGTCAGAGCTTCGGATTATGCTAGAACGGCTGATCCAACGGATGCAGATCTGTGGCTGACAGGTCTCGAGAAGGCCTTCTGAATCCATGAAATCCCCAAAGCAGACAAAGTCAAGCACGTTGTCTACCTTCTAAAAGGTAGTGTTGGTCACTGGTGGGCCATCAAGGAGGAGAAACGGCCTGGTGAGGTGATCGGTTGGGACGCTTTCCTGCGGGAGTTCATGAGTCGATACTTCCCGAAGACCTATCTGGACGAAAAGACCAGTCAGTTTGAGCGTTTGTGCCAAGGATTTATGAGCATCACCGAATATGAAGCCAAGTTTATGGACCTATTGAGGTTTTTTCCTCACATGGCAGTGACAGATGATGAGAGAATCAGACGGTTTGATAAAGGTCTGAGTGCTGAGCTGACGACACCTGTTGCTACTTTAGAGAACTGAGAGTGGTTTGCCACATTTGTGGAGTCTGTCCAAATGATTGAATGGTCAGTCAAGGAGAAGAGAGAGGCTATGTCCAAGAAAAGTCCTACTTCATTTCAGAAACAGAGGTTTGACAACCACAAGAAGCCAAGGTTTTCTGTACCTTCTGTGATGTAGAGATCCAGTGCGTCGTCACAGTGGTCTTCGAGTAAAGGAAGAGGGTGTGGGTTTTCGCCATCTAGAGCCCACAGTATAGCTTCAGTAGCAGTGACAGGGCCATCTAGGCCGCAGATAGAAGACAGGTCATGCTATCACTGTGGACAGACAGGGCATTTAAAGTCAAATTGCCCAAGGAGAGATGTCGAAGTGACGCAGCAGCTGAGGCGGAATCAATAGGGATCGGATAGATAACAGTCCAGTGATAACAAAGGGTAAGGACGCGGTCAAATGTCACAAGCAGTATCATCTGCTCAAGGAATCAGAGGACGTGGATGACAACAAGCAATGACTCGATTCTATGCTATGAGTCAGCGTGAGGCGATAGTCAACCCACGAGTGGTGGAAAGTCATATGGAGTTATTTCATTCTGATTTGTCTTCTTCTTACTTTGTATCTATTTTGGTTGACTCGGGTGCTACGTACTCCTTTATTGCTCGTAGTATGTTTGATAGCTGTCTTTTACCTATTAGTTGTAAGAAAGATAGCTTGTTGTTAGAAACCCCTCTTGATGGTTCCTTGATGCTTCAAGAGGTGTGTCCATCTTGTGTTCTATCTTTTTCGAGATATAAGATATAAGTGGATCTTATACCACTTGATATGTATGGATTCGATGTGATCATTGGGATGGATACCTTAGAGAAGTATATGGTTTTGTTGGACTGTGGTTCCAAGCAAGTGGTGTTCGCTAATGATGGTGAAGAGTGGATCTTCCAAGGAGATAGGAAGATTCTTCTGACGTGTTTGGTGTCAGCTATGGTGGCAGAGAAGTTGATGCGGCAAGTTGTAAGGCGTTCTTAGCGCATGTTGTGGATACCAAAGTGGGTTCTAGCCTTGAGGATGTGCCTGTTATCAGGGAGTTCACCGATGTGTTTCCCAATGAGTTTCCTAGTGTTCCTCCACCTCGAGAGATTGACTTTGAGATCAATCTAGTGCCAGGGACACAGCCAGTTGCTCAGACACCGTACAGTATGGCTCCAGCCGAGATGGCAGAGCTGAAGAAGTAGTTACAGGAGTTGCTGGATAAAGGTTTCATCAGACCGAGCACATTGTCGTGGGGTGCTCCAGTCCTCTTTGTGAAGAAGAAGGATGGATCAATGCGTCTATGCATAGATTACCGGCAGTTGAACAAAGTTATGATCAAAAACAAGTATCCTTTGTCGAGGATAGATGATTTGTTTGATCAGTTGCGTGGTGCTATAGTATTCTCGAAGATCGATCTATGGTCGGGATATCATCAGTTGAGGATAAAGGATGAGGACATATCAAAGTCAGCTTTTAGGATGAGGTATGGTCACTTTGAGTTTGTGGTTATGTCGTTTGGGCTAACCAATGCACATGTTGCTTTCATGGACCTGATGAACATGGTGTTCCATCCGTTTCTAGATCATTTTGTTGTGGTCTTCATAGATGACATCTTGATCTATAGTCGAGGCAGTCAAGATCATGAACATCATCTTCGATAAGCGTTGACTCTCCTTCGCCAACACCAGCTGTATGCCAAGTTTAGTAAGTGTGATTTCTGGTTAAAAGAAGTGACTTTCTTGGGTCATGTGATATCTACAGAAGGAGTCAGAGTGGACCCCAAGAAGGTGGAGTCAGTTGTGGAATGGGAGCAACCAAAGACACTGACTGAAGCTCATAGTTTTCTGGGTTTAGCGGGATACTACTGGAGATTTATAAAGGACTTTAGTGTGATCGCGTTGCCAATGACGAAGTTGACCAGGAAGGGTGTACCTTTTGTTTGGGATGATCGTTGTCAACGAGCTTTTCAGAGCTTGAAAGATAAGTTGACTAGTGATCCAGTGTTGATGCTTCCAGAGCCTGGGAAGGGTTACGTTGTTTTTTGTGATGCTTCCAAGAAATGCTTAGGATGTGTGCTAATGCAGGAAGATCATGTAGTTTCTTTTGCTTCGCGACAGCTCAAGAAACATGAGGAGAGTTAACCGACGCCTAATTTAGAGCTGGAAGCGGTGGTCCATGTGTTAAAGATTTGGAGACACTATCTTTATGGGGAGGTGTGTCAGATCTTTACAGATCATAAGAACCTGAAGTATATCTTCTCGTAGAGTGAGCTAAACATGCGACAGCGTCGCTGGATGGAGTTGGTCAACGATTACGATTACACCATCGAGTATCATCTTGGAAAGGTGAACCTGGTAGCTGATGCGCTTAGTAGGAAGTCTTTTCCCTTCCTATGAAGAAGGCACAGTTGAGTTCTTTGATATGCCATAAGCGGGATATGTTCGTCTCTTTGCGGCAGATGAATGTACAGTTGGAAGTATCCTTATTGGCAGGACTGTTGGAACATATGCAAGTGAAGCCTACTTTGAGGCAACAAATCAGAGAAGCACATCAGGCAGATACTACAATTCAGTTGATCAGGATAGAGTTTGGCAGTAAGAAGCGTGATGGCTTCCATGAATTTGAGGATGGACTAGTTTGTTATCATAACAGGATGGTGGTCCCCGATTGTAACATCCCTGGCCTGGGTTATGCCTTAACCCTAGATGTTTTGTTTAAGAAAGTTAATTATATGCTTGCTCTTATTTCTTGAAAAGTAATTAAGGCCCAAGAGGAACTTATGTTTCAATTTTAGTCCTTTTTGAATAATGTTGAAACACTATTTTGCTTGGTTTGGACTAATGTGCAAATTACCCAAGATTGAGGGGTTAACTTGCAAATGTTACATGGTAAAATGTTCCTCAAGTGTTGAAGCATCATAAGAATGAGAGTGATGCAGAGTTTTTGCTTGTGATAGCCTGAACACCAAGAAAGAGCTTGTTAAGCAATGTTTGTGCATTAAAACCTAGTTTTGGTGTAATGTACAAATTACCCAAAACCTAGGGTTCAATGTGTAAAATACCACTTCTAGAGAGTCCCTCATGTTTCTTGGCAGCATGTAGAGACAATAAAATGAGATGGGCATCTCATTTGAATCACTTTGGAGGATAGAGAATCTTGATATTAAAATAATCAAGATTTAAGCATAATTGAAACCCTAATTCAATTTAATGCAAATATAAATAATATTAATTGAAGTGCCCTTCAACCAAAAATTAGATGGTTGAATTTGCATAAGTTTGAACTTCCTTGTGCCTTGAAAAGGCCATGAAATATCTAAAGTGAGTGGAGAGCCCATTCACATTAGTAAAAGGAAAAGTAATATCCACTCAATTTTGGATATTATTATTATAATGGTTAAGGTGCTTAATTTGCTTTCTTTTAATTCATGGATAATGAAGAGGAATTACAAGGTGGAGGAGATGGCTTCGTATGCAAGGGATGGAGGGGAGTATGTGGCACCAATTTTGGGGAGTTAAAGGATTTTATTATCACTTTCTCTCTCATTGAAATTTCCTTATAAACATCTCATTTCCAACCCAAATGAAAGGCTTTTTTGATCCCTTTTTCTATCCTTTCTTTGGTTGAACACAAAAGAGTTAAGGAGCAACAGGAGGATGTGCCCCAACTAGGGGTGTAAACGGTGTGGGTACGGTGTGGGTCTGGCCATACCCATACCCATACCCATCTAATTTAACGGGTCCGGTTCCGGTTCTAGACCCGCATAATACAAAACTTGGACCCGCACCATACCCGTACCCGCAATAATAGTGGGTATGCGGTGCGGGTATGTGGGTAAGTGCTTCTATAAAACATCATATTGTTATGTAAGAGAAATGACTATGTTATATATATTTAACACAACAAGATATTGTTATCATATAGTATATTAACATGTAATAGTTATATTAGACAATGATATATTCTACACAATAATATTAATTGAGTAATTGTTTACATATTTGTAGTCATGATCATAACATTTAATTTATGTAGAAAGTAATGTAAATTAGTAGACATTTTGATTTTAAGTTTACATATGATTTTCATTATTGTAACTAGAATAGTTAATTCTTAATTATATGACTAGTCTCAACCTAATTGTGGTTATAGTATGATATAATCTCAATATTTATATGAGTTATACTAGTAAAGTGTGATATATAACACATTATTTTAGTCTTTAGTTATGTATAGTAGGTACACGGGTCTAGCGGGTCTGGGTCCAAGCATACGCATTATTGGACCCGCTTATATGCAGGTCCAAGGGTATACGGGTCCAAGGGTATGCAGGTATAAAAAATTAGACCCATGACGGGTTTTTTAAGGGTCCGGATTTGCGGGTCCGCGGGTCTACCCATACCCATTTACAACCCTAGCCCCAACCTATAGGTAAGCTCCCTAGTCATCTTCAACCTTGATTTCATGGTGGAAATCAAAATTCAATGTTGAATTTCTTCTTTTCTTCATCCAATCTTCAACCTTAGCCATCCATTTCACTCAAAGACTTGAGAACAAGCCTTGGGAGGTTGAGAAAGCTTCATCCACCATTGAAGGCATGAAGCTTGAAGCTTGGATTCCATTTTGAAGGCGGGTTATATAACTTGAACCCTTAAATATCATTACTGCTTGTAATTTATTCAATTTGTATTGAACCTTTCTTCTCTCTCGATTCCCTTTTGATTAGTTATTGAAATCACTATAATAATCACAACTAATTTCAAAGGTTTGAAGCTTGAAGATGATGATGTCATCTTAAGCACACACCTCAACAAAGAAAGGTGTAACCAGTTTTCAAAACCTATTGAATTAATTCGGTTTCAAAATCAGTTGAATTGATTCGGTTTCAAGACTGAATGGGTAATTTATTACAAGATCGAATGGGTAATTTATTACAAGTCCGAATGGGTAATTTATTACAAGACCGAATGAGTAATTTATTACAAGACCGAATGGGTAATTTATTACAAAATCGAATGGGTAATTTATTACAAGATTGAATGGGTAATTGACTCTAAAACTGAATGGGTAATGGATCTCAAGATCGAATGGATAATTTAAACCTCAAAACCAATTGAGGTTAATTGTTGATGTGAAAGGTGAAGATTCAATGGCTCAAATTGATTTAATTATAATGAATTCTAGAATGAATGATCCATGGATTGCAAACCCTAATCGGTTGATTGAATAATTCCTAATTGAATTGGATCAATTGCTTGGTTGATGGTCCAAACGGTCTCAAGATCGTTTGGAGGCAAACGGTCTCAAGACCGTTTATAGGTTAAGGGTTGTGATGAATGATTGAAGATCCAAGGGATGTAACTGGATGTACTCTCAATGATCTAATTAATGATCGATTCAATAGAGCAAACCCTAAAATCAATTCATTGGTTGGAGGAAACCCTAATTGGTCCAATCGGTTTCAAGTTAGTTTGGACCAAATGGTCTTGAGACCGTTTGAGTCCAAACGGTCTTGAGACCATTTGAAGGGCAATCGGTCTCAAAACTAGTTGGTGTGCATTCAGTTTCAATTGAGAAAACGGTTTCAAAACTGAATGAAGGAGATAGGGCAAGACCGTTTGAAGGTCAAGGTACTTCAAGACCGTTTGAAGGTCAAGGTACTTCAAGACCGTTTAAGGGTCTAACACCTCAAGACCGTTTGAAGGTCATGTGACTCCAAGACCATTTAAAGGTCAAGGAGGTCAAAACCGTTTGAAGGTTCAAAAGTAACAAAACCTTTTGGAGATCTAATAGTCTCAAAGCTATGAAAGATTAATTAACCCTATGATTGTTAATGATGCTTATCAAAGCTAATTACAATGGTTGTACCTTTAAGGTACTAGGGTGATTAGTACTCTTTGAGGGGTCAATCTTTGATGCTTATGGAAGCAACATCTCAACACACTAAACTAACCCTAAGTGTGCATACCTAAATGAGGGGTTGACCTAATCTAATTTAGTCTAAAGTGATCAACATCCTAGAGAGGATGAGAGAGAGAGGAATCCATATATGTATGATAATCATGTAATGGTTAAGCCTCAATACTTTCAACATGAATAAAATATGTAATTAGGGTATGATTCTTGATAAAGAGATCATGAAATCCTTATTGAGAAGGTTGATGAACCCTAACCCTAATTGAGGGCATTGATAGGTGTAACCCTAATCTAGGGTAATGATGAAACCCTAAATAAGGGTGATGACATGTGAAACCCTAATTGAGGGTGATGTCATGTGAAACCCTAATCAAGAGTGATGTTATATGAAACCCTAGTTAAGGGTGATGTCATATGAAACCCTAAATAAGGATAATGATATGTGAAACCCTAACTGAGGGTGATGTCATGAGAAACCCTAATCAAGGGTGATGTCAAGTGAAACCCTAATACAGAGATGTTATGTAAAACCCTAATCAAGGGTGATGTTAAAGTGAAACCCTAATGCAATGATGTGATGTGAATCTCTAACCTAAGGTGATGCTATGTAATGAGATGTGAAATCTTGATATGAAATCCCAACCCTGATAAAGGGTAAAGGTATGTGAAGTCCTAATATTGAGTTATAAGTGTATGAAACCCTAATCTTGGGCAATATGATGATAAACCATAACCCTAATTTGGGTAATGGGATGAGTATTCCTAATTGACATGAATTGGGAAATCCTAACTCTAATGAGGAAATAGTGATGTTACTCTTACATTGCATAAGTGTTGATATGTAATTGATATAAATGTTATCATGTGCACTAATCATGCAGGTATCATGAGAAGTTGGACATAGCCAGGTATGAGCTATGATGTTTTATTAATGAAATTATTTATGGGCCTTGTAAACCATAATATGTTGTGTTGCCTAGTGAGAGGTAATAAGAGATTAATGGGATTTAAAAGCCATGTGAAATATCTATATTGCAAGTATCATGTTTACTTTGGTCAGATGACCTGAAGGTATTAGCTACCTGATAAGTGGTAACAAGTTTTCTTGATAAACTGAGGGTTTGAATACCCATATTCCATAATCATGATGATGAGATGTTAAGGGATGAGAATGCCCCTGATGTGATAAGGGATTGAGATCCCAATGTTTTATAAAGCTTTGAAAAGGACTTAATAGAAGTAGTACACATTCTTTATAACATTTATTATAATGAATTATATTTGAAAACATGATTGATGCTAAAAGAATATGGTAATGTACTTAATTAATCAAGTGAAATCTTAACATGTAGAGCCCTGACCATAGGTCCATCATCGTCAGTAGTTTGGTGATGGTGAAACAGGTTTTCCTACAGGAACTCCTGGAGGGCATACTGTTGAGTATGTGGGGGTTATGGGCGCGAATATCCTTACACCCTAATGGAGGAATTGATGTGAGATAAACATTAAATCTCTCAATCCTTCATTATATATGCCGGGATGGATGTATCACTAGTCTCCTGAATGCTGGGATGGATGTATCATTAATCTCTCAATGATGTTAATGTTGGATCGATGTGAGATAAACATGAAATCTCTCGATTGTGAAGAGAGTATAGCTGCCACTGTAACTCTATAGCGAAGTTGCCAGTATACCCTGGAAAGCTATTAAGTGGAGACACAAGATGTCCTTCTTTTGGTCCTCACACTGACTGAGGAAGATGAGGCCATAGGAATCTGGCTCTTCCTTGACCTATGTATGGTACTGATTTTGATTTCGCAATGGTCAGTTGGAGTATGAGCGGTATACCTCATCTCCTCAGGGCTTAAGTATGATTGTAAAATGTAATTATCCGTGTAGTGTATTTGTTTAAGGTTGAAATACGAGAACAATTGGTTGATGTTATCTTGCTTAGTATAGAGGATAAATGTTATACATGTTCTTCATATTCCTTATTGGATAAGTGACATGTTGCTTTATCAAGATATAGATGAAATGACTTGAATAAGGAATAATGCTCTAATTTATTTAGACATTAATTTACCTACTTTTGAATACTTATGATTCTTCTGCTCAGTTTTATTCCATTAAATTGCAATAATAATATTTCTGGCAGAGAGTTATATCTCTCACTGGGACAATTTCAATCGTCTCACCCCCGTGGGATCCAACTTTTTAGGTAGACGCAGAAGAAGAAGCAGAAACCCTACAATAGGGGAAGAACAACAGTAGCAATAGCAACAGGGACAGCAGTGACATCCAGGTGGAGACACTGGCTGTCATGTTTTGTATATAGAGTCTTATGTGTCGTCTCTGTGCTCTCAGGTCCTCGGAGGTAGTAATTAGTTAAATAAACAGATCTGAGATTTTGGCCTGATGCCTCAATGTTTTTATGTTGTCTATGTACAGTTTTAACATGGCAGTTGATGTATGTGATCCTCGAGAAGGAATGGTACAAGACATGTACTTGTGAACCATAATGTAATAGAATTACTTTGGTTCTTTTTGAAAGAGTTTTCCAATGTATGGATCTCTTTGTAAAAGGTTTTAATTTTTAGTGATTTTTAGTAATCCACTGCTAACGAACGTTTCCGCTTAAGTAAATCATGTTTTTGTGATTTGTATGCCACAACTTAGTGGTATCAGAGCTCTAGGTTCGCTAAGTATACAGATACATAGGATTAAGGTTGTTAAGTCTGTTCTAGTGTCTTCCAGTTATCTGATAGTGTCTTCTTCTCATATAGGAGGAGAAGAAAAACTTGAGGATGTCTGGATCACATGAAGAACATGCTGTTGAGAGCAGTGTTGCTGCACCAGGAGGAGGTGCAAGGGACCAAGCTAGGGAGGAACCAGAACCTGAACACCCCCAGCTTAACCAGACTGCACTAGAGAACCCAGCCTTCCATGATCTATTTGGGGAGTTCATGGCAACCATGACGCATATGGCGGATAGGATGCCACCACCTGCACCTAGGGCACCAGCTCACCATGAGGGATAGGGCACCGGCAAGACTTTTGAATGACTTTGCTGGGTTGGGGCCACAGATTATGCCGGTACAGTTGACCCAGCAGATGCGGACATGTGGCTGATTGAGTTGGAGAAGGTCTCTAGAATCCTTAATATCCCAGAAGCTGAGAAGGTTAGACATGCAGTGTACCTTCTTAAGGGGAGTGTTGGCCACTGGTGGACCATAGAAGAGGGCAAAAGGCTAGGAGTTGATATTAGATGGGGAGAATTACGACGATAATTCATCAATAGATACTTTCCTAAGACGTTTCTAGATGAGAAAATTTCTCTGTTTGAGAGGTTAAGGCAAGGACCAATGAACATTAACGAAGCTAAGTTCATGGAGCTTTTGCGGTTCTGTCTGCATATGGTAGCTACTGATGAGGAAAGAATCCAGCATTTTGAGAAGGGGTTGAACGCTGAATTGACCACTCATGTATCTGCTTTGGAGAACAGAGAGAGGTTTTCCACGTTTGTGGAGTCTGTGAGACGGATAGAAAGGTCGGTGATTGAGAAGCGACAGACTAAGAGTAAGAAGGTGTATACTCAGTTTCAAGGACAAGGGTCCAAAAGTTTCAAGAAATTGAGATTTTCTGCACCAATAGCACCACCAAGGTTCAATACCCAGACGCAATGGACATCGAATAAGGGTAAAGGTCGTTGTTTACCACCAGAAGGAGCCCATAGCTCAGCATCAGTAATAGGACCACCCAGGCCACAGTCGGGGAACAGAGGTTGTTTTATATGTGGAAAGATGGGACATCTGATGAAAGATTGTTGAGCTAGAGAAGTAAGTGTGACTCAACCTCAGAGGTAGAGGCAGCAAGGCTCTCAGAGGTGAAAGTTTCCAAGTGGCGCTAGAGGACGTGGACAAGCATCCCAAGCTGGTTCATCAGCACCTAACAACCGAGCATCGGGTCAACAGCAAGCAACGGTGAGATTCTACACAATGAATCAATATGAAGCAGTAGTTAACCCTCGAGTTGTGACAGGTCATATGGACTATTTCATTCTAATTTGTCTTCATCCTGCTTCGTATCTGTTTTGATTGATCCGGGTGCTACGCATTCCTTTATCACTAGAAGAGTGATCCTTGACTACAACATGACTGTCAGTCATAGAGCAGATAGTCTGTTATTAGAAACCCCTTTGTTGGGATCTACAGTGTTGTGGGAGGTGTGTTCTCCCTGCATCCTTTCCTTTTCTAAACATAGCATTCATGTGGATATTATACCACTTGAGGTGCACAGGTTCGATATAATTCTTGGGATGGACACCCTAGAAAAGTATAAGGTTGTCTTGGATTGTGAGTCCAAGCAAGTTGTGTTCACTAATGATGGTGACACATGGATCTTTCAAGGAGATATAAAGATTCTTCTAACCTGTCTTGTGTCATCTATGGTAGCTGAGAAGTTGATGAGACAAGGATGTTTTGCATTCTTTGCACATGTGGTAGATACCACAATGGAGAGCTCTAATCTTTCTGAAGTTCTGATAGTTAGGGAGTTTGAAGATGTGTTCCCTGAGGAACTTCTTGGTGTACCTCCCCCCCGAAAGATTGATTTTGAGATTAATCTAATCCCGGGCACATAGCCAATATCACAAACACCATATAGAATGGCACCTGCTGAGATGGCAGAGCTCAAGAAATAGTTGTAGGAGTTTCTTGAGAAAGGTTTTATCTGACCGAGTACTTCACCATGGGGTGCTCTGGTTCTCTTTGTTAAGAAGAAGGACGGATCGATGCGGTTATGCATTGATTATAGGCAGTTGAATAAAGTAACCATAAAGAATAAGTATCCTCTGCCAAGGATCGATGCCCTGTTTGATTAGTTGTGTGGTGCAGCTATCTTCTCTAAGATAGATCTAAGTTCGGGATATCATCAGTTGTGTATCAAGGAAGGTGACATACCTAAGTCTGCCTTTAGGATAAGGTATGGTCACTATGAGTTCATAGTTATGTCATTTGGACTAACTAATGCACCAGCTGCATTCATGGAACTCATGAATAGAATCTTTCGACCTTTTCTTAACCAGTTCATAGTAGTCTTCATAGATGACATCTTGATATACAATAGAGATGCTCACCAGCATGAGCATCACCTCCGCCAGGCTTTAACTTTGCTAAGAGAGCATAAGTTATATGCTAAGTTTAGCAAATGTGATTTCTGGTTACCAGAAGTTTCTTTTCTAGGACACGTAATATCTACCTCAGGTATCTATGTTGATCCTAAGAAGGTAGAATATGTCCTGCAATGGGAACAGCCAAAGACACCGACGGAGATACGTAGTTTCCTAGGACTGGCAGGCTATTACATGAGGTTCATTAAGAACTTTAGTTCTATAGCTTTACCCCTAACCAAGTTGACCAGGAAGGAGGTTCCTTTTGTCTGGAATGACAAGTGTCAACATTCTTTCCAGCTATTGAAAGAAAGGTTGACAAGTGCACTTGTACTGGTGTTACCTGAGCAAGGGAAGGGGTATATAGTTTTCTGTGATGCATGTAAGAATGGTCTAGGATGTGTGTTGATATAGGATAATCAAGTGATTTCTTTTGCTTCTTGACAGATTAAGAAACACGAGGAAAATTATCCAACACATGGTCTAGAGCTAGTTGTTGTGGTCCATGCTTTGAAGATCTGGAGACATTATCTCTATGGAGAAACATTCCAGATTTTCACAGACCATAAGAATCTAAAATATATCTTCTCACAACATGAGTTGAACATGAGACAACGCCACTGGATGGAGTTAATCAAGGACTATGATTGTATAATTGATTATCATCTAGGGAAGGCTAATGTAGTGGTTGATGCACTAAGTAGGAAATCATCATCACCAGCCTTAGATAAAGCACAGTTGAACTCCTTAGTGTGCTTTAAAAGAGATATGCTTATCTCCTTGAGGCAAAACAATGTACAGATTAAAGTATCATTGTTAGTCGGATTGTTAGCTGAGATGCACATAAAACCTACTATGAGACAACAGATTAAAGAAGCACAACAAGCTGATATTGTAGTTCAACAGATCAGGTCAGAGTATGGTAGTGATAAATGGGATGGCTTTCGTAAGTCAGAGGATCAGGTAGTATGTTACCATGGCAGGATGGTAGTACCTGATGCCAATGACTTAAGGAAGTTAGTCTTGGAGGAAGCTCATTCTTCTATGTATGCAATGCATCCAGGGAGCACCACAATGTATCATAACTTGAAAGATATGTATTGGTGGCCTGGTTTGAAGAAGGATATAGCTGAGTTTGTTATGCAATGTCTGATGTGTCAGTAGGTTAAAGCTGAACATCAAAAGCCCACAGGAACAATACAACCTATGCCTATACCGCAGTGGAAATGGGATCATGTGACCATGGACTTTGTGGTTGGTTTGCCTAGAACAACCAAAGGTCATGATTCCATATGGGTGATAGTTGATAGGTTGACTAAGACAGCACATTTCCTTCCTGTCAAAACAACCTACACTGCTGAGAATCTTGCACAGATGTATACAGATGAGATAGTGTGGTTGCACGGGGTTCCAGTTACTATTGTTTCTGATAGAGGTCCCCAATTTACGAGTCGTTTTTGGGAACGACTACATAAAGATTTGGGTATGCAGCTAAGGTTTAGTACAACTTTTCACCCACAGACAGATGGACAATCTAAGAGGACCATACAAACTTTAGAGGATTTGCTTAGGACATGTGTCCTTCAGTTTGTAGGATGTTGGGATCTACACCTGAGCTTGATAGAATTTTCTTACAATAATAGCTATCAGCACAGTATTGATATGGCACCATATGAAGCATTATATGGTAGACGTTGTAGATCTCCTTTATGCTGGTATGAAATAGGAGAATATCAACTTTTGGGTCCTGAGCTTGTGCAGCAGACAACTGAGAAGATTAAAGTAATACAACAACAGTTAAAGACTGCACAGGATAGACAGAAGTCTTCACCGACAAACGGCGAAGACCTTTAGAATTCCAAGTTGGAGACAGAGTATATCTCAAGGTCTCACATTAGAAAGGTATTCTTAGATTTGGAAGGAAAGGAAAGTTAGCTCCTAGATTTATGGGGCCTTGTCCAATCATTGAACGGATTGGAAAGGTAGCCTATAAGCTAGAGTTACCACATGAGTTGCATCCATTATTCCATATCTCTATGTTGAGAAAGTGTCATCTTGACACAGAGTTAGTTCTGCAACCTATGGAGGAAGAACTAAATGATGATATATCATATGTTGAAGGACTGACCGGCCTAAATCGTGCGTCCTAAAATTGGAGGCGGATTTGAGGTAGTCGAGCTTTTACATTTATAAACCCGAATCCTTCTAGGCCCCCGCAACTTTGTTTACGGGGTCGAAGTAGATATACGGGGTCGAACATAGGGACAAGGGGGGTAGTGTTGAGAACACGGAATCGACACGCTACACTCCGATAGGTATAAAGAGAGATAAATTCCCAAAAAGGGAAGCAGTAAGATGTCACAAAGAAAACAAAGAAAACTATCTCCAAGTGGAGCTACAAGAGAGATATAAGATTTTAGTCATTTAGCAGTTTTTAGGGGTTTTCGTGTAACAGAAACAGAAAGATATTGCTCAAGATAAAGCGAGGTACGAAGGATAAAACTCCAGTAAGACAAGCGGCGGTAGAACCAGTCTTGTACCCCTCCTCTCGAAGCGGGTACCTCTAACAAGGCATCAGTGCCCCTCTCGAGGTCACCGGACTAAAATTAGAGTGGAGAGGTCACTAAAGCAACTCCATTCCAGGCACTCTCGTACTCCAGAATCGGAACAAACACTAGAGCCACAACACAGCTCTCGAAGTTGTTGTGACAGGAAAACATGATTCGTTAGCTAAGCGAAACGCGATCCAAACATGCAAGCTAGAGTTCGGATATCAAACATAGCAATCATCCAGTGGATTGTACCAAGCACAGAGCAGCAAGTAATTAAGCATCTTCTATTTCCATAGACAAATAAAGGGTCTTAATTACAATGCATGAGTAAGGAATTAAATGATAGAAAGTAAAGATAGGTGTCACCTCCTTGATGTAGAAGGATGACAGGGTGTTGTAGCTCTCCTACCCGATATCGGTTAGAGGCCTAGCCCGATACAAAGGTGTCGGGTGGCACACCCTCTCAGGCGGCACACACCGACTATCGACCGTATCGCTCAAGGACCCTGGCCGATACGCTCATGTCGGGCAGCACGCTCGACAAGCTAAGCGTATTGGGTTGATATCGTGTCGGGCTAAGAGCTACGCATTGTTGTTGTCGGGCACTTGTGTCGCTCATCTACGTCGGCCGGTATCGGCCCACAGTGTCACCCGGGACGGTCCTAAGTGAATTGTCCCCTCCCTCTCGGGATGAGGAGAAGCTCACCTAGTGTCGCCCGAGACAAGCACTGGGGCACAACACGTATGCTCTCGCAATCTCCTCGGAAGATAGCTCAACTCCCAACTGTCCGAATTCTAAAAACTCTGAACTGTCTTTTCAGCTCCCTGTAGCTGCTATTTATAGTCAGCTGGCCGGGAGGAGTTATGGTGCTCGAAGTGCCACGTGGCCCCTGTAACATCCCTGACCTGGGTTATGAGTTAACCCTAGGATTTTTGCCTAAATATGTAATTAAATCTTTGTGATTAACTCTGAGCATGTAATTAAGTTTCTCAGAAACGTATATTTCAGTATTTGCTCCTTTTTATTTAAAGTTGTAGCATTGTTTTGATATACAGGGACCTATGTGCAATTTACCCAGTTAAAAAGGGTTAGCTTGCAATTTGCACATGATGAGATGTTCCTCTGATGTTGAGACATCATGAGAAATCTGTTTAGCCAAGTTTGAGGGATTTCCCAAGCTAAGGCACCAAGGTGCAGCTGTGGAAGCAATCCCGGTGCTTAAAACCCTAATTTGGGGTAAAATGCAATTTACCCAAATTAAGGGATGAAAATTGTGAAATATGTCATCTAAAGTATCTTTTTAGACTCTTGCCATCATTTAGAGAAGAAATGATGAGGAAGTCACCTCAATTGAATTATCAAGTTATGAGATATGCCTTGTGATTGAATAATCAGGGTATATGTGCAATATTTCTTTATGTATGTACCTCATTATTAGCTTGCTCTCCTTTACCTTCTTCTCCTAAGACCTTAAGAGAAGGTTTGTCCTTAGAATAAAGAGGAAGGAACGATCAAGTAAAGAAGGAGGGACCTAGTTGGAATTATGGACAACTTATGAACTAATGTTGAAAATCCTACCCCATGTATATAAGCTCTCCTTCCCTTAGTTGCAAGGGAACTCACCCTTCGTTCCCTTACTGTTTCATTTCACCAAAGACGACCAAGGACTGCCTTGGAGCTAAGGAGGACGACCAAGGGGTGCAAGGTAGGTCTAAACCCCTCTTCTTGCCTAATTCCATGGTTAGAACTCGAATTCAAGGTCATCTTCATGGCTAACTCTTGAAACCCTACCTTTCTAGCCGTCCCTTTTCATCCTTCCTTGGAGTTTTCACCTTGGCCAACCTGTAAGAACTCAAGGACGCCATTAGATCTTGGAGCTTGAAAGCTTGGAGCTCAAGAAGCAAGCTTTAGGCGGGTTTTATAACTCTAAACCTATGCTTTACTATGTGCATCTTTATATGCGTTTTAATGATAGCTCTTAGTATTTCCCTACTTTTCCCTGCTATTTTGCAAGCAAACCCATGGGATATTCGTACTGTTCTTGAGCTAGGAGATGAAGGCGTGATTTCCAAGAAAAACGCACCGCTTTTCGTTTCCTTAAACGGTCCTAACAGTTTGCTCTCTCGGACTCAAGACCCCGAGGTGAGCAAACGGTCTCGAGACCGCGACAGGGAAAACGGTCTCAAGACCGTTTGGCCCCGTTGACCGAGCGTGGACCGTATAATAAATCTGTTCCTAATTATATAGGATAATTACCCTAAAAATTTGGGAGACTAACTCCAAAGGAATCGGGAGATATGACCTTTTTAAGTCACAACTTTAAATGAATTAATTGCTGATTTTCAAACGGTCTGAAATTGCCTTTTTGGGAACACGGTCTCAAAACCGTGTAAGGTCGTTGACTAAGCGTTGACCGTATGAGATTACTGTTCAAAATTATGTTAATTAACAACTCACCAAGTTTGATGGTCTAATTCCAAACGGGCTAAGAGTTGAAGGGTGAATACTAGGGCTAACCCTAGATAAAATCAGTACTGAAATTATGGTGACCTAATTAGGGTTTTTAGGGTTGATTGACCTAAACGGTCTCAAGACCGTTTGGGGGTCACCAAACGGTCTCAAGACCACGAGGGAAATCAACCAAGACCGTTTGGAGGTCTGGGGTCAAGGATAGTTGACCAATTGAAGGTACAACTACACCAAATTACATTGCAATAAAATATTGACACGATCATCAACTCAATGGGTCAGACCTTGATGAATTTGCACTAGAATCCAAAATTTGATGGGCAAACGGTCTCAAGACCGTTTGGAACTCATCCAAACGGTCTCAAGACCGAGAGGACAATCACCCAAGACCGTTTGAAGGTCTAGGGTTGAGTAATTTGACCAATTGAGGACCCAATTGCAAATAGGTTATCAATTTAATCAAAATTCTGTTTTGTGGTTCAATCATGGTTCAACCCCTATCAAATCACCTTAGACTTTGACGAAATCTTGGGAAAACGGTCTCAATACCATGTGGGGTCCACCCACATGACCTCAAGACCGTTTGGGCCAAGTTTGGGCCCAATTGGAGCTCAATTGAAGGGTTCAACCTTGTGTTGATGCACACTGTTGAGTGTTGATGGGTGAACATTGATAGACCCTAATTGAATCGATTTCAACCATAATTGGTTAACCATTATGGGTCAATTGAATAACCAAGTGATCAAGAATAATCTTAATTGACTAAATCCATAAGTGGTTAACATAGCTTTGACCATTTGAGGGCTTCAACATGGGTTGACATTATCGGTTGCATCTTTGAGCCTTGTTGAAGGACAAAGCGGTTGAGACCATGAGAGCCTCGCGGTCTCAAGACCGTGAGAGGGCTCGCGGTCTCAAGACCATGAGGGGGCTCACGGTCTCAAGACCGAGAGGAGGCTCACGGTCTCAAGACCGTGAAGGGCCTCGCGGTCCTGAGGTCAAACTAGCTAAACGGTCAACACCTCTTCGCGGATTCAACTCAAATTGGTCTTCGCGGTCTCAACATTAACTTGAACCAATGGAAGGCTCCGCGGTCTTGAACCCCTTGCAGAGGCTCGCGGTCTTGAATGCATGATGGCTCGCGGTCTTGGAGTTAGAAGGAGGCTCGCGGTCTTGGAAAGTCAAAGTGGGCAAACGGTCAACACTTTCAACCAATCTCAACCCAATTGATGATTAATGATTGAAATCAATCAATGTGATTCAAGGTTGACCTCATTCAATCATTTGAGGATGTAAATGGTTCAATGTTGCCCAAATCAAACCCTAATGATAATCTAGGATAGTAAGGGGTTATTTGACTAAGGTTTTTGACCATGATGATGATCAATGGGGTGAATTACCAAAATACCCCTGAAGGGTCAATTGAGTTATACCTTGCTCAATTCAAACTCTAATTACAATGAGAATGATGTTTTTAGTCATAATGACTCTATCCAACTTGATCTAGTCTAATGTTATCATCAACCATTAGTATGATGAAAGAGAGAGTACTCTAGAGAGAGAAAGTACCCTAGAGAGAGAAAGTAACTCTAATCACATAATGGTGATGCTTTTAGCTATGTTAGCCTATGATGACTCAATCCAACCTGTTTTAGAGTGATGTTGACATCACCTAGCATTATGATGAGAGAGAAAGTACTTCTAGAGAGAGAAAGTACCCTTTTTAAGTGGAAACTCAAGTAAAGCATCTCCAATGCACATAAGTGAGCATAATTAGGGTATGGTCCACCTGTGTGAGGTCATAGAAACCCTAATTATGATAAATGATGAACCTTTAACTAATCCAAGAGCATCAATGAAGATGTCACTCATACATGATGATGTTATGAGTTTAATTCACCTTGATGTGAATAGTAAACCCTAATTCAAGGGTGATGACATGTAATGTGAATAGTAAACCCTAATTCAAGGGTGATGACATGTAATGTGAATAGTAAACCCTAATTCAAGGGTAATGGCATGCTTTTGAGCAATAAACTCTATTTGATTTAAATTAAAGATTTAACTCTTATGACAAGAGTAGGAAGTACATTCCTTATTGTTGCATTACCTTTATCAGATGTATTAACCATGCAGGTTCTGATATGAAGGTAATCATATCCAGGTATGGATGTTGATGTTATATTCATTAAAGGCATGATGTTAGCCTTATGAATAAGTAAAGTAATCTGATGCCTTGCCAGTGGCATCCTATGCTGATAATGGGTTGTGAGAGCCATGAATACCATCAAAGTTATACCTTAGAGATGACTTGTGATGAGGATAATGAGAAATGATGATTGATATGAGTTAGGCCTGTTACATTTAGTATTCTTCTTTTATAGCTGCTATGCTACTGTTATTGTTTGAAGAACAATGTATGCTGTTAAAGAATACTGAATGTACCTAACTAATCAAGTATAATGTAGAGCCCTGATCATAGATCCATCATTGTCAGAAATTAAGTGATGGTGAAACAGGTTTTCCTTAGGGAACTCCTGGAGCACATACTTTTGAGTATGTGGGGTACATGGATGTGTAGAACCTTACATCCTAGTGTAGGAAAGTGATGTAGATGTGGAATCCATCCATCCTTCACTATAGTTCCATACCGTATCAGTGGTAGGTAAACATGAAACCTCCTGATGACGAAGAAAGCACAGATATCCGTATCAGTGGTAGGTAAATATGAAACCTCCTGATGACGAAGAGAGTACAGAACGCCACTGTGACTCTAGAATAGCGAAGGACCAGTTTACCCTGGTAAGCTATAGTAGTAGAGACACGAGATGTCCTACAAGTGATCCTCTTACTGACTGAGGAAGGTGAAGGTCATGAGAATCTGGCTCTCTTAATGACCTATGTATGATACTGATGCGGCTTCTCAGCGATCAGTTGGAGTATGAGTGGTAAGCCTCATCTCCACAGGGCATAATGTTGTTTGTAAAACATAATCAACCATGTAGTATAACTTGTTAGAGATGACTCCAAGTTAGTTGATTGATGTTACATTGCAATAATGTTGATATTCTCCATATCTCCTAAATTGTAGAGATCTTGTTATACCTGCAACTGTTATAGAATGCTTTGAAGGCTTTACTGTTTAAGATATTCTTTGATGTTATAATAAAGCTTCTGGCGAAGAGTTATAACTCTCGCTGGGACAATTATGTATAATTGTCTCACCCCGTAGGCTTCAACTTTTTAGGTGGACGTCGGAGACGAAGGAACCAGCCTACAGGTGATCAGTCTCAGCAGCAGCATCAGGGGCAGCAATAATCTCAGGTGGAGATTTGTCCTGCCATGTGGTGTAGTTAGAGTCAGTCCTATGTGTCCTCTGTACTCTCAGGTCTTGGAGTCTTTTATATAGTGATCTTGAGATTTTGTATCTTGATGTATATAATTACTCGAGAAGTAATTATCCTGAGATGTAAACAGTTTATCTCTCTTTATGAAAGAAGCTTTTATGGATTCAAGCTCTTGTCACGAAAAGTTTTAATTTCCCGTGATTTTTGTCTTCCGCTGATTACCGATTCGCTTCCGCTAAGTTTTAATCGTGTTTATGTTATGGTTTGGAGATCAGAGCCCACAGCCTCCTTAAGCGCCGGTCGATGGACGGCCGATACAGGTATAGCTCAGCGCAGAGGTGTCTACTATCAGTCACGTGACGAGCGGCGCGCCTGTCGGTGGGTGGTTGTGTCGCCCGACAAGCTGGGTTGTCGGGGTGAGCCGGGCTCCCTGTCGGGTAGAAGGTGTGTCGTCCGTCAGCTTCTTCTCGCGCGACACCTCTTTGTCGAGCGTCTTAGTGTCGCCCAACCCCTGTCGGGCAGGGGTTGTATCGGGCGTCAGGGAGGCCGAGACAGGCTTGGACTTATTCATGGGCCGGAGCGGCCTTATTGCCCAAAAACGAGGAAAACTCTGCAAAAGATAGGAAAATTGGATTAAGAGCATTGTTTGGCCAATTATTGCGAAAGTGCATACAAAAGAGAGGAAAATAGCTAAAAATGGCAGTTTTGATAACAGAAAAACAGTCTAAAATATCACAAAATTTGGTGTTATCAACTCCCCCAAACTTAGCATTTTGATTGTCCTCAATCAATATTTAAACTATATTTTGTGATGCTTCTTCTTCTCGGGAAAGCTTTCTTGTTCAAAAAGTGAAACAAAGATCGTAATGCCTTAAAGATAATGTTGTCTCAATACGAACAAAAGACTTAGTTTTTCCTGCCTTATTATTTAAGTAAGATTTTTCTCTACAGCTTTGGCGAGACTTTGTTGTACGATCTGAAGTTAGCTTACACACCAAACAGCTTTATTTTTGGGGCAGAAAGTTGTGTATAGGGTAGGCTAAGGCTTTTCGGGTTTTTCATTCTTGTCTCCCATCAGTCCATCCAAGTAAGGGTCCGTTAGCGGGCAAGTGGTCCCTGGAATCCAAGCCAGTTGGCTTTAGAGCAGTGATTTCACATCCTACGTACCACTGCCCCGGATCTACCATGCCTAAAGATGGGTACTTTTGGAAAACAAGTGGTGTATATATATTTTTTTCTTTTATTGTGCACAACTCTCATGCTTTTATTCACGCTCATAAGGCTTCTCTCTCTTTTGGGATTTTTGTTGGGTAAGGGGGAACAAAGAGATTCCTGTTGTTTGGGTAGCTTTTTCTTCTCCATACTCATCTCTTAACTGTTTGCGAGATTATTGTATTTTTTTGAAATTTTTGACATGACAAAACATATTCTTTTTGTTCGTTTTAAGCAGCATTATCAAAAAGATATAACAAAACTTGTATCTCATTAAGTACAAAGAAAACAAACTTTGCAAGAAGTCGCAACAGGTTTTTACTAATATAGCAACTTTGTACATATGCATGGGAACAAAATAAGCAAAATTTTCAAAAAAAAAATTTAAAATTTTTTGGTATAAACATATATATGTACACATGATATAGGAAAGAACGAAAGGATAAAGAGCAAAAGAATAAGGAATTTAAGTCTGAGAGATCAGAAGATTTTTGTACCTCCCTCACTGGTACATGGTACCCCCCCAAACTTACTCCACACTCTGTCCTCAGAGTTGTGAAGTAAATAAGGTGAGGTAATGTTTAATCCAGTGAGGTTGCGCCTGCATTAGATAGGAGTTCCCACACGTATTCTCCTCATTTGCTGTGATATCTTGTGTGGTGAAGCTGGTCAGGCGTTGCTTCACTTGCCATCCATTCCAGGACGAAGATGCCGCAGTCGTTGGATAAAGGAATTTGCTGCGGACTGCGGTGGCAGAACTGGAGTTCGTGCCATTTGCCTCCATGTATGTCCAAGAACGGTTCAATCATCTTTGACACTTCTTCGTAATATTTTCGAACTAAGCGTTCGACGGGTGTCAAAGGTTTCGATGTACACGGCACGGGATGGTTCTTGTTGTTGTCCGAGCTATTGTAGAAAATGCCTGCTCGTTGCCGAGTATACATCGCTAGGAGTGTCCAATGATTGTAATGCACAATAGGCAGGAAGATAGTGCCTGCGACGCTGTCCTTCAATTCTTGCAGGAACATCTTCTTTGCTCCTATTTCGCCAGCGAGGCAGATATCGTTGAAAAGCAAAGGATGGGCTATATATGCATGTTCTAGCTTTGGTTGTATATATTGGATGTAAGCGGCTACAACTGTTACAGTCAAGCACCCTCCTTCCTTCACCATGTCCCTTAGCTCATCTGCCAGGACCATGATATCTCCTGTCTGAAAAGCAACATCTGATGGGGTTCAGTCAGCAAGCTTCTTCTGGATGATGTTGACCTGCTCCTGTGTGAGAGTTGAACACAAAAAGCGGTCGAAATTTTTGATCTGCCCATTTAGAAGCTTCGGGAAAAGTAGTGTCTTCCTCCCCATGCACTTTCTTTAGAATTGCTAGCTACTTGCCCACCCCATGAATTTCGGTTGCTATCTCTTCTTCTTTTTCTTCTGGGCTGCTGGATCGAGAAGAATCTTCCTCTACATCACTGTCCAGTAGCTGCTCCGGCACACCTGCATCCCGGAAATAGCACTTGTCCTTGATTAGGAGCATGGCGTAGATGCCCCTACGCTGATAAAAGGACATGCCTCTGAGGATTCCTAAGTTTTCGATTGAGTTGAGCGCTTCAATGGCACCCAAGATGGTGATAGCGCTGTTTCCGCTCCCCTCTTCTACATGTTCGGGGAGGTTTCTGATAGCGAAGTAGTTCCAAGGTCCTTGAAGATGTTGGATTCCTTGCTTTAAAGCTCGCAGCAGGCGTATTGGCAGGCGTTTCAACTATCCATCCTCCGGGCGGCAGAAATACCCCCGAAGCGTGGTACTTCATCATTGTTGCAACACAGCAGCTGGACGTCGCGGTTTCTGATGTCCGCCACACAGATAAACCACACGTTGCGATGCTTGTACGGGGCCAATACCAGATTTGGTCTATGCTCTTCAATGTATTGCAGCATGTCGACCATCGCACGGGAGTCTTGATCTCCCTTCATCAGTCTTCTTGCCAAGGTCGGGGTGGCTGTGTATATTTGTCTCCAACCTATCCTACTGTCGATCTTATCTATTATTGTGTTCTCCAGAACCCTGAACACTCGTTTGCCGACGACAGCCGGCATGCGGAACATCTTCCGAAGATCTCTCCGTCATAGGGAGAGGTAGCAGTCGCTCCAGACGACGTCTTCTTCATTGGCCTGCGACCTCAAGACCTTATTTAGCAGCTTCTGGTCTCTGATCGTCAGGTTCCCGACGGCTCTTCTATCGAAGTCGGCCATCTTGAAGGAGGGTATCTCGGATGGCTCACGGAATTTGTCCACAAACGAGCACTTTCCTCAGGGTGGATGTCTGTTATTCACTGTGTAGACATCCCCCACCTCTCCCTCGGACTCATCAGATGAGTCTTCCTCGATGCTGATGTCTGTGCCATCATCTTTGACTTCATTCAGGGGAATAGAGATGTTAGCATCTCCCAAACCCAAAGAGCTCTCTTATCTACTGGGAGACCCTTCGGCAGATCCTTGTTGTGTCACGTCCTCAGGCGTTGATGATCTCCCGCTAGAGGAGGAGGATGGGGACGCCGTTCCCGAGGGGGTACCTGAGGAAGAGGGACTAGGGCTCCTGCTGGGAGGTGACGGCGACCGTCTCATCTGCCTTCGGCGTGGATGGTCGTCACTTCTGTCCATCCTCGCCTCGAGCCTGTCAAGCCGTTGGAGAACTTGTTGCATTGTTGCATTTAAGGCCTCTAATCCGCCGGGTATGCTCGCTCTCTTGGCTGTTCAGCCTGATCTCGTGGTTATCCTGCTTGTCTTGAAAAGATGCAAGTTTGTGGGTCAGGGAAGTACAAGTAGTAGAGTTGATGGTTGTTACCTCCCGCAGATCGTTGAGTTTGTTTCCGAGCATCTTCCCGAGTGACGGAAGGGGTCCGGTGGATCTCCCTTCCATCCTCGCGACATCTATCCCACGTGAAGGTCCACCCAGAGAGGTAGAATCTATGAAAATCGTTCGCGAACCAGATGTCACCAGGCGGGGAGTCGGTGCTTTTTCAGTTGCTGCCCCCTTGCCTTCTCTTCTAATTGGGGATGGCCGCGGTGAGGGCAGACTTTGCTCCACCTCTGCACTGTCGGCGATCTCCTCGACTGCTGCAGGTGGGGACTTCGGCGGCAGGGATGGTGTTCTTTTGAGTTCCCTCATGATCTCATCGAACATCACGTTGTTGTTGCCTCGCTGAAGCTCCTCTCCCGCCTCTGTAGTTTTAGAAACACAGATGGGAACTGCGGCCGTCTCTTCCACGGCAGATCCTGAAGTTTCTGTCCCGGTGACCTCAACAATCACCGGCTCTTTCTCAGCCACCACTGTCGTTGTTGGTGCGGTGGCTGGTATGGTTGGAGCGATGACAGCTTGATCAGCAGTTGTTGCCGGTAGTTCTGGGGCTGGCCTCTCTGTGGCCCTGATCGTGGTGGCGGTAGTCGTGTTATTAGCTATAGCTTCGATCTCGGCGGTGGTGAAGACCAACTTCTCCTTGTCATAGTTGGCGTAGCGAGGAAGGGGAAGGAGTATGTCCGTCCTTGAAAACTTGTAGAAGAAACTTCCCCTCTCCTTCCTGATGATGTTGGTCCTCATCAGATATTTGGTGTCAAACACCTCATCGCCTTGCATTCTAGTATGGCTGCGCGGCTCGAAAGGGTACCCGAGTCCTGCTGCGATGAGGTTGATAATGCCGCCCATGCAGTACTCCTTAGTGGCCTCCTTCATTGGATGCAACCTGTTCAGTAAGAACCGACCGAGGTTGATCACTCGGCCCTCCATAATATGCCACATGACATGGAGCTCTTCCGTGTAGATGATGATGGATTCGTTCTTGCTGAACAGCAAGCATACCACCAGCTTGTGTATGATCCTCCAGAAGCAGGAGTGCACTGCCACGACCTTTTCTCCCGGCTTAAATGAAGATTCTCCGGTAAGCCTGCCCCAAAACTCCACGGGATTGAACTCGTCCTCTTTGGTGATCCTCTCACTGGTTTCCATCTGATTCTTCTCTTCCTCATTGGAAGAGAAGATCTCATTTAAGAGCTTCTCGGAGATGGCGTGCTCCAAATTGTACAGTCGGGCCTGTAGTCTGTCTGGCCCGCCGAATTTTTCTTTCTCTGATGCTGAATTTCTCACCCGGCGGAGAGAGGACATGAACTCCATGGTCAGCTTGGTGTACGAAGAAGTCCGGCTGAAGCAGATCTTCTTTAGTCCTGCCGCCGCAAGGACGCTCTTCAGCCTCTTCACGATCCCAAGCTCATCAAACGAGGCTCTGTGGAAGAACCTGCTTGGCTTGTACATCTTGGGTACTAGCTCAGCATAGCGGCGAGCATGCTCGTCGTCTCTTGGCTCGAAACTCCCCCAAAAGGATTCCGGGAGTTCTGCTGCTGGTGTTGGCGCTGCTGCAAGTGGTGTTGGTGCTAGTACTGGAGTCGCTGCTTCTCCAACCCTTACCTTCTTCTTTGTCCCCGATGTCCCAGCCTGTCCTGGGTTTGGGCGCTTGGGTCTGGCAGCATGCCCTTCAGCAGCAGTCTCAGGGTAGACCCTCCTGCCTTGCTCGTCGACTGGGACAACGGTCATCTTAATGTGGGACATCTTTGTAAGTCAACAAAAGAAATATCTTGATTAAACATGTTGGCCTTTGGAGGAAATATAATAAAGAATAGACGTGTGACCCTGTATTATCCTGTACAAAAACTGCTCGACACTCCTGTATCGGGAGACACACTGGTTTCATCAGCGAAGCCCTGTGCCCGATACAAGAGATTGGTATCGCCCGATACGTCGAAAGATTCAATCGCGCGATAAAGATAGGTCGGAAAGGCGGTGAACGCGTGTCAGGTCTGTTGCTCAAAAAGAAAGGCGTGACGGGCGATACGAGGGCGATAAGACGAGGTGCCCAATACGTTCTTATTAAAGAAAAGCAGCGTGTCGGCCGATACGATCTGTCGGGCTATACCTTGCTATGATCTGGGCTATCGGGCGACACAAGAGAATTGCAGTCTCGCGCGACAAGGGTTTTTATTGAGTAGAAGCACAAGTTCTCTCGCTAGACACGGGAGTGTAAAAACAGCAAGGTAAGGAACCCGACACGGTAAAACTCGCTTTCCTTTTATAGCAACTAAACAGTAAAACCCGGACGTGCGTCGACCGTCAGTCCAACGCGTAAGCCGGCAAGCCCAACCGTCGGCACGACTATTGCACTCCATGAAGCCACACCGCCTGATAAGGGTGCACTCAAAGCGCTGGTTGGGTTGCCCCCCGTGAATCGTGAAAACAAAACAGGTTAAGTTGCGGCTGATGAGTAAAACATCATTGGCCTAGGACTAAGCTCCCGGCCTCAGATGGTATTACCCATCCCGGTTAATAAAACTAAGGCGGTGGCCCACAAAACATAAGAGTCAGTGCATGTGGCGCATGCACCGCCTCGGGCCTTATTACATACCAAATGTTCGTAATGTTTGTTCAATAGGAAAGTAAATTGTAATCCTATTCTAAGAAATAAAGTAAAGTTCGAGTTGCCTCCCGAGAAGCGCTGCAGTTATCGTCTCCAGCTTGAAGGCTCCAGTTTACTCCTTATCTGCCAGCATCATCCCTTTTCCGCAACTTGATCTCAGCCTTCCATCTGTCACATCCCTGGCCTCTTCGTAGGTTCGGTGTTTGACGATATCTTTCATGAGGGGTTCTTCATCAGTTCGGCCATTTGAGCTAATTGTTGGTCAATCTGGCGTTGATGCGTCTGCATATCCGCCAGCTGGACCTGTAATGAGTTCAACACACCCGAATTTGATAGCGCACTCTGCGCCAATTGGTTGTTGATAGTGTTCTGCTTTTTTGCAAAATCAAACAACTGTCCCACCACATCTGCTTGGTTTGAAGCCTGGTCCTGTCCTTGTTCTTTAGCTGATCCCTGGTACTTGCCTTGACTTTGGAAATTACCTTTGTTCTGCTGGAAGGGGGCATTTCTAGCATACTGACCGGTTCCTCCCCTCTTTTTGAAAGCTTGGGGTGGCTTAGTGGAGTTATGCAGCTGATGAGAATTCGCAGCTGCATCCTTGTTCCCATAGCTGAAACTAGGGTGGTCCGATCTTCTGAAGTTTACAAAAGAGACATTTTCAGTCTCTTCTGCCTCAGACTCGGTATCGCTTGATGCTTCTGGCCGGGTGTAGATGCAGTTATCTACCCCATGAATGCCTTCTCCGCATGTTACACATTACATTACTTTTTCTACATGCTTCTTCCCCTTACCACCAGCTTCTCGCAACTATTTTACATCCGTAGCAATCCTATGGATCTGCGAGGTGATTGCCTCCAGCGCCTTAGATTCAAGGGTGGATACTTCACCTACCTTCTTTATCTGTCCTCTATCGGACCGGTCGAACTCAGCACCTGCCATCAACTCGGCCATATTCTTGATAATCATTTCGGACTTCTTCGCCTTCTTCCCCAGGAAGTCACTGCCCGCGGTCGTGTTCAGTGACACCCTGTCTTCGAGAGTCAAGCCGTTGTAGAAGGTGGTGACGAGGAAACCCTTCTTATAGTTGTGATGGGGGCAATCTCTCAGGTACTCCTGGAATCGCTCCCAGGCGTCATGGAGGCTTTCATTCGGCTTTTGCATGAAGGATGTTATCTTCTGTCGATTTCTGACTGTCCTTTCAGTGGGGTAGAACTTATTCACAAACGCGTCAACTAATGCTCCCAACCCGTTCAGAGACTGGTGGGGTACCCTGAGGTACCAAGATAGTGCCTTGTCTTCCAGTGAAAATATGAAGCCCTTACAATATATCACCTCTTGGGGAACACCTCTCATCTTAATCGTGTCACATATATTCTTAAAAGCATCCAGGTGATGATAGGGATTGTCATTCTTGGAGCTCCCTCTAAAACTCTTATTTTAGATCATAGAAATGATAGAAGGCTTAAGCTCGAAGTTGGCCGCATTGAATCGCAGAGTGACGACAAGACACCTGGAGTTGTTGGCTTTTGAGGATGCCAACTCCCTAAGCGTCTTTTCCTCCTCTTCCGAGTCGTCACTATCACTCTCTCCCCGGTGTTGTTCCTGATCATTCTGATTTCTTCTTTGCCTCTGACGGTGACGACGTCTATGTCGGTGATGGCCCTCTTCGTACTCCCCTGAGTCTGGGTCTTCTTGTTGATGGTCACCGCCGTACCTATCATTTTCTTCAGGCGGGGGCGAATCATGCCTACCCCGCCCTAGGCATTCACCTTCAGACTGGGGTGGCTCAATTCGGGGAGGCATGACAGCTGGGGTAGGTGCTCAGTCGAATGGAGTATCCTTTTCTCCCAAGGTGCCTGCATTATTGGCACAAATAATCAAGTTCAGAAAACTGAATTTTAAAAGAAAGAGAAAAAAAAGGAGTGTTGTCAAGCTCATTTCTAAGCTTGAGGCACTGGAGTGTAGTTAGTGGATTCGGATTCGTCAATAGTACCATTTTTGCCTTGTCCCCGGCAACGGTGCCAAAAAGTTGACCGGCCTAAATCGCGCGTCCTAAAATTGGAGGCGGATTTGAGGTAGCCGAACTTTTACATTTATAAACCTGAATCCTTCTAGGCCACCGCAACTTTGTTTACGGGGTCGAAGTAGATATGCGGGGTCGAACACAGGGACAAGGGGGGTAGTGTTGAGAACACGGAATCGACACGCTACACTCCGGTAGGTATAAAGAGAGATAAATTTCCAAAAAGGGAAGCAGTAAGATGTCACAAATAAAACAAAGAAAACTATCTCCAAGTGGAGCTACAAGAGAGATATAAGATTTTAGTCATTTAGCAGTTTTTAGGGGTTTTCATGTAACATAAACAGAAAGATATTGCTCAAGCTAAAGCGAGGTACGAAGGATAAAACTCCAATAAGACAAGCGGCGGTAGAACCAGTCCTGTACCCCTCCTCTCGAAGCGGGTACCTCTAACAAGGCATCATCGCCCCTCTCGAGGTCATCGGACTAAAATTAGAGTGGAGAGGTCACTAAAGCAACTCCGTTCCAGGCACTCTCGTACTCCAGAATCGGACCAAACACTAGAGCCACAACACAACTCTCGAAGTTGTTGCGACGGGAAAACACGATTCGTTAGCTAAGCGAAACGCGATCCAAACATGCAAGCTAGAGTTCGGATATCAAACATAGCAATCATCCAGCAGATTGTACCAAGCACAGAGCATCAAGTAATTAAGCATCTTCTATTTCCATAGACAAATAAAGGGTCTTAATTACAATGCATGAGTAAGGAATTAAATGACAGAAAGTAAAGATAGGTGTCGCCTCCTTGATGTAGAAGGACGACATGGTGTTGTAGCTCTCCTGCCCGATATCAGTCAGAGGCCTAGCCCGATACAGAGGTGTCAGGCAGCACACCCTCTCAGGCGGCGCGCACCGACTGTCGATCGTATCTCTCAAGGACCCTGGCCGATATGCTCATGTCGGGTGGCACGCTCGACAAGCTAAGTGTATCGGGTTGATATCATGTCGGGCTAAGAGCTACGCATTGTTGTTGTCGGGCACTTGTGTTGCTCATCTACGTCGACTGGTATCGGCCCACAGTGTCGCCCGGGACGGTCCTAAGTGAACTATCCCCTCCCTCTCGGGATGAGGAGAAGCTCACCTAGTGTCGCCCGAGACAAGCACTGGGGCACAACACGTATGCTCTCGCAATCTCCTCGGAAGATAGCTCAACTCCCAACTGTCTGAATTCTAAAAACTCTGAACTGTCTTTTCGGCTCCCTGTAGCTGCTATTTATAGTCAGCTGGCTGGGAGGAGTTATGGTGCTTGAAGCACCACGTGGCCCCCTTAAGCGCCGGTCGATGGACGGCTGATACAGGTATAGCTCGGCGCGGAGGTGTCTGCTATTGGTCACGTGACGGGCGGCGCGCCTGCCGGTGGGTGGCTGTGTCGCCCGACAAGCTGGGTTGTCGGGGTGAGCCGGGCTCCCTGTCGGGTAGAAGGCGTGTCGTGCGTCAGCTTCTTCTCGCATGGCACCTCTTTGTCGAGTGTCTTAGTGTCGCCCAACCCCTGTCGGGCAGGGGTTGTATCGGGCGTCAGGGAGGCCGAGACAGGCTTGGACTTATTCATGGGCCGGAGCGGCCTTATTGCCCAAAAATGAGGAAAACTCTGCAAAAGATAGGAAAATTGGATTAAGAGCATTGCTTGGCCAATTATTGTGAAAGTGCATACAAAAGAGAGGAAAATAGCTAAAAATGGCAGTTTTGATAACAGAAAAACAGTCTAAAATATCACAAAATTTGGTGTTATCAAGGACCTGTGATGATCCTTGATAAAAGAATTAAAAAGCTAAAAAAGAAAGGCATATGTCTTGTGAAAGTTCTCTGGAATCATCGTGGCATTGAAGAATCTACGTGGGAACTAGAGGAAGAGATGAGGAGGAAGTACCCTTCTCTTTTCTCTTAATGATTTCGGGGACGAAATCCTTGTTAGGGGTGGATAATTTGTAACATCCCTGACCTGGGTTATGCCTTAACCCTAGATGTTTTGATTAAGAAAGTTAATTATATGATTGCTCTTATTTCTTGAAAAGTAATTAAGGCCCAATAGGAACTTATGTTTCAATTTTAATCCTTTTTGAATAATGTTGAAACATTGTTTTGCTTGATTCGGACTAATGTGCAAATTACCCAAGATTGAGGGGTTAACTTGCAAATGTTACATGGTAAAATGTTCCTCAAGTGTTGAAGCATCATAAGAATGAGAATGATGCAGAGTTATGGCTTGTGATAGCCTGAACACCAAGAAAGAGCTTGTTAAGCAATGTTTGTGCATTAAAACCTAGTTTTGGTGTAATGTGCAAATTACCCAAAACCTAGGGTTCAATATGTAAAATACCACTTCTACAGAGTCCCTCATGTTTCTTGGTAGAATATAGAGACAATAAAATGAGAGGGGCGTCTCATTTGAATCACTTTGTAGGAGAGAGAATCTTGATATTAAAATAATCAAGATTTAAGCATAATTGAAACCCTAATTCAATTTAATGCAAAAATAAATATATTAATTGAAGTGACCTTCAACCAAAAATGAGATGGTTGAATTTGCATAAGTGTGAACTTCCTTGTGCCTTGCAAAGGCCACGAAATATCTAAAGTGAGTGGAGAGCCCACTCACATTAGTAAAAGGAAAAGTAATATCCACTCAATTTTGGATATTATTATTATAATGCTTAAGGTGCTTAATTTGCTTTCTTTAATTCATGGATAATGAAGAGGGATTACAAGGAGGAGGATATGGCTTCATATGAAAGGGATGGAGGGGAGTATGTGGCACCAATTTTGGGGAGTTAAAAGATTTTATTATCACTTTCTCTCTCATTGAAATTTCCTTATAAACAATTCATTTCCAACCCAAATGAAAGGCTTTTTCAATTCCTTTTTCTTTCCTTGCTTTGGTTGAACACAAAAGAGCTAAGGAGAAATAGGAGGACGTGCCCCAATCTATAGGTAATCTCCCTAGTCATCTTTAACCTTGATTTCATGGTGGAAATCAAAATTCAATGTTGACTTTCTTCTTTTCTTCATCCAATCTTCAACCTTAGCCATCCATTTCACTCAAAGACTTGAGAACAAGCCTTGGGAGGTTGAGAAAGCTTCATCCACCATTGAAGGCATGAAGCTTGAAGCTTGGATTCAATTTTGAAGGCGGGTTATATAACTTGAACCCTTAAATATCATTATTGCTTGTAATTTATTCAATTTGTATTGAACCTTTCTTCTCTCTCGATTCCTTTTTGATTAGTTATTGAAATCACTATAATAATCACAACTAATTTCAAAGGTTTGAAGCTTGAAGATGATGATGTCATCTTAAGCACACACCTCAACAAAGAAAGGTGCAACCAGTTTTCAAAACCTATTGAATTAATTCGGTTTCAAAATCGGTTGAATTGATTCGGTTTCAAGACCGAATGGGTAATTTATTACAAGACTGAATGGGTAATTTATTACAAGTCCGGATGGGTAATTTATTACAAGACCGAATGGGTAATTTATTACAAGACCGAATGGGTAATTTATTACAAGATCGAATGGGTAATTTATTACAAGATTGAATGGATAGTTTGAACCTCAAAACCAATTGAGGTTAATTGCCGATGTAAAAGGTGAAGATCCAATGGCTCAAATTGATTTAATTATAATGAATTGTAGAATGAATGATCCATGGATTGCAAACCCTAATCGATTGATTGAAGAATTCCTAATTGAATTGGATCAATTGCTTGGTTGATGGTCCAAACGGTCTCAAGACCGTTTGGAGGCAAACGGTATCAAGACTGTTTGGAGGTTAAGGGCTGTGATGAATGATTGAAGATCCAAGGGCTGTAATTGGATGTACTCTCAATGATCTAATTAATGATCGATTCAATAGAGCAAACCCTAAAATCAATTGATTGGTTGGAGGAAACCCTAATTGGTCCAATCGGTTTCAAGTTGGTTTGGACCAAACAATCTTGAGACTATTTGAGTCCAAACGGTCTTGAGACCGTTTGAAGGGCAATCGATCTCAAAACTAGTTGGTGTGCATTCGGTTTCAATTGAGCAAACGGTTTCAAAACTGAATGAAGGAGATAGGGCAAGACCGTTTGAAGGTCAAGGTACTTCAAGACCGTTTGAAGGTCAAGGTACTTCAAGTCCATTTAAGGGTCTAACACCTCAAGACCGTTTGATAGTCATGTGACTCCAAGACTATTTAAAGGTCAAGGAGGTCAAAACCGTTTGAAGGTTTAAAAGTAACAAAACCTTTTGGAGATCTAATAGTCTCAAAGCTATGATATATTAATTAACCCTATGATTGTTAATGATGCTTATCAAAGCTAATTACAATGGTTGTACCTTTAAGGTACTAGGGTGATTAGTACTCTTTGAGGGGTCAATCTTTGATGCTTATGGAAGCAACATCTCAACACATTAAACTAACCCTAAGTGTGTATACCTAAATGAAGGGTTGACCTAATCTAATTAAGTCTAAAGTGATCAACATCCTAGAGAGGATGAGAGAGAGAGAGGAATCCATATATGTATGATAATCATGTAATGTTTAAGCCTCAATACTTTCAACATGGATAAAATATGTAATTAGGGTATGATTCTTGATAAAGAGATCATGAAACCCTAATTGAGAAGGTTGATGAACCCTAACCCTAATTGAGGGCATTGATAGGTGTAACCCTAATCTAGGGTAATGATGAAACCCTAAATAAGGGTGATGACATGTGAAACCCTAATTGAGGGTGATGTCATGTGAAACCCTAATCAAGGGTGATGTTATATGAAACCCTAATTAAGGGTGATGTCATATGAAACCCTAAATAAGGATAATGATATGTGAAACCCTAACTGAGAGTGATGTCATGAGAAACCCTAATCAAAGGTGATGTCAAGTGAAACCCTAATACAGAGACGTTATGTAAAACCCTAATCAAGGGTGATGTTAAAGTGAAACCCTAATGCAATGATGTGATGTGAATCTCTAACCTAAGGTGATGCTACGTAATGAGATGTGAAATCTTGATATGAAATCCCAACCCTGATAAAGGGTAAAGGTATGTGAAGTCCTAATATTGAGTTATAAGTGTATGAAACCTTAATCTTGGGCAATATGATGATAAACCATAACCCTAATTTGGGTAATGGGATGAGTATTACTAATTGGCATGAATTGGGAAATCCTAACTCTAATGAGGAAATAGTGATGTTACTCTTGCATTGCATAAGTGCTGATATGTAATTGATATAACTGTTATCATGTGCACTAATCATGCAGGTATCATGAGAAGTTGGACATATCCAGGTATGAGCTATGATGTTTTATTAATGAAATTATTTATGGGCCTTGTAAACCATAATATGTTGTGTTTCCTAGTGAGAGGTAACAAGAGATTAATGGGCTTTAAGAGCCATGTGAAATACATGTATTGCAAGTATCATGTTTACCTTGGTCAGATGACCTGAAGGTATTAGCTACTTGATAAGTGGTAACAAGTGTTCTTGATAAATTGAGGGTTTGAATACCCATATTCCATAATCATTATGATGAGATGTTAAGGGATGAGAATGCCCCTGATGTGATAAGGGATTGAGATCCCAATGTTTTATAAAGCTTTGAAAAGGACTTGATAGAAGTAGTACACATTCTTTATAGCATTTATTATAATGAATTATATTTGAAAACATGATTGATGCTAAAATAATATGGTAATGTACTTAATTAATCAAGTGAAATATTATCATGTAGAGCCCTGACCATAGATCCATCATCGTTAGTAGTTTGGTGATGGTGAAACCGGTACTCCTATGGGAACTCCTGGAGAGCATACTATTGAGTATGTGGGGGTTATGGGTGTGAATATCCTTACGCCCTAATGGAGGAATTGATGTGAGATAAACATTAAATCTCTCAATCCTTCATTATATATGTCGGGATGGATGTATCACTATTCTCCCGAATGTCGGGATGGATATATCATTAATCTCCCGATGATGTTAATGTCAGATCGATGTGAGATAAACATGAAATCTCTCGATTGTGATGAGAGTACAGTTGCCACTATAACTCTATAGCGAAGTTGCCAGTATACCCTAGAAAGCTATTTAGTGGAGACACAAGATGTCCTGCTTTTGGTCCTCACACTGACTGAGGAAGATGAGGCCATAGGAATATGGCTCTTCCTTGACCTATGTATGGTACCAATTTTGATTTCACAATGGTCGGTTGGAGTATGAGTGGTATACCTCATCTCCTCAGGGCTTAAGTATGATTATAAAATGTAATCATCCATGTAGTGTATTTGCTTAAGGTTGAAATACGAGAACCATTGGTTGATGTTATCTTGCTTAGTATAGCGGATAAATGCTATACATGTTCTTCATATTCCTTATTGGATAAGTGACATGATGCTTTATCAAGATATAGCTGAAATGACTTGAATAAGGAATAATGCTCTAATCTGTTTAGACATTAATTTACCTACTGTTGAATACTTATGATTCTTCTGCTCAGTTTTATTCCATTAAATTGCAATAATAATATTTCTAGCGGAGAGTTATATCTCTCGCTGGGACAATTTCAATTGTCTCACCCCCCGTGGGATCCAACTTTTTAGGTAGACATAGAAGAAGAAGCAGAAACCCTACAACAGGTGAAGAACAGTAGCAGCAACTGCAACAGGGACAGCAGTGACATCCAGGTGGAGACACTGGCTATCATGTTTTGTATATAGAGTCCTATGTGTCGTCTCTATACTCTTAGGTCCTCGGAGGCAGTAATTAGTTAAATAAACAGATCTGAGATTTTGGCTTGATGCCTCAATGTTTTTATGCTGCCTATGTACAGTTTTAACAGGGCAGTTGATGTATGTGATCCTCGAGAAGGAATGGTACAAGACATGTACTTGTGAACCAGAATGTAATAGAATTACTTTGGTTCTTTTTGAAAGTTTTCCAATGTATGGATCTCTTTGTAAAAGGTTTTAATTTTTAGTGATTTTTAGTAATCCGCTGCTAACGAATGTTTCTGCTTAAGTAAATCATGTTTTTGTGATTTGTATGCCACACCGATGTTGATGATCTAAGGAAGTTAGTGCTCAGGGAAGCGCACACGTCAGTGTATGATATGCATCCAGGTGTTACCAAGATGTATCATAATCTGAAGAACATGTATTGGTGGCCTGGCTTGAAGAGAGATGTACCTGAGTTTGTGGCTAAGTGTGTGATATGCCAGTAGGTTAAGGCTGAGCATCAGAAGCTGGCTGGTATGTTACAACCCATGTCGATACAGCAGTGGAAATGAGATCATATAACCATGCATTTCATAGTTGGTCTGCCAAGGATAGCTAGGAATCATGATTCCATTTGGGTGATAGTGGACAGGTTGACGAAGTCTGCTCATTTCATATCTGTGAAGACAACGTATACAACAAAAAAGCTTGCTCATGTGTATGTGGATGAGATAGTGTGTTTACATGGTGTGCCCGCAATGATAGTCTCCGATAGAGGTCCCCAGTTCATGGGTAGTTTTTGGGAATAGTTGCATAAAGCATTGGGAACGCAGTTGAGGTTCAGTACCGCTTTCCACCCGCAAACAGATGGATAGTCTAAAGGGACTATTCAGACTTTGGAGGATCTTCTCCGAGCTTGTGTTTTGTAGTTCCTAGGCAGTTGGGATGTGCATCTCAATTTATTAGATTTCGCCTACAACAACAGTTACCAACAGAGTATCGACATGGCACCATACGAGGCTTTATATGGCAAGAAGTGCAGATCTCCTTTATGTTGGTATGAGTCTGGCGAGTATCAGCTTTTGGGTCCTGAGTTAGTGCAGCATATGACAGAGAAGATTAAGGTGATACAGCAATAGTTGAAAGCGACACAGGATAGACAGAAGTCATATGTAGATAATCGTCGACGACCTCTGGAGTTTCAGGTGGGAGACAAGGAGTATCTCAAGGTCTCTCCATGGAAAGGCGTGATGAGGTTTGGCTGGAAAGGCAAGTTTGCTCCCAGGTATATGGTGCCATATCTGCTAATAGCACGTGTTGGCAAGGTAGCTTACAAGTTAGAACTACCTCCAGAGTTGCACAGGTTACACCCAGTGTTCCATGTCAATATGTTGAAGAAAAGTCATCCAGGCATAGAGACACTGATACAGCCAGTTGAGGTTGAGCTTGATGAAGATGTGACCTACGAGGAAAGTCTAGTGATGATCCTTGACAAAAGAGTGAAGAAGCTGAAAAGGAAGGACCTGGTTCTTATGAAGGTTCTTTGGCATCATCGTGGCATTGAGGAAGCCACATGGGAGCTTGAGGAAGAAATGAGGAGGAAGTATCCCTTGCTTTTCTCTTCAGATTTCAGGAGTGAAATCCTTTTGTAGATGTTTATGGCTTGTAAGGACCTTGACCCTTGCTTTGGGCTTACCTTGTTTGCTTTGCCTAAACCCTGTGTTTAGATGCTTGCTAATCACCTGAAGTTGTGATTAGGGTTTGTTTTGTACTTCGTTGAGAGGTGGAGGTGCAACTTGCAAACTACCTAAGTTTTAGGGTTGGTGTGCAAGTTTGTCACCTTGAGAGATGTCTTTCTCTCTCCTTGCATCCTCTAGGGTTGAGATGATGGGTTGGGCTCTTTGCTTGAGTAGCTTTGGGCTTTGTTGAGCCTTGTTTGAGTGGTGTCGAGCCTTGTTGGAGCCTGTATCGGGTTGGACCTTGGTGTGTCGGCCAGAGGAGTGCTTTCTTGTATCGGGCAAGCTGTGTATCAGCCAGGGTTGTATCATCCAAGTGGTGTATCGGCCATGGCACCATGTTGGGCGATACACACCTCTCTTGACCTAGCCTCATTTGTGACACCACCTTTGGACAAGTGGTTGTTGCTTTGCTAGTGGGTGGCAACTCATGGGCGTGTGTTTTTGGGGTGCTAGCATGTGCCACTATCCTTGGACAAGTGTGCTAGGGGCGGGTTCCACCTTGCCTTGCTCTTCCTCTTCACCCCTTAGTATATAGATGACCCCCCCTGCTTGCTAGGTCTCTTTGGTTCCTTTAGTTGCTTCCCTTCCTTTGGTGGCCGAGCTAGGAGAATAAAGGAGCAAGTGGTGGCCGACGCAGCTAGTGTCTTGGGCGACACACCTTGCTAGCTTGTCCCTTTCCTTCTCTTGTGGTAAGTATCTCTCCCTTTCCTTGGCACCTTCTTCTTCTCCCTTCTCTTCGATCATGGTGGTTACAAGTTGTTCTTCTTTGTGATGGTCGAAGGTGCTGCCTTGGATCTTGGAGCTTGGAGCTTGGTGCTAGGAGCTTGGAGCTTTAGAGCTTGAGGTGGGTTACATAACTCCTAACCCTACTATACTACTTCTTTATCATGTTTCTTTGCTATATGTTGCGGATATGTCATCTTCTAGCTATGTTTCTTGCTTTAATGGTTATAAGTTTGCCTTAGACGTACCCTAGACCTTGTTGAGATGGTTGCCTTGGGATGGCCGAACCATTGAATGTGGAGTTCTTTGGGCAAAACCCCTCTCTCTTAGTTGTTGAGAGGTGAGCCTAGGGTTTCCTAATTCCATGGTGTGTGTGGTGTGTTCTTGGGACAAAATCCCTTTCTCTCCCTTTGGTTTTGAGAGGTGAGCTTAAGCTCTAGTTGTGTGGGTAAAACCCCTCTCTCCCTTAGTTGTTGAGAGGTGAGTCTATACTCTAGTTGCTTGGGCAATACCCCTCTCTTACCATGGCCTTGAGAGGTGAGCCTTTGGTTGGTAATGACCCACCTTGCTGCCCGATATGTGAAGGAAGTTGTGCAAAACCCCTCTGTCTTGGTTGTTGAGAGGTGAGCCAACACTCTTGACCTATTAGGGTTTCTTGGTGGTAGTCTTGAGGTTGAAGATGACCAACCCGTCATGGCTTTTGAACCCTTGCATGATACCCTTAGTTGTTTTCTTCCTGATATCCCTCTTCTAGGGTTGAGCTTGGGCAATATGCTAGGTTAACACCTTGTTGACGTCTTGACCGATATGGACCTTCACCCAAGATGTTGTTGGACGGTATGTCCTTGGCCGATATAGTGTTGACTGATATGGAGTCTTGGTTGGTGTAACCCTGATGGGTGATATGGTGCCTTGACCGATAGAGAGTCCCAAACCCTATCTTGGACGATAGGGCTACCTTGGGCAATGTGGGAGCTCCTTGGGTGCGATGGTGGAGTGCCCATGATGTCGCTTGATGGATGGCAGTGGTGTGCCTTGGGCGATATGGTTTTGGTGGTTGCCCGAAATGGAAAACCCTAACCCTAGCGAGCGATATGGGGTCTTGGCCGATACAGGTGTAGTGATGCCTGATATACTGTTGTGCATGGTTACCCGATATGCTGGTTAACCCATATGTGGTTTGGTGCCCTAGGGTTTGGTGGTGACCAATATCGTTTGGGTGAGGGATGATGCCCTACCTGATACCCTTTGGTGAGGGTAGGTGACACCTTTGGTGAGGGATGCGCCTAACCTGGTAACCCCAAGTTGGTGAACTTGTTGTCTTGATCCCACATCTTTGGTTTTGATGATGATATATGATAGTTGGGTTGTACCCAATAATGTGGTGGCTACCTAAGGTTGATATGATGACAAGATCATGGTTGTGTTCATGATGTTATGAGATATAGGGCATGGTGGATGCTCTCGGTTTGGTAACAATAATATAAGTAGTTTGACATATCATCTAACAACTTTATGCTTCATGTGTTTATAATAATGGATGTTGTTCCAATCTTATGCACCTTAAATCTTAATGACATGACATTCATAATATGTTCTCTAAAGATTTGTAATTTTTGATCAAGTTATCTCTTCGGATATGCATTCTAACCATGCAGGTATTATCAAATGAATTTATAGCCAGGTAAGAGCTATGAGGCATATGTGTTTTGTATAACACTATATAATGATGTTCCTTGTTGATGAGATAACATGTATCACTAGTATGATGAGAAAGGTCTGGTGACCTGATAAAGGTTGAGTGCCTGATTGGGGTGTTATCCTCTGATGATGAGATAAGGGATTGATAACCCATGATGATGTATGATGATGAATCCTTGAAGGGCAGTGGCATTATGTGATGAGGGATTGAGATCTCATGGCAATATGATGATGATAGTAATGGTGTGACACAATGTTTTTTATGTTTTATAACCTGGTTGCCTCAAAAATTCACTTAAAATATACTAATTAATTACATATGAACATTTCATGTAGTTTGCCCTGGACATAGATCCATCATTATCTGTAGCAGGTGATGGTGAAACATGTTATCCTGTGGGATTACTTGGAGCGCATATTGTTGAATATGTGGGGTTTCTCCTAGCCGAAAATAGGAGGATTAGAGTACAACTTTGGTTGTAGAGTCAGTATGGTTAGAGCACGGTGAATAGGCCCATGACTCAGTGTGATAGAGCATGAATGTGTTCATGGCTCAGGAGCATGGTGAATAGACCTATGGCTCAAGGTATGCTAGCGTCGAGACCTGTACCAAAGCGGGCTAGAGAAAAGGGTAGCCTGTGAAGCTGACCCGGTGGCTGAGGCCACTTAAGCAAGAGATTGTGGTCCTGCTTTTGATATCATGCACTGACCACGAGGAGGTGAGGTCATGGAGTCCGGCTCTTCCATTGACCTTGTATGGCACCGGTTTCGGGCTTTGCAGCCGAAGGTTGAATTTGAGTGGTACGACTCACTTCCTCAGGGCATAATAAATTGTAATCCAGTCGTATAGTATATATTGCTTAGGGAAAAACACGGAACATTGGTTGAGGCCTTGCCTATATAGTTTCCCTAGTTATATCTTGTAGTTAATTACACGTTCCACATATCTTATGATAAGTTCTTATATAACTTGTCTTGTCAATCATGTTCCATAATAAATATCTGGGTATATGCCTCCCGGATATCTTGGTAAATTTGTTAATAAAGGTAGTTCTATTCAATATACTGCATATATGAACTTCTTATATCATTTATTTATTTCATATTTCTAGCTTTCCTGAAGTTTTATAGTTCGGCGGGGAGTTATGTTTCTCGCTGGGACTGTGTGTCTCACCCCGTTGGTTTTAAACCTTTTAGGTGATCCAGCTAGGCGTGGTGGTGGTCGTGAGGTTGCAGCTAAGCAGCAAGAAGATCAGTAGAAGGCAAGATATGGATGTGCTACTATATTTGGGCATTTTGTAGTAGAGTCCTAGAGTCATCCCTGTACTCTCAGGTCCTTGGAGGTGTTTTGACGATGTTTCATGATGTATAACGGATATGGCTTGTTTATCCTGTTGTAGGCCTGATATGGCCTGTTCTGTATATAAATAGGCGGTGAACTCTTTGTGCCTATGGGACAATTAGGTCCTACGAGCTATGTACATATATCAAGGTTTATGTATATTTATATAACAAGTTTCCTTGCAGGATGTGGATCTGGTTGTAATAGTTCCTTTCTTATCTGCTTTCTGCAATCGGTTTTAATTAACCCGTGTTTTTGGTAATACAATGTTTATGATGGTTCTACACGTTTTCACGTGGCATTTTGTTGTCTGTGTGATAGTGGGATGTCACACTCACGGTCTTGGGACCGTGAGGACTCACGCAATCTCAAACCCATGAGGATAAACCCGATAGGGCAGATTGTGAGGAGGAGGACCGTGTGGGCATGTGAAGGAGAGACGTTGATCTGAGATCTGATGGTGTAGAAAGCTCACGGTCTTGAGACCGTGTAGGGGGTAGAAATCATGTAGAGATGAAGACCCAGAGGGAAGACCACTAGAGCAAGATCATTTAGGTGAAATCGAAAGAGGGTGGAGATGGATGTAAGGGTGATGTTCATGAAGATAGAAGGTGGAATGAAGCGAGCGATGATGATGATTATGTTGAAGGTGGTTATGCAACCAACTACTTCATTTAATCTGCATAAAAGCCACAATTATAATCACAAGTTAATAAAAATCCATTGAATTTAGAAAATTCAAATATGAAAGGGTTTCAAGAAGTAAAAGTGAATGTATTAATTGAAATCAGGTCCACAATGGCGACTGAATATCATGATGAATATGCATTCATCAGTCCTCTATAGCTAAACAGATAGGGAACAAGGTTCTTAGAAGGAGAGAAGTAGTGAAAAGAAAATCTTTCATTTGGGAGCTCAAAAATAGATATATAAAGCTCTAGGATAAGGGAGATAAGAAGCATGAGGTGTCGAAAAAGATCTCCATGCATCCATGGCCTTAAACTATTAAGGATATACAAGCAGACACACAAGCAGATGACCCACTATCCATGGATACCTTATTATCCCTCATTTATTGATTTTTTAAGCAAAGCAAATAAATCATTTGCATGATAGCTCCTAAAGGTAGCTCATCCATAAAGGGGTAAACCCTAAAATACCCTTGAGGAAAACACCTCCAAACCAAGGTTCAACTAGGCACCCCATGACTCAACAAGTGCAATAATGATGAGAGAACATACAAAGAACATAATGAAAGTGATAAATTGCAAAGAAAACCTCTCTATTGGGTAAATTGCATAAAAGTCTAAAATGTGCATAAAATTGCATAACTTGCACAAACAATGTCCAAATTGGACCAAACTTGAAACTTATGCTTTTATTATGATTAAAATCATATCATAAGGTTAGATTAAGGTTATAAACATTAAACTATGATAATTAAGAATGTTCAATGATTTAAGAAAGGTTAGGACTCTCACACTCATGCTGCTAGACTCCTTATACTGTTAAGCAAGGTTAGGGCTCTTATGCAAACATTTCTGAACATGTGTTGATGTTGAAATCGGTTTTAATTTACCCATATTTTTGGGTATGTGATTAATCAATGATTGATTGTGTTTTATGTTTTGAGTAATCTCATTTATTGTAATGGGTTCTCACAACCCAATACTTCTCCAAGATATCCATCCCAAGGATCACATCGAATCCATGCATGTCAAGTGGCATAAGGTCCACTTGAATTTTGTGTCATGAGAAAGAAAGAACACATGATGGACACACTTCCCACTACTCAGCAGAACCAACAAGAGGGGTTTCTAATCATAGACTATCAAGTCTACTACAAACAAGCAAGGAACAACTACATATCACCTCTCTACTGACAAAAGAATGTGTCACACCCGAGTCAACCAAAATGGATACAAAAGAAGAAGCAGACAAATCATGATGAAAATGTTCCATCTGACCTGTCACGACCCATGGATTGACCACTCCCTCTGGGTGACTCATATCATAGAATCAAGTCATTGCATGTTTTCATCCACGTCCTCTGCTAGACTGTATAGAGAATCATGCCTGTGAGGCCTGATCGCGTCCTCTGCTACCACTACTGTTAAACTATTGTCATTAGGAACCCTACTGAATCTACCTCGGTCGATGTGTAACTTCCTCATCCTTCATAGGACAAAACCATCTGATATGCCTCACCTCTCCACACTTGTGACACGTCCTTGAGTCTTATTGTGGCCTAGATGACCCTATCACAGATACTAATGTTGCACTACGGGCTCCGGTTGGCAGAAAACTATAGCGTCTGCCCTTACTGGGGGACCACTTGGATGAAACTACTAATCTAGGCTCAGAGAAAACCAAACGATGTTGTGATTGTGGCAAAGAAAACTTTGGCTTCTTAAAGCCTCCATACAACTGCCCCTGAAACTGAATTGACCTCTTCTTAGCATTGGCTTCATGCTTCTTAACATCCAACTACTTGATCCTCCTCACCAACTCTATGAAGGCAGAGAACCTCTCCCTATTCTCCAAAGCAAACACCATCATTGTCAACTCTATGGGCAACCCCTTCTCAAACCTTTAGATATACTCTCCTTATATCTTGCTTCCATGTGAGGACAAAACCTCAACAACTCCATGAACTTTGCCTCGTACCCATTTATCATCATCGATCCCTACCAGATCATGTCAAACTGCAAGAACTTCTCATCAAGGTACGTCTCCATGAAGTATTAGCTTGTAAACTCCTTCCGAACCTCCTCCCAACTGATCACCACACCAGGTCTCTTCTCCTCCTCGATGGCCCACCAATGTCCAACACTATCCTTCACCAAGTACATTGCATGCTTCCCCTTATCCTCTTCGAGGATATTGAAGATCTTAAACACCTTCTCCAGATCTATCAACCACATATATGTAGTTTTCAGGTCTACCATGCCCACATACTCGATGGCTCTCACATGCCTCAATATTTCAAAAGACTTCCCAGAACCCTAGGATTCCACATTGGGAACAACAACCCTTGCTTGAGGTATAGACGCTCTATCCTCCATATGCATAATCATGGCCATCAACTGTCCAAACATGGACTAAAAAGCAAGATTGGCCATAGTTGTTGGGTCGAACTGAGGCACTTCAGGCACTCCATCTACTCTAGCCTATCTCCTCACACCACCTCTTGGTGCAAAAAAAACTACTCTCAATGTGTTCTTTGTGTTCCATACATATCTGCATAAGCATAAGCTATGCTCAGATATGTTGGACAACCAAGAACAGACACAAACCTAGTCATATGTCCATGTTGACTCAGTGAACCTAAAGCTTTGATACCAACCTTACTGTGACACACGTATGCCACACAATCGAGATTACTCAAAACAAAGTGTGTGATCAATAGTGAAACAACCACATAAACATAACAACGGGTAAAATAAAACCGATCTCATATAATCATCACTATGTGAAAACATGTTACATCCAGGTTCACAACCTATAACATATCACCTACCATACCAAGTATTTACATATGTAAAGTGGCCATTTACCACACACCTATTACAAAATATTTGTTCACATGTACAAGCCACTTATATACATTAAAGGCACACTGCCAAAACACATATCGAGGTACATATCATCTACAAAACCCATCCCTTCTCAGACCTAAAAGTATAGGGACGACATTAGAACTCTACTACACAACATTAGCAACTATCCAACCTTTTGTGTCTGCTGATCTCCAATCTACTCTTCCTCAATAGCACGATCCTTCCCACGCCACTGACGACCACCTAAAAAGATGTGGCAAACCATAAGGGTGAGACACATGTCCCAACCAGAGATATAACTCTTTGTCAACAATTAATGAAACATAACAAGATATATTACTATTAACCAGGATGAGCATATTCAGCTAAATGAATAATTTTAAACTGATTACAGAGGATACGTAGGTTAAGTTGATTCAATAGATAAATATGGCATTTTACATGTTTAGAAGGAATATGAAGAACATGTATAACAATTAACACCTGATACTACATTACATAACAACTGAGCAACATAAGAAACAAGGGAAGGGTAAACATCCAATGTGAATCATGTTTAACCCTAAGCCAAGATATACTATATGATTGTATTACATCTTTTAAGCTTTAAGGGGATGAGGTATACCACTCGTACTCCAATTGTCCATTGCGAAGTCAAAAACAGTGCCATATAAGATCCAGGAGAGTTGGACTCATATGACCTCATCCACACTTGGTCAATATGAGTCTGTTGCAATGACATATTAAGTCCAACTACAAAATAGCCTAGTTTGCCTTGGTATATAGGTCCCAACACTAGTGAACAGGGTACAAAAACCCAATCATCTGAGGTACAACCACAACTTTCCTCTTATCACATCATATACACTAAGACACGACCGCAACCGTTCTCCTGGCTAGGCATGATCGTAGTGTTGGTATGTATGCCCAGAGAGCCAATCATATGATGATTGGGATATGGCATTAGATACCTTATTTGATAAATAATAAAGGCAAGCTTCCAATTTATTTTGTATATTCATTTATGAGATAATGAATTGCATAATAAATGTCTAGAGCATGATATTACTCAATGACGTATGTCTTCAAGTCTGTGATTTGGAAGAATGAGATCATACATATGTTAAGAGTGTATACACTCTCATTATGTCCCTGATCGGTTGTTATTAAGGAAGGTAGATAGACAAAATAACACATAAGATTAGAGTGTGAGTTGGTTGATGACTAAATCTCATTAGTCATGATATGGCAATATCAAACCAAGCACACAAATACATGCTAGGGAACAATGTACCGGACAGACCCACCATGAGACTGACACATGGAAGCCATCATCATGGAAGTCATAGTCATCTCTCACAGAGATGGTGGTGGTTGTGGTTCTTAGACCTGAAATCACATCACTCATCACATTTCATTGAGTACACTTTGACATCATCAAATGCAGTCCTGAAACATGGGTTGTTATAACAGTGGTGATTGGGTGACTTTAACACATGGGGTATGATTATGAGTGATAGATATTGAATTTGTCCCTCTAAAAGGAGTATGATATCGAAGGCCTCTTGATTAGCAAGACTAAGAAAAGTATGGCCATACGCATGTGAGTCAATATGTTGAGCTCACATATATCTCATGCAGTCTGCTCTGGTTCAAGAAACAAGATTGAATAATAATGAGGATGACTTCTCCATGCCTCTAGTTCAATCTGGATATCAGTGACAAAGGAACTATACAAACATTGTAACACCATACATAGATTGTAGGTTGAATTTGCTCCCCAACTTTCCATTCACTTGGGTAGCAATGACGTGCGACTAGGCACCACTTTTTCTTGTGATGTCATAATCTAGTTATTGACAATCACTACCAACGTGATATGGGACCTATAGGGTCACACACATAGGAACTCATATAGAAGGGGATTTTGATCGTGAATGATAATTAAATTGATTCTTAAAGTGTTTAGGTATTTCAATTCACACAATGGATCAACTGACTAGACTACCAAATGACCGGTTCAAGTGTTGAGACTGTTGTTTGGAGTGTCAGGTTGATTGTACTGTATATTGGTTGGAATTATGCCTGACCTAGGCTACGAGATGCCCATCTCGCTTGTACGAAACATCCGTCTGTCTTGGTGCGAGATGCACGTCTCAGTTGCACCAAACAGACGTTTGGTTTGGTGTGAGACACCCATCTCAGTTGCACCAAACGCCTATTTTGGGGGTAAGTCAAGTTGAGTACTAATTAGAATTGAATTTCCAACATATGCGCAGAACTAGAAGGTGAAAACGGCCATTTCACCACATGCATGTTGTGAAACTTCCAGAAAAGTTTTGAAAATTCAAGATCTACTAGTCCTTTCCACTCCCGCTTTAGTCCTGCATTGGCTGGGGACTGGGAACCCTGGCCCTAACCCCTCCTATATATATAGGGGAATTGGGGGCTTCCCATAATACAACTACTACACAGACAATTTAGAATCAATTGTTGTGACAATTGTTGTACTCTCTGGTTGTGGTAACCGCGAGAGCCTAGGCAAGTACTACCTGACTAGGGAGGGATAGTCACGGAAGAGAACAATTGAGGATCAATGTTGTGGGAGAGCATGTTGGTGACTAGTACGCCAACAGGAGGGACAACTCCTTCTTGTCTGTTCTTATATGATGACAAGAATTCTAGTTGGTCTGTGTGGACTACTCTAGAGGCAAGAGTCTGTTGGCTGCTGCTAGGAGGGAAACATCAACTCGCAGTCCATAGCGAGATCTAAGGAGCCGTTGCAGCATTTGTCCAAGTCTGATGTCTGTGGAGGAGTAGTCGGATGAGTCCGAGTGCGACTAGGAGTTGCACAGAAACCGTCCAAGACAGAGTGCGCATATACATCTATGAGGATTATCTTTGGACCTGCTCAAGGACCATGTATATCTTCGTGAAACTATCCTTCCCATTACATAGTTATTGACTCGATCTACTGGTTAATGGGAAATATGCCAGTATTTTTTTTGTTTTCGTTGCCTATCTGATGTTGTATTTCCCTACAGTGGTATCAAATCCACGTTAATTAATTATGTTTTGGGATAATCGATATGATCAGATTTTTGGTTTTATCGAGTTTATTTATTGCATGTGATGTGAATATTTAAACTAGTTGATGTGCACGTCCGTTTAAATCACCACATAAGAACCCAAACATATATATATGCAATTTACGTGCATCGCCATAAAATCGATGTTGATGGTGGATGTAAAGCATGGTTATGGCCAAAACCCTAGATCTCTATGTGCATGGTTGTGGTTATTTATTCCTTTTGTTAATCGGTCTGCGTACCAAGCCTCTCTCTTCTTTCCAATTGTAAATTAATGCTCTTCTTCCTATTTTCCCTCGAATGTGACTCAAGGTTTTCCAATATATAATGTAATAAGAAACATGATAGTTTTACTTTATGTTTCAATGTGAGAAGATGGTCTGCACAAAGGTGAAATGAGCGGCTCGTGAGACGACCCAATCAAATGGAGGATTGAGGAGGCTAGACGATAGGAGGATGAACCGATCGACTGGTGGCTCAACCGATTGACTAGAGGTGTCTAGACGATGCTTGGACATGAGAACCAGATGACCATTTTAGAATAGCCCAACCGAGTGACTAGTAGGCAAGCCGACTAGTTCAAGAGTTGAACTGATCAACCCAGATTGGTTTGAACAGATCATTACCAAAAACCTGTTGCATATGATGCAGATCATAAGTGGTAGTAATTCCTTGTGGCTCCAAGGAATTACATTAGTATGTCCATAATCATCACTTGTGTGTTTTATTTATTGCATGTTCTCATTTGTGGTTATATCATGTATATGATACATACTATATATGTGGTGATTGGATAAAGTATATGTATTTATACATACAAATTCCCTCAATTATAATATCAAGTCTTAGATGCTTTCCAAAAGTGACACACATGAAAAGCTTGATCGACCAAGAGTGGGCTCCCCAAGGGAGGTGCACCGTCTATCTCGTAGAAGTGTGATGGTAGTGATGTGGGTCTTCCAAGTAGGGTGCATTATTTATGTGTCAGCTTTTGGGTCAGGCTTGACTGGTGATTCTCAAAGAGCCTGGGCCCAGACGCATTCAGATGATGATGGCAAGGAGTTGTTAATATCATCTATCCAAGAGTTGTATATGATGCAATTGGCATGATTGCCTACCTTGATAATTGATTGTGGACGCTGGTGTAGGCTGGGTAATAGTTGAATTATTTTGGATCTTGGTCCACTAGAATATTATACGCTGCAATATTCCGAATTGATATTGAGGGCTATCAATTCGAATAAAATAGTGGAAGCAGTAGTTAATTAAAGACCTAATTAATGTTGTCAAATTATCAAATCAAACCAAATCAAAAATGTTTTGAAAAGTTGCAATATTTCTTTTTAGAATCAAATGTCAAACATAAACACATTCAAATTGCGATCAGTCCCTAAAAATGGAAAAAATGAAATAAAGTTCCACGATTGGTTAAGGACTATGAGAAATTTTCTCATCAATGAGTGAAAGCTCTATGTCCTTGATAGACCAATGCCAGAGGAACCCGCTCCAAATGCGCCTAAGGCTAAATCTGAGAGACCCCTAACCTTGCCTAAAGTATTGAACATACTTAATATCATCATTTAATGTTTAGAATCTTAATATAACCTTTTGATATGTTTTTTAATAATAATACAAGCTTAATTTTCAAGTTTGGTCCAATTTGGACACTATTTGTGCAAGTTATGCAATTTTATGCACATTTTGGACTTTTCATCAATTTACCCAATTGAGGGGTTTTATTTGCAATTTGTGACATGCATAATGTTCCTTAGATGTTATCTTATCATTCTTGAGTATTTTGAGCCATGGGGCTCCTAGTTGATCCGTGGTTTGAAGGTGTTTTCCTCAAGGGTATTTTAGGGTTTACCCCTTCATGGATGAGCTACCTTTAGTAGCTATCAACTAATGAATTGTTTGATTGGCTTGGAAATTCGACAAAGAAGATCTAAGCAGGTCTATATGGATGGTAGGGGATCTTCTTGTGTGTGTGCTTGTATATTCTTAATAGTTTAAGGCCATGTACACTTGGAAAGATACTAGAACTTCAACTTTTTCTTTTTCTTTATCTTAAAATTTTATATACCTATCCCTAAGCATCCAAATGAACCATTTTCTCTCCACCACTTCCCTCCTTATATGAACCTCGTTCTCCCTCTATGATTCTATGAAGTTCCTATCCAAGGAAGAAGAAAGTGGGGATCATTTTGGAAAAAGAATCTAGGGTTGCAATTGACTTCCTTTAGGGGTTCCTAAAGCTCCTTTCTAGTGATCTTGACCTAAAAGTGTAAGTATTACCTTATTTCCTCCATTTATTTCTTTTTTATCCTTTCTCCTACCTTTCTCCAGGTCGAAACCTTTCTGTTCCATGGTAGAAATTTCTCTAAATCTCTAAAAACATACCTATCTTGCTCCTTATGCTTAGGGTTTGCTCATTTGATGAAGAAAGGTGCTAGATGGATGAGTTCACAGCTTATGCTTGGATTTTCTACCCTATATGCTCGTGTTTTCTTCTGTTTGGGATTTTATCTTCTAATTAGAGGTAAGTTTTATAACTTGCTCCACGTTTATTTCTTACCATAAGCTTGCTAGCTCATGTTCTTGCTTTTAAATGATGATCCATGCACTAAAAAGCTATGCTTGACTTGGATTTTGATTTTTATAATGTTCCCTATTCTGATTTCAGTTCTAGATGAACCTGTGATCATGTGTACATTATTCCTAAGGTATAATATGACTTGTATCAGGTTGTTTTGACAACCTATGATGCTAAGCACCTATCAACCAATGGTCAATTTTAGGGTTTAAAGTTGATTTCTTCTATAAACCCATGACCTGATGGTGGTACCATTGCAACAATCCTATGGTGTTGTCTTCATGACAACTGATGGTGGTGACCAAGGGTGTCAACTGGAGTTCACCCCTTATGTAAGGTGTTGGCCTAATTAGAAGCCTAGTGATTAACAACTAAGTACCCTAATGATGCTATCAATCAATGGTGATATTGGTTTGATACTCAGTGGTGATTAATGAATATAGTGTTGATCTAACAACCTATGGTGACTTAATGGTCACTACTAATGGTGAAACAGGTCTCCAAAACCTATGGTGAGTTAAGCTTGTAGTTTTAGCATCAATTAAGCCTTAAACCAATGGTCTCTTGGGTCATTTGATGCAATGGTCGAACCTATACTCTAATTGATGGTTTTAATATATGAACTTGACCTAATGGTTGAGATCTAATGTTTATTCATTCAATAAATTGAAATGATGCCTAAATGTAACATGTTGGTCCTAATAAAGTTATTTAAATTGTTTCCTTTATGAGATCAACTTAAGAAGCTCATTTACTAACAGTTTGTTTTAAATACACAATCACTTGTGGGTTTTACCCTACTCTCAATGGAATTTTTTATGTTGTTAATAAAAGGATATCTAGGGTTAGATGGTGACTCTTTCTAGATAACAACTCAATGACTTCATAGGTGGTTTGTTCAAGATGTTTACTTATGTAAATAACCAATGGTTTTACCTTTCAACATGTAATGGTTAGAAGTTGATGCCTCGATATTCCCATTGTTCTGGGTGAAGCGTGTAATGTAATGTTATGATTCTAATGATGAGAATTTGATGATTCAATGCCTTAAACTTTTAGTATTACCCTTGCCCTCGTATGATTATGATTTATAATCACCATAATGAATTAATGGGTAACCCTAATGAGGTATAGATTGTTATACCTAGCTCAAATATAACTAAATGATGGTAATTGGGTATGAATAGTCCTTGAATGATTAATACACTCATGGATTACTCTCTTATTGTTGTTGAAACCTTAGTATTCTATAACTCGATGGTTACACCTTGAGTTGTGTTTGGATCCATACATGAACATTGGAATGGATTGTGATGGTGATGCTTCACCTTATGCATCCATGATCCAATGGGGATTCAATGAGTTAGGGTTTGGGTATGAGTGTTGATTAGTAATATTAATATAATTTATCTTATTGAACCTAACTCTAATGCAAATAGATAAATATGAGTATTCATGTTTAACCTTCTTATATGATGGCATGATGGTGGAATAATCTCTTTAATATGATCATAGCCTTAATGTGTTAATTAGTGGTTATCATAGCCACATGGTTGATACTTTCTTATGCTAAACATGTGCATTATAAATATGATGAGAGTTAATCATATCTAGATTCCTTGCATGTTGATGTAATAAATGAATGTTCTTAATGTTAATATAACCTTGTTGTGATTGTTTATGAATATCTCCCAGCTCATTAATGCAATATTTTGTTATCCAGTGTATTATATGTAAATGATGTTGTTGAGCCTTATTATAAGGCATGGAAAGATAATGATGATCTTATAGGGAACAATATGATGGTATTAATGATCTGTGGGCATGGTTGAGCCCTGAATGAGGTGTAATCCTCTTGTATTGATAAGGGTTGATACCCTGTGATATTTTGAAAATGATTGATATCCTGTGATAGTATGATGACAAGTGCAATCTCATGAATGGCAAGTGAATAGCATGATGTGATAATGAGATAATGAATAATATGTATCATACGTTTTATATCTTCTAAAATTGTTATATAGAAATGTTTGCTAGAGATGAATTAGGGTTTATATGTCCACTTGTTTGATGCAGCTTTAATTCACCCTATTGGAGGTTTATAATCAAGTAAAACCCTAATCATGTAGTGCCATGTGCCATAGAACCATCTTCAGTGTCAGAACTTGCTGGATGGTGAAACGAGTATTCCTAAGGGAAACTCAGAGCGCATACTATTGAGTATGCGGGGTGTTTGTCATCCTAACACCAAGTGTTTTGGGGGGATGGTTGCATTCATACCTAGCCCACTTTTCAAGAACGACTGCGGTCGGGTCTCAATGATTATAACATGATGTGATTATAGGACAAATACGGTTGTACCTCATTGAAGGGGTTTGAATACCCTAGATGCTAGCGTCATGACCTGTACCACGGTGGGCTACTTATAGGACTATATGTCATTGTTTTGTAGTTTGACTATATGTCACTGCGGTGTAGACTCGTATTGACTGAGTATGGAGAAGATCTTGGAGTCCGGCTCTTCCTAGATCTTATATGGAACTGATTGCGACCAAGTGGTGGTCAGTTGGACTTTGAGTGGTATGACTCAAACTCCCAAGGGCATAATAAAAGATGTAAGACAGTTGTGTAGCATATCTGTTTAGGGTTATACATAACACTTCATATGGATGATAACCCTTATTTGCTTTCTTTTCACTGAGATCATGTATAGTACAATAAGAGATAATATATATGTTAATGTGGTAGTTATGCTCATGTTGTAAACATGCTTATGTTGTCAAATATACTGACACTGATGGTTAAGATGATGCTGCTAGTTATGTTTAATATTGCTAGACGTGCCTGTGTAATTAGAAATGCTTAAGCTGCTAATAATGCATATGCAGTTAATTGTGCTATGATGTTAGTTCTACTTATGATATAAATTTGTCCCCTTTATTTGAGATGCCAATATTGATAGCCATGTTATGTTACTAGACATATTCATGATTTTAGGGATGCTTATGCTACTAGATTGCTTGTGTTGTTATCAAGGAATATGATGATAGTCAGATTGATGATAATGATTGTTATTAGATGCAATTTGATGATATTTGAGTAGATATCTATCTAGAGAAATGGATTTATTTGTTACATATATATGCATTGATGATCATACTTGTTGTTAAGATTATTTGCTTAATCTGTTTAGTATACTTAAATTGTTCAATCTGTTAAATTGATTATTAAATACTCCAACTACTCAGTTATCTACTATTTTAAATGTTGTAATCAATAAGCGTTGTTGGAGGTTATATCTCTTGCTGGGACATGGGTCTCACCCTTGTGGTTTGCCACATCTTTTTAGGTAATCGACAGTGATGACAACATAACCGTGAAAGTAAAGAGGAACTACAGTAATGAATCTTTGAGAAAGTTGATTAGATGTCTAGTGAGTCCTAGAGTCATCCCTGTACTCTGAGGTCCGGGCAGGAAAAGTTTGTATATGGTGTTTCAAATGAATCAAAATTTTGTTAGCATGTTAATGCTTGTTTGTGTGGCATATACAAATATTGTTCTCCTATGTATATATGTTGTGGCTAAGGCGATAGAACAATTTGTATCAAATTCTTGTCATAGTATGGATACAAGAAAGATATTGGGCTCTTATGCAAATGTTTCTGAGCTGGTGTTGATGTTGAAATCATTTTAATTTGCCCATATTTTTGGGGGGTATGTGGTTAATTGGTGATCGATTAGGTTTTATGTTTTGAGTAATCTCATTTAGTGTAATGGGTTCTCACAAAATGGATGTTTATTGGAAGCATGCCTATGATGCCAAAGACATTTGAATACCTAATTCTTTGTTGTATGAACTATGAGCTGCATGAACAATATGAATACATGGACATTCTCGAGATGGTAACACATCTTAAGAATCATGTAAAGCAAAGAAGGTATAATGTCTCCAAAGCGCTAATTGAGTGCAAACTGACAAAGGGAGGTCCAATAGATCCCCATGTGCTCAATGTGATTAGACATGTGGGATGATGGATTTCTCTTAGGTCATGAGTTGACCATGAATATGATTATGCAAGCATTGCATGAATCATACAGTCAGTTTATGTTTATCATTATGAGGCTAAGCTAAATTCCAATTCTTCTGCACTCAATATATAGAGAAGGGTAAGTGTAAAAGGAATTTTTCCTTTTTGCTTAAAGGATAAAGAAAATAAAGTGCCACCATTGTCACTTGTTTGGACATTTTCAATGAATTGTCCTCTTCGTAGATGATCTCAAGAAGAAGATAGAGATAGAGATCTCTACTTCAGGACCTAATAAGAAGTAAGCTAGAACTATATGGAGCAAGGATTGCTGCCACTGTAGTTAAAGGTTGTCATTCATGGACACATAATAGAATTAGTGAACTGCTATTATGTACTTGCCAAACATCATATGTTTTGTATGACAAGAACATTATGATCTTTTATGGCGATGCACTATGTCTCATAAACTATACTTGATAGTTGAAAAGACAAATGTGTTTGACACATATATTGAATGACTTGATATCTCAAACGTTGAATACCTATAGCACTATCATCTAGAGCACATAAACGAGAAATGCATTTCTAGAATCCATATGATGGTTATCTAGACTCTTTTGGTTATTGAACCAATAAAGACATGCATGTCTTATTTGTTGTGTAATATGACAAGAGTATCTTCACTATATGTAGTGGGAGATTAACTATTCCATTAGGACTAGTACATACAGATGTACAAAGACCTTTTGGATGAATGCTAAAGGTAATTACAAGTACCTTATTACATTTATTGATGCGATCAATAGATATTTGTATTTAATGAAATACAAGTATGAATCTCTTAAAGTGTTCGAGGAGATTATGAATGAAGTATGTAACTCATTTGGTAAAGTATTAAGATACCTCGACATGATCGATGTTGAAATATGTAAACCAAGAGTTTGAGGACCTTATGGGAGATCATGATTGTGTATCATAACAAACTCCACCTAAAACATACTGATGTGTTAGAAATAAGGTATCACACCATGTTATGTCATGATGAGATTATCAATAAAATTTAGCTAATCTTACAATTTCTTTTGGGCACACGCTTTAACACTAAACAATGTACCGTCTAAAATGGTTCAAAAGACACCATATGAGATATGGCATGGGAAGTTTCCTGATGAGTCTTTTGTAGTGATTGGGTTTGAAGGCTTGTATAAGAAAATAGTTTCTTAAAAGTCTTTATCCACAAATCACATGAATCTTATCTTGTTGAATACTACTTATATTCCAGCCCTACAACAAAGTGTTTGTTACTGGGATGGCTGAATTTCTAAAGGGAACTTAGTTCCAAAAGAATCAGTGGGATTAAAAGTAGAACTTGAAATGTTTGAGACAAACAAGAAAACATAGAACCTTAAAGGTACACTAGGAACAAGGAGAATCACAAGTTGTTGTGGAATCTCAAGTTCCTCATGTAAACACATAACTCATAGTTCTAGTAGAATACACCTTGATTTTGAAAGATTATAATATCCTATAACTCAAGAAGGCAATAAGTTGATCATAGAGATGAGTTAACAACCTACCTAGAAACTATTGAGGGATCAGAATCTGAGAAATGGCTTGAGGCCATGAGATCAAAGATGGACTTCATGTTAATCAACAAGGTATGACCTTGGTGGATCCACCTGAAGGGTTAAAACCCATTGGGTGCATTTGGGTCTCTGTAAGAAGACCAACATGTAAGGGTAAATTGGGTGTAAAGAGTTTCAAACTAGTTCAAGGTGTTGAACATGATGAAGTATTTCACCAATTATCATGGTTAAGTCCATTGGGATCATGCTTGCTATTGCAACTTAGTATGACTATACTATTTGGCATATGGATGTTAAAATCACATTCCTTAATTGGAATAATTAAGAGGATGTGTATGTGACACAACCTAATGGTTTTATAAATCCATTAATGCAAATAAAGTCTATAAGCTATAAAGGTCCATCTTTGGATTGAAGCAAACATCTCAGAGTTGGAATCTTCTATTTGACAAGACAATCAAAGGGTTTGACTTGAGTTAGAATAAAGATGGAATATGTGATTACAAAATATTTAGTGGGAGCATATTGATATTCCACATAATGATGTAGAATAACATCCTTATCCTATAAATATTACAACCTGACAAGGAAAGTACCTTCTATATGAAGGGTTTAGGCGAAGCATCCTATATGATAGGGATCGAGGTCTATAGAGATAAATCTGGAAAGCTTCTTGACCTAAGGAAAAGCACATACATTGGTAAGATGATGAAGGGTTCAGCATGCAAGGCTCAATGAGAGAAAACGTGTCCATGTTCCATGGAGTTAGTCTTTCAAGAGCCTAGTGTCCCAACTCTTATGAAGAATAAGGACACAGGGATATATGCCATTAGATCTATCTTGAATGTAATGCTATGTACTTATTATGTTATCTCGTATGTATTGGACATGACGAGAGATATCTAGTAATCCTGTATGTATTGGACATGATGAGAGGATATCCAGTCTTCTCATATGTATTGACATGATGACATGACGTATATATACCTACCAAGCAATCTCATATGTATTGGACATGACGAGAGGGTATATGTCAGATACCAGAGAGAGTCACTGGACTACCATAAAGAACATCCTTAGATACCTGTGAAGCACTTAAAAGATTGGTTCCTTGTTTATGGTAATAAGGAAGAGTTGGATGTAAAGGGTTACACCCATGCAAGCTTCCAATCTGAAAAAATGATCGCAATCTAAATTTATGTGTGACATTAAACGAGAACGGTAAGCCAGAAAGGGTTCTGAGCTAATGATAGTTGTTCAAATCTTTAAAAGAAATCGAGTATATATGTGTTATGAGAACAACAGAGGATATTGTATGGATCAAGAAGTTTATATGGGTGAACTTATGTGAGGTTCCAAACCATTGATGACACAGTAGAAATACTGATGACAAGAATGGAGCTACTAGTTAGGCTGGGAATCTCAGATAGCATACTATGACGCTTCCATATCATATGAGTAGTCATACAATGAAGAGATGTGAAAATTGCAAAATACTGACTTAAGGCAAACATTGCTAAACCCACTATAAAAGCACTTGCGCAGCAGAAGCATGAAGGTCATGTTAGGTCACTCGAGATGAGATCTGTGGGTGATTGGCTCTAAGTGCAAGTGGGAATCTGTTGGTATGTATGCCCAGAGAGCCAATCATATGATGATTGGGATATGGCATTAGATACCTGATTTGATAAATAATAAAGGCAAGCTTCCAATTTATTTTGTGTATTCATTTATGAGATAATAAATTACATAATAAATGTCTAGAGAATGGTATTACTCAATGATGTATGTCTTCAAGTACGTGACTTGGAAGAATGAGATCATACGGATGTTAAGAGTATATACATTCTCATTATGTCCCTAATCGATTGTTATTGTGGAAGGTACATAGATAACAATAACACATAAGATCAGAGTGTGAGTTCGTTGATGACTAAATCTCATTAGTCATGATATGGCAATATCAAACCAAGCACACAAATACATGTTAGGGAATAGTGTATTGGATAGACCCATTGTGAGACTGACACATGGAAGCCATCATCATGGAAGTCATAGTCAGCTCTCACATTGATGGTTGTGGTTGTGGTTCTTAGACCTAAAATCACTACACTCATCACATGTCATTGGGTACACTTTGACATCATCAAACGCAGTCCTGAAATAGGGATTGTTATAACGGTGATGATTGGTTGACTTTGACACATGGGGTATGACTGTGAGTGATATATATGGGATTTGTCCCTCCGACATGAGTATGATATCCAAGGCCTCTTGATTAGCGAGACTGGGAAAAGTATGGCCATACGCACGTGAATCGATATGTTGAGCTCACATATATCTCATATAGTCTACTCCGATTCAAGAAACATGATTAAACAATAATGTGGATGACTTTTCCATGCCTCTAGTTCAATCTGGATATCAGTGACAAAAGAACTATACAAACACTGTAATACCATACATAGAATGTAGGTTGAAGTTGCTCCCCAACTTTCCATTCACTTGGGTAGAAATGATGTGTGACTAGGCACCACTCTTTGCTTGTGATGTCATAAGCTAGTTATGGACATTCGCTGCTAACATGACATGGGACCTATAGGGTCACACACATAGGAACTCATCTAGGAGAGGAGTTTGATCTTGAATGATAATTGAATTGATTACTAAAGTATTTAGGTATTTCTACTTGTCCTTTCCACTCATGCTTTAGTTTCGCATTGGCTGGGGACTGGGAACCCTAATCCTAACCCCTCCTATATATAGAGGGGTATTGGGGGCTTCCTAAAATACAACTACTACATAGACAATTGAGAACCAGTTGCTCTGACAATTGTTGTCCTCTCTGGTTGTGGTAACCGTGAGAGCCCAGTCAAGTCCTACCCAACTAGGGAGGGATAGCCACGGGAGAGAAACAAGTGAGGATCATTGTTGTGGGAGAGCATGTTGGTGACTAGTATTGGGTTTTGTGGAGGAAACATGTGCGGCGAAAGCAACAAAAAAATATATTTCCATGCAACCCGCAACAGGATCTCGTCGACAATAGTGTATTTAGAAAGATTGTTCGTGGGGTATACCTTGTCGTGGAGCAAGTCCAACAACGTCCCGCTACATGATGGTGTGCAACGTTGTTGTCTTACATGGACAATACTTCTCTCCCGTCTTTCAAATGTGTCGTGAGAAGATTGGCGGTGCTCCTTTCATGTAGTGATGTACACCACTCATCGTATGGCCAATCGTTGACATCCTCTGAATGCAGGCATCTCAACATCTGCATCTCTACTTTGTCCACACTGATGGATTGGAACTCCACGTCGTGCTTCCTAAGATGGCAAGAAGGAGTAGTCTTTGTGCGATGACATGCTAGCATCGCAGTGCTCTCCTTTCTCTCTAGAGGATAGTGACGGCTAGGGTTTATGTACGTGAGCGTAAACTGAAAAGCCTCTCTTAATATCTTGTAAAGATATCGGTCGTAAAGCCCCTTTAAATAGGAGATGAAAGGAAGCAGGGTTTCCTAAACCCATCAGTAAATTGAAAGACTGTGTTAATTAAAATGCTCATGGATTAATTAGAATATTCTGGAATTAATTAATTAACTAAGTAATCATATTAATTGATTAATTTAATATCTAACTCCATGTAATCGCTCGGGATGGCTCTATGGGCATATATACCAATACACTCCCACTTGCACTTAGAACCTGTCACTCCAATAAATTGCTGAAACATTTTAATATATTCCAATATTATTCTAATGGATTACATAAACATTTTTAATAATCAATGTGATTCGGAACAATTCCAATCAAATCCACAATTATACTCCTATTTCAACACATTCTGTGTGTGTGACCCGGTAGGCTCCAAATTACATTGGCAGTGATATCCAAAATCATATTATGATTTCACAAGCAATGATTGGTATCTAGAAAGACTTCATTATCACCTAAGTAATTGGAGAAGTTGGAGAACAACTTAACCTATCGTTCATGATTGGTGTTACAGTGATTGTATAGTTCCTTTGTCGCAGATATCTGGATTGAACTCAATTCATGGAACTGTTATCCTCTTCAACATTCAATCCGTGTTCCTTGAACTAGAGCAGACTGTCTGAGATATATGTAAGCTCAATATCACATATTGACACACATCAACATGGCCATGCATTTCTCAGTCTCTCTTATCAAGTGGTCAGAATATCAAACTCCCGTAGGAAGGAAAAATTCCATCTACATCACTCACAGTCATCCCCATGTGTCACAGTGCACCCAAGCACCATCTTTATGGCAATCCTTATTTAGGTGCACGGTGGATGATGTCAAAGTACACTGAACGACATGTGATAAGTGTAGTGACTTTAGGTCTAAGAACCACAATCACCACCATCATTATGAGATGTGACTTTAACTACCAATCATGGTATCCATGTGTCATTCTCAAGGTGGGTTTGTCCGACACACTATTCTCTAACAAGTATCTATGTATTTGGTATGATATGTCCATATCATGGATAATGAGATTCTTCCATCAACCATCATACATTCTAATATTATATGTTATTGATGTATATGGATATTTCCACAATAACAACCGATTAGGGACAAAACAAGAATACATACTCTTGGCATACATATGATCTCATTGTTCAGATCATCAACCCAAAGACATATGTCATTGAGTATATTATTATGTAGACATCTATAAGTTTTGTGGTCATCTCACAATATAAAACACAAACATATAGATTGGAAACTTGCCTTTATTGATATGATCAATGTAGTATTACAAATAGTTTACATAGTATCTCATTACAAACATCAAATGATAGTCTCCATGGGAATACATACCAATGGATCCCCACTTGCACTTATACCCAATCACTCATGAATCTCAATCCAAGTGATCGAACATGTCCATCATGTTTCTACTATGAAAGTGCTTTTGTGAACGGGCCAGCCACATTGCTTTATGTAGGCACTCTGCAAATCTTCACATCTCCTTATTATACGATCTCTCGTATGAGATGGAACCGTCATAGAATATGTTTGGAATGTTGATGCGATCTTGGTTCTTTAGCTTGTGCAATTGCTCTATTGTTGTCGCAAAACAACTCAATTGCGTCACTAGCTCTTGGAACCACTCCAAGTTCAGAAATGAACTTCTTGACCCACATAGCTTCCTTTGCAGCATTAGATGCAGCAATATATTTGGCCTCTATTGTAGAATTCACAACTATCTCTTGCTTGGAACTCTTCCAGCTCACAACTCTATTGTTTAGGCAAAACACAAATCCAGATTGTGATCTATAGTCATCTTTGTCAGTTTCAAAGCTAGCATCGGTGTAACCCTTTACCACGAGGTCTCCCTCACCACCGTATACCAAGAATTGATCCTTAGTCCTTCTCAAGTACTTTAGGATGTTCTTTACGGCTGTCCAGTGACATTCACCTGGATCTGACTGATACCGGGTCATCATGCTCAAAGCATACGACACATCAGGACGAGTACATAACATCACGTACATGATAGATCCAATTGATGATGCATATGGAATCTTACTCATGCGCTTGTTCATCACATGAACTAGGACATTGGGCTTTAGATATCATAACCCCATGGAACTAGGCAAGTTACCTCTCTTAGAACCCTCCATGCTAAACCTCATTAGCACCTTGTCAATGTATGTGCTTTGGATTCGGCCTAGAAGCCTTCTAGATCTATCTCTACAGATCTTGATTCCTAGTATATAGGATGCTTCACCTAAATCTTTCATAGAGAAGGTCTTCCCCAGCTAAGCTTTTACTATCTGAAGAGTAGGGATGTCATTTCCTATCAATAGTATGTCATCCACATACAATATGAGAAATATGACTGTGCTTCCACTAACCTTTTTGTAAACACAAGGTTCATCTTCCAAACTTTTTGACTACTTCATAAAAACATAGATTCCAGCTCTAAGATCCTTGCTTCAATCCATAGATTGACCTTTGTAGCTTATAGACTTTATTGGCTTCCTTTGGATTGATAAAACCCTCAGATTGTGTCATGTACACATCCTCGAGTAAATTCCCGTTAAGGAATGTTGTTTACATCCATCTACCAAATCTCATAGTCATGATAAGCTGCAATGGCAAGCATGATCTTAATGGATTTAGCCATGGCAACTGGTGAGAAGATCTTGTCATAATGAACACCTTGAATTTTATAGAATCCTTTCACAACCAATCTACCTTTATAGGTTTGAACATTTTCATCCATGCCGATCTTCTTCTTGAAGACCCACTTGCACCCTATGGGTTTTACCCCTTCAAGTGGATCCATCAAGGTCCATACCTTGTTGGTGTACATGGATTCCATCTCAAATCTCATGGCTTCGAGCCATTTCTCAGATCCTGGTCCCTTAGTAGCTTCTAGATAGGAATTTGGCTCATCTGCTATGCCCAATTTGTCACTATCTTGAGTCACGAGAAATCCAAATATCTCAGGCTCAAGTCATGTCCTACGAGACCTACGAGGTTCATGTATTACATTTGGAACTTGAAATTCCACAACAATTTGTGAGTCTTCATGTTCCTTATGTACCTCCTCGAGTTCTTTGCTTTCTTGTTGATCTCGAATTTCTTCGAGCTCTACATTCCTCCCACTGATTCCTTAGGAAATAAATTTCTTTTCAAGAAATACAGCAGTCCTAGCAACAAGCACTTTGTTGTCAGTTGGTGTGTAGAAGTAGTATCACCGAGTTTCCTTGGGGTATCCAACAAAATAGAATTTTTCAAATTTGGGTCCAAGCTTTTCAAGAAATTATTTCCTAACATAAGCTTCACATCCCCAAATCTTCAATATAGACATATTGGAACGATTCCCATTCCAAATCTCATATGGTGTCTTTTGAACCGATTTGGAAGGTACACAGTTAATGTAAACATTGTGGTTTCAAGAGCATATCCCCATAATGATATTGGAAGTTTGGTTGAACTTATCATCGATCGTACCATGTATAATAATGTACGATTCCTTCTTTCTGACACACCATTATGTTGTGGTGTACCAGGTGGAGTCCATTGTGATACAATACCACAGTCTCTTATAAGGTCCTCAAACTCTTGGCTTAAGTATTTTCCACCTCGATCTGAATGGAGTGCTTTAATACTCTTACCAAGTTTCTTCTCTACTTCATTCATGAAAGTCTTAAACATTTCAAGAGCATCTGACTTGTGTTTCATAAGATATACATAGGCATACCTACTGAGGTCATCAATGAAGGTAATGAAGTATTGATAGCCTCCTCTAGCATTTGATCTAAAAGGTCTATGTATATTAGTATGTATGAGACTAGCAGATCATTGACTCTCTCACTATGTCCAGTGAAAGGAGTCTTGGTCATCTTGCCTAATAAACAAGCCTCCCATGTCTCTAGTGATTAAAAATCAAAAGAGTCTAGATAACCATCCTTATGGAGTCTAGAGATGCGCTTCTTGTTTATGTGCCCAAGGCGACAATGCCATAAGTATGTTTTGTTTGAGTTGTCAAGTTTTAGACTTTTAGTATTTACATTATATATGCTAGTATCAAGTTCTAACCAGAATTTACCATAATACATAGGGGCATTGCCATAACAGATCTCATCTTTAGAAATAGAAATCATTCCATTCTTAATGTGAAATTCAAATCCACTCTTGTCCATACAAGATATAGAAATAATATTTCTATTAATGGCAGGTACATAATACAAATTCTCTAATTCTATTACAAGGACCGTAGGCAAAGATAAACTAATAACTCCAACTGTGGTGGCAACAACTCTTACTCCATTAGTGACCTGCAGCTTGACTTGTCCCTTTCATAAAGGTTTACTTCTTATCCGACCCTGCATATTTGAACATATGAGAGATCCACATCTGGTATCCAGTACCCATGATGAAGAAGTATTTAAGTTTATCTTAATAATGTATATACCTGAAGTGGAGATCTCTATCCCCTACTTCTTCTTCCTCAGTTCCTCTAGGTGGAGAGGACAATTTCTTTTCTAATGTCCAGTCTGGTGACAATGGTGACAACTGCCTTCTTTGGAGATCCCATCTTTAGCTTTGAGCGTGGATGAGTTTGGCTTATGCTCAGATTTAGAACCTTTCTTAGCCTTACCTTTGCCTTTTGACTTTCCCTTTGTTCTACTGATCATAATCACAAACTTGGGCTTGTCTTTCTTCATCTGTGTTGCAGTTGTCCTCAACATGCCCAACAATTCTGACAACGGCTTGTCAAGATTGTTCATGTTGTAGTTCATGACAAAATGACTATATGATTCAGGAAATGATTGTAGAATCACATCAGTGGCCAACTCTTGACCTAGGGGAAACCCTAGCTTGGATAGGCTTTCTATGTACCCAATCAAAGTGAGTATGTGGGTACCAACTGAGTCTCCCTATTTCATCTTGCTTCTAAACAAAGCCTTAGAGACATCATATCTCTCCTATCTTCCATGATTCTAATACATGTTCTTTAGATGTGTTACCATCTCCATGATATTCATGTTCTCATGTTGCTCTTGCAAATCATAGTTCATTGAGCACAACATGAGGCACTTGACATCTACAACATCTGATGAATGCATATTCATCTTAGTTTTAGTCGCCATTTTTGGCCCAATTTTGCACTGAAAGCTCTCATATGCCCCATGAATCTGCTCATATACAATTTTGCTCAGTTTTAGATGATTATTAAGAGTTTTTATCGAATCCATCCATCTCCATTGCAAGATTAAGCATCACACTATGTGCACTCATATAGGAGACAGTGGCCCCACCGCTAACCGACTAGCGGGCCCAAGAAACTTTCGATAATTTGAACCCTATTTTCGGTGGTCAGTTCCTTCATCAGAAAGCATCCTTATCAGTCAGAGGATTCATCAACGTAGGCCCATCGACCCATAGCAATATCCCCCTTGTGGGGGTGGGTTTGTTCAAGGATGTCACGACCATGGCCAAAGATGATGTTGCGACCATGACCAACAAGAGGATGACGCGACCGCTGCCAAAATGACGTGTCGGCCGACACTCGACACGACCGGTGTAAGGAGGCGTGAAATCACCCCTTTACTAAAATATGGTAAACAAAACACCATTAGAAAGTAGCGGAATAAAAAATAACTGACTATATTCAATTTCATAAAAGGTTTACAAAAATACATCAAATTCTCCCATTAGGGTTTACATCAAGACACACAATCAGGATCTAGATAGAGGGAAGTCTAGACTACTACAATCTTGTCTCCAAGCAACATCTCCATCAACTGAGTTCAAGCCAAAATCTAAGATCTTCCTTGTCTTATCCATCACATTGCTCAACACCTGGGTGGTTGGGAAGGCACCCAGCAAAAATGGAAAGGGAAGAAAAGTATGTGTCACAAAACTAATCTAGGATATCAAGATAAGTACAACAAATAAAAATAGGCTAGGGTTCATCATATAATGAAGATAATAAGAGTATGAGGCTATATTCAAAAGAAACTTGCCATTAACAATTATATCAAAAATGATTTGCATGTAAGATAATTATGTCTACCTAACTAAGTAGGGTTGAGGCACCTACCGAACCTCTAACCTTAGGTGAGGGGAGAATAAGACATTCCCAGTCACCTACAATATTATGGGGAGAATAATACATTCCCCAGGGCGATTATTTACATGCCCTCTGTGGGTGGTTGTACATAAGTACCACTACTTCAAATTAAATAGAACATAAATCCACATGCTATAAAAGTAGTCATGGCAAGAGTAGTCATAATATTCAATAAGCATGGCAGTGGGGTATAAGACCCAAATAAGAAGAAATTATAATCTAATTTGAGGCATGAACAACATTAAGATTCAAGAATAGAATATGTAGGGTTCATTTAAGCCTCATTAGGGAAATATAGGGTTGGACTACAATTATCCCAACATAGGGTGTAAAGAATGCATATACCTCTCTTACTGATATCAATTACTAACTTTTACCACTTTAATTGAGTCCAAGTTCCACTTTGCCTATTTTCAATGTATTAACATGTATTAGAGTACATAGTGCACATTAATATATAGAAACCCTATTTTTAGAGCTTTTTAGCAAAATTCGGATTTAGACTCTTAAAACATCACCAATAAACTTATTAGGTTTTCCTGATCAAGAAAACATACTTATATGTTAATTTTGGAGTTATGATGATTAAGATGTAATTTTTATGGATTTTATGCATTAAATTCATTTTACAAAAATCACCCTTCGTCAAACCATGAAATCTGTCCTCAAAAATATTTATATTAGATAGAGATTAATTTTCCAATTTCAAAACATATTTATTTGTCAAATTTGGATAAGCGGATTAGAAGATATAAATTTTTCAATACTGACCAATAGGAAATTGCCACATCACCAAACCGATCGAGATAATTAAAGAGAGAGGGAGAGGGATAAAACACCATTCGACCTAATATCATGGTTTTAGATTAATAGTTATCCAAACTAGATCTTCTAGAGAAGGTAAACCGGTAAGAAACCAAAACCCTAGACGAACATGGTAAAAAGATATGGAAATCATCGATTATCAACATAGAAGCATGGGTTTTAAGTATGTACTAAGGAATATATGAGAAGGGGATTAACAAGACTTGACTCTAGGAAAATAATAAGGTTCAAACAGAAAGGATTCTGAGATTATAATGTCTGGTTGCTCCAAGCCAAGCTCCTTTCTTGAGCAAAGATCACCTTCTCCACTTTAGAGGTACAAACCCTAGTAAAAGAGCATGGAGATGAGATGTTTTAGGGTTTTAGGTGGAGTTTTACCATGTATAGTCATGGTTCCGACCTATAAGAAGGTGTAAGGAAGACTAACAGTATGAAAATAGGGAAGGAATGGAGGAAACTTACTAGTTTTGATCGAATTTACCAAGGAGGAGCTTTAGAAACCCTAATACAGCAATTTGGAAGCCCTAGGAGCCTTCTTCACCAAGGTAGGCTCCCTCTATTTCCTTGGGGCAGCAACTTCATGTCCAAATACAGAAGGAACTATTATCTAAGCTAGAGGAAAGAAAAGGAGATCAAGAGTTTTCGAATTGTGAGTTGGGAAGGGGTATACATGGCTATATATAGAAAGATGTGAAGCATGAGGAGTCTTAAGGGACTTTCCATGTGTCTTTAGCCTAGGGATTGATGGACATGCAAGAGGATAGCTCATAGAGGCTTCATGCATATCAAAAGTCAGTTCTAAGAGCCCATAGATTATTCTAGGCCATCCCCACCGTTTTTCAAGAAAGAAATAACCTCATTGGTTGAGAGCTTTTAAGGATAAGCATCTTTATAAAGAGGGTAATCCCTATAATGCCCTTGGAAAGAAATACCATCAAACCAAGGTGAAACTAGGTTATACAATGGTTTAAAATATCGTTAATGGTAAGGGAATATCTAAGAATTAAAATTCAGTTGATAATTTGCAAAGAAAACCTCCCAATTGGGTAAATTGCATAAAAGTTCAGAATGTACCTAAAATTGCATAACGTGCACAAACAACATCCAAATCGAACCAAACTTCATACACACATTATCTTTGATGTGTAGAATATGAATTTTCCATTATTTCCATATTTTGAATTTATAAAATCACATTATTAATTACTTATGCCTTTTATTGATTTTCTCTCTCCTAAACTTATCCTAATATTTCAAGGTTGTCCAAATTAGATGAAATTTGACATGTAGGCTAATTTTGATATGTATATTTCTAATTTGAAGTTTGTTTCCTATTTTGAGAGTTCTTTTTATGATATATGTCATATGGCCCATTAACAACCCATTATCTAAATTGTTCATCCAATTAAGTTTCTTATCTTCATATTACCATTAAAATGAGTTATGTTGCATATTTAATGTTTTCAAATCACATCAAAAAGTTAGATTAAGGTTTAGAGCACTTAATTATAGTAATTAAGCTTTCACTAGGGTATTTGTGCATAAACCCTTCCATTGGTATAATTAGTGAATAAATGTTCACTAAACCACTATAAATTCCATTAATTAAATAGAAAGGCCAATAAGGATAGAAATGAAAGGAAAAGATAGGAAAGAGGGTAAAATGACAAAATTTCATAATTCAGTATGTTACAACTAGGCCCAACTTGACACGGTCGGGCTGAGCTCAAGGAAGTGCGACCGTGGCACCTCGCCATGACATCGACCAAGAATCAATGACCTCGACCGCAACAATCATCTCGATCGTGACACATACACCTCAACCGTGGCAATCATCTCGACCACAATAGATGCCTCGATCACAGGAAATACCTCAATCACAGTGAACACCTCAACACGGTCGGGCATGTCAAGGAGTACTGTGATCAATACCGAAGGCCACAATCGCAATAGTTAAGTCAATGCTCCACATACATGCACCTATAAATAGAGGACCCCCTCCTTCATTTCAGGATTGCTTCTGCTCCATCCACGTCGACATGCTTCCGCTCTGTGCCCAGCCAAGGAAGATGATCATCCATCGCCAAAGACTACCTCTGTGGTGTCCTTGCTACTCCGCCATCTGCACACCGTCAAGATCTACTTCCTAGCCACAAAAGTGGTGGGATTTTAGATCTGTAGTACCTTCATCCATTAGCGATTTACTGCTCTACCTCCGATGAGAAAGAGCACAAGAAGAGAAGGAAGAAGGAGAGAAGATCATCCTCATCTGCCTTGGTTTCTTCCCCTCCTTGTCCAGATCTGCCCCGCCATCGTGTAGAAGACTATTTCTCTACTGAACCACGACCATCTTCTTCACCATGACCATGGTGGAATCTTCCCTCTCTCTTGTTCTTTTTGTTTCTATCATGAGGAGCGAGTAGCCCATTTTGCTAGGGTGCAGGGACTAGCCCCCCTGCCCATGCTTACATTTTCATCTTATAACATTCCATGGCTTGTATATAACTTTTCATTATGTTGTTAATCGTTTAATGCATGCTTTGTGGATTGATCACCTACCTTGCATGATCTATTATATTTATTTATTGTGAGAACTTTAATACTTAGGATTTAAATATCGATTAATATGGTTGATGCCTAGACGAGAACTTCTGAAGGGATATCTCTGTAGTAAGTGTGTGACCCGTGGGTCGAGATATCGAGCCCATGGAGATGCTTACGCAAACTCTATTTCCTAATAGATGGTTTGCTACTCCATTTGGATAGTTGTATCTTGCATGGATGTGTTTTGGATGTGTTTGCATGTGTAGTGGTGGTGAAACCCGATTCCACCCCAGTGATTCCCATCATTAATCTAAACTAAGTTTTAATCTCATTCTTTTACTTTCCTTACCGTTAGTTTAACTAAACCCAAATCAACTCTTGTTCTAAATATTAGTCTTAGTCTATCTAGATTTGACTAGCAAGATTCTTAAAAACATTGTCCCTTGGGATTTGATCCTTAACTATACTGCGATAAGACTCGTCCGCTTGTGGGTGGTATTATTGTACAAGCTTTTGATAAAAACTTAGGGATTTCATCCCTAAGTGAGTTTGTTAGTGCAGTAAAAACCACATCAACATCATCAAGGTGCTTCTTGTAAGCATCCTTTTCAGCCTTGGGCATATTTGAGGTGGGTTTTGCTGGCTCTGGTGTTTCAAGGACATAGAGCTTACGCTCCTGCGTGAGAACAATTCTCAACATCTTAAACCAATCTTGAAAGTTGATTCTGATAATTTTCCCTTCTCAAGGACTGATCACAATGAGAATGTGTGAGTGATGTTTGCCATTTGATTGCTACAAAAGAAAAAGTTTGCATTTAGTCCAAAATATGTTTGACTTGTAAATATTTGATAAATGAAATTAATTAGGCCTTTAATTAGTTACACTCTCGCTATTTTATTCAAATTGATAGCCCTCACTATCAACTCGAAAGATTGCAACGTACAACCTTCTAGTGAGCCAAGATCCAAAATAATTAGATCAATGCCCAGCCAACGCCGACATCAAAGACCAAATACTAAGAGGCAACTTTTTCCAATTGCATCATATGCAACTCTTGGGTAGATGATCATGCACAACTCCTTGCCATGATGCATCTGTGTGCCTCTACGTACTTGATCCTATCAAGGTTCCCTAGTTAAGTCCAACCCAAAAGCCAACACGATGAGTGTGCACCCTGCGGAGGCAGACCTACACACCCAACATCACACTTCCACGAGATTGACAGTGTACCACGTGGAGGTGCGCCCACACATAGTTCATTAAGCTTTTTCATGTGTGTTGCT